>JAENPR010000043.1:0-680192 GCA_018135685.1 Themeda triandra | reverse complement strand
ATCGTGTCTCTTTCTCCCAACCTTCGTCCGTTCCATGACGAGTTGGTCGAAAGGGTGCAGATCTCGTTCTTCTCTTTGGTTCTTCGCGTTTAAGCCCTTGTATGCTTGTACCTGTGTAGACCACAGCATTCCTTTAGTTCGCGTGGTGACAACCACACCACTAAGGGCCACAGGGATGCTATAGCACATTAGTGCACCTAGGTCTAGGTACTCTACAAGTGGGCTGAGCACTCGTGTTCTCTCGTGCGACGCCCTTTGTCAATGCCCCGTCCTTCACATGGCGTGGGTATTAGGCGAAGTCGATCGCTTGTCGTTTTCCTTTCCGCTTAGCTCGTCCTTCTGATTCTCGTCATCGTCGTGACGCTCGGATCAGAAGCACGTGAGCCGTGGTATTTGCTTAGGATGAGTTTAGGTCTAAGCCATTGCTTTGAAGCCATACATATGTTGACACAATCAACTCAGGAAGTATGAGCTAGGCTATGACTTAAGCTTATGCTTAGTGAGCAACCACTCCTGTTTCTTTGGCCCAGGGATCGGACATCCGCCGAGAGGGCTAAGTCGTGTGATGATTGTTCTCTTGCCTTGGGTGTCGTTTCGCGAGATAGTGCTTCGAGGAGGACGATGCTTGAGTCGGGACCAGATTGGAGGAAGAGGACGTGATCGACAACAACCGTTAAAGAGGAGTCCTTCTACCTTCCCCGAGCGGTGTTGTTGTTACCCTACGGCATTGTTGGCCGATTAGGCGGGACGAGAGGAGTTGTCCTTGCCGCCCACGTGAGAGCGTGGTTTGGTTCTGTGGGCGATGGTTGGTGATGTGGTGGTGTATGTGTGGGATGGGAATGATGATAACTTGATGATTTATTATTATTATTACTACTTGCTACTTCGCTTGCTCTAGGATGCAACCCATTACCAAATAATAGGATCGCCGATCCCCTTTATTTCTCTTTCCCACCAAAGCTCATCGGTGCGACCATGGCCTCGCACACATCCGCGGTGTGCGACATTACTTGAATTCTCGTAGATGTTGAGGTTGGGAGGATTAGACGGTCTCGTGCCTCGCGCTCAAGTTTGGATCGGATATGCTTGCGTCAAGATTAAGCCGATGGATGCCGTGAGGAGGAGCCTTCACTCGTCGACGATCTACGTCTAACTTAGTGATGTCCCGTTTACGTTTCTCGCTAGAATAACATGTAATAGGTGTGTTGTCAATAGTTGTAAACCCCTCGTATTATTGTAATCCCTCGATGTATGAAGAAGATATTAACTGATATGTAATAATGTGATGGAATCATCTTTGGGACTATCACTTTATTGCGCATTCTGTGGATTTTCCCTTCGTGGAAAATCGAGGATATTTAGTTGGTATCAGCTCCATGCTTGACCCTAGGACGAGACCTTTAGGACCAAACACTAGTATAGAAGCCAACCTTCTTGTCTGCTATAGAGTCATAGTTGCTAACACTTGATTCCCTTTCTCTACCTTGAATTCTGCTACTAACAACCCAACCCTGTTCTGGAAATATGACCATTAGGAAATGATTCCCCTACATTGCCCAAGCTAGATCGATAGACGTGTGAGACTATAAAGGCTTAGGAGTCGCCTTAAGTCAACACTATGCACATAGGAGTTGTAATGCTGTTTGAGTGCCTGGATCTTATTCTTTCTTGTGTTTCTCGTAAATTCTATTTTATATGAGTGTAGGCTATAGAAGCTATTTTATATACGCATGACTCCCGGACCCTGTCCAATCTAGTTAGCTAAACCTAAGCCTGCCCTTTTGATGACCGAAGGCCAATCCACGTAAGGACATCAAGACTGAGAACAAGAATGAGTTAACTACATGGACTAGATAACCTGTTAGAAACCACAACCTTGGAGAGTCTGATGGACGACATCCCAGAAAATAAACCCTAGATATGTAAGATCTACTTAAGCATCTTGGACACCTCGTACAAAATTGGATTGAGTTCTTGAAGGAAGCAAAAGGACGACAATTCCTTTTGCAAGGTTCTATGGAACAACTACAATGGTCGAGAAGCAATGTGACAGAAGTGTGAACCTTAGGAGCAACACCCTACCTCTTCTCCACCGAGCAACACCTAAATCTCGGGGACGAGATTCTTGTGAGGGGGGTGGACTGTAACATCCCGGGTGTTTGGAGAAGCCAAAAATACGAACTTTTTTAAAAATTTTCCTGCAATTGTTTGAATCATGTAGTGCTAGGTCAACTAGGAACAATTTATAAATAAATTGTTGCATTCATGTAGTGTTGCTTGTAGGAGTTTGCCGGAGTTCTTTATTTGAGTTAGTGTTTTGTGTTGGAGTGCACGGATCCATAGCAACTTCCTTTGTCCATTGTTGGACTATCTCAAGTCTCTTCTAAACTTCCTCTCTAGTCCTCTTTGTACATTTCCCCTCCACTCTTGCGAGTGTCTCTCGATTTTGAGTCACAAGTTCGCAAGAGGGAAAGGCCCCTTTCCCCTGCTACTCTATTTCAAGTCCCCGTCTATTGTCCCGTGCAAGTCATCTTGAGACCCTTCACTTTCCTCTCGACTCACCTCATCCCTTCTATATCTCATGCAAGCTCTATCAAGTCCATCCAAGTATCGTGAATTCACCTTGCAACTTCCCTCTACATCTTGTGCTCAATTCCCTTCAAGCAACCCAAGCACCTCTAGTCGTGGAGATGGAGTTCCACTTGCTTCTTCTCAAATCCATAGTTGGATTTATCTCAATGCCCTTTACATCTTTCCCATTTTTCCCTCCCCGTCCCTTTACTCGAACCTCCATCAATTCTCCGAGTCAACCGACCCTTTGACTTGATCCCCAATGTTGCCATCCCTTGGCATGAACCACACTACCCTAGTCAACCCCTAATGGACCTCCATGGTGTATATGTGCTTGGCAACATACGCATATGCATATAGGTGCCCAAAACATAGCATAGAGTGGAGAAATAGAAATAGAAAAGGAATAGGAAAAGAGGAAGAAATGGAAAAGGCCATTCGGCCCAAACGGCCGACGGCCTGCTAAGCCCAACCGGCCACCTCCTCTTTCGGCCCAAGCAACCCACCATCTCTATCCTCTCCCTCACGCCCGATCCGGCCCGAGTGGCCAAACCAGCCCGGCCGGCCTCCTCTCCACTTCGGCCCGCAAGACGGCCGGCCCAGTTGACACCTCTAACACCACTCACGCTAAGTTGTCATCCCTAGCATGGCGCCGTGTTGGTATAGAAACCGCTCCTCTAATCAAGAAAAATATGGGATCCGCAAGCGAACGTATAATACACCATCGTAGCATTTTACCAGAAGTATTCCAGTATCGTTATTTATATTTAGCTCAAAGGAAAGAACTACGGACTTAAACAATGAGATGAACTTGCTAAACACGACTACTTATGAGTGATTGATTACACAAATACATACTTTGGCAGAGGGGTAAACCATGATAAATAAGGGAATATAAAGTAATAAGCTCAGGTATAAATCACACAGAGATTAGATATAGACTACTCACAAAGGTAGGTTGACATCTCGATTAGTGCAAGAAATATAAATCCTATGTAGGTTCTAATCTACTAAGTCATTCATCTACTCCAACTCTACACTATCATATACAAGACAAAAGACTTTTCATCTATGTATAAGGATCATTGCTATAACAAGCCAAGACATAGCAGACTTACTACGCAACTTTGGTTCTCGCTAGACCTACCAACGGGGATGGAATACAGAGGACTCAACGGAACCGTCACTTCCGCGATCTACCACACGACCCGGCCAATAGGGTGCATTTGCAGTAAACGGCATCTAAGCACCATGCTTACATGAAATCTACCACCTAACCCCCCGGAAGAGAGCTAAGCGCTTTGCAAACATATACATAAACTTATTACCAATCATAACCATATCAAATGTAGAACTAGAATAAACTAGGAACATAATAAATAGAAACATAATGATATTTAGAATAAAGTCACAAGAATAGATACAAGATAATACCAATTTCGATGATGAAGATCCGGAATTCCGAGCACAGCGCCCGATTCTTCCTCTATCTAGTCTAAACCTATATAGAACTTGAAGATCTAGAGTATCTATTCTAATTCTCTGGTGGAGATCTCTCTCTAAACCCTAGCTTTTCTGATGGCTACCTCTGAATAATGAATTCTTGAATGAAATCTGCCCTGAGCCAGGGGCCAGGGCTCTGAATATATAGTCCCCTAGGATTCACCACAGCCATCGGATCAAACCGACCTAAACGGACGATAATTATTCATCCTCAAAGGCGGTGGAGGCAGGATCCGCGAGCCTCCACCTGATTGGTGGAGGTGGCCAGTCGGCCGACCCAAAGAGGGAGTCGGCCGACCCACCACCCTGCCAGGTGGGTCCCCGCTTCCAGGGTTCGCCTTCTGGAGTCTTCTAGAGTATACAATTTTACCCGTTCGGTCTTTCTCTCTATGTAATCATGACATGTGGGCCTCCTTGGATGTTTTCCGATAATCCCCTTCGCGAAAACACATATTCACCAAAACTTGTGGAATCTGTCGCTTTAAACCCTAAGTCTATGGTGGTGAACAGATTATACCCCTCTTTCTCTCTCTCATTAACAACCGTCAACAACGGCCCATGACATATAAAATTGATCATTAACAACCGTCAACACGTCCACGACACCGTGACAACGAAGCACACGAGGCCACGCCGACTTCTACCTGCATCGCGCCCGACCAGCACTGGGCGATCTGCCTCCCTCGCATCCCGTCGGTGAGCACCCACACACCCCTGTCTTCCCCCTGCCTTAACTCGTTCCCGGTGGCCTGCCTGTTCCAGCCTTCGCCGCCGGCTAACGCATGCGCACCGAGCCCGCTCGCCATGGCCAGGGCACTGCCATGGCCGAGCCGTCCTGCACCTTTGCCAGGGCGATGGTGGCTCCCTAGCTCCACGGTCGACCTCCCCTCGCCAAGGAGACCTCAAGCTCTCGCCTTAATGGCCCTAGGAGCCCCTGCCATGCCACAATGGTGCACCTCGCCGGCGTCGCCGCTCTCGGAGCGCCGTCGTGTCGCGCGCGCCGTGCACCTCCCCGACGCCACCTTACCGTCTTCACCGTCGGCGCAGCGCCGCCGTCGCCACGACTAGCCATCACGTGAGCCCGCCGTGCCGCCCGTGTGCGCCACCTCCGCTGCACGCGCCCGCCATGGCCGAATGCTGCCGGAGCACTGCCGTGCGCTCCTGCCATGAGCGAGCGCCGCCTTGTCTTTCCACCCCAATTGAGGCACGGGAGTCCCTGCCGTTGCGGCCAGCCTAGCCAAAGCCCCTCGCCGCGGCGCCGTGACCGCGCGCCCGCTGGCGCCCCGCCGTGTGCCTTCGCCATGGTGCGAGCTCGGCAGCGTCTGTCGAACCTCGCCATTGAGCCCTTCGGCTCCGTCCCGGCTCGAATCGAAGCAAAGGCACCCCTTTGGCCTTGGATGTGACCGTGTAGCCCTCGCCTGTGCCCAGCCGGGCCGCGTCAAGCCCAGACCAGAGACACGTGTCCGGGCCGGCCCAGCCCAACCGGACCGCGTCAAGCCCTGACCCGGCCCGCCTGGACCCAGTCACGGCCCGGTCATGGTTGACCGTTGACCGGTCAATGTTGACCCGGCCCCACATGTCAGTGACCAAGGCCGCGGGTCCCACTTGTCATTGACCGCCATTGTATCAGCCAATCCAGAGCCGCCACGTGTCAGCCTCTGGTTAGTCCACCTGTTTTTCTTTTTCAGAAAAGGATTTAACCTTTGGAAATTCATAGAAAATTCATCTTAACTCCAAAAATTATGAAACCAGTTTCATAATTTTTCTAAAATCGAGCTCCACGCCACTGTCTAATGCACAAGTGCATTATCCTACTTTCATTTCACCCTTATTATTCAAACCCTCTTATGTCTACCTCTTTGCTTGTCTTGCAGGACCCTCTACCTCCTTCTCGCTATGGAAATGTGCTACTCCCCTGTCGTAGTCGTGTTGGTTTAGTCTTGTGTGGTCGATTTGTTGGTTCTTGTGGTCGTGTGTCTCGATTCTTGTGTTGTTGTTGTTTGGTTCTTTCGTAGTTGTCTCCAAGGTGCTACGATTGCTAGCCCTATCCCCGTCCCTAGGACGTGGTCACTATGGACTTGAAGCCGATGTCAATATCGATGCGGATCCTACCCGCACGCATCAAGCCTATGTGACCTAGGCTAGTGGGATACGATTAGGGAATAGCTCTCATGGACCGTTGGGTGCCAACTCGTTGAGGTTAAGCTCATGGTCGCGAGTCGCCTCGCCATGACCATTGGGTTCTACCTTTCTTTTGCGCTCGTGTTTATCCTAGCCTCCTCATATGTTTGTGCCACTTTGACTATAGCATTCCTTCGGATCTAGCGGTGACAACCACATCGCTATGAGCTGTAGGAATAGCCGTTGTGCCGTTATGATGCACAGTCGTGGTGCCCTACGAGTAGGTTTGGATCGTGAGATCGTGTCTCTTTCTCCCAACCTTCGTCCGTTCCATGACGAGTTGGTCGAAAGGGGTGCAGATCTCGTTCTTCTCTTTGGTTCTTCGCGTTTAAGCCCTTGTATGCTTGTACCCTGTGTAGACCACAGCATTCCTTTAGTTCGCGTGGTGACAACCACACCACTAAGGGCCACAGGGATGCTATAGCACATTAGTGCACCTAGGTCTAGGTACTCTACAAGTGGGCTGAGCACTCGTGTTCTCTCGTGCGACGCCCTTTGTCAATGCCCCGTCCTTCACATGGCGTGGGTATTAGGCGAAGTCGATCGCTTGTCATTTTCCTTTCCGCTTAGCTCGTCCTTCTTGATTCTCGTCATCGTCGTGACGCTCGGATCAGAAGCACGTGAGCCGTGGTATTTGCTTAGGATGAGTTTAGGTCTAAGCCATTGCTTTGAAGCCATACATATGTTGACACAATCAACTCAGGAAGTATGAGCTAGGCTATGACTTAAGCTTATGCTTAGTGAGCAACCACTCCTGTTTCTTTGGCCCAGGGATCGGACATCCGCCGAGAGGGCTAAGTCGTGTGATGATTGTTCTCTTGCCTTGGGTGTCGTTTCGCGAGATAGTGCTTCGAGGAGGACGATGCTTGAGTCGGGACCAGTTGGAGGAAGAGGACGTGATCGACAACAACTGTTAGAGAGGAGTCCTTCTACCTTCCCCCGAGCGGTGTTGTTGTTACCCTACGGCATTGTTGGCCGATTAGGCAGGACGAGAGGGAGTTGTCCTTGCCGCCCACGTGAGAGCGTGGTTTGGTTCTGTGGGCTGATGGTTGGTGATGTGGTGGTGTATGTGTGGGATGGGAATGATGATAACTTGATGATTTATTATTATTATTACTACTTGCTACTTCGCTTGCTCTAGGATGCAACCCATGACCAAATAATAGGATCGCGATCCCCTTTATTTCTCTTTCCCACCAAAGCTCATCGGTCTTGACCATGGCCTGCACACATCTGGCGGTGTGCAGATTACTTGAATTCTCAGAGATGTTGAGGTTGGGAGGATTAGACGGTCTCGTGCCTGCGCTCAAGTTTGGATCGGGATATGCTTTGCGTCAAGATTAAGCTGATGGATGCCGTGAGGGAGGAGCCTTCACTCGTCGACGATCTACATCTAACTTAGTGATGTCCCGTTTACGTTTCCGCTAGAATAACATGTAATAGGTGTGTTGTCAATAGTTGTAAACCCCTGTATTATTGTAATCCCTCGATGTATGAAGAAGATATTAACTGATATGTAATAATGTGATAGAATCATCTTTGGGACTATCACTTTATTGCGCATTCTGTGGATTTTCCCTTCGTGGAAAATCGAGGATGTTTTAAAAAGTCATGATGTTTATTACGCGAAGGCTCTGCCATTGTATGAGGTAGTTTAAAAATAACTCAAAAGACAGGTATTATTTCAAAAATTAAACGGTGACTAGTGCTCTCTCGTTTTGTCAACCTCTCCTTGATTAATTCTGTGAGATGATGACAGATGAGCGGCAGAATTAAGTTCCTTGTCAGTCACATCGCTATGGACGTCATCTTTCACACGCATACCATGGACCTCCATCGTGATCAGAAGACTAGTACTGCCATTAACACAGTTTCCTGTGTTTTTTTTTCTCGAATACGCAAATACGTAAAAGATTTGCGCATCATTGCATTAAGTAGAATAGAGTTTTACAAGATTTTTTCTGGGGTGGATACATAATATTCAACACTGCCCGCCACCCTAGGAACGCAAACATAACGGATTACTCACGCACTAAACATTCTAATTACCGTGCACCGGCCTCCGGCGCTCATGCGCGTCCCCCGGCCCCGCGGCACCTCCGCGGTCACTGCCGTTGCTCCTCGTCTGGAAACAACTCCCGCATGGCCTGGGCATCGCTAGGTCTTCCCTCGAACATCTCGTCCAGCTTCTGCTGCCTCTCCTCCGTCGGTTGCGCCTCAATGAACCCCATCTTCTGCATGGCGAGGATCTCTCCTCTCTTTGCAACCGGGTACTTGGAGAGGGGGTTGGCTGCGATGCGCCTGCTTCGTAGCCATAGCGGCATCTTGGCCGAGCTGGAGTCGTCTACCCGAGTCAACAGGAGAGGTGTGGTCACCTTGTGGAAGACGCGCTTGGCGAAGTTCTTGAGACGCCCCGTGATGGACCCCTCCTTGCTTGAGGACCTCTCCTCCGCTATCGGCGTGGCGGCGGCCCTCCGGTAGAGCGGGGTGCAGAAACCCGGGGGCATGTCGTCGTCATCGTCATCGTAGCCAGGTGCCGCCACACCCACCGGTGTGCTCGGTGCTGCTCCCACAGCCTCGGGAGTTGGCCTGGGCGGGTCTCTCGAGGCCCCTCCTAGGTAAGCCATGCCCAGGGCCGGCGGCGCGGCGCTCGCACGGCCCTGAGGCTCTCGGTGCGCCGTGGGTGATTCAAAGCTCCCTGCTGAGTCGGCCCCGACGGCCACCATGCCGGCTGTCGTCTGCATCTCCCCGGGCTGCTCGTCCTCCGAGTCGACGAAGCCGAGGTCCTCAACGGCCCCCGCCGGAGGGTCCCCGGAGTCGACGTGGTCGTGGAGCCGTGGAAGGTGCTCAGCGAGCGCCTCCGCCCACTCGCCGCCAATGTCGCCCAGGTTCCCCCACTCGACCCAGTGGCCGAGGAGGGCTAGCGTGCCCGCGGCCGTGGTGTCCTGTCCGCCGTGCACCGGCGTGGCCGGGGCCTCCTCCTCTTGCTCGGCGTCCACCGTCATCTCCTTGGCGACCGCGCTAACGGCGTGGTCAAGACCAGACAACGGACCGAAACCGGGTGGCCCGTCCGCAAGCATCTCCCCCCAGAGGTCGAGCAGCGCCAGCGTGCCCTGTGCGTCTGGGTCATCCCCGGCGCCGTCAGTGGCCGGGACCACCGCGGCCTCCTCAGGCGCAGCAACAAGGCGGTCCTCGGGAAGGGTGTTGGCCGCTGGTGTGGCGGCCGACCCAGGTGACAGGGCGGCCGGCCGGAATTCACCCTCCTCCCAGGCCGCCTCGGCCACTGGCACCGAGTCCACCGAGTCCGAAGGCACCTCTTCCGGAGTTGAGGTGCCCAATGTAACGGGTAGTGCCGGATGTGGTGCACGCGGGCGCCACTCCTGTCGCGGCTTCATCCTGCGGTTGGCCATGCGCCGGCCGACGCATCGCCCTCGGCTTCGTGGCCGGCGCTGCCGGTTCAGCCCCGGCACCATGGTTCCCGAAGAAGAGCCGGTGGCTGTCGTTGCCCCGGCCCGCAGCTGCTGGACCGACGGTACCCGACGGTCGGCTGCCACGTCACCTTCCCGGTGTTGAGCCACGACCTCCGCCATGGTTGGTGCGATGACGTCCCCGCGCTTCTGGTTGGGGCAGATGATGATGAAGCCCTCGGGGCAGCGTCGGATCTGCATGCAGCTCCCCCGGCTGGATCCCTATGACCATCGCAACCGTCGCCTGAACGTCGGCGATAGCCACCTCAGGGCTGCGCTTGGTGGCAATACCAACGTCAACGTCAGGGGAAGGCGGGGGCGGTGGGGCCGGTCCCTGCGCACCCACGTGGTGAGGCGACGGTGGCGGCGGGCAGCCCCTGGAGCTCCCCGAGCTCCCGGGGTTCGCTCCCCGCTTGCGCATAGGAGCGCGGTCGGAGACCGTGCCCGCACGCTCGGAGGACGAGCACGTCGCGGCCAGTCTGGTGCAGTCATGGGCCCGGTGGTTGAGCCCATGGCAGTTCCAGCACCGGGGCTCCCGCTTGCACATCGCGATCTGGTGTCCCGTCGCCATGCAGTTGAGGCACCGTCCCGCGACGTCCCACCTGCGCCTACCGACGGCCGAAGGCTGGCACGCGTCCCGGATCGGCCTCGCCGCCGTCACTCGCGCACCAGCCTTCGACGATGGTTTGCGGGGTAGCACCTCGCGCCATCCGTCCCGGTCTAGAGGGGAAGCCCGGCGGTTGGGGCCGAGCCTCCTCGATGCCGGTAGCCATGGCTCCGGGTCCGGGCCGAGCCTCCGGTGAGCCGGCGCGTGAGAGGTGGTCACCGGACCAAGCCGCCGCCGGGCCGAAACCCTCGGCGCTGGAGTCAGCCCGAGACGTCGGTGTGCGATGGTCCTAGAGGCCGCTGTAGAGGAGGTCTTGGGGGCTGTTGTCGAGGTACCCCCGGCCAGCGGCCCCCGGCGCACGCGGCGGCGCTGCCTACGCCAGTGCCGCGGCGCACCCTGCCAATAGCCGAAGAGCCATGGGCATGGCCGCCGGGTGCCTCCTACCCGGCTCTGGCCGAGGTTTCCCCAACCTCCAGGCCATGGCTGGCGCTTGGGGCACCTCCCGCCCAACCCGGCATCCCATAGACGTAGGCCATGCTAGTGGACGGGGTCTCCTCGACCTCCGGTCCATGGCGAGCCGGCACCGGTGGTGGGACTCGGCGGAAGACGATGCTGGGCAGCGGGGACGGGGCGGCGTCGTCGTCATCCGAGCAGTCCTCCAGCTCCACGTCGGCCCACCGCTCGGTCTTGCTCCGTCCGGCCGAAGGAGGTAGTGAGGAGGGGAAGAAGGGCCTTGCATCTGGAGAGAGGGGCTTGACTGAGGAGGCGGGGAGGGGCCGGCACCCATGCCCGTCGCGGTCGGCGGCGTGCTGCTGTTGGGGGGGGGGTGGCCCGGGCGGCGAGGCCCCCTGCGGCGGCGTGCCCTTCCCCTGCGCGCGGGCGGTCGGTCGGCGGCGATCGCGAGCTCCCGTGGGCGAGGAGGGCCTCCGCTGGTCGCGTCGCTGACAGTTTCCTGTGTAATTCTTGCACTGCGAACATTCCTTTATTTTTGTCCTACAAATGCCATTAACAATTTGATGGATTTGCTCCTAAGAGTGAAAATAAATGGAGGGCCAGGAAAACCAACCTCCCCATTTCACTTTCACATTTTGTAAATGAAAAGGCAATAAGGCCTAGAACCGGAGTCTCTCTCTCACACAGAAGTTTCTCTCTCTTACCAAGCGTTCTAAAATTTTACCAACGGAACACTAGTACAGGAATGACTTTTGCTCCCGGTTGGCAACCCCTTTACTCCCGGTTGTTCAACCGGGAGCACGAATCGGGAGTAAAGGGTTCAGAACCGGGAGTAAAGGGGGACTTTTACTCCCGGTTGATAACACCAACCGGGAGTAAAGATGTAGCTAGGCCCGCGATCTGATAAACACCTTTACTCCCTGTTGGTATTACCAACCGGGAGTAAAGGTCCCCTTTTATTTTTTTTTCTTTTTCTTTTTCATTTCCATTCATAATTCATTTTGATTTTAAAATAGGTTTTCGTATATGATTTTTGGCCTACAAATAAAGTTTGGTTTCGAGCAATGTATGCAAGTAACCCAACTAAGAAGAAAGTACATACAAACAATTTGTGCACCATATATAATACAAGCTTGCATTGCATATTTTCATCATGTCCACCCTTTGGATCCGATAACAAGTTATCATTACCCATTACATTCAAAATAAAGTTATAATGACCCTATTTTTTGGAAGCCATGGTTTATCGGGGTTAAAGTAGAACTCGCCGCCGGGCTTTAAGACCTTTTCATTAAGAAATTCTGCTATCGTCTCTTGCATTGCTTTGAGATGGTGTATTTGCACGATCTTCTGTTACAAATATCTAGTCTACAATTTGAGTAAAAAAATATTAGTATATATATCAAAAATAATGATAAATCAAGAAAATGTAGTAGATAAATCAAGAAAAATAGTAGTATTTAGATACGTACTTTTGCTTCCTCTATACAGCTTCTTTTTTAGCACAACCTCATGATATTGCAAACATAGTATCCACAGAGATTGGTCCCTTGTGCCTGCCACAAAATCCAATTTAGAAGAAAACAAATTCAGTATCTGACCTGGTATAGGTAAATTGACACATATAGGAAGCAACATAGGGAAATTGAACTAATAGAGCAATATAGTACTTACTTGAAGTTTAATTACATGCAATGGTGCTTTGCGTTGTGTCATATTGTGTTTCTGAATGATTTTTTTTTCCAAACACTGCCCAATAAAATTACAAATATTTGGACTATTAATTAAACATATTGTGACCTATTGTCAATTAGTAGAAAGAATCACTTACAAACAATAGCAGCTTATTCAAGTCCTTTCAAGTCATGAATAGCACTCCCATCTCAAATCTGCATACATATACAGAAACTGTTTCCTTTTGTCAGTTTAAGGAACATGACTTATATACCAATCAAAAGAGTAATCAATCTGATCACAAATGGGCACACTTTATACTTTGACAAATATCTTTCAAGTCTGATGGCATTGTTCAAGTGAATCTAAGCAATACAAAAGTCCGATGACATTGCTCTAAGATTATTCAAACATCCATGACATTGTTTCTTATAAATTTCACAGCAATCTGACTACCTATTGTCTGAAAATGGAAGACATGATCATTCAGCCATAGTGTATACTGTTTCAGGGCACCAAATCTCACTCCGTTTCTAAGATTATTCAAACATCCATGACCGTGGCTCTATTTCTAAGATTATTCAATCATCATTGCTATTGGACCCATACTGAATCAAAGTCACGCTGTGAACATACACTGAATTGAGGTCGGCGACGTAGCAGGGCGGAGGGCATAGCACGCCGGCGTGGTGAAGTCTGGCAGCAGCAGCACGGCACGATGAGGAGGGACGCGGTGGAGTTCGGCGCGGTGGACTCCGGTTGGGGTAGCCTGACGGTGTCGTGGTGTGCCCGGTCCGGCGTGTGGTGGGGGAGCTCGGCGGAGGCAGGTGGAGTCCGGCGTAGGGGGAGCAGCGGCACGTGTGGTGGGGGAGCGCTAGTTAGGGAGCAGAGGCGGCGCGTGGTGGTGGAGCCTGACGACTACGTGGTTGGGGAGGAGCGGCGCGTGGAGTCCCAGCGGCGGCGCTCGTGGGTGAGGACCGCCCGACCCCGATGTATGGCGTGGAGTCCGGCCGGCGCAGAGGGGGGAGCAGCGGCGTGGAGTCCCGGCGGCGCTGCGATGGCGGATCTGCTTCGGGAGGCGCCCGCGGAGGAGAATCCGGCCAACCGCCGGCGTCGCGCGCGCGGAACTCCTCCGCCAGTCGCCCGCGTCGGCCCGTGGAGCCCCGGTGGCGTGCTCGGTGGAGCAGCGGCGTGGAGTCCGGGTGGAGCAGCGTCGGCCTGTGGAGCAGCCGGGGGAGCAGCTGGCGGCGGACCGCGCGAGGGAGGCGGATGACGGCGCGTCGGCGGATGCAGCAGATCGACGACAGACATGGAGAAATGAGGAAGGAGATGGAAAGATCGGCTGCTGAGTATTAAATCAGGGACATTTACTCCCGGTTCCCACCGCGCACCGGGATTAAAAACCCTTTACTCCCGGATTCTATTTCTAACCGGGAGTAAAGGTTAAACGTTTCTGGCGGGCCGCGAAAAACACACGAAATCTAGGGTCATTTTGGCTTCCCGCCATTTCCAAAGCAGTATTTTCATTTTTGTATTTCTTTTTGTTTATAATGGGTAAAGTACTATTATTTGTGCAGAAAATAACATATTACTTGCAAATTTGTGAAAAAATAATTATATTTCCTTTTGCTATATTGCAGACATGAAAACTATGTAACCTAAAATATTTTATTTTTCTTTTAAATACTGAACATAATATAAATAATAACCTTTATTTCATTAATGCAAAAATATAGTCTTTAAGTAATATCATTGAATCTATTGTTTTTAGACAGGAAATTTTTTCTAACATCATTTGTATGTCAAACTTTTCGTTGGACTTAGTTCAACATATAATTACTTGGTGAAGTCGTGCGGAAATTCAATTAAACTGTAAAAGGTACCAAACCAATTTGTAAAAATCTCACACTTGGTATTGGCTTCACATAGGGAATTTGCTAGTCTAAGAAAAAAAACATTAAACCAATACAACAATTGGATCTCAGAATCCTTACGAACACAGGTGTATAAGCATGGTTGAATGAGAGGTTTCATATACCTTTGTGAAGCACGTGCACTCCGCATTTGTCGAAATGGTTTGAGATTTTGTGGGCAGTCATTTACACCGAAAATATGGCCCCATACAAGATATTAGTTTTTTATCATTGTTTTTAATATTACATTTTTCTTCCTGCTATGTGAGCCAGAATATGGTGAATTATAGATCGAAAATAATCGAACTATGATAGCAACCTCCACAAATATTTGCCTCCTAGGGCACATGACACCATGTGGAAAATTGTGGCATCATTCTGGATCTTTTCTGTGGTGGACTCAGTTCAACATAGAATTACGTACTGAAGTCGCACAAAAATTTATTTAAATTGTAAAAAGTACCAAACCAACTCAGAAAAATCTCAAACTTAGCGGTTGCTTCACATAGGACATTTTCAAGCCTGAGAAAAAGTTTGACACCAATACGACACTTGGACCTTAGAATCCCTAAGAACGTGTATAGACATTGTTTGATAAAAGGTTCTATATACCTTTGTGAAGCATGTGCACTCCATATTTGTCAAAATAGATTGATATTTTTTTAGTATCCATTTATAACTAAAATATGGCCCCACCCAAGATCTTAGCTTTTTATGATCATTGTTTTTATTATTATAATTTTTTTAAGTGCTACGTGAGCCAAAATATGGTGAATTATAGATCAAAAATAATAGAATTATACAACAACCACCACAAATATTTGCCTCCTAGGGCACAGGAGACCATGTGTAAAATTGTGGCACCATTCCGGATCTTTTCTAGGGTGGACTCAGTTCAACATAGAATTACCTAGTGAAGTCGTACGAAAATTCAATTAAATTGTAAAAAGTACCAAACCAACCCAGAAAAATCTCAAACTTGGCGGTTACTTCACACAGGACATTTGCAAGCCTAAGAAAAAGTTTGAGACCAATATGACACTTGGACCTTAGAATCCCTAAGAACCCAGGTGTATAGACATGGCTCGATAAAAGGTTCTAAATACCTTTCTGAAGCACGTGCACTTCGCATTTGTCAAAATAGCTTGATATTTTTTTTGGTAGCCATTTACACCCAAAATATTGCCCCACACAAGATATTATATTTTTATGATCATTATTTTCATTATTACATTTTTTCATGCTACGTGAGACAAAATATGGTGAATTATACATCGAAAATAATGGAATTATGCAGCAACCTCCACAAATATTTGTGTCCCAGGGCACATGAAACCATGTGGAAAATTTCGGGTGGACTCAGTTCAACATAGAATTACCTGGTGAAGTCGCGCGGAAATTCAATTAAACTAGAAGAAGTAGCAAACCAGTTCAGAAAAATCTAAAATTTGGCGGTTGCTTCACACAGGGAATTTGAAAGTCTAAGAAAAAGTTTCGGACCAATGTGTAGTTTCAGACCAATGTTTATTCTTGCCAATAAACTCTGATCGTAGGAACTGCTTGTGTCTCAATATACGGATGCACCAGTGTGTTATTTTGTAGAACTGTATAGTGTGCTTTATTGAAATAATCATCCCCCATACCAATATATATTTTCTTTCCTAGTGTCCCCTTTCCACTTAGTCTCCTCTCGTGTTGTGATTCAGGCACATATATATTCAGTTATGTTAATTACACAATATGCATGCATGATAATGGATTAATTTACGTAAGCCTCTAAATAATTTACATCTCCTCTCTTCACTCATTTTTGTAATTAAACTATTGTAAATTACTCCTTTACTAAATAAAAGATAATAAATAATAAAAATACAATTCTATTATAAATATTTAAGCCATGAAATATAGGATGAAGATGGGAAGAGAAAGAAGATGATGACCATGTGAAGAATTGATGGAGGCGATGAAGAAATTGATGAAGAAGAGAGCTCCAAATGGCTCTTGCTCGGTCAGAATAATCCTGGGCACTTTATATATAGAGAAACATTTAGTCCCGGTTGTGCTTGAGAACACGGTCTAAAAGTGTATTTTTACTCCGGGTTGGAGACACCAACCGGGAGTAAAAGTACCCTGCACCTTTACTCCCAGTTGGTGTCTCCAACCGGGAGTAACTGTCTACCTTTACTCCCGGTTGGAGACACCAACCGAGAGTAAAGGTCCTCAGATTACGAACTCCCAGCTCCATGTGGACCTTTACTCCCGGTTTGAGACACCAACCGGGAGTAAATGTCCCTTTACTCCCGGTTTCAATAAATGGCGAGAGTAAACTAAAAAATGGCGCCGGGAGTATAAGTCTGTTCTCTACTAGTGGAAACGGTCCCCTGCGTTCTTTGTAGGTATGTGGGTCTCTTCATGATTTGAAACTAAGGGAATTTTGATCACCACATCATCACTGATCACTCGAGTCGCAAAGCAGCATTTCAAATCATTGGAGGGCGAGGGGACAATGGCAAAGTCATAGTATGCACTTTGCACCAACATTGGCAGAAATTAAAGTGATGAGGAGACAGCAGGAGTGATAAGGGTTATCAGCATTGTCATGTCATGTTATAAAATTGGGTGTATGCATATATGTTTGCAACAAAAAGGAGAAAAGAACTGATTCTGATCTGATAATGAGTGTGATACGCCAAGAATTCATTGAATGGAGAGGAGCTAAAGAGAAGCCAAAAAGAGTTAATTATGACGATCGGAGAAAAAAACCTAATGAGGATTCGAAGAGAGAGAGAGAGAGAGAGAGAGAGAAGCCACTGCAAAAAGAAAAAATGAATGAATGAGCCATTACCATGTGTAAATGAACAAAAGTTAATTAATTGAAAGGTTGCAAGCCATCATTGTTCTCAGAGATTTGTTTGCGGTGGTAATCTTCACAAATGTGCTGCCGTACATTTGATACCGGGGAACAATGAACTTTTATTTTTCTTTCTGGCCGACTAGGACACTGAAACGTTGAGTTTAATGAACTTTCCTACTTTTAAGATTTGGGTTCCTTTGGCAATCGCATCTAGTACAATCGTAAACAAACATATATATTTTAGCTGGCTTTTTTTTTTTTTTCCAATCATGCCCTCTCGTGTTTCCGACTCATATTTCATATAAAACTCTCATGTCATCTGCAACGAAGCAAAGGTAACCTAATGCCTTTATTCCAGTATATATCATATTATACATTGGATAATGATATTTCGAATATATCTTTGTTTTGCCTCCCTCTTCCCTTTGAGCAGGTTATGCACATATAATCAACACCATTCACTATATAACTATGACTACTCTCTGATCTCTGAATGCATCACGTAGATAAATTATAATGGAAAATTTTGGACATTTTGTCTTACGGGATAAATATTTCGTTCTGTAACATTTAGAAAATAAATAATTCAGATATCTGCAACACATAGAAGTTCCTTGGAGTACTTTTGTTCCCCTTTTTCATCATCTTATAAAGAATGAATGTAACTATTTGAAAAAAGGTTAAGATGGATAATACTACCAGTTAAACAACATTTATTATCTTAATAATTGGCCAACAAAAGAGCCTTCTCAAGACCTAGAAAGTGCCATATTATTCAGAGAAAAATGAAAAGCAAAACTACCCATCACTACTGCAAAAACAACCTAAAGTAGCATATACCTATTTGAACTACCCATCACTGCAAACATGAAAAATATAACCCGAAATACTGCTATACCTATTTATAGATTATCGGCCATTGCAATTACCAAAAATTACCAATGCACACGCTTCTCGATAATCCACTTCTAACATTGCTAAACAATTATGTCTATCACTGAAAACAGAGGACAACACAATTTACAATGCATAAGTTTGTTGCACACGGCATGCCTTTAAGATATCGAGGTTACAATTTTTTTGAGGACTATCGAGGTTACAATTTTCATGATCATTAATTTGATGTAAAAAATAGAAACATAATTAGGCGAAAAATGAATAAAACAACATTGTCGGCAAGACCCTGGTGTCTAGGACACAGGGCACCAAGGTATGCCTGCTTTTCTCCTTCTTGCTCTCTGTTTGGGTATCGTAATTTTGCCTTCGTGTATTGTGGTGAAGTAGTGATTGCTTAGTCACTGAGATGTATTGCAAAGCCTTACCGAATCCATTTGTTAGGGCACTTATTCAGTCAGGTCAGACCTATTCTCGGACTTGTGCAGTGCTGTATAGATTTGTATGCCGGAATGATGTGGTGTGTGTCCATGGCGTCTTGCTGCTAGATATTTTACGCCTACTCTTGAGTTTTCCGCCCTTCTTTCGTTTTTTTTAATCAGAAGGATACAAGAGGATGATTAATCTATTTGGCTCATGAAATAAGCGTCTGCTGAAAAACTAAATAGCCTAACCTAATATTTGTCCCAAATAGACAATACATATATAGTTGCCAATTCTATTTATGCAGTCTGTAGCAGTGCAGGGGGATGCATACTGTTGCAGTGTTGGATGGAAGGGCGTCGATGTTAAGAATGCCACAAAAGCTTAGTAGTATTGAACTAGGAAATATCTTCGAGAATGCAATAAAAAACAAAGCCAATGAATTATTAGGGACTAAAGTGGCCACATCGACAGAAAAAACTCAACAACTCATAGGACAACAAACATCAACAAAGATAAGAATCAGGATGGAAGATATATGTGATGGTACACCCAGGCTTAGACCTCTCGAATCGAGACGGCAAAGTTAGTGAAACAAGAGAACAATATATAGCCCACAAATTATTGATGGTGGAACCTAAACCCTGCCTGTGGCACCAAAAAGACAAAGCGCAGATAACCCATCGATCTACATAGAACATGGGAGTATGGGAAGAGCACGAGGTGATACATGTTGGCACACAACTTGAAATGAGTAGCTCAAGGTTAAGAAGGTGACAATGGAAGATGTTACTCCACTATTGGTGCAAGACCTGGTCACGCCCAAAAGTACCAGGAGCCTTCTAGAAAGGACACTCAAGCTTGGGGATGAGTACAAGAAAGAGCAGAGACAAGACTTTGTGGATGTACACTTTACACGAACACCCTTGTAGGTCTATGGACAATTTCAAGGGATGTACATGGACAATATGATCCTTATGGATGAGAAGACTCCAAAAGCTTCATCATCGCCAGTTTAGCCACGTGCTGGTGAAAGTTAGTGGTAATAATCTAGTTATCATTGTTGGATTGTGTTCCTAACCAGTGGTGATAATTGGGTTATCATTGTTAGCCCATGTTCCCAACCGTGGTGATAATCCATTATCATTGTCTGCCCATCTTACCAACCGACAAAGATAATAGTTTTTAAAATAAAAAAGCCCGGTACACTCAGTGAAGGCCCACCAAGTCTATCTAAGAATCCCATTGAGCCCTTGCCATCGAGAAGGAAGCAACATGGCTGCCAAATCTGAGAGAGGGATACTGAGGTACTCACACCGGGCTGCCGAGCCCCCGCGACCTTGCTAGGGAGACACCCGTGCCGGATCACCAAGTCTCCAGCTAGAGGATCCTATGTGCCAGACTACTGCCACTCTAGGCCACCGAGCTCCAGTGCTTAGCCCCCGCGCAGGTCGCCGTTGCAACTAGTTGCGAGTACGCACCATGGTCACAGCTCCGCATCTTCAGGGGAGGGAGAGGAAGAGAGAGGAAGTCATAGTCAGTGGGGGAGTACCATTAGAGAGGGTAGCTGGTGGGGCACCCTCCACATGGAGTCCATTCACGTCAGAACACATGGTCCAATGGGCCCCGCCTATCGGACACTTTGAAGAAGCATACGTTGGAGAGGGTGTTTGATATAGGGGGTGGGGGAAGCTCATCCGACTAGTTTTTGATTAGCACTCAGGATTGATTTTTTTATTGCAGGTTTTCACGTGGCTAGTTTTGCTTGCGACTATGGCTTTCAGTGAAAATCTTCCCAGTTTTCACCGCCAGATCATGCCATGAACCAGCAGTCCGATTACAAAATGATGGTGAAAATATCGTTAGTAAAAACTATTTGTGTAGTAGTGTCACTCTAGAGTAGCACATGCATATATAGTATTTTCACCCAAATAGTTATTTAGTATGCTTAAACACCGTGAAAAAGCTACATGGCGGAAAACCATTTCTGTTTAGTCGACCATTAATCTAGATTAATGTATTGCTTAGCTCATTTAGTGGGCTATTGAGCATGAATAATGGTAACTGTAGGTAGTTGTCTATTTATCGTTTAGTGTTAGGAAAACATTAATAATTAATCACTGATTAGGGAGATTTGAACCTTGAGTGACATATTTAATAATAATAATAAGGTCTTAAATCTTTAGCTTAAGAGTTTGGTACCTATATGGTTTCTCATGACAAGATAGAGCATTGCTACTCTATTTTACTCTTCTATATGAGAATTCTATTTTGGTTTATTGCCCTGTCCATCACCTGAACTCATGACATGTACCACTAGTTATACGAGTTATAATAGCGTGCATCTAGTCATGATATAGTCTGATTTTAAAATGTATTAAATTAGATGTTGCAAATTGTATATCCTCTACTGTGACTTACGAGCATGTTTATTAGTATTTATTAATAGGCAGCGATGCGTATATATATGCCCAGAGGATATGGGAACTTCAAAGCATGAGCGAGCGGTAGTAGCCCAAAACTTCTTCCGGTCCAGCTTTAATTTACCTGCTTAGAGAAAGCAAAATGCATACCCTAATTCATTCAAAACAAGCTAGCCACCATATAGCCATGACTTTGGACTTGGCTCTACTGTTACTTGTGTTCCTTGTTCCTTCTGTTGTCCGCGCGGCAGATCTCGGAGACGACTTCATGATTGTAGCAGCGAGCTCGATGGAACCGAAAGCCGCCACCTGCTTGGGACACAGGGGTACAACGACATTACATATAATAAGTTCATCATTTAATTTGCTATCTAGCTGCATATATGAATCCATTTTTCTCCAACCTCATCATCATCGCATGTGTGGCTAATGCTTACAACGTGTCTTCTACAAACTTATATATGTTTGATTGACGACAGTGGTTCCGCCGGCCAACCTCACCTGGTTACCGGTGGATCTCCGGCAAGGCCCGTGCTCGGCGTCGCTGGACGCCGCTGCTGTGCCGCCGTCACTCACCGATTTGCTCCACCAGGACGAGCTCCGCGCCGCTGACGTCCAGAAGAGGCTGTCCGGCAATGGCACCGACGACAACAAGGCCCCCGCCGCTGGTGGCGGCGATCAAACCAATGTGTACAGCGGTAGCAAAATAGTAGTCCGCGTAGGCTCAAGACGGCCCACCAAGTCATCATCAACGGCAAGTACATTTGAGTGTAACCGTGGTCGACAGAAGCGGGGAAGGCGACGCAGGAACTTCAGATATGAAAATATGTGGAGGAGGGATCCGACATACATGAGCCTAATTGCTGACACATGGGGGGCAGCCGATGCTGTTCAGAATATGGCGGAGCTTCAGTCCACATTGGGTAGGATGCAAACATCCTTCCATGACTGGGAGCACTCGGTTTTTGGATCAGTGCGTTTGGAACTGAAATCTCTACGCAAGGACCTGGAGGATGAGAGGAGAAGAACGATCCGATCAGGGCCATCAAGGAGAGAAAGACAACTTATGTCAAGAATCTCTGAGATGCTTGCACGAGAGGAATTAATGGAGAAACAAAGGTCGAGGGTAACCTGGCTGAAAGAAGGTGACAGAAATACTAAGTTTTTTCAGGCTAGATGCAAAGAGAGGGCTAAATCAAATCGCATCAACAGCCTGCGCAATGAAGCGGGTGTTATGGTCACTGACCAGAAGGACCTGGAGGATCTAGCAAACGACTTCTATAAGTCCCTCTTCTCGGCACAACCGGAGCTGGACTGTGGAGGTATCTTGGATCACGTTGAGGCTAAAGTAACTGATGATATGAATGCAGCAATTGATGCTCCGTTCACAGCTGAGGAGGTGCATCAGGCGCTCAATATGATGGGCGCGAGCAAGGCGCCCGGGCCAGATGGGTTCACGGCTGGATTCTTCCAACATCACTGGGGGACGGTCGGTGAAAGTGTGACAAATGCAGTCCTCCACTTCCTTAATGGTGGGGAGCTGCCGGCTGGTGTGAATAGCACAACGATTGTGCTGATCCCGAAGACAAAGAACCCCCAAGAGCTCAAGAACTTTAGACCGATATCCTTATGCAATGTCATTTATAAGATTTGCTCGAAAGTTCTTGCTAACAGGCTGAGGGTTTTCCTGGATGAAATTATCGCTGCAGAACAAAGCGCTTTTGTTCCTGGCAGGCTGATTACGGACAACGTGCTTGTGGCCTATGAATGTATCCACTATATCAAGAGGAAAAAAGGGCTACGGGGAGCATGTGCTGTGAAGCTAGACATGGCCAAGGCCTATGACAGGGTGGAATGGCCCTATCTCGATGGTATGTTGCGACGGCTTGGTTTTTCAGATCAGTTTGTCTCAACGATCATGAGGTGTGTTTCCTTGGTGTCTTTCTCGGTTCGGGTGAATGGGAATCTGTCAACACCTTTTTCACCTACGCGTGGTCTACGACAAGGTGACCCAATCTCCCCGTATTTGTTCTTATTGTGTTCGGAGGGACTCTCATGCCTTCTGAAGTCAACTGGTCCGGTGCATCTCTCAAGAGGAGTACGTGTTGGTATACACGCACCTTGGGTTTCGCATTTGTTGTTCGCGGATGATAGCATTGTGTTTTCAGAAGCATCGCGTGCAGGGGCTGAGCGACTACAGTGGGTCCTGGACACGTACAGCAAGGGGTCTGGGCAGTTGGTGAATAAGGAGAAGTCTGCAATCTTTTTCAGTGCCAATTGCCAAGAAGCCGATAAGCATGATATGAGTACTGTTCTGCAGATTGACAAGATTGCTTTGGCAGAAAAATACTTGGGGCTTCCTACAGCGATTGGTAGATCAACAAAGGAGGCCTTCGAGTACATGCCGACGCGTATCAGAAATCTGGTGGGCACCTGGGCAGGAAAGGAAGCTAGTGGCGATGGACGAGAGATTTTGATCAAGTCAGTGGCTCAAGCTGTCCCCACCTACCCTATGAGTTGTTTCCTGGTTCCAAAAGATACTTGCAAGAAGATGAAGACGATCATCTCCAACTACTGGTGGGGTGGTGCTGCTAATAGTAAAAGAATGCATTGGCAACGGTGGGAACTCCTCACCCGGCCAAAGATAGAAGGAGGCATGGGTTTCAGAGACTTACACTTGTTCAATCTGGCCCTGCTTGGTAAACAAGGATGGAGGCTAGTGAACAATCCAGATTCACCGTGTGCTCAGGTTCGAAGGGTCGGTATTATCATGATACTGATTTCTTGTCAGCTTCGAGAAGAAAACACGCCAGCCAAATTTGGCGGGCTATCCTAGCAGGAAGGGATGCTCTCAAGCTGGGGCTAGTGAAGCGCATCGGAGATGGGTCTGCGACAAACATTTGGGATGATCGGTGGATTCCCAACCATTTTGATGGAAGGCCATTGGTTGTCCCTGATGCGGCACCTGTGACTATGGTGGCTGATCTGATCGACGAGTATGGCCAATGGAACCAGGAACTAGTCGAGCAGACCTTTGCAGCTGTTGATGCCCATGCTATTCTTCGTACTCCACTCAGGGGTTTTGGAGAGGATAGATGGGCATGGGATTTGGAGAGACATGGCATCTACTCTGTGAAGTCGGCATATAGACGACTATACGAGCGTCAGTGTCAGGATGCAATGGATACGGCATCAACGTCTGGAGATGTTACTTGGAAACGGATTTGGCGGCTGTGTGTTCCACCAAAAGTCCGCGTCTTCTGGTGGCGTGTCGTCAATGAGTTCTTGCCGGCCAAAGGAATCCTGCATCGGCGGCATATGGAACCTGTCCCAAATTGTGCAATCTGTGGGGCGGATGAGGAATCAATCAAGCATGTCTTGATGGAGTGCACAATTGCTAAGCATTTCTGGAATGAAACGAGGACTCTGACTGGAGTAAAAGTCCCTGACCTTCACCCCCGGACTTGGGCAAGGGACCTAGTCGATCCTGCAGTTTATTCTGAGAAAGATGCAGCGGTCGTTTTATGTGGCATGTGGTCTCTCTGGATGAGCCGTAATCAGAGAAATCATGGTCAGGATCCAATTCCTATTCGGAATGCAGTGGAGTGGATAAGAGATACGGCCTATGATCTGTGGCAGAGTTCTCATGTACTAAAAGATCAGAAGCCCCAGCAACCTCGACCTCATTGGCAACGACCCCCGACAGGGTGGATGAAAGTAAATGTTGATGCTTCGTTCATCTCTGAAACAGGTCGGGGGGCGACAGGCTCAGTCCTCAGAGATGAAGCAGGTCAGGTGAGGGGTGGAGAAGGCCGTTGGTATGATCATTGTCTCAGTGCTCTAGCTACAGAAGCTTTGGCTTGTTGTGATGGTGTTCAACTCGCCCTAACACAAGGTGTCCGTCGTCTGGTACTGGAGTCTGATTGCCAGGTTCTAGTTCATCTATGGGAGAAGCGCCATACACAGTTGTCTGAAGTTGGCCCCCTGCTGCACCAGCTTGAAGCTCTCGGCCGGCAATTTGATGATTTTGTTTTGATTTTTGCTAGTAGATCTTGTAATCTTCTTGCGCATGAATGTGCTAAAATGGTGTCCCAAACAAACCGGGTAGTGGAGTGGCAATTACCACCACCGGTTCTTTGGGACATCATAGAAAATGATTGTAAGTTTGATCATCAAATTTAAATGAAAGCCGGCAGTTCCCCAAAAAAAAAAAACGGCAAGTACATTTGCATGCTTTATTCTTGTTGACTATACTATTCGAATAGAATTATTTAATATATATTAATAATGCCAGGTGGGTTCTTCTCAATCTCAGCTGAGCATTGATCCAGCGGCGGCGACCGGCGGTAGCGGGGGGTCGACGTCGAACTCGACCACGCTACTTCCGGGAGTGATCCAGACGGTGGTGCTGGACACCGCTAGCGACGTGCCGTGGGTGCAGTGCGTGCCCTGCCCCATCCCGCCGTGCCACCCGCAGAAGGACACCTTCTACGACCCGGCCATCTCCGGCACGTACGCCGCCTTCTCCTCAGTGGCGACGCCACAGTCATTTTACCTGGTGCACAGGCACCAGGGTAAATTTGTTTTTGCCATTTAACAATCTTATTTTTACCATGTATTTAAATAAAATTATGCAAGTTACTGGAGTAGTGCACCAGGGTTAATTTGCTTGGAGCTTCGCCACTGCTTCTCCTGCGGCGCCCCGGCCTGCAGGCAGCTCGGCCCCTACGCCAACGGCTGCGTCAACAACCAGTGCCAGTACCGCGTCCGCTACCCCGACGGCTCGTCGACGTCGGGGACGTACAGCTCCGACCTCCTGACGCTGAACCCGACCACCAGCGTCAGCAACTTCCACCCGGGTGCAGCCACTCCGACGCCGGCAGCTTCGACCCTCAGGCCGCCGGCATCATGGCGCTTGGCGGCGGCCCGGAGTCGCTTATCTCCCAGACCGCGTCCATGCACTATGCCAGAAAACACTATCAGTGACGCGACGATTCGTGACACAAAAACGAAACGCGTCACCAATAATCTATCCGTGACGCGGGTTGGCAAGACGCGTCACCGATTAGTTGCTGCCCATGCCCCAGAAGCAAGACGCGTCACTGATAACTATGTATTCGTGACGCGTGTTAACAAGACGCGTCACGGATAAAAATTGTGACGCGTATTGTCAAGGCGTGTCACAGATAGATGGTCGTATTTTTGACGCTGGTTTAACAAAACGCGTCACAGATAAGGTATGTGACACGTTTTCCCTAGACGCGTCACCAAATCATATCAATCACTTTTCGTAACAACACGCGTCACAAATCACCTAGCCGGAAAATTATACATCTACTAATCAGTAGACGGCTCCTCCATGAAGGCCCGTTGCTGGGAAATTAAAATGGGCCTTCACGCTAGCAGCCCAACTCAACACCAACTCCCTCAACCCTAACTCCACGTCCGACTGCCCTCTCCCTCCAAAGCCGCCGCCTCAACACCGCAGCTCCCTCGAGCGGCGCTCCGACGGTACGGGCGCCCGCGCCACGCCGTCCGCCGTCGCCCGCCGTCCCTCACCCCGCGCGCCGCCGCCGGATTGCCTAGGGTTCGGGGGTCTCGGCGGCTGGACCCAAATCCCGCCGCTGCGGCCGTTCGCGCAGGCGGGCTCGAGCTCGCGGGGTTCCCCCCTTCCTCCTCCTCCTCCGCTCCGGGTAAGCGGCTCCCCTCCCTGCTCCTCGAGGCCGCGTGCGCGCGCGCTCCTCGATTCGTCCCGTTTCCCCCGATTCGCTGCGCGGTCTCGAGCAATGCTGCCGGTTTAGGGGCGCTCCCGTCTCGTATTCCCGCTCGCTTCCACGCGCGGATTTCAGCCGTGTTGTTAGGGCGCGGTCCTGGGTTTCAAATTGTGGAATGCGGCGCGCATCTGCGCGGCCGATTTTGCAGCCTCGAGCATTTGAAGGCTCAAGTGTTGGTCGATGGCACCTGTATTTCCGCTTGCCTTGGCGCGTGATGTCAGTTGCGTTTGGGCGCGGAAGTGGGGTTCCAACGTAAGTCTGCTTCGGAGGAGGCGTGTGCGTGCATCTGTGATTCGAATTTTCGCCCAGTTCGAGGTGGAAATGTTGGGGGTGGGGGTTCACAAGTATGCTTGGTCTTGCGTGAATGCTGCTATTGCTGGGAAAAATTGGTTAATGCCTAGCTCTCTTTTACTTACTGGATGGTGTATATCACAAGAGAAAACGATGCCAGTGTTTGTTCAGGTATGCAAGTTGTGGCATGAAGCACTGGCTTCTTCTGGTCAGGGTTTATTAGGATTGTTCACTTCTAGATGTGCTTATGTTTGACTTATAGGGTGCCTGCAACTAGATGAAGGGTCATGCCTAGTTGACCTTGTAGAAAAATGTTTCTGGCCTGTGGTTGCTGACTTAGCTTGGTGATCAATCCAATGTATGTGGGATCAATCTGCACCTGAAACTGCATTATCAGTCTAAAACTAACCCCCGCAGTTTTTCTAGTGTCAAATGAATATGTCTATTCCATACACAGACCCTTGTAACTATAGAACATGTTGCCTTCATTTGAAAATAGAGCAGTGTATTCTTCTATCTAAAAATGAACTAATCTCTGACTCTAGCATTATTCTAGGTCCAGTCTTTTGATTCAAAAGTTTTGTTACTGCTTAACCCTCTGCTTTCTATATTTATATTCATGATGAGGATGCTCTGTTTGCCAATATGTGTGAAGGTGTCAGGAGAGATAATTAGAGGTTCAGATACTGAAGATGTCAACTTTAACTAAAATTTATGTAGTTCCTCTTACATGGATTCGTTATTGTTAGTGTTTATTTGACAATTGTGTATGATAATGTAGCGGCTAGAAAGGAACGGACTTGTCTATTGAACAATTCAGTTCTGGAGCCTGTGGATTTATATGTGCATTGCGTTCTTCTACGAGCATCAGTTTTATTTATTGGCAGTTATTCAAGATGTTTTTGTGCCTTGTATTGTTTACCAGTGAGGCCATACTCTGGATTATTTTAGAGCATGTCCATCTAAGTCATTAGTAAGAATGGATCTGCAGTTTACCTCATGAGAAGCTACTACTGTGTGTAGTTACTGATGATATATGTCTGCTATCTATGTTTTCCTTTCATAGTACCACCTTTTATTCATTGAAATATAATTGTACTACCACTATGGACAACAGGTTACGTATTTACATTCGTCACTGATGATTGATAGGTTGTCGCATGGTTGAGAGAACAAGATCACTATGAGTATCTGACAGGCAAATGGTAAGACTTTTACTTGAAAAATGCTGTGTGTTCTTCCTTACTGTTTGTACTTTGTACTCTTATTTAATTAATCTAAAGAAATGTATAGTGATTGCTGGTGGCACTAGAATAAGGTGGTAAAAGTTCGTATGACTCGACTGAAAAAACACAATGAATGAAATATTTTTTTATGGGATCATGTACTTCTAGGAGAATCATCTTTAGATGGTGCGGGTCTGTAGCTAGATGTTCATCTTTGTCATGATGGTGCACAGACCTGATTTCCTGATGGAATTACTATCATAGATTTGCGATAGAGTTAATAATCTTTTTTCTAGCAAATTGGCACTTCGCAGGTCCTTTCATTTGGTCAGTTTGTTTGCTATAATCTTTTGTGCTATGTGCTGGCAGGTGAAACAGTGGCATGGTCTGCTGGTGCATATTTCAGTCTCCTTATAATTACCATCACTCCCAGCCAGGTATGGATCTAGATGTGCACAACTGACTGTTTACGCTTGATCTCATTTGATGATTTTTTATTCAGAATGTTTCTGAGTTCTGACCAGACAATATAACCTTCATTACCTATGTTACCAGAAAGATCATTTTTAAGGATGTTCAGATATGACGTCTATCATTTTTTCTTCTAAATTTGTTTCATATAATCACTAAAAAGTAATGTGACGAGCATAGAGATTAAAGGACTGCACATTCAGCAATGCTTTGATTTTTAAACCAAAGCAGTGATGACCTCAAAATACTCTTATTTCAGTATCCCTTTCCATCCGTTTAGATAAGGAGAGGAGAACACATCTTTTCTACATGGCTTTGAATTTGTTGTGCTTGAGCTACTTGTGCATATTTTTAGATCATAATTGCTATCTGATGGTTGGGCTCTCTATACATAATTTGCTATGCTGATTTTTAAAACTTCATAATGAAATAGGACAGATTCTATCTATATCAGTCCATTTATTTGTTTTTTTTCTAAGGAGATGTGAAAAGCTGTAACTTACCAATTTGTTCCGCGTCTGTCTTGAACTCTTGACAGAGGTGGATATTAATGTTTTTAATTAAAGTCATGGTAGACTCTTGGTGGAGTTGGATATTAATGTTTGTAATTAAAGTAATAGTAGGAGCCCGAAGGGCGCCGATGTTCTAGTAGAATTAAAGGTCCATACACATGCATCGTTGTATAGTTCAGTGGTCAGCCATGAAACTTTTTTGCATTTATAATTCCTTTGTCACCTCACATGATGTCTTGGTTCACTCAACTCTTCACTCCTTTACAGGTGCTCTTCCAAGAACATAGAGACAGATGCTATCTTTCATGATCGAGTGATGAGGAAACAAGGTTTTACTCTTCTAGGATTATTAAGTGTTTTTCTTGTCTTTGTCCTCATCAAATACATTGGTTGTACCTTGTATACAATGGCCCAAGGCGATAACATGTATCTAAAAAAGTTGGTAATTATTGTAGGGGTGTAAACCCCTCCAGATCATTCAAAAAAAAAGTTGGTAAATAACTCATTGTTGAAACGGTGGTACGTCTGATGTGTATGTGTGTATATATGGGATCATGTTTGATGTGTGTGTATATATATAGGATCATTGCATATATACAGGATTATTGTAATTTTTTTTGTTTTATGAAATAGTTATCTGTGACGCGTATTGGTTGGACGCGTCACTGATAGAGGGTTATCCGTGATGCGTATTTGGTTGGACATGTCACCGATAGAGGGTTATCCGTGACGCGTATTGGTTGGACATGTCACCGATAGAGGGTTATCCGTGACGCGTATTGGTTGGACATGTCACCAATAGAGGGTTATCCGTGACGCGTATTGGTTGGATATGTCACCAATAGAGGGTTATCTGTGACGCGTATTGGTTGGATGCGTCACCGATAGAGGGTTATTGGTGACGCGTCTTGGGAACACGCGTCACCAATATAGGTTTATCAGTGACGCGTTTTTACGCGTCACAGATAAGCCCTTATCTCTGACGTAAAAAGGGTGACGCGTTTTTTACGTGTCACGGATGACCCCCTAGACGCGTCACAGATAGCGTTTTCTGGCATAGTGATGTACGGCAGGACCTTCTCCTACTGCCTCCCGCCCTCGGCCAGCTACCTCGGGTTCTTCATGCTCGGCGTGCCGCCGGTCGCGCCGTCGCCGAGGTACGTGGTGACGCCCATGCTGAGGGACAGGCGGGCGCCGCTCACCTTCTACCGCGTGCTCCTCCGGGCCATCGTCGTCGGCGGGCAGCGGCTCGGCGTGCCCGCCACGGTCTTCGCCGCCAGCACGGTGCTGGACTCCCGCACGGTCATCACGCGCCTGCCCCCCACGGCGTACGGGGCGCTGCGCGCCGCCTTCAGGAACAGCATGAGGATGTACCGCGCCGCGCCGCCTAAGGGCATCCTCGACACGTGCTATGATTTCACCGGCGTCCGCAGCATCAAGCTGCCCAAGGTGGTGCTGGTGTTCGACCGGAACGCCGCCGTGGAGCTGGACCCGTCGGGGATCCTGTTCGACGGCTGGCGCCTTCGCCGCCAACAGAGACGACCGCATGCCGGCGATCCTCGGCAACTTGCAGCAGCAGACGATCGAGGTGCTCTACGATGTCGCCCGTGGGGCCGTGGGATTCCGCAGGGAGGCGTGCTGAGCGCTACCGATCACGCCAGACTGCTATGCTAGCTCTCGACGAGTCCAGCCGGCTAGTTGGGAATCTGACCATCTAGTATCTACCTGATCGGTTTGGCCTTTTCTGATGTTTGAAATTATTATTATATATAATAAATAAGGCCGCCCATGCATGCATGTTTGTAAAACTGATATATATATTATATACTTTGTACCTACGTCATGCTTAATCAAGGTCTACGCGTTCCTTCCCCGGTGGTCTACGCGTTCCTCAAGGTCTGTGCGTGGCTTCCCCCTCACTGAATCGGTTGCTCCTCCTCGTCTGCGTTCGTCGCTTTTCTCCCTTGATCTGAAGTTTGCCTCATTTGTTGCCTGATGGATAGAGATTTGGGTGGAGGATTTTTGGATGTAGATGCATCGGCTCTCTTCGCAGGCAGGCTGATGATCGTCTGCGGCCCTTGTTCCTTGCTCGGACGGCAGGCACGGCGAGTGCGTGGGCCAATTGGGGCTTGCCGGTGGGGCGCGCATTTGGCAAGCAATGGCATGGGGGCGCTGGTTAATCCTTGCTCATTGTCTATAGCGGGTACATCGGACATGCAGTGCCTAATTGTGATGCAGTGTTTGTTCACTTTCAGCCTGAATGTGTTCCTGCCAGGAAGCAAAGCAATCCGGTGGGGCTTGCTCTGAGATCTGATTTTCTAGTTGTGCCGTGTAGCTTTGCTGTTCTTTGTTGTCAACTGGAGAGTGGAGATTAGAGTGATGGAGTAGTTTTAGTACAGTGTCAATCTAGATTGAGGTCACTGAACATCTTATTCAGGTTCACTGCAGCCAGTCTGCAGCCAGTTTTTCGATCTCTATTCAGGGTGCAGTGTCAGTTCTGTTATTGATTTTTCTGTGTCTGATCTAAAGTAAGTTACGAGAGCCTAAGGGACGCTAACCCTGAATGTTTTCAGCTCAGAGTTGATTTGTTTGTAATCATGTTATTATCTGATCTTAGGTTTATTTCAAGTGCTGAACCCTTTATTCTATCAGTTTATGTTTACTGAATATAGAGCAGAAGTGATATATCAGTTTATGGAATTTTAGTCTTTGTTGATTCAGTTACTGTAAAGGCTGATTTGCTCTGTCATTCCTATGTTCTGTTCCTGAAACTGTTCTGTATTATGTACATGTGAGATATACAAGCTCTAACTAATTGCCTAAGGATTATTTCTTTTCGGAGTTGTGTTCCTTAACTGAATGTAGAGCTTCAGTCTCGGTCTAATTTTTTATTGTCTCTATCACTCAATCGAATGTGCTAGTACTCTTGATATGCTTGCATATGCATTTAGAAATATAGTTCGGAAATGCCACATGTCATGAATGTTCAGTGCCATGCACATTCGTTGGTAGGCTAGTAGCACTATTATTCCAACAGTTGGTAGGCTGGTTGTCTGTTGTATCCACTGTCCAAAAGTAATACTATACTAAGACTAGTACTTATAACTAATAAAACATTTTTTGTTTTAGACAGATCTATCAGTTTATATAAGCATGCAGTAAATGTAATATGTAACTGCATACATGCTCACCCCTGTTAGTCTATATAATGCTATTTGCAGCATTGTCATGATATCTTGTGTAGGCTGCATAGGTAGTAATTTTTTTCATGTTGAGTTGCTTTTCATGGCTGTCATCTTACAGTTAGCATTTGTGCTTGAGTGCATGTAAGTTTTGCACTTTGCAGGGGCATGGTGCACAATTTGTTGGTATTGTTTGAGTCCTCAAGCATCTGAAGGAATATTCAGATTATATGTTTTATTTTTGATAACTCAGAGGAGGGTGCTGTTGTGGTTGTTGCAAGCCTGAAACCATCAAACTGATTGGGACGCGCTGGTTTTTAGTTATTATAGACTTTTTAATGTGCCCATGCTATACGTGTCTTGACAATTTCTTTTCCCCTGACCTGTCTGAATGTGCTATTTCTGTTTGTTAGCTAGTGTGTTCAGCATACAATCTGGTGGAAAGGTAAATTGTTCCCGTGTTTTCAAGTCTATATGTTTACATTCTCCAAGTGGCGGGCGGCAGCCGCGGACCCGACAGGCGGCGGATCCGACTCCAGGTAGGCCTCTCCTCTTTGATCTTTGATATGTGATTGTGCTTCCATAGAAAAAAAAAATTATGATCTGTCCTTTCATAGAAAAAAATTATTTCTTGTGATTTGTGATTGTGCTTCCATAGAAACAAATTGTGATCTGTGGTTGTGCTTTCATAGAAAAAAATTATGATATGTCCTTCCATAGAAAAAATTGTCTCTTATGATCTGCGATTGTGCTTCCATAGAAAAAATTGTGATATGTCCTTCCATAGAAAAATATTGTTTTCTTGTGATCTGTGATTGTGTTTCCATAGAAAAAATTATGATAATTGTCTCTTGTGATTTGTGCTAACACATCTTGAATTCTATTTATTATGATTTGTGCTAACTACATGTAGTAACAAATTTTTTTTGTTCATTTGTTGGTTGCAGCCTTGCAACAAGCAAGACAAGTGAGAGACATGGTAGCTTGGCCCTTCCTGATATATTTTTTTACGATTTGCTCATTAGTGCGTTGCTTTACTGTTTGTGTCAATATACATGTGTTCCAATGTTATTTGGGCAATTGCATAGTTTCATTTGACATCCTTGTCTTTCGCAGCAAGGCACAAACCGTATGTCTGGTATAGCTGTTACAAAATCTGTGGTTGCTACTGAGCCAGGGGGAAGAAGAGGGAGGAATTTTTTGTTGATATCATAGAGAGGATAATTGTGACATTGAGCTCGAGTGTAAGTACCGGTCTATGTCATGCCTTGTCGTTACTAATTGGTTTCCGTTGAACATATCAAGATATTCTGCCTTTTTCCTTTTCTTTTCATGAAATCCTTTATGTTTGTCCTGAATTTGTGGTTCTAAATGTTTTAGATAGTGATGCAGCCATGGTTTCAGCCTCGTGGTGCAGCCATGGTGAACTAGGGCAGGGGCACCACTGGGATGTGGATGGCTATGTTACCACCAAAGCATCTGTTGTTCTAGGCCGAAGCCTAGAACCCCGAATAGGAAAAATACCGAATATCACGCAACAGTAGGCGGAGCAATACGTGCTTTACTCAATACACAACTCAATCCCCCTACAAGGTTGCCCACAGGGCATATTTATAGGAGCCCGTAGGCTTTTACATGACGATAATGCCCTTAGGTTCTGCCTCCTAATGCTCTTAGCCCAGGTCGGTTGGGGGCTAAACCGTCATGCCTCCAGCACCGAGTCTTGTCCTCCGAGTGGCCGACCGCGTTAGCCCCACTCGTCATAGATGGTGCGGTGTGCTCTCCTCAGGTTCCAGAATGCCGACCAATCGTTAGCGCTTCAGCTGCAAAAGGGCAAAACACTCACTCGCGCAAAGGTTTCACATGAAGCGTGCGCCACATTCGGCTGTCAAACCAAATGCCACCGATGGATTGGTCGCGGCTATGGGATCCGTCCTGGCTGGACCCTGTGCTCCTCCGAGCCGACCGAAACCGGCCCGGAGAATTTGCCATAACGGGTGATTCGGCGCCCTCACCGAATCAGGGAACAAGGCTAGTAGTGTGGACAAGGTGCCTAGGATTCGGTTGTCCCCCAACAGCATCCATGGTGGCCCTCAGCGAGTGAGGCGCACTTCAACGTGGGTGGAGATCTTGTTGTCACCACATCGAAGAATGCCCGCCGTGGCTACCGGTGCCTGTTCATCAACTCCTAGCACCAGGCAATCCTCCTTTCTCTAGAGCAGCCAACGAATGCAAGTGTGCCTCATGACTATTGCAACTCTTCCGTACAGGAGATGTTAGTGGAAGCTTTGCGAGGCGGTGCTTCGTCTCAGCTCTCTTGGTTCGCAGCCTAGCTCCTGCTAGGGTGCCGATGGAGATTTGCTTGTACGAGAAGTCTCCCTCATTTCTCTTGCACAGGCACATTTTGGCTTCTTTGGAGTGCTAGGTCACAGTCGACTATGGGGTGTACCCATACTCTATAGGTCCCAATAGTATTCGATAGATCTTTGTTATTGTACACCTGTCAAATATAACGGAATTTGTCAATACAGAATTACTTTAGTGAAATTATTCCTTTGCACTACCGTATGTTCGACTCGGTTCGAGTCTTTTGTCTACTTAATCGAGCATTTTTGCATTTTTTGAGTACCCGGACCCAGTGGTCTATTGACAGGCGTTGCCATGATTAAGACAGTTCGACTGCCCTACGCTTGATAACCTTCGACTGGTATCTTCGAATGCTAAGACTTCAATTGAAGAGCCAGACATGGTAATCCTTTGTTTGTACGCTTGCTAATGGGTTGAACCCGCCCCTACCCATATCTCAAGAGCCCTAACTACCACCCGCCCCAACTCACCCCGTCGGCCCAACTCCACAACCTGCCCCAACCCGTAGTCACGACGGAAACTGATCTGCGATGTACGCACCGATCTGCGACCACGGCGCCCCAACCTGTCGCAACCCGTCTGTATCGTCAACCCAACCCGCCCCGACCCATTTCATAGTATCACCTGCTTCCACCTATCCAACAGTACCCGTATTAAAACCCGCCCAAAAAACCCGTCAAGCCCCGCCCCATTAGCAGAAGTATTTGTTCGAGTGGAGTTTGGGTTCCACCAAGTGGAAGGTTGTCGCGTTGCAGTCGGGCAGTAGCGATTACCATCCTTCGAGTTACAAACGGGCCGAAGAGTGACGTCCGTGTCTTAGTATAAGTACACGGCTAAATAGACCCTAAGTGGGGCACACAATAAACCTTTTTTTCCATATTCGAGAGCCTCGTACTTGTCCATTAATCGTTTTCATTTTTTATTTCCCTATAGGGCAGACATCCGCCAAAAAAATGGTAATGCTCCTTGTCTTACGTTCTAAGCATAGAACGCGGCGCTGTGCTATTGGGCCGGCCCAGCAGCGCCACACGAACGCGGACACGTGCAGGCGCGGTCGACGCGCCTCGGCGCCTACGCCCGCGGGGAACGACCCGGCTTCCCAGGCGCTCCGGTACCCCACTCTCTCAGTCACTCTCACACCACTCGCCTCCCCCTGCCCCCCCGTTCTATCTCTCTCTCCGCGGCGAGCTCCTTCTCTCCCCGTCCTCCGTGTTCCCTCCCCCTCCTTCCCGACGACGGCGGGCCTCCCCTCCCCCCCCGTCCACGCGCCTAGCTGGTGCTTCACCACCACCACGCCTCATCCTGGAGCGGCGGTGGCTCCGTGCTTCCCCAGTGCGCACGGCGGCTCCGCCCTCCCCGGCCGTCCCCCTCGTGCGTCTCTTGCTTCTCCTCCACACACCAAGGGGATGAACTAGGGTTTCTCAAGAGCGAGGTGGAGGTGGACCCTGGGTGGCAGATCAGGCCATGGTGGCGCGGGCTTTAGCCAGATCCGGTGAGGGCGGCCCCGGATCCGGCAGATCTGGTGAGGTACGCCTCCTCTTTCATCCTCCTCTCCCTCTCTCCTCCCTACTCCAACTCTAGTGTAGGTCTAGGGTTCCGGCGAGCATCTTCCTTTTTTCTCCTCCCCTCCCCCATCGTGTGCTTCAAAAGACTATTTGTTTTTGGTTCAGTAGCAGATCCCATGTTGTTTCAAGGGATGCATGTGAATGTTTCTGGCAATAAACCGTTTTTTCCTCTCGGTTGATGTTTCTGGATTTTTCAGCGGTGTTTCATGATGCTTTTCTTTGTTTCAATAGACTCAACTTCTTGTTTCTTATTCTTTTTTTCTAGGTGATTTTTTTAGTGTTTCAGTTTGGTACTCATGTAGTTTCAGATTGTGTTATTTTTTTTTTCTAAAGCTGCGTTAATTTTGTTTCAGTTGGTTTGCAGTTTTTGTTTCAGATGTTTTGTTTCTAATTGTTTCTATTTTTCTCTCATTTTTTTGTTTCAGATGTTTTCTCTCATTGTTTCTATATTGCTTTTCATTTTGTTTCAAATGTTTTTGTTTCTTTTCTGTTTTTTGTTTTTCGTTGTTTTTCGCGTGTTTCAAATTGCAAATTTGATTTGTTTCAACTGCATTCATCTCTTGTTTCATTTTTTTTTCTAATTTTTCTTCATTTTTGTGTTTTCTAGAGCACGGCGGCCATGTTGGGGTGGCGGCGGCGGTGGAGCTGTCTCGGAGGAGCGGGGCCGCACGGGGGGGGCGCCGTGTGTGTCCGTGTGTGCATGTGCGTGTCGGGGGTGTGGGGGTGCTGTCTGTGTCCCGCGCGCGGGTGGGTGGGTGTGTGCGCTGCGGGGGAGGTGGAGATGGGCCGGGCCTAGACCGTTCTATGGATAGAACGTTCTATCGCTAGACCTTCCCGCCAAAAAATGTACTTCGAGCTATCTCAGATCTTTAGGAGATTTACGTGGCACTCGAGTGCCAGAGGTTTTAGAGCTGTATGTCAGCCCTCCCGAAGTCTCCATTACTCTGTGAGGACTGGATCGGTTGTCGGCCCAAGCATTGGTCTTGACCTTGCTAGCGGCTATTGACGGTAGTTATACCATGTTTTTACCCCATCAAAACCGTTAACAAGACATTCTTTCTTGAAGGAAACCACCAAACACATAGTGACTTAGGTACAAATAACTTGGTTCCACATGTACTTGTCATTATTTGGTTGCAGGCACTCAGAACACGTACTTTTAGTGTCCGAAAGCTCCATATGAAGGTTGGACAACCAACCAAGAATGGCCAAATGATAAACCAACTTCATATTCATTAATATCAGAGCTTCTGGAGACAATGTGCAAAAGATGGGCACAATGATGGGGTCGACTGACCCCACCTTGGGCAAGCCACCACCACCGTTGTTCTTAGAATTGTACCTAGAAGCCACCTGCAGAAGATGGACCTTTGGTTCCACCAAAGGGGGATCGGCCGACCCCCTTGTGGGACCTTCCCAGCCACTGCCAGACAACCAGGATCCTCCCAACATATTCCCAAGCGAGTTCCACCCTTGGATCACAAGTATGTTTCCCCTCAACGGTAAAAGATGAAGTCACATGGATCCATGGGCCCACAACGAAGGAACCGACATGAACCAACACATGAGACACACTCTATGACACGTAGGGACACCCACCGGAGACATCAGGTGGGCCAGGGCTATCATAGGAGGGTCGGCCGACCCCCTTTGTGGGCCCCGAAGCTCAGCTTTACTCCACCGACCTTGTGCATGCCTCCATGTGCTTGGATGCATCCCTGCCCTCCATCCAAGGCGGTTTGGAGGTCGGTTTATCCAATGGTGGAGGATGGGAGGCACACGGATTGATGACATGGCGGTGAAGTAGCCTCTACTCCACCTCCCCCTATAAATACCCCCAATAGGCCTTCACTTTAGAGCATGAAACTTAGGAGAAAACCACTATCTAGTATCTTTAGCTATGGTAGTAGAGAGAGTGAGGAGTCTCCAAGGATGAGTCCCGGCCTGTCAGGAGTCTTCTCCAAGGTGCGCCTCAGCGGATGCGAGCTTCTTGTAAGTTTTACATCTGAGTCCTTCTAGTATTTAATATTTTGGTTTGGTGCTTTAAGTATATGGTCTTTTTACTGGTACACTGCTTTACTTGTTAAAGTGCTCGAAGCTTTAGATAAGCCTAGAGTAGTGAGATTGATGTAGACATGGTGTCTAGACTACATCTTGCCTGTGTAAGCTTCTTGTCGCACTGCGTAGACGCCTAGCGAAGGGGTGACAGGCCTTGCTAGTGTTTTTAGAGTTCCTCCTATGTGTTGTTAGGCAAATTGTCCATAATAGCGGGGTAGCAGGGTAGCCGCCTTAGTAGGGGCTGAGGTGATAACCTCGTTATACTGTCACCTACTGTTTCGACTATCGCCCCCAATAAGGGAGGAGGTGATAACCTTTGTATACTTAGAATACCATGACCAGATATCTTTGCTAGCTAGACCTCTCTATCCTATTATCCTAGACCCTTTGTTTCATCACTGGATGACCTTGAGCCTAGTTAGTTCACTTCACGTTCCGTGTGGAAAATACGATACCTGAAATACTCCTGGTGAAGGCTACATTGACTATCGGTACCGTACGCTTGCGATATATCCGTTTGCCACTTCTGGTGTCAACAGCGGCCCGTCCCGTCGATGCCCGGGTTATATAAGCTGGCAGCACAGGAACCCTTCGTCTTCTCTGTGCCGCCTATTGACGGTGAAAATGTTATAAATTTGCATAATCCAAACACCATCAACAGCTTTGGAATAAAAGGAAGATAAATATATTACGAGTGTATTTTATCAAATAACTAGTTCCACTTATACTTGGAGTATTATTATGTAGAACTATAAATTTTTCCAAGCTTTAGTTAGTTTGTGGTCAATCTAGTGGGTGAAAGAATAATATTTTTATAACACTTTTACAATTTAATATAACTTGTTTGCTGTATTTCATGCCGCTGCATAAATTTTCTTGCGTGAAAAATGAATTTAGAAAAACCGATTAAGCTCAAATAGGTTTGACTCTATCTTCAAAGATAAAAGTTTCAAAAGCTTGTATTAAAAATTAGTTTAAAAAATGTGTTCAAGTTTTAGTTCAAAGGCCCTTAAAAATATATTTTAAATATATGCTAAACTATTTTTAAAAATGGTAATTAAAATGTGTTTCAAAAGTAACTTTAACAACGTTTTGAAATTAAGTTCCAAAAACATAGTTTGTATGGTTTTCTTTGAATGACTTCAAATTAAATTCTGAATATATTTCTCCAAATTAATTAAAATGCTTTGCAAAATGAGTTTTAAAGAGGCTTCAAAACATATTTGGAAATTATTTTGCTTAAACCTAGAAAATGCCAAAATTTGTCTTGGACCGACATCCACCTAAACTCTCCTGTCCAACTTAGCCAAAGCCTAGCTCCAGCAAAAACCAATAATGCCTCTCTCTCACGGGATGGTACCTCACCATGGTTCAAATCCTGGTGTCGCACCTTTTTTCTGATTTTTTTTTTCAAAATTTGCAGGATACACGCGCGCGTGCACGTTGGGTGGTACTGCGTGTTTCGCGCGTACTAGAGGCGAGCCTCCCAATCTCTTCTTTGCGTGTGTGCGTGCGTGTTGTGTGAGTGTAGAGTGTGTGGGTTGTGTGTGTCCAAGTTATACCCAACCAAAAAAGTAGCGCCTCTCTCTCACACATACTCTCTCTCTCTCCATCCATGATATGTGAGACCCACCTAATCATGTCGGAACAATTCTAGTTTCCAGTAGTGCACCTTCAGTGTTGCTATGGTTCCATCGACGTCTTGCACACCTTGCCAGAGCGTCGTCCAGCTGAGCTCTGTCACGGTAACACAAAGACTGTCGTCGCGGATGTTGTTGTCCAGGCCGCGCACGAGAAGCTGTCGCACATCTGCCGTTCGATCCGAGATGAACGTTTGTGATTCTCGTTTGACTTGAGTCAACAAGGTCAACACTCGAACCAGTAAGCCCTCGATCACCCATCCAATTGATGCATGCCACGTCACCGGTCAAACGTCATATTTAAACCTAATTTCTTAATCGGTCAAATCCTCAAACACTTGTTTAGCCAAAATCCTTTTCAATCATCTTTGTCTAAATCTTTCTTTAGACCAATCTTTATCCATATCATACTCTCACCATGTATAACATTTTAGTCCTTGAACAAAATAGCCAACGTCTCCATTGTAAACTCAATTTCCTTTCTCTCCTTTTCTCATATATATTTCTTTTGTCTATATGATTAATCCTTGCACGCAACAATCAGTTCAGCAACCAAAAACAACCAGGCACGTCACCAATAATAGCAGCAGCTACTAAATAATCTCTCTCTCTTTCTCTCTCTCCCCCTTTGACGTGGATCACATGCAAGGCTGACCTACGATCCGTCGTCAAAGCAGCCCATCAACATATGTCTGCCTGTTCCTCACCATCCATCTCAGGACACCTCGCCTGATCGCCTTGCAGCCATGAACGCCCACACTAGCTCACATCAGTGCTTCTCTTATCAGCACCTATTTCCACCATCTTCCAGTTGACGGTTGTTAACGTCAAATATAAACCGTCGATATGACATGCTTTTATCCTTAAAATCAATCGCCAACACAAGTGTAGTGGTTTAAACTAAGTGTTTCCATGAGTTTTAGTGATTTTGTTAATGCAGGATGGCTTGTCTAGAAAACGGACCAAGTGGTCCATGCTATCTTAACAAATCAAGTTTATCCACAACAAAACCGACTCCACTGAACTCCAATCCATCATACAAGAGTTACGGACGAAGTTTGATGGAGAGGAGGCCACGGGGGGGGGGTTGTGTGTGCGGTCGGCCGACCTATAGGTGGGGTTGGCCGACCACTTGATTATATGCTTAGTATAGTCGAGTTATCTTTATGTTCATGCATAGGATCGCGAGTGCTTGACCTAGTTGATCGATCGGGTTGAGTAGCCGACCTTGTGTAAGCGTGGTGCTTATATATTGTTTTGCCTCCGGATGCACCCTGCATTTTGGAACGTGTGGTAGATCACGAAGGTGACAGTCTCCTTGATCCCCTAGAGTCACCTCCCGTCTGTAGGACTAGCAGGACTGTGTCATGATGGAGGAAGTTATATTTCTACTATGCTCCTCCTTAGAGATGTCCCTTATGCATAAACGTAAAGTTAATCTTTACTTTAATAAGTATGTATGCCATTGTATTTCTATCTTTGTAATAATTAAGAATATCATAAGAATCTACCTCACCCATTGTTCTCTTGAGTTAACTAGTTTGCTTATCTTTATGGATGTCTCCACTGTGTGTCATTAGATCATAATTCCTATCATTACACTTACCTTGCTCTAGCTATGTTGGTATATTAATTAGTAGATACTTCTTCATTAATATCATATACTCTTTATTCCATTTTTTCCCTGTGGATAAATATGATACCTGAAATACTCCCGATGAAATGCCACAGCGGTATTCCGTGCGCTTGCTGATTTATCTATGAACGCAAAAATACCAACACTCCCAAAACTGAAATCCCACTCAAACTGTTGCGATCCTACTCGAGGTAGGCTGGTTGGGCGGCACACTAGGGCGGTGGTGGCACTAGGCAGGCGGCTAGGGCCAGCTAGGGGGTGGTGGCTAGGGCGTGGGCGGTGGCGGGCCGGGAGGCCGTGCCCGGCCGCCGGTGGCATGGGGGGAGGCTGCGACTAGGGCGGGGAGCGGTGTGGCCGGCAACGGCTTAGGAGATGAGAGAGAGAGAGAGAGAGAGAGAGAGAGAGAGAGAGAGAGAGAGAGAGAGAGAGAGCCTGAGGGCTAAAGAGATTCGTTTAAAGACCAATGCTCTATTCTCTGCTTTGAATTGAAAGTTTACATTGCCCCTCTATTTGTAGTCCTGGGAGATTTAATCCTTAAGCAACCTACGGGCTACTTTCAAAACTAATTACTTTTGGTCCTCCTAATTAAATCTCAATCTATTTTTGCTAAATAAGACCCCCTTGAAGCCGGGATCTCCTCCGGACGTCGAAAGATAGGCGAGCGGTGGCGGCGGCGAGGCCCCTTGGCCGTACACCCTTCATCTAGCGCATGGAGAGGCCCCTGCGATGGCCAGGGCCAGGTCTTGGGCCCTTCCTGGCCCATTTGGCCTAATGCTGAGCCCTGATTTTAGGACATTGACATCTCCACCAATCTCCACTCGGCATGTCCATGTGTCAAAATATTACTTTGTCGATGATTGTTGATGGTAGATAACTATAATTTTTAACCGTCAACGAAATATAAAGATGGGCATAAATCAATCACCAACATAGACTTAGAGGTTGCACTAATAGGATTCCATAAGTGTTAGTGCAGGGACTAAACAGGAAAAGAGCTAAAGAGGACCACACGTCGGGCTAAAAAGCTTATCCTACGCAGGCTTCAACTTGATCAAAAGGATGTTGAATTCTTCACTGAATAAAACTATCTCAAATAATGAATTAGAGTACACCATTGCAAAGAGCTCATCGAGACGATCAAAATGGACATATTGTTTACTATGTTTGGAGCCTGGAATCAAAAGATATCAATCCGCAAGGGGCACCAACACTAGAAGACTCTAGAAGGCTCGAGAGGACATCACGCCAAAGCGGACCCCACACTTTTGCCAGGAGGGGGCCGGCCGGCCAGAAGATAGCCCTGGCCTTTGAGAGTCAGTTCCCCACCGCCATTGAGGTCCAATCTATGTTGTTGCTTAAGTCGGTTTGATGTATGAGCTCACGTTTCACACACCGGCCTATATAAACAGCCCCAGACCCCCAGGGGCTAGGCATCCTTTGAAACCCTAATTCGTATCTCCTCCTCAGAGGTGTCCCTAGAAAGGATTAACCTCAGAGCTCCACCATAGTTAGGGTATAGCTACCTAGGTTAGACTAGAGGGAGGCAAGCTTCGCTTGGATTCCGGATTTGTCAAGAGCATTGCTCGGAAACCCCTTGTAATATCTCCTTTTTTATCTTTCTATAATTATGTGCTAGCTACAATGGATATGACTTTGCTCTATTTATTTATGTTCTCATTATAATGTTCATCGGCTACTTTGATTATATGCCTAGCATAGTTAGATTGTCTTTATATTCAAGCATAAGATCGTATAGCGCTCACTCTTTGATCATATGGGTGGGTGGTAGACAGCGTGTAAGCGTGGTGCTTATACCTTATTTACCTGCGGATGCACCCTATATTCCGGGCCATGTGGTAGATCACGGATGTGACATTCCCATTGAGTCCTTTGTAGTCCACTCTCCAAATATAGGCCAAGTAGGACCTGGTTATGAAGAAAGTCTTGCTCTGTTCCTGATCTTTTTTAGTAATGTCCCTTATGCGTAGATATAAAGCTATCTTGCCATGATTGTTATGTGTAATTGCACTAATATAGTATGTTTTGACTTATAGTTAGAATAACTTAGGATTTATCCTTCTATGTTCTACTTATCCACGCTATGGTACCTAACTAAGGAAAAGCTCTAAGTGTTCAATTATCTATTATCAGTTATCATCATTTACCCCAGCTATAGCTATGATGTGGTAATGTTGCTACTCAATAAATATTTACTCCATTGTTTCCCAGTGGTAAAATACAAATAATGATACCTCGATTACTCGCGATGTAAATGCTACAATGGTATTCTCGTAAACTTGCGAATCCTTCATATTCTTTTGCACTTAATAAATACCAACAAGTATTTTTGGCGCCATTGCCGGGGAAACAATTGGCGTAAATGTTTAGAAAATCAAAATATCACTAGCTTTAGTATGATTACCCCTGTTCTATTATATTGTGAAATAAAACAGGACAAAAGATGTCGTTTTGACCTTTCGGCAAGCCTCCACCAGAAGGGAGAAGACATTGAAGAACCTAGGATTGGAGAAAAGATCGCTGTCTCAAGAATTCAATTCACATCTCAAGAGATAGAGATAAATGCAGCATCACTCATAAATTACATCTTGTGAGTACTGGTAAGTTTGATTAAGAAAGGTGAGATAGTCTTGCTCATGGACTTTAAACTTAATGAGTAGTTATCTTTTAAATTTTTGCAATCCACTTTGCATGTTTACTTTGAATAATCCATACATCCACTCTATTTTACTTTGAGTTTTCTCATATCAAATCCACTTACCTGTTTATTTTCTTGCATACATTCATATCGCGTGCATTGTTGGCATTTCTTAGCGCAATCATCAAAGATAAGTTAAAAGGTCTATCCCTGACGATGGCGCTGAGAAATGCTTGTTGGCATTTCTTAGAGCAATCACCGGAATTATTACATCCGGTGATCACACCAAGAAACACCAAGTGATAGATCGTATTATTTTAGATAATATCCGCAGCGTACGGATCTATTGTTGTAGCATTTCACCCGGAAGTATATCGGGGTATCGTTATTTATATTTTCCCAAAGGAAGGCATGGTGTAAAATACCTCTAGCATGGATATGAAACTTCACATCATCGAAATAAGCCTTAGTGCTATGCAGGGGTAAGACAATCGGGTTTTGAGATCGTGGACACACACTTGGGCCAAACTCAAGGATAATCAGAAATAAGGAATAAAAGTAACGGGAAGAAAGAATAAATTTACGTGGAGCAGGTCGGTCGTATGCAGCTATGCGTAGAATAGCTAAGTCATATATTATACAAAACTAGAGGCGAGTCGAGCCTAAAGTAACAGGAGACCCCGGATGGTGCACTTGGCCCGATAGAGGCATTTATGAACTTCTACACGACATACGGACGTGGGGATTATGAGGACGGACGAGGTCGGCCACACCACAGGCGCCTACCCTCAACCGTGGCATGCCGTCATATTCGAAAGCCTCTCTCGTATCCGGACACCACGTCCCGCATACTAAAGAATTACCTATGCTCCCCGGACTCCCACCCTACGGATGGACGAGCTAGAACACGAGCAAACCCGAAAGAACATCGAACCGTTACTCCATTCTCATCGTGGACTCTAATTCTATAAAACATATGAACAATGAAGAACAAAGGGATGAACATGCTATGAACTGATCATAATAACTTTGCTCTAATTCATATGTATCAATAAGAACATGGTCAAGACTATACTCTAGTTCATACGCTAAGCTATGTATAAAGAGTAAGAACTTGACTAAGGAAGAAGACTCCATAGATATTTACCAAGAGTGGCTCTTTCTTCCTAGGAGGCAAGCTCTCCTTGGTAGCTCTCCTTGCTCCAAAACACTACTAAGCTACTACTAATGAACAAGTGTGAAGATGATAGAGTAAGGCTCCAAATGGTGTGTGTGGTGAAGGGTGCTCCTCCTCTCTTCTTATAGCATGGTGGAGGTCAGTTTGGGGCTTGAAATGGCAGGTACACCAGCGCACCCCCTCCCCAGCATTGAATGTACCGACCCGAGGGCCACGGGCGAGGGGGTGGCGCGCGCGCCCCGCGCGGCCGCGCCCAAGCGATGCCGCCCCGACCGACTTCGTCAGGTTGGTTCTCCTCTGGGCCTGGGCCGTGGTGCTTTGGTGTTTCGGCGCATTCAGGTCCCGAGGTGGCCTTTCTCCTTATTGGGTGACTTTGCGCTTTCCGGAAAGCATCTTTTTGATACAAAATTCCCTGCACTATATATATTCCTGCAAAGCGATATTTTTCCTAGTGCACGTGGAATTGGGTTAGTAATACAAGTATATGCGTATAAGAATAATCAATTCACCCTTTTTCATTCTTAATTGGCGATATAAAATCATCAATAAGGACCTGTTAACTGTTGGCGTTTCTTAACACAGTCACTAGAATTAGCAACAACGCCAAGGAATGCCGGTAGGTATTCTGTTAATGTTTACAGAACAAGTCCGCAAGCGCATGGAAATACCGTTGTAGCATTTCACCCGGAAGTATTCAGGGTATCGTTATTTATATTTTCCCAAAGGAAGACATGGTATAAAAGACTCTAATATGGACATGGACAGAATAACAAGATTGCATAATAGACCAATGCTCATAACAAAGGTAACAAAGGTTTTGTATAAGGATAATCGACACACACACTCGAGCCAAACTCAAGCATAAAGTAAAAGAAAGAACAAAGAAACCTAAAGCTGGAGCGAGGCATTCCTAAACAACGAGTCAGGACAACGGACAATCACACAAACACATGCTTGTTGGTGAGGTTCTAAGTTAAGATAGTCTGGCCACTATTAACTTACTTCGGGCACCGGATCGCACCTGGTCTGCCAAGTGTTGCCGTCCTGTAGCTCTACGCCGTAGCCGAACGTGGGGGAGTGCTCGGGACGGACAGGGCTGTCACCACCTACCGCCTACCCCAACTACCGTGGACTACGAGGCAAACGAAGGTAGGTTCTAGCCTAGACACCACGTCTATGCCAGTTGCTACAACTCTAGCGGTGATCAGGAGCTCCCGTCTCTATCAGGGGTCCTCTTACTAGAGCTTCCATCATGGGGACGAACGACGAACCCGCAAGCCAACATTGACCAAAACTAAGTTAAGATAGATCTCAACATCACAACCTAGCCCTAGGTCTAAACATGTATGCGCTAATGTTAAACATTAGGTTCCATATGATAAGATCAAGACATGAAAACTATATTTAGTTCATATGCCAAGATCATATCATAAGAACTATGCTCTAATTCTGCAACATAACTATACTAATAGAACTAAGAACAAGAACAAGATCATCTAGAACAAGAACATATAAGAACAACTAAGAACAAGAACATAAGTGAAACCTTGATATTATTCATACCGAGATTCCCCCTAGAGGTTCAAGCTCTCCAACGAGGCTTGCCTTGCTCCAACTACATAACTAAAACTACTAAAGAAAAGATGCAGGATACACGCGCGCGTGCACGTTGGGTGGTACTGCGTGTTTCGCGCGTACTAGAGGCGAGCCTCCCAATCTCTTCTTTGCGTGTGTGCGTGCGTGTTGTGTGAGTGTAGAGTGTGTGGGTTGTGTGTGTCCAAGTTATACCCAACCAAAAAAGTAGCGCCTCTCTCTCACACATACTCTCTCTCTCTCCATCCATGATATGTGAGACCCACCTAATCATGTCGGAACAATTCTAGTTTCCAGTAGTGCACCTTCAGTGTTGCTATGGTTCCATCGACGTCTTGCACACCTTGCCGGAGCGTCGTCCAGCTGAGCTCTGTCACGGTAACACAAAGACTGTAAATCGCGGATGTTGTTGTCCAGGCCGCGCACGAGAAGCTGTCGCACATCTGCCGTTCGATCCGAGATGAGCGTTTGTGATTCTCGTTTGACTTGAGTCAACAAGGTCAACACTCGAACCAGTAAGCCCTCGATCACCCATCCAATTGATGCATGCCACGTCACCGGTCAAACGTCATATTTAAACCTAATTTCTTAATCGGTCAAATCCTCAAACACTTGTTTAGCCAAAATCCTTTTCAATCATCTTTGTCTAAATCTTTCTTTAGACCAATCTTTATCCATATCATACTCTCACCATGTATAACATTTTAGTCCTTGAACAAAATAGCCAACGTCTCCATTGTAAACTCAATTTCCTTTCTCTCCTTTTCTCATATATATTTCTTTTGTCTATATGATTAATCCTTGCACGCAACAATCAGTTCAGCAACCAAAAACAACCAGGCACGTCACCAATAATAGCAGCAGCTACTAAATAATCTCTCTCTCTTTCTCTCTCTCCCCTTTGACGTGGATCACATGCAAGGCTGACCTACGATCCGTCGTCAAAGCAGCCCATCAACATATGTCTGCCTGTTCCTCACCATCCATCTCAGGACACCTCGCCTGATCGCCTTGCAGCCATGAACGCCCACACTAGCTCACATCAGTGCTTCTCTTATCAGCACCTATTTCCACCATCTTCCAGTTGACGGTTGTTAACGTCAAATATAAACCGTCGATATGACATGCTTTTATCCTTAAAATCAATCGCCAACACAAGTGTAGTGGTTTAAACTAAGTGTTTCCATGAGTTTTAGTGATTTTGTTAATGCAGGATGGCTTGTCTAGAAAACGGACCAAGTGGTCCATGCTATCTTAACAAATCAAGTTTATCCACAACAAAACCGACTCCACTGAACTCCAATCCATCATACAAGAGTTACTAACGAAGTTTGATGGAGAGGAGGCCACGGGGTTGTGTGTGCGGTCGGCCGACCTATAGGTGGGGTTGGCCGACCACTTGATTATATGCTTAGTATAGTCAGAGTTATCTTTATGTTCATGCATAGGATCGCAGAGTGCTTGACCTAGTTGATCGATCGGGTTGAGTAGCCGACCTTGTGTAAGCGTGGTGCTTATATATTGTTTTGCCTCCGGATGCACCCTGCATTTTGGAACGTGTGGTAGATCACGAAGGTGACAGTCTCCTTGATCCCCTAGAGTCACCTCCCGTCTGTAGGACTAGCAGGACCTGTGTCATGATGGAGGAAGTTATATTTCTACTATGCTCCTCCTTAGAGATGTCCCTTATGCATAAACGTAAAGTTAATCTTTACTTTAATAAGTATGTATGCCATTGTATTTCTATACTGTAATAATTAAGAATATCATAAGAATCTACCTCACCCATTGTTCTCTTGAGTTAACTAGTTTGCTTATCTTTATGGATGTCTCCACTGTGTGTCATTAGATCATAATTCCTATCATTACACTTACCTTGCTCTAGCTATGTTGGTATATTAATTAGTAGATACTTCTTCATTAATATCATATACTCTTTATTCCATTTTTTCCTGTGGATAAATATGATACCTGAAATACTCCCGATGAAATGCCACAGCGGTATTCCGTGCGCTTGCTGATTTATCTATGAACGCAAAAATACCAACACTCCCAAAACTGAAATCCCACTCAAACTGTTGCGATCCTACTCGAGGTAGGCTGGTTGGGCGGCACACTAGGGCGGTGGTGGCACTAGGCAGGCGGCTAGGGCCAGCTAGGGGGTGGTGGCTAGGGCGTGGGCGGTGGCGGCTGGAGGCCGTGCCGGCCGCTGGTGGCATGGGGGAGGCTGCTGACTAGGGCAGGAGCGGTGTGGCCGGCAACGGCTTAGGAGAGAGAGAGAGAGAGAGAGAGAGAGAGAGAGAGAGAGAGAGAGAGAGAGAGAGAGAGAGAGCCTGAGGGCTAAAGAGATTCGTTTAAAGACCAATGCTCTATTCTCTGCTTTGGATTGAAAGTTTACATTGCCCCTCTATTTGTAGTCCTGGGAGATTTAATCCTTAAGCAACCTACGGGCTACTTTCAAAACTAATTACTTTTGGTCCTCCTAATTAAATCTCAATCTATTTTTGCTAAATAAGACCCCCTTGAAGCCGGGATCTCCTCCGGACGTCGAAAGATAGGCGAGCGGTGGCCGCGGCGAGGCCCCTTGGCCGTACACCCTTCATCTAGCGCATGGAGAGGCCCTGCGATGGCGGGGCCGAGTCTTGGGCCCTTCCCTGCCCATTTGGCCTAATGTTGAGCCCCGATTTTAGGACATTGACATCTCCACCAATCTCCACTCGGCATGTCCATGTGTCAAAATATTACTTTGTCGATGATTGTTGATGGTAGATAACTATAATTTTTAACCGTCAACGAAATATAAAGATGGGCATAAATCAATCACCAACATAGACTTAGAGGTTGCACTAATAGGATTCCATAAGTGTTAGTGCGGGGACTAAACAGGAAAGAGCTAAAGAGGACCACACGTCGGGCTAAAAAGCTTATCCTACGTGGCTTCAACTTGATCAAAAGGATGTTGAATTCTTCACTGAATAAAACTATCTCAAATAATGAATTAGAGTACACCATTGCAAAGAGCTCATCGAGACGATCAAAATGGACATATTGTTTACTATGTTTGGAGCCTGGAATCAAAAGATATCAATCCGCAAGGGGCACCAACACTAGAAGACTCTAGAAGGCTCGAGAGGACATCACGCCAAAGCGGACCCCACACTTTTGCCGGAGGGGCCGGCCGGCCGAAGATAGCCCCCGTCCTTTGAGAGTCGGTTCCCCGCCATTGAGGTCCAATCTATGTTGTTGCTTAAGTCGGTTTGATGTATGAGCTCACGTTTCACACACCGGCCTATATAAATGGCCCCCGGACCCCCGGGGCCGGGCATCCTTTGAAACCCTAATTCGTATCTCCTCCTCAGAGGTGTCCCTAGAAAGGATTAACCTCAGAGCTCCACCATAGTTAGGGTATAGCTACCTAGGTTAGACTAGAGGGAGGCAAGCTTCGCTTGGATTCCGGATTTGTCAAGAGCATTGCTCGGAAACCCCTTGTAATATCTCCTTTTTTATCTTTCTATAATTATGTGCTAGCTACAATGGATATGACTTTGCTCTATTTATTTATGTTCTCATTATAATGTTCATCGGCTACTTTGATTATATGCCTAGCATAGTTAGATTGTCTTTATATTCAAGCATAAGATCGTATAGCGCTCACTCTTTGATCATATGGGTGGGTGGTAGACAGCGTGTAAGCGTGGTGCTTATACCTTATTTACTGCGGATGCACCCTATATTCCGGGCCATGTGGTAGATCACGGATGTGACATTCCCATTGAGTCCTTTGTAGTCCACTCTCCAAATATAGGCCAAGTAGGACCTGGTTATGAAGAAAGTCTTGCTCGTTCTGATCTTTTTTAGTAATGTCCCTTATGCGTAGATATAAAGCTATCTTGCCATGATTGTTATGTGTAATTGCACTAATATAGTATGTTTTGACTTATAGTTAGAATAACTTAGGATTTATCCTTCTATGTTCTACTTATCCACGCTATGGTACCTAACTAAGGAAAAGCTCTAAGTGTTCAATTATCTATTATCGTTATCATCATTTACCCCAAACTATAGCTATGATGTGGTAATGTTGCTACTCAATAAATATTTACTCCATTGTTTCCCAGTGGTAAAATACAAATAATGATACCTCGATTACTCGCAGTAAAATGCTACAATGGTATTCTGTGCGCTTGCGGAATCCTTCATATTCTTTTGCACTTAATAAATACCAACAAGTATTTTTGGCGCCATTGCCGGGGAAACAATTGGCGTAAATGTTTAGAAAATCAAAATATCACTAGCTTTAGTATGATTACCCCTGTTCTATTATATTGTGAAATAAAACAGACAAAAGATGTCGTTTTGACCTTTCGGCAAGCCTCCACCAAGGGAGAAGACATTGAAGAACCTAGGATTGGAGAAAAGATCGCTTGTCTCAAGAATTCAATTCACATCTCAAGAGATAGAGATAAATGCAGCATCACTCATAAATTACATCTTGTGAGTACTGGTAAGTTTGATTAAGAAAGGTGAGATAGTCTTGCTCATGGACTTTAAACTTAATGAGTAGTTATCTTTTAAATTTTTGCAATCCACTGCATGTTTACTTTGAATAATCCATACATCCACTCTATTTTACTTTGAGTTTTCTCATATCAAATCCACTGCCTGTTTATTTTCTTGCATACATTCATATCGCGTGCATTGTTGGCATTTCTTAGCGCAATCATCAAAGATAAGTTAAAAGGTCTATCCCTGACGATGGCGCCAGAAATGCTTGTTGGCATTTCTTAGAGCAATCACCGGAATTATTACATCCCGGTGATCACACCAAGAAACACCAAGTGATAGATCGTATTATTTTAGATAATATCCGCAAGCGTACGGATCTATTGTTGTAGCATTTCACCCGGAAGTATATCAAGGTATCGTTATTTATATTTTCCCAAAGGAAGGCATGGTGTAAAATACCTCTAGCATGGATATGAAACTTCACATCATCGAAATAAGCCTTAGTGCTATGCAGGGGTAAGACAATCGGGTTTTGAGATAGTGGACACACACTTGGGCCAAACTCAAGGATAATCAGAAATAAGGAATAAAAGTAACGGGAAGAAAGAATAAATTTACGTGGAGCAGGTCGGTCGTATACAGCTATGCGTAGAATAGCTAAGTCATATATTATACAAAACTAGAGACGAGTCAGAGCCTAAAGTAACAGGGAGACCCCCGCAGATGGTCTGCCAGCCGATAGAGGCATTTATGAACTTCTACACGACATACGGACGTGGGGATTATGAGGGACGGACAGGGCTGTCACCACCTGGCGCCTACCCCTCAACCGTGGCATGCCGTCATATTCGAAGCCTCTCTCGTATCCGGACACCACGTCCGCATACTAAAGAATTACCTATGCTCCCCCCGGACTCCCACCCTACGGATGGACGAGCTAGAACACAGGCAAACCCGAAAGAACATCGAACCGTTACTCCATTCTCATCGTGGACTCTAATTCTATAAAACATATGAACAATGAAGAACAGGGATGAACATGCTATGAACTGATCATAATAACTTTGCTCTAATTCATATGTATCAATAAGAACATGGTCAAGACTATACTCTAGTTCATACGCTAAGCTATGTATAAAGAGTAAGAACTTGACTAAGGAAGAAGACTCCATAGATATTTACCAAGAGTGGCTCTTTCTTCCTAGGAGGCAAGCTCTCCTTGGTAGCTCTCCTTGCTCCAAAACACTACTAAGCTACTACTAATGAACAAGTGTGAAGATGATAGAGTAAGGCTCCAAATGGTGTGTGTGGTGAAGGGTGCTCCTCCTCTCTTCTTATAGCATGGTGGAGGTCAGTTTGGGGCTTGAAATGGCAGGTACACCAGCGCACCCCCTCCCCAGCATTGAATGTACCGACCTGAGGAAGCCGGGCCCACGCGGCAGGGGGGTGGCGCGCGCGCCCCTGGCGCGGCCGCGCCCAAGCGATGCCGCCCCCTGACCGACTTCGTCAGGTTGGTTCTCCTCTGGGCCTGGGCCGTGGTGCTTTGGTGTTTCGGCGCATTCAGGTCCCGAGGTGGCCTTTCTCCTTATTGGGTGACTTTGCGCTTTCCAGAAAGCATCTTTTTGATACAAAATTCCCTGCACTATATATATTCCTGCAAAGCGATATTTTTCCTAGTGCACGTGGAATTGGGTTAGTAATACAAGTATATGCGTATAAGAATAATCAATTCACCCTTTTTCATTCTTAATTGGCGATATAAAATCATCAATAAGGACCCGTTAACCTTGGCGTTTCTTAACACGAAATCACTAGAATTAGCAACAACGCCAAGGAATGCCGGTAGGTATTCTGTTAATGTTTACAGAACAAGTCCGCAAGCGCACGGAAATACCGTTGTAGCATTTCACCCGGAAGTATTCAGGGTATCGTTATTTATATTTTCCCAAAGGAAGACATGGTATAAAAGACTCTAATATGGACATGGACAGAATAACAAGATTGCATAATAGACCAATGCTCATAACAAAGGTAACAAAGGTTTTGTATAAGGATAACTGACACACACACTCGAGCCAAACTCAAGCATAAAGTAAAAGAAAGAACAAAGAAACCTAAACTGGAGCAGGCATTCCTAAACAACTGAGTCAGGACAACGGACAATCACACAAACACATGCTTGTTGGTGAGGTTCTAAGTTAAGATAGTCTGGCCACTATTAACTTACTTCGGGCACCGGATCGCACCCGTCCGCCAAGTGTTGCCGTCCCCGTAGCTCTACGCCGTAGCCGAACGTGGGGAGTGCTCGGGACGGACAGGGCTGTCACCACCTACCGCCTACCCCAACTACCGTGGACTACGAGGCAAACGAAGGTAGGTTCTAGCCTAGACACCACGTCTATGCCAGTTGCTACAACTCTAGCGGTGATCAGGAGCTCCCGTCTCTATCAGGGGTCCTCTTACTAGAGCTTCCATCATGGGGACGAACGACGAACCCGCAAGCCAACATTGACCAAAACTAAGTTAAGATAGATCTCAACATCACAACCTAGCCCTAGGTCTAAACATGTATGCGCTAATGTTAAACATTAGGTTCCATATGATAAGATCAAGACATGAAAACTATATTTAGTTCATATGCCAAGATCATATCATAAGAACTATGCTCTAATTCTGCAACATAACTATACTAATAGAACTAAGAACAAGAACAAGATCATCTAGAACAAGAACATATAAGAACAACTAAGAACAAGAACATAAGTGAAACCTTGATATTATTCATACCGAGATTCCCCCTAGAGGTTCAAGCTCTCCAACGAGGCTTGCCTTGCTCCAACTACATAACTAAAACTACTAAAGAAAAGATGCAAGTGGAGGGAGAGAGAGAGGTTCTTCTTGTGGTGTCTGTGATGGTGGGGGGCCTCTCCTCTTCATTTATAGCCCCCTGAAGGCGGTTCGGGGTAGTGGCGTAAAAACACCAGTCAAACCGTCATGCTCCAGATGGAAGGAGGCAAACCGCCTTGGCTGGGCCCACCTGGCTGCAGGGCTAGCGCGCGCGCGCCCCAGGCGCGCTCGCGCCTGGGTAGCGCCGCCCCCTGACCGCCTTTGGCTGGTGGGCCTGGGCTGCCTCCTGGGTCGCGTCTGTGCTGGTGCTTGGCCCATCTCGACCCCAGGTGGCTGGCCCTTGTTCTCTTGGCCTTTTACGCTTTCCGAAAAGCGCCTTTTTATTCTGGAAATTCCTGCACTTGGTGTATATTCTGCAAAATAATATTTTCTCCAAGTACATGTGGAACTAGGTCAATAGTGAAGATATATGTGAAATAAAATATTTATTTCCCCCATAATGATCTTTAATTGGCGGTTAAAAATCGGAGTTAAGGACCGCCAACAAGATCCCCCAAGCTTACCCCTTGCTCGTCCCGAGCAAGTCTTTGCTTTGGGTTGTTGATCAGGGGTTGCTGCAATGCCGATCATATCTCAGGTGTACAAGGTAAAAGAGAGCATTCTACTACTATTTGAATAAATCGGCAATTATATCTATTCTATGAATCCTGATAGAGTGGGGCTTCTAATTTTTCTCAAGTCTTGGGCGATTGCAAAATAGAACAGTTTCAAAGACCGGTGCTTTTCATTCGTCCCAAGATCAACTTTCAGTCCGGAGGTTTTATAAGATTTTTGTAAAAATAAACCAAGTTCCTCGAATGACCCACTCAGTCGCTCAACGTGTATGGTAACCTTACCGAGGGCCTTTGATGGTTAGCCTTTGTAGCCTACCTCTAGTATTTTTGAGTGGAGTTCTGGGTAGGTCTACAAGGAATGGCTTACTTACCGCTCGTGGATAGCCGAGTCACAATCCGAACCAGGTTAAGATTAGTGCCATACACTAGGTTGAGATGTGCAAGTGTGTTGGATGGATGCAAAATGATTCCTAATATTTGTGGTATTTTTGGATCTCCATGCATCATAACAATCTCTCTTTAATTTGGGGAAGAAGAGATGAAGGAAATATGGGCTATCAAAGAGTAACTAAAAACTATTTTTCTTTCTTTCTTTTTTTCTCTTTTTTTCTCTTTTCTTTTTTTTTCTTTGAACGGGGATCTAAGATTTCCCGTTTGTCTACAAGATTGGAATATCTAAAACTTATTTCTCCCTCTCTTTTTTTCTTTTCTTTCTCTCTTTTTTTTCAACTAAAAATATAGCCCATAACTTATTGCTTGGAAAAGGATAAGAGAGAGATGTCATGATGGAATGTATGGAGAATTTTTGGCAATCTAAAAGAGGGGTGTGCGATCCTCAGGGTAAGGGTCGGCACTTTTATTTGGTGGAATAGTGCGCAATTCTCGGTGTAAGAATTGGCATTCTGGGCGAGAGGGGTGCATGTTGTGCGCAATTCTCAGTGTGAGAGTCGGCAATTATTTGGTGGGTGCAAGTGAATCTCAACCATATGTGTAAGACCCAAATCTAGGTTAGGTTCAAACCGTGACAAGGCCCAACAATTGATAAGAAGCATACGACAAAGGGTTTTGTAAACTTGTAGAGAAGCATGTCGTATTTGGCCTTGGTAGGTATTTCACGATCATTGAGGAACTATTGTTTTTGAAATTTTTGAAACAGAACTCCGAACATCAGGTTTTCTCAAGGGGACAAAGTCATTGTTGTGGTCTATGTCACTATATCATATCGCGCAATAACCTAGACTAGAGCAATTGTATGCAACCCACTAAATCAAGTTTCTAGAGCATGATAATATAAAGCCGATAAACCCAAATATTAGAGAAAACTCCATTTTAAATCAAGTACAAGAGAGACATAAAACAGCAACTATTCATCATATCAACAAGGGTAGAACTAAACATTTCATGGCACATATATATATATATATATATATATATATATATATATATATATATATATATTATTTTCAATGCAAGATAAGAAACTTGAATGTAAACATGCTAAAAAGAAAATAAGTTTGTGGGAATTTAAATATGCAATGCAGGTATCTCATGTGGGGGTCCTCCCCCAAGCTAGCTCTTTACTTATCATTAGCCTGGAATGCCGCTAGCTGGTGCATGCTATGGCCTGATTCTCGGTTCATGGCCTCCTTTGAGCATGCTAGGAAGATCCCCTCCCCCAAGCTTGTCTTGTGGTGACATCGAGATAACAGGACAAGACACTTGGGGTTGAAAGATTTATTTTATTATTATTATTATGTTATGACCTTTTTTTTTTTGGGTTCACCAAACAAAAGATCATCTCTGTTGTCATCTCCAAGACTGCCCCATGAAATTGATAAATCCCTGGGGGTTAGTCCATATGATCCACCAAAAATCTATCTTGACAGACTTTGGTTCAAAGATCAAACTAGACACTATGTCTAATGTGATCTAGGTAGGCACGTTAATGTAAGCATAAAGCTTAAATTAAAGAGCCTATGGAAGCATGATTGTACATTTAATCAAACTAGGCACCATGCTTAATTCAAAAGATGCATAACCAATACTTCCAAACCAAAACTATACAACATAGAAATTGAAGGCATGAAAAGATGTATACTATTCATCCAACAAAGGTGAAGACATTGCAAGGTGAACAAGATAAGCAAAGGTTTTTTTTTAGAAGAAAATGTAAAAAGATAACTTACCGATTGGCCTGTCGGTCAGGGCTCACCATTTATAGTCCGTGAAGCAGGACTTCTCTCTTGTTCAGGTTGCGCTTGATATTAGTACATCCGTCTTAGGAGAAGTAGATGGGTGGGCTTGCTTGGGCCTCCACACCATCTTCTTCTTCGGGGTGTGGTGGCGCATGGTGTAGAAGGTGGTTGTTCAACCTCTTTTGGAGGTGTGGAGACTTTGTCCACTTTTATCACCTTGGGGACCATCTTTGATGCCCCAGAGTTTGTGGGTAGGACCGGTTTCTTCTCAGGTTCCACCTTGTCTTGGGTCAGAGCTTGCCCTCTTTCTTGTTTTCTTTTGGTTGTGCAGGAGCAACTTTTGGCTCTATCTTTTCTGCAGGAGCTTTCTTTTTTTTTGTGCCAGAATAGGATCTTTCTTTTCTTTAGGAGCTTTTTGCTTTTGCTCCTTTTTTCTTCTCTGGTTTTTTGCTCCTGCTCTTTCTTTTTCTTTTGATTTTGTCCATGCACACTTTTTTTTCTTTCCTTCTTTTGTTCCAGAGCCTTGGTCTTCTTCTGCTCTGCCCTTTGTTCCCAAATGATCTTGGGAATCATGTTCGCACCATGAGGTCAGATTTCAACTTCCGTGACCTCTCGTGTGGTTGGCTTATACTTGATGTGAATCATGTTGCACTCCTCCGTCCTCCTTGACCAGAACTGGAACTTCTCCTCATTTCCATTGATGTTGAACCAGATTTCTTTAGCTCCAACATCAAGTTGTGCCCTAGCGGTACTGGGGAACGGTCGTCCCAAGATAAGCGGTGTTTCTTTGGTGGCCTCCATGTTGAGCACGACGAAGTTCACCAAGACGAAGTATCCTCGGATCTTCACAGGTATATCTTCAGCTATTCCCGCTGGGTAGCGTAAGGAGGAGTCGGCCAATTGGAGTGTGATCGTTGTTTGCTGACAGCCGTGTATAGCTCAGCTTGTCAAATACCGTCTTTGGCATGCCACTGATGCTGGCACCAGGATCACAGAGTGCATGGTCAAACTGTTGTCCACCGATGGAGCAAGTGATAGTGGAGCATTCGGGATCCTTCTTCTTCTCCGGTAAGTGATTCTGAATCGCCGCACTGCACTCCTTCGTCAGTTTGACCATTAGCCATGGACGGCAATGGGCGCTTGTTGTTGATGATGTCCTTTATGTACTTGGCATGAGAAGGTACATGCAAGACGTCCATGAGCGGAACGCTCACATGTACTTTCTTGACCATCTCAACAAACCGAGCGAATTGATCATCCACGGCTTGCTTTGCATACCTGAGTGTTGTTACCGGCAACATGTATGGATTGTTGAAGTTGTTGCTTTGTGGTTTGTATGATGGCTTTTCCCGTGTGAACCTCAAGACCAGCCCACTCATAGCTCAGTGTGTTTGGGCCATGGGTCTTGATAGTTGTAGCAAAGTCTTGGAGGTGGCCCCTTCTTGTTGAAGCGATGTTGGGTGAAGTCAGGCAACACTTCGGTATGTCGGGCCAACCTGCTCCTTCCCTCTTCTCCAATATATTTTTTTTCTCCCGTTTTTTTTTGCATCATAATATATTTTTTTCTTTTTTTTTCAGCACTCTTTTTTTCCGTCTCTTTTTTTCTTTTTTTTTCAAGCAAGGTAGAGGCAACATCTCTATTTCTTTTTTTTCTAACCAAGATGGCCTTATGGTGAGACTCATCCTCCGCCACACTTAGACTTTTGTGTGAAAGTCAAGTATGTAGAGACTGGATTACCAAAGGCATCAAAGTGTTTATCGATGTGACCCCTCTTTGCCTTCACGTACCATATGTCCCTTGTTCTTCTTAATCTCCACCTCGAAATGGTTAGTGACCAAGAATACCCGAAGGTGCATACTAACTTGAAAACATTGCCTTGCCTTATTGGTAAGAGGAAAGAGATTCTTTTTTTTTTCTATGATAATCCGGGGTATCTCTCGGCGGTGCTTACTTTATGGTCATAAGCTTGACCGCCAAAGCTGGGATAAAGTTTATAGCCGAAGCAATGGTTGGCTTTAACCATGGCTAAAGAACTTGTCCCAAAAAGAAGATTTTTTTGTATAATTATTCAAAGATTACATGTAGCAAGTTTCGAAACAAAGACCAAACATGTCGTTCAATCAAAGTAGGCAATTTAACCTAAGCTCCATGCTTAATTTAAAGAGCCCATGAAGATACGATGCTTTGCAGCAATCATATTTCAAACCAAAACATGCTTCATGCAAAATTTTGAAAACAAACCAAGATTTTAATAAATATTATATTTTTTTGAAAATAGTTTTATAAAATATTTTTTTCTCGATAAAGAAAAATCATTTTTTTTTTTATGAGCAATGGCTACAACACAAGCAAGCTATCATGAACATGTCCTAATAAATTCTTTTAACCAACGCCTTCCCCGGCAACGGCGCCAGAAATGCTTGTTGGCGTTTCTTAACACAGTCACTAGAATTAGCAACAACGCCAAGGAACGCCGGTAGGTATTCTGTTAACGTTTATAGAACAAGTCCGCAAGCGCATGGAAATACCGTTGTAGCATTTCACCCGGAAGTATTCAGGGTATCGTTATTTATATTTTCCCAAAGGAAGGCATGGTATAAAAGACTCTAATATGGACATGGACAGAATAACAAGATTGCATAATAGACCAATGCTCATAACAAAGGTAACAAAGGTTTTGTATAAGGATAACTGACACACACACTCGAGCCAAACTCAAGCATAAAGTAAAAGAAAGAACAAAGAAACCTAAACTGGAGCAGGCATTCCTAAACAACTGAGTCAGGACAACGGACAATCACACAAACACATGCTTGTTAGTGAGGTTCTAAGTTAAGATAGTCTGGCCACTATTAACTTACTTCGGGTACCGGATCGCACCCGGTCCGCCAAGTGATGCCGTCCCCGTAGCTCTACGCCGTAGCCGAACGTGGGGAGTGCTCGGGACGGACAGGGCTCACCACCCGCCGCCTACCCCAACTACCGTGGACTACGAGGCAAACAAAGGTAGGTTCTAGCCTAGACACCACGTCTATGCCGCTTGCTACAACTCCGGCGGTGATCGGAGCTCCCGTCTCTATCGGGGTCCTCTTACTAGAGCTTCCATCATGGGGACGAACGACGAACCCGCAAGCCAACATTGACCAAAACTAAGTTAAGATAGATCTCAACATCACAACCTAGCCCTAGGTCTAAACATGTATGCGCTAATGTTAAACATTAGGTTCCATATGATAAGATCAAGACATGAAAACTATATTCTAGTTCATATGCCAAGATCATATCATAAGAACTATGCTCTAATTCCCGCAACATAACTATACTAATAGAACTAAGAACAAGAACAAGATCATCTAGAACAAGAACATATAAGAACAACTAAGAACAAGAACATAAGTGAAACCTTGATATTATTCATACCGAGATTCCCCCTAGAGGTTCAAGCTCTCCAACGAGGCTTGCCTTGCTCCAACTACATAACTAAAACTACTAAAGAAAAGATACAAGTGGAGGGAGAGAGAGAGAGGCTCTTCTTGTGGTGTCTGTGATGGTGGGGGGCCTCTTCTCTTCATTTATAGCCCCCTGAAGGTAGTTCACGGGTAGTGGCGTAGAAACACCAGTCAAACCGTCATGCTCCAGATGGAAGGAGGCAAACCGCCTTGGCTGGGCCCACCTGGCGGCAGGGCTGGCGCGCGCGCCCTGGGCCGCGCGCGCTGGGTGGCGCGCCCGACCGCCTTTGGTCAGGGGCTCGGGCCGCCTCCCCGGGTCGCGTCTCGTGCCGGTGCTTTTGGCCCATCTCGACCCCCGTGGCCGGCCCTTGTTCTCTTGGCCTTTTACGCTTTCCGAAAAGCGCCTTTTTATTCTCGAAATTCCCGCACTTGGTGTATATTCGCAAAATAATATTTTCTCCAAGTACAAGTGGAACTAGGTCAATAGTGAAGATATATGTGAAATAAAATATTTATTTCCCCCATAATGATCTTTAATTGGTGGTTAAAAATCGGAGTTAAGGACCGCCAACATTAACACCAAAATTTGGTAAAGAAGATGACGGGTGGGCTGCGTTCGGCAAAGGAAGGATTCGGCAAAATGTGTGTGCGGTCGGCTAAATTTCCACGTTTCGGCAAGTGCTCGGGCGGTCGGCTATCCTCAGCTGAGCGATGTATCCATTCGGGAAATAAAAGGTGACGAGTAAAGCTGACCAAAAAACAAGAAAGTCGTGACGACCAAGGACTCTGACAAGATTTAGAGTTAGGAGTCTTTAGTTTCCTATATTTATTTAATAGATCGTAGTCTTTTAGGATTCATATTTTATCCAGGGTATAAATATAAACCCTCGACCATTGTAATAAGGGTTCGCAACCAAATCAATACAACCGGCCCCGTGCCAACTTTTGAGTCCTTTTCGTCGTGTCGTCGAGTTCTTCGAGAGGAACAATCGATCCGTCAACCTCCGTAAGTCCCGACAACCTTGCTATCATGTCTAGTATCATCCGGTGGATTTAGATCGTAATGCAAGTAGTCTCATCGTTCTTGTTTAGAACATGCGGTAGATCTAAGCTCGATCATGGGAGGTTTTTGCTTGTGCCTTGTATCGTGCGGCGGATTAAGACATGGGTAAAAATAGTTATCAGGCTCTATTAGATTCTGCAAGATCTAATTGATTCTTCAAGTTATCACGTGTTGCATTGTATTTTAATGTCTATTATTAGTTGTAACACTCTTTTGCCCAACCTAGATTGATATTGTTCGGCTCTTGAAAGCTTCCTCGTTCTTATTGATAACTAGATCATATACTCGATGACAAATAGAATTAGATCAATCAAGGTTGTTACATGTTGCGGGTTCATGCATGTTAGAGCGTTTAGATCTTAGATAAAGCTGGATATCGTGCGGCTAGGCTTTGCTTGATTCTAGATTGTAATAGCTTGCTTGTTCCTTCTTCATGGATCCCGATTCGGTAATCTTGCCGATACGGTTTTGCTAACATGAGTAACGAGTATTTATGGATCTGTTTAGACAATTGCATGCTTTTAGCTTCTTATCGTTGGATCGTATCATGCGGTGGATTAATCTAATTGTAAGGGGTGGCATAATTTCATAGTAGGTGGTATCATGCGGTGGATTAGCTTACTCGGCATTGTGCTTGACGGGTTTATGATAGCTAGACGTGCGTACTAGTTGGATTAGCCTATGCATGCGTTATCTTAATAGATTTATATTCACAAGTTGTCTATTTATAATTGTTTGTGTCTTGATAATGCTCTAGTTTAAGATATAGTTTGTTATGCTTCAACAATTCAATCTTGCTCAAACATATCTTTACATACGTGTATTCGGCGCTTAATTCTCTTTACATCATTTGTCTTAGAATAGCCGAATGACTCGCAAACATGATTGCGATAGCTTCTATAGCTATATGTCGTCGTAAGTGGCTTCGGGCCATAAATATGGAACTGCCTGGTCTCACCCAACACGTTCAGCTTTTGATCTCACGCTTTATCCCTTGTCGATTTACGTGTCAAATCGACCGCACGCTTCCGGATTCGAAACGCTCGGCACCCGATTGAAGCCACGCTTTCCGGCTTGCTGTGTGTGAGACACAGTGCATCACATTTTGTGCCAACACACTTTTTGGCATGCTCGGTGGGACCACTTTCTAATTTAATATGTCAGGATCTGAAATCAGCAATCACCATGTTCTCGATGTGACCTTAGATGAATTGCTAGCAGATCATAGAGCGTTGGTGGAACAGTAACCGAACAATTCCAACGAAGTGCTTGATGTCTTTCTCCAAGAATAAGAGCAACAAGATAGTCCCGAAACAAATCACTACCAAAGGTTCTTCTTCCACACCAAACCGATGTTACCGATGAAGAAGAAATGCGAAGGTGATAGGCATCATTCACAAGGCTCATGGGAGATAACATGTTTTTTTTAAGGCATGGGAGATAACATGTTGAACCACAATACAGCTTTTCTAAATACTTTTCGGACTATCATGGTCGATACCTTCGGTCCAGCAGTTGACAAGCGTTTTGAGGAGAGCAATGGTGCACTTGGTGGACCAGTGTTCTTTAACACACAGAAGTCTTCAGGAAAGTCTACTGGAGGAGATGACATAATCGGTGCAAGTAAAAATGGAGCAGTTCATACTGAAAAGCAACAGACCCATGGTCAGGTGGCATTTGGTGCAACAGAGAAGTGTCGGGCGTCCGCTATAAAATCTCTCCAAAGGCAAATAGATTGCAAAAGAATATTTATGGAGATGGGTACAATGAGTTTACCGATTACAATGCTATTAATGCTTTGCCGAATCCAGGGTACAAGAGTGCATCAGGTTTGCCTTCGGAGGACAGTTGCGGAGGCCAAGATTCAAATGTTGATGTCCTTCTACACAAGATGGCTGATATAATGCGTAACCAATTCGGTTTAAAACCAAAGAACACAACCTATTCGTACAAATCTCCTTATCCGAGAATGGTATAATAGGGTAGCACTTCCATCAAGAGTGAAGCCTCCAACAGATTTAACCAAGTTTTCTGGTCAAGATGACACCAGTACTATTGAGCACATTAGCTGATACTTGATGCAACTTGGAGAAGCTGCTGGTGATGAAGCTTGGAGGATCACATATTTTCCTATGTCTCTTACAGGGCTGGCTTTCACATGGTTTGCATCTCAGCCGGCTAACTCCATTGGTACATGGGCAGAATTGGAGCAGAAGTTCCATGCATATTTTTACACAGGCACCAATGAGAAGAAGTTAGTTGACCTCTGGGGCGTGAGGATGAGAACTAATGAAATGCCTCTGGAATACCTTCGCAGATTCAGAGAAGCTAAGAATATGTGTTATTCTCTGAACATACCTGATGATCAGCTTCCAGGGTTGTTTATTGCAGGCATGTTGCCACATATCAAAGAGAAATTGTTTGGTATGGAGTTTGAAGACCTTGGACAGCTTGCACAAAAGTTGACAGCTATGAGTAACCAAGCCCAAGGATTCAGGAGAGAAGAACAGTGCCACTATTGATGTATATCATGGCTTCCTGGAAGAAGCATCTGAATACGATGATGAAGATGAAGTAGCTGCTGCAGAGTTAACTTGGGCAAAGGAGCCTACTCTAGTCAGTCAACGTTGGGTGAAGCAGCAGAAAGGAACATATGATTTTGATGTCACCAAGGCGGACAAGCTTTTTCTGTTGTTGGTGAAAGAAGGACGTATCAAACTACCGGAAGGGCATCCCATGTTGCGTCCTGAAGGAGTGAAAGATAAGAAGTATTGCGGATGGCATAATACTGGTTCTCATCATATCAATGATTGCCGAGTGTTCAGAGTAAAGATTCAAAAGTCTATTCAGGATGGTCATTTGAGGTTTGATGGCAAGATGCAAGTGGAGCAAAAACCTTTCCCTCAGAATATGATTTCTTTCTCTATCAGTATGATTTCGGCTAGTGATCCCAAAGAGAAAGGCAAGATGAAAGTTTTGACTTCGACGAGCTAAAGAAAATGGTGCTTGTTGACCCTGATCGACAAGTTACCAAAGAGGAAGTGCAGCAACGAGTTCGGTTCCAGAATAGCCGAACATAGAAAGGTCAAACCTCGAAGCCTAGAATCACAACGCGTCACTTGTTGAATAAGTGGCAGAGAGAGAAGGAATTAGAGTATGATGGAGAACGGCAATTCATTGAAGAGGAGCGTAAGTTTATGGCAGAACGCCGGAGGTGTGAAGAAGGGGTTCGCCGAAGGGAGCAAGAGGAGTACAGAAAGAGCAAGAGCAAGCCTCATTGAACCGTTCGTTCTTCGCACACTCGTTGGAATGAAGGCTTGAAATTACCTACTAGAAACAATTGTCCCGAGTGCGCTGATCGCACGAGTACAAGCAATCTCGAGTCAATCGCCGTCCCGTCCATGATAGACTTGGACCACGACTTCCTGAGGACGATCGGCGCTTAAAAATAAATAATGTTGAAGGACAGCAAAGAAAGAGATTTGCAGATCAGGCTTGGATTCACAGCAGAGCTCACAATGGAGAAGAAAGCTCCTATAGATGGCAAAGGGGTCAATGGTGTCCCCTAGGTCTAAGAAAGAGCCAGAAGAGAAGAGTCCAGCGCCTGAGGAATCAGGAATTGAAGCAAGAGCTTGCCAAAAAGAAACGAACGTGGCGTCCTAAGAGAAAGGATGATGGACAGAGTCCTTCGGCTGATGCTTGCATGGTTTTCTTTATCCCATCAGAATTCATGGCTCCTAAAGATCAAGATGTTCAAGAGGAGGTGTACTCTGATTTTGATGAGACTGAATGTCGAGATTTGATGGCCCAACTTGTATTGACTCGGCAAGCAATCTTTGACAAGCCAATCAAAAATCATCACCTGAAGCCACTGTACTTGAAGGGATATGTCAATGGCAAACCTCTGACCAAGATGCTTGTTGATGGGGGAGCTGCTATCAACATTATGCCTTATACTACTTTCAGGAAGCTTGGAATGACAAGTGAAGACCTGCTGCAAACTGATATGATACTCAAGGATTTTGCTGGCAATCCTTCTGAAACTCGTGGAGCTGTACATGTTGAGTTAATGATTGGATCCAAGACTCTGATTACTACCTTCTTCGTTATTGATGGCAAGGGGGCATACAGTATGCTTCTAGGAAGGGATTGGATCCACGCAAATTGCTGCATACCTTCAACCATGCACCCGATTCTTATTCAATGGATTGGAGATGATGTAGAAGTTGTTCATGCTGATGATTAGGTAAGTGTTGCTACTTCGAGCCTGCTTATTGGGAGTATGATGGACTAGATTGCCTTTCGAGTAAAGTATGGAAAGAAGGTCCCGTGAATGTGTTCAACAGAGATCAACAAACCGATCTAAGCAAAATGGCTCTCACAAGAATTTTTAATGGGCAATCCAATCGATGGCAACAAAGGGAAGTTGGGTCGTGGTTTCATGTCGGCCGATAAATTAGAAGAGATTGATGTTGGTGACAGTTCAAAGCCAAGGCCGATGTATATTAGTGCAAATTTAGACCCAGAATATAAGTTAAAATTGATAAGTCTGCTGAAAGAGTTTAAGGATTGTTTTGCTTGGGATTATAACGAGATGCCTGGATTGGATCGTTCTATTGTTGAGCACAAGTTGCCTGTCAAGCCTGGATTTCGTCCTTTCAAACAACCTCCACGAAGAATTTATAAAGAGGAGGTATTGGCCGATGTGAAGAAAGAAGTTGAGAGATTACTAGAAGAAAACTTCATTCGGCCATGTAGATATGCAGATTTGATCTCAAACATAGTACCTGTATACAAGAAAAATGGTAAAATGAGGGTCTGCATAGATTTCAGAGATCTTAATAAAGCTACTCCTATGGATGGCTATCCAATGCCAGCTTGCCAATTTACTAGTAGATGCAAAGAGGATATGAAGTGATCAGTTTCATGGATGGCAATGCTGGCTATAATCAAATTTTTATGGCAATAGAGGACATTGCCAAGACAAATTCCTTCGTGTGTCCTAGTCATATTGGTTTATTTGAATGGATAGTCATGACATTTGGATTAAAGAATGCCGGTGCAACTTATCAAAGGGCCATGAATTACATTTTTCATGAGTTAATCGGCAAAATTGTGGAGATCTATATTGATAATGTGGTAGTTAAATCCGAGATCATGAAGGTCATTTAGCCGATTTGAGAAAAACTTTAGAATGCACAAGAAGGCATGGTTTAAAGATGAACCCAAACAAATGTGCCTTTGGAGTATCTACCGGTGAGTTTTTAGGATTTTTAATCCACAAAGGAGGAATAGAAGTTGGGAAAAAGAGCATGGAAGCAATAGATAAAGTTGTGCCTCCAACTAACCTCACGGAGTTACAGTCATTGTTGGGAAAAATCAATTTCATGAGAAGATTCATATCCAGTTTGTCAGAAAGAGTTTTGCCCTTTTCTCCACTTTTGAAACTCAAGAAGGATCAGAGATTTGTTTGGGGTGACATACAGCAAAATGCTTTTGATGAGATCAAGCAATATATGAAGGCACCACCAGTATTGGTACCTCCGCAACTTGACAAGCCTTTCAAGCTGTATGTGGCAGCCGATAACCTGACGATAGGATCGGCCCTTATGCAAGAGTTTGATGGAAAGGAAAGAGTAATAGCTTACCTTAGCCGAAAATTGTTGGATCCAGAGACAAGGTATTCGGCTATAGAAAAACTTTGTCTCGTGTGTTTATTACTCATGTACCAAATTTCGGCACTATCTCGTTAAATGCCGAATGTGTGGTAGTGTCTAGTTTTGATGTAATCAAACACATGTTATCAATGCCAATTTTGAATGGAAGTATTGGCAAATGGGTGTTAGTGTTATCAGAGTTTAATTTAAGGTATGAATCGGCAAAAGCAGTAAAAGGTCAGATAATTGCCGATTTCATTACTCAACATGGTGATCTTTCTCATGGAAGCAAGAAACATTGCTCCATGGGCATTATTTTTTGATGGATCATCATGTGACAAAGGTGGTGGTGCTGGTATTCTCTTGATATCCCCACGGGGAAAAGTATTTGAATATGCATTCCCGATTGAATTTCATGTCACTAACAATCAAGCAGAGTATGAAGCATTGCTCAGAGGGCTTCGGCTCCTTATAGAAGTAAAAGCCGTTGCTGTTGAGATATTTGGTGATTCTGAGTTAGTGATCAACCAGTTGACTGGGCAATATGAATGCGAGAATGATATATTAAGGAAATATCATGAAGAGTGTCAAGAGCTTCTAAAAAGTTTTCAGTAGTAACTTTGCATCATATCCCTAGAGAGCACAATGGAGAGGCAAACAAGTTAGCTCAGGCTGCTTCTGGGTATCGTGAGAATCGGGAAGTCTTTGCTATAGAAGAAGGTATTTTCAGTGCTGATCAAGAGGATGGTGGTTGGAGACATGAAATTACCAATTATTTGAAAGATCTATCTCAGAGAGTTTCCCGAAAACTCAGGTACAAAGCCCTTAAGTTTGTACTTCTTGATGATCAATTGTACTACAAATCCATAGATGGGGTGTTGCTCAAATGCTTGAATCAAGAAGAGGCCAAAAAGATGATGTTTGAAGTTCATGAAGGATCTTGTGGTGCACACCAGTCGGCTTACCGAATGAAGTGGATAATCAGGAGAGCTGGATACTTTTGGCCGACCATGTTGGAAGATTGTTTTGAATATTATAAAGGATGTCGTGATTGTCGATATTTGGTAATGTTCGAGAGCACCGCATCGCTATGAACCCCATAATCGATGATGGGGCATAGATTTAATTGGACAGATCAATCCTCCATCTAGCAAAGGACACAAATTTGTGCTTTTGGCCACGAGACTACTTTACCAAGTGGGTTGAAGCTATTCCTTTGAAAAAGGTAACATCGAGAATATGGTCGGTTTGTTAAGGAGCACATAATTCACAGTTTGGAATACCACGACCATAACAACTGATCAAGGAACTCGCTTTACTTCTTTGGAGTTTTGTGACTTTGCCGAAAGCATGGGAATAAGGTTGTATAATTCTTCTCCTTATTATGCACAAGCTAATGGCCAAGCAGAGGCGTCAAATAAAATCATGATCAAGATCATCCAAAAGAAGATTGATGAAAAGCCAAGAAGATGGCACTTGGTCCTTAATGAAACATTGTGGGCTTACCGAATGGCTTGTCATGGGTCCACACAGGCATCTCCATATGAATTAGTTTATGGACATGATGCTGTTCTGCCATGGGAATTGCAATGAGGATCAAGGTGAGTTGTGTTGCAAAAAGATTTGGCAGAAAAAGATTATAAGAGTTTGATGATGGATGAGTTAGAAGATTTACATTTGATTCGTCTCAAGGCACTAGAAAATATCGAGAAGAATAAAATGCGTGTTGCCAAGTACTATAACAAGAAAGTTAAAGTTAAGCAATTTGCAGAAGGAGATCTGGTTTGGAAAACCATACTGCCAATTGGTACGAAAGATAAAGCATTTGGCAAATGGTCTCCAAATTGGGAAGGACATTTTCGGGTAGTGAGTTGTGCACCTGGCAACGCATATATATTGAAAACGCTATTTCGGGAAGAGCTTACGAGAGCTATCAATGGCAGATATCTTAAGAAGTTTTATCCAAGTATCGAGGTTGGAACATAAGAAGAACCGGGAGTTGGATATAAGATAGCCAATTAATTGAAGATCGCCTTCAGAATAAAGGAGAGAAGTTGGAAGAGATAGCCGATATCGTGCATATCGCCTTTAGCACAAAATAGCCGATACAAGTCGTATCACCTTCAGCAATTTTAAAATATCGTTGTGTGGCAGGAATAATTTTAACATTTTTTCGACCGGGTAGGTTTATCGGGAGAAGAGAAAGTGAAATGAATTGCTACACGGCGAGTAATGTCGATTACAGCACGGCTTGAGATCTAATCGGTTAAGGTGACGTCACGCATTCGAGAAGTTATCGCTTAGAAAAAACCATCATAGTCGAAAATCTACTAAGGAACAGCATCCCGCGTAAAGATTGATGCAAGCAAAAACCGCCGGAAGCAATCAAGAGAGACATGAACAAGCATCCTTCAGATAAAATTTTATTTACACCCAGATCGATCCTGATACAAACTACTCGGCATCGAATAGCTTGTTAAGAACAGATTGGGGGTGAGTGACGTTGGCGAGGGCAGCAGCATGATCTTCATAGTCCGCCAGATGCCCCTCGATGCCTTCGATCTCATCCGGACGACCGCCGCGAAAGCCGACCGGCTGAACGGAGTAGTCTTCGTTGGTCTAGGACCACATCCCCACCAGGCCGAGGGAAACACCAAGGTGCACACCTTGGATGACGGCCTGATCAATGCGGCCGTGCACCACTTCAAGGTGAGCCTCGGCCGTCTCCCCGCCGGCATTCACCTTGTCGGTGACTTCATTCGCCACCACCTTCAGGCGGTTGAGCTCTGCAGAAAGCACTGAACAAAGAAGGAAAAATAAGACAACAGGCAGATGAAATCGAGATTGAAGAAGTTTTGACAGAAATGTCATACCCGTGATGGCGTCGCAGAATTGCTTCCGCTGATCCTCCCATTCGAGCTGCGCGAGCCCGAACTTCTTGGTCTCCTCGCCAAGCTCCTCCTTGGCAGCCTCCTTCTCCCGGAGGAAGACGAGCGCTTCCGCATGAGTGTACGGATTCGGGTACCCCTCATACGGGTCCTCTTCCATTTCTGCCGGACCCCAAGGATTGGGGTGGTACGAGCCACCGGAGTCAGAGGAACTCGGCGAGCTAGGGGCAGGAGTAGGAGCGGGAGCGCTCGACGGAGAAGATGGTAGTTGCCGGTGATCCCTACACCCCTAGAAAGGATCGAAGATGAAATCAAGATTGAGACGAACGAAAATAACCGCAAGAGGGCAGAAGATTGATTCTCACCTCCAGCGTCGGTCGCCCCGTGCACGGCTCCCTTCCGCCGCATCCTCGGCAGGACGCTTGCCGTGGTTGTCGTCGTCCGCCATTGCTTGGATGGAAGCTAGGGTTTTTCTCTACTTTGGCTCTGGATGGAAGATGAGAAGATGGCAATGGCAACTGCTCGATTGAGGTGATGATGGAAGCCGAGGAGTGGGATCTATTTATGAACACTGGGAGCCGCGGCGGAGGTTTCGGGAAAGCCAAGCGACAAAATAGGGTTTTCTCACTTCTATGGGCCGATATTGGACTGGGCCGGGCCGGTCAGTTAAGGTTATCGCTTCAGTTTCTGGAATGCGTTCGGCTAAAGTGTATGGACAAGCGGTCCATTCGGTAAAGAGTGTGGATCTGAATAAGGAGCAGTTATAATCAAAAGACTGATGGCATTCGGCTAAGAGCAAAAGTTAATGGAAAAGAAAAAACTTTCATTCCTCGAACAGATGGCGGGGTGAAGAGTGTTTTAGATACAACATATTCAAAAGAAACACAAGCACCGCATCTACATTACAAAGCCGTACGTTCATGCATTCAGAAAGAATTAATAACATTAATAGCGTCGATCTTGATTCGGCTAACTTCATCAAGGATTTTCGATCTTCTTCTTCGAGCCTTGAATCTTGGACACTTCGCTTCGACTTGTTGATTTTCTTTGATGATTAATGTTATCTTGGCTTTGCGTAATCAAGGGAACTTGGCAAATCGGCAAGCTTAGCTTCATGAGATTGAATTTTAGTGTTCGGTTGAGCTAGTTGAGCTTCCAAATCCGGCTTTTTCTTCCTTCATGGTTTGCAATTCTGGCCCTAGAGTGTCCAGGGAATGCTTGGCCGATCAATTTCGTAGTACAAAGCTCCTTGACTTGTCAGTTCTTTTATCACCTTGTCATTCTCGCAAAGTAGCTCGCAGCTATATTTCTATTTGCTCTCCCGATCGTGGCAAAGTGATCATCAAGATGAGACAGAGATTCTAGGGATGTTTTAAGATTGGAAAGGATTTCTTGGTCAATGAGCTCAACAATGTCCCTTATCCGATCCGCATCTTGAGTTAAGGTGACAATATCTTTGTTCGAAGGAGAATTATATCCTTCATCGACTTGATTTTCTCGCGATAATTGCTTTGTTGAGAGGAAGCTTCATCATCTTTATCTCCAACAAATTCTTCAGCAATAAGGGAAAAGCTGGCTTGTGGCTGAGCATTGTCCTTTTGAAAGAAAAGAAAGTATTTTTAGTCGAATGCTTCAATTTAAGTATGGAATGACTGACAAAACAAAGATGTTACCTCTTCGCAAATATTTGACCAATCACATCCCGAGTAGACTCAACATTTTGAGTATTTGATACAAGGGCTACCTCAGGATGAGCAACCTCATGACTTGTTGGAATTGGTGAGTTTGGAGCCTGGTGGGAGGAAAGTTCCTCTGCTGTTTCTTCTTGATCATCTGAAAGACAAAAGGTTGGAGTAATAATGAAAAAGGGCTGATAAAGGAGTAAAAAGGAAAGCTAGGGCAAGGATGATCACCAGTGTTGCCAACGGTTTTAGGGTCTGCATGACCGGAGGAGATTTCAGGAGAGTCCACCAGATTTACTAGGTTAGCAGAACCGTGAGGACTGGCCTGTAGCTGTTGCAAAATAGTAAGCATAGGAGCATCAACGTTATTGACAAAGGAGAATTAAGGGCATTCATACCTGAGGTTGTGGCTTGGCTTTCTTGGTCCTTGGCTTCTTGGGTGTGGTGACATCTTTGCTTGGAGCAGATGGAATTTTTCTCTTATAATCTTTTAGAAGCACTGCATCCTTAGCAGGAATTCTATTAAAAACTGCCAGGGTTGGAGCATTATGTCCTAAGGCAGCAATAGGCCCAGCTTGGCAATATTGAACTTCTGGAGGACTTGGGGGTGCATTGTCCTATTTAAAGAAAGTACTCAGAATAAAAAAGATGTTGAAAAATCCAAGAAAAGAAGGGTTATGAGGAGGTTACCTCGCCATCAGAAGCAAATTGGGGAAGCAAACTCTGACATAAAGGATGCACTTGAGTATTGAAAATATGGGAGTGCCATTCTTGCCACCAGGAGTCAAATGAAGGATGGGAAATTTCAATTAACCCAAGTGGAGTAGGTGCATATGTTGGGAAGTCCCATCCGAGATCAAAAACTTTGTTGGCCTCTATGCTATCTCGACAACTTTTCTCTCGTGCCTTATGATATTTGAAAAGTATAGCCTTGGGGGCAATTGGCCGAATCCCAACTGTCTGGCAGACATATTTGGGTTGTAGAATTCATAAGTTGGATTCACCAACCCGCCATGATGAAATTCTGCCGGCAAGGCACAAGGTTTGATAAAAGAGTTGAAAATTTCTTTGGCTACATCATCTGAACAGCCAGATTCATAGTTGAACTTACAAGGTAGGGTCAAATTTTCATTCTCTCTGTAAGGGAGCCAGATTACCTTGCTGAATCCCTTGTAAAAGATTTTGAAGAGATGACCAAGGTCCATGTCAATGACAATAGATGATGCAGCTTCACCATATGTCTGACAAGACTTCTGTTTAGCATCTTCACCTTCAGCATAATTGATTGATGGGAAGCCTAAGTCATGAAGGTCCACTGAAACAATTTGATGCATATACAGTTGCAGCCACATCTGGACCAGCCACCAGGGACCATTGACACAAGGGATTTCATCATGCTGGCGCATTTGAACAGTAATTTGGTGCATCATATGGTAAACAGCTCCGAGAAGGTATCTGCCCAGGGGGATCAATTGACCTGCAGCCAAATCTTCAGCCATAACTATGTGGTTTAGAGTTGGCTCATTGGACTTGCTGCAAAAGATGAATCTGCACAGCCACATGTTCATGAAGGCTCTGTATTCCTTGTCATCTACAGATCCAGTTGACATGTAAGTTTGAATGTATTTGATCCAACCACCTCCAGATTTAACTGATCTTTGGGTACTGGTGCCCTTATACTTGGTTGGGTATGTTGTCTTGGTGATATTCAGTCCAGTCATCATAAAGATATCTGCAAGAGTGATGGACATTGGACCATGACCAAAGATAAAGGCATTAACAGCATCAGACCAAAAATGAGAAGCGGCTATCAAGAGAGAATCATTTCTGGGCATATCAGCTAATGACAATTCCAAACAGTGCTGAATGTCCTGAGTTTCCCAAAGGCTGCTATTCTTGGCTTGCATCCTGCGATACCAATTCCGCCAGCCTGAAATTGAAGGAAGAGGCCAGGTCTTGAAAGTATTCGGCCATCTGTTTGGTGGAGCAAGCCTGAATTTAAAGGGGATCCTCAAAGTTTCTTTCTCAATAAACTCTCTTGGATCAGGATTTCCCATTGGGCCGAGGAAATAAGAGTCGGGTTGCGCGAGATGAGGAATCAAGATGTCGTTCTTAAGTTCCTTCGAGCAGGATAGAGGAATGAATAAATCAAAAGCATGCCGGGAATTAGTATGAAAATTACCGAATAAGTAGATGCAAGTAGGGTTACCTCCAGGAGTTCCTCTTGAGTTCCCGTTGAGAGAATGGAACGGGTGGAAGCCTCCGGAGTTGCCATTAGGAGAGTAAAGAAGTTGAAACAAAGCGGATTTCTCAAGCGGCGGCTATGGCTGAGGGCAGTGTTGACCTAGGAGGAGCGCGCTTGTGGTCAATTTCGGAATAAAATCACTTTTATCCTGAAATTAAGGGGGCATGTGTTAACACCGAAATTTGATAAAGAAGATGACAGGTGGGCCTGCGTTCGGCAAAGGAAGGATTCGACAAAATGTGTGTGCGGTCGGCTAAATTTCCACGTTTCGGCAAGTGCTCGGGCGGTCGGCTATCCTCAGCTGAGCGATGTATCCATTCGGGAAATAAAAGGTGATGAGTAAAGCTGACCGAAAAAGAAGAAAGTCATGACGACCAAGGACTCCGACAAGATTTAGAGTTAGGAGTCTTTAGTTTCCTATATTTATTTAATAGATCGTAGTCTTTTAGGACTCATATTTTGTCCAGGGTATAAATATAAACCCTCAACCATTGTAATAAGGGTTCACAACCAAATCAATACAACCGGCCCCGTGTCACCTTTTGGGTCCTTTTCGTCGTGTCGTCGAGTTCTTCGAGAGGAACAATCGATCCGTTGTTAACACCAGAATTTGGTCAGGAATATGACAGGTGGACCCGCAGGCGGCAGAGAGAAGGATTCGGCAAATGCATGTGCGGTCGGCTAATTTCCATGTGTTCGGCAAATGGCCAAGCGGTCGGTAATCGCTTTGTTTGAAGGCGGAAAAGGAAAAGGGAAGCGATCGAAAAGGGTAGGAGTCATGATGGTCAAGGACTCCGATTATGGATAGAGTTGGCGTGTCTTTGTCTTTCCAATTTTGGTTAGATAGTTCGTAAGTGCTTAGGACTCATGTTCTCATCCAGTGGTATAAATATAAACCCTCGACCATTGTAATAAGGGTTCACAACCAAATCAATACAACCGGCTACGTGCCACCTTTCGAGTCCTTTAGTCGTGTCGTCGAGTTCTTCGAGAGGGCCAATCGATCCGTCGACCTCCGTAAGTCCCGGCAACCTTGCTATCATGTCTAGTATCGTGCGGCGGATTTAGATTATGATGCAAGTAGTCTCATCCGTTTTGCTTAGTATCGTGCGGCGGATTTAAGCTTAATGATGGGAAGTTTTTGCTTGTGCCTTGTATCGTGCGGCGGATTAAGACATGAGTAAAGATAGTTATCGGCTCTCTTAGATTTGGCAAGATCTAATAGATTCATTAAGTTATCACGTGTTGCTTGCTTTATTTAATGTTTAATTATTTGCAACACTCTTTTGCCCAATCTAGATTGATACTCTTTCGGCTTGTTGATCGTTCCTTTCATGCTTATTCAATATCGAGTAGATCAAGCTCATATAGCCGAATTAGATCTATCTAGATTGTCACGTGTTGCGGGTTCATTCACGTTATATGTAGATAAGCCTTGACAGACCGGGTACCGTGCGGCAGATGCAGTCTTTGGGTTACTCTAGAGCTAGTCATCCGGTGGACTAGAGATCGGTTTAATCGATAGGCTCCTTTTACATGTTACTTGTTTGTTCCTTCTTCATGGACCCCGATTCGGCAATCTTGCCGATACGGTTATGCTCACACATGTAGCGAGTATTTATAGATCTCGTTAGGTAATTACGTGCTTTTAGCTCTTTATTGTTAGATTGTATCATGCGGTGGATTGATCTAATAGTAAGGAGTGGTGTAAATTCATAGCGAGTGGTATCATGCGGTGGATTAGCTTGCTTGGGTTTATGCTCGACGGGTTTATGAAGGCTAGACGTGCGGCGTACTAGTTGGAGTAGCCTATGCATGTATTATTTAGTGGATTTATATTTATAAGTTACTTATCCTTAGATGTTAGTACTTGATGATGCTTTAAACCTGAGATATAGTTTGATATGCTTTAATGATTTAATCTTGTTCAAACATGTCTTCATCTACCGTATTCGGCAAGTTCGTTCTGTTTATATCAGTTATGTTACTTTAGCCGAATAAAATGCAATCTGTTGGCAGATAGGTTCTATAGCTATATGTCGTCGTAAGTGGCTTCGTGGGCCGTAAAGATGGAACTGCCTGGTCTCACCCAAGACGTTCCAGCTTATGATCTTACCGTTTTATCCCTTGTCGATTTTTCGTGTCAAATCGATCGGCACGCCACCGGATTCGTACGCCCGGCACCCGATTGAAGCTAGGCTTTCCGGCTTGCCGTGTGTGAGACACAAAGGCGCCACATTTTGTGTCAACACACTTTTTGGCACGCCGGTGGGACCATTTCTCGCCTAGGATGGGATCGAAATTGACAACAAGCCACGTTCGAACGTGACCTTAGACGAGCCGTAGCCGAGCAACGCCGCATGGTGGAACAGTAATGGAACAGTTTCAAAGAAAATGTTCGATGTCTTTTTCCAAGAACAAGAGTGGCGAGTGATGATCAAGCAATCACGCCACGTGTTCTTCTCGCCGGTCGGGCCGATGTGACCGACGAGGAAGAGATGCAAAGGGTAGTTGGAGCCATCTACAAAGCCGTGGGAGACACTATGTTGAATCACAACACAGCCTTTTCTCGGGGCACTTTCCGCAAGATCATGGCTGATACTTTTGGTCCAAGCTTGACAAGCGCTTTGAGGAAAGATTTGGAGAGCTTGCTGGACCAAGGTTTTCAACACTCAGCAGCCTTCGTGGAAGCCAACTGGGCAGGAGAGATGATCGGTACAAGCAAGGATGGAGCTATTCATGATGAAAAAGAGAAGCCTCCTATCACCGAGCAACAGACTCATGGTCAAGTAGCTTTTGGTGCAACAACAGATATACCTGCATCTGCTTACAAGATTTCTCCAATGGCAAACAGATTGCAGAAAAGTGTTTATGGAGATGGATACAATGAGTTTACCGATTACAGTGCCCTTAATGCTTTGCCGAATCCAGGGTATATGAGTGCGTCAGGAGTACCTTCTGGAAGGCAGGGGGCACAAGATGCAAATGATGTCCTCCTAAGCGTAATGGCCGATATGATGCGTAATCAATTCGGCCTTAAACCAAAGCATCGACATATGCATACAAATCTCCTTTCCGAGTGGTACAATAGAGTAGCTCTTCCACCAAGAGTAAAGCCACCAACGATTTGACTAAATTCTCGGTCAAGATGACACTAGTACCATTGAACATGTTAGCAGGTACTTGATGCAACTTGGAGAAGCCGCTAGTGATGAAGCTTGCGTAATCGATATTTTCCTATGTCTCCGACAGGCCGGCCACATGGTTTGCTTCACAAATGGCCAATTCCATTAGAACATGGGCAGAATTGGAGCAAAAGTTCCATGCATACTTTTACACAGAACCAATGAGAAGAAGATGGTTGATCTGTGGGCTATGAGGATGAAGACTACCGAAACACCAATGGAATATCTTCGTAGATTCAGAGAGGCGAAGAACATGTGCTATTCTCTGACTATTCCCGATGACCAACTCGCACAATTGGTCATTGCAGGCATGCTGCCACATATCAGAGACAAGCTATTTGGTATGGAGTTTGAAGATCTTGGACAAAATTGCACAAAAGTTGACAAGAATGAGCAATCAAGCCCAAGGGTTCGAAGAGATGCTCGTTTTAAGAACAAGGTAACCGTTGACATGTATCGTGATTTCTAGAAGAAGCATCTCGAATATGAAGATGAAGATGAAGTGGTCAGCCGCAGAGTTGAACCGGACGAAAGAGCCTACTTTGGTCACCATCGATGGGTGAAGCAAGAAAAGGGATCTTATGATTTTGATGTCGGTAGAAGGGGCGATAAGCTCTTTTTATATCTAGTTCAAGAGGGACGCATCAAGCCGCTGTAAGGACATCCTATGCCGCGCCCGAAGGGGTGAAGGATAAAAAGTACCGTGGGTTTCATGATACAGTTCTCATCATATCAATGATTGCCGAGTGTTCGTAGTAAAATTCGAAAGCTATTCAAGATGGACACTTGAGATTTGATGGCAAGATGAAAGTAGACAAAAACCCGTTCCTCGTAATATGGTCTCTTTCTCTATAGGCATGGTTGATGCCGTGAGTCCAAGGAAAAGAGAAAGATGAAGGTTCTCGACCTCCGAAAGAGCCAAGGAGAGTGGTGCCGTTGACCCTAATCGGCAAGTTACCAAAGAAGAAGTGCAACAAGTACGGTTCGAAATAGCCGAACGAGAAGGGTCGACTTCGATGCAAATAAAGGAAATTGCCGAATACACGCCGAGCCAAAGCGCAGAAGTTACAAAGACGACACTTGTTGAACAAGTGGCAGTGGGAAAAGAAGATAGAGTATGATGAGGAGCAGCAGTACATTGAAGAGGAGCGCAGATTCATGGCAGAGCATCGAAGATATGAGGCAGAGATGCGCCAAAGAGAACAAGAAGAGTACAGGAAAGAACAAGAGCAGTCGCATTGGAACTGTTCCTTCTTTAGACACTGTTGGAATGAAGGCTTGAAGTTGCCTCGCCAGAACAATTGCCCCGAATGCGTGATCAATATTCGTAGTACAAATCTCGAGTCAACCGTCCCGTTCATGATAGACTTGGAATGAAAGTTCCGCAGAACGATCGGTGCCTAAAAATAAACAGCTTTTGATGGACATCGGAGGAAAAGATTTGCGTACTGCTTGGGTTCATAGCAAGTGCCCATAATGCGGAAGAGAGCTCATACAGTGTGGCAAAGAGGTCAATGGTGTCCTCCTGGTTTGAGGAAAAGCCGTAAGAGAAGAGTTCAAATTTGAGAAATCAAGAGCTGAAGCAGAATTAGCCGAAAAGAAACCAAAGTGGCGTCCTAAGAAAAAAGATGATGGACAGGTCCTTCGGCCGATACTAACATGGTGTTCTTTATTCCATTGGAGTTCAAAGCTCCTCAAGATCAAGAAGTTCAAGATGAAGTGTACTCGTACTTTGATGAAACCGAATGCCGAGATCCGATGGCTCAACTTGTATTGACTCGGCAAGAAGCGTCTTTGACAAGCCGCTTAAAAACCGTCATCCGAAACCATTATACCCGAAGGGATATGTCAATGGCAAGCCTTTAACCAAGATGCTTGTTGATGGAGGGGCTGCTATCAATATTATGCCCTATGCTACTTTCGTAAAGCTTGGTATGACAAGTGAGGATTTGTTACAAACCGACATGATCCTTAGAGATTTTGCTGGTACGCTTCGATACTCGTGGGGCAAGACATGTGGAACCGATGATTGGATCCAAGACTTTGATCACTACCTTCTTTGTCATTGATGGCAAGGGGGCATAGCATGCTTCTTGGAAGGGATTGGATCCATGCTAATTGCCGTGTGCCATCAACTATGCATCAAATTCTTATTCAAAGGGATAGGAGATGATGTAGAGATTGTTCAAGCCGATGATTTAGTGAGTGTTGCCACTTCCGAGCCTCGCTTATTGGGAGTATGATGGGCTAGACTCGCCTTTTCGGGTAAAATATGGAAAGAAGGTCCCGTCAATGTGTTCGACAGAGATCAACAAAACATCCAAGCAATGGCTCGACAAGAACTTTTAATGGGCAATCCAATCGATGGCAACAAGGGCAACCGGGTCGTGGTTTTATGTCGGCCGACAAGTTAGAAGAAATCGATGTTGGTGATAGCACAAAGTCAAGGCCGATGTATATCGCTGCAGATTTAGACCCAGAATATAAATTGAAATTAGTAGAGTTGCTTTAAAGAGTTCAAAGATTGTTTTGCTTGGGATTACACAGATGCCCGGATTGGATCGATCAATTGTTGAGCATAAGTTGCCTATAAAACCTGGATTTCCCCTTCAAACAACCTCCACGAAAAATTTATAAAGAGGAGGTATTGGCCGATGTAAAGAAAGAAGTTGAAAGACCGATTGAAGCAAACTTTATTCGGCCATGCAGTATGCGAGTGGATTTCAAACATAGTACTGTCTACAAAAAGAATGGGAAGATGAGAGTATGCATAGATTTCGTAGATCTCAACAAAGCTACTCCCATGGATGGTTACCCAATGCCGCTTGCCGATTTACCGGTGGATGCAAAGAAGCAGGTATGAAGTCATCACTTTTATGGATGGCAATGCAAGGCTACAATCAGATTTTCATGGCAGTTGAAGATATTGCAAAGATCGCATTCGCATGTCCCGGCGACATTGGATTGTTCGAGTGGATAGTGATGACATTTGGGTTGAAGAATGCCGGTGCAACTTATCGTGAGAGCCATGAACTATATCTTTCATGAGTTGATCGGCAAAATTGTAGAAATTTATATTGATGATGTGGTAGTCAAATCCAGAGACCATGAAGAACATTTAGCCGATTTGAGGAAGACTTTAGAGTGCACAAGGAAACATGGTTTAAAGATGAATCCAAATAAGTGTGCTTTTGGAGTCTCGGCTGGTGAGTTCTTGGGGTTCTTGATCCACAAAGGAGGGATAGAAGTTGGGAAAAAGAGCATGGAAGCAATAGACAAAGTTGTGCCCCCAACTAACCTTACAGAGTTGCAATCATTGTTGGGCAAGATCAATTTCGTGAGAAGATTCATATCCAATTTATCAGAAAGAGTATTGCCTTTCTCTCCATTGTTGAAGCTCAAGAAGGATCAAAAATTTATCTGGGGTGACATACAAAGAAAAGGCTTTTGATGAGATCAAGCAATATATGAAGGCACCACCGGTGTTGGTACCTCCACAACTTGAAAAGCCTTTTAAGTCAGTATGTGGCGGCCGATGGCCTAACAATAGGATCGGCCCTTATGCAAGAGTTTGATGGAAAAGAAAGGGTAATAGCTTACCTTAGCCGAAAACTACTAGATCCCGAAACAAGGTATTCGGCTATAGAAAAGCTCGTTTGTGTGTTTATTACTCATGCACCAAATTTCGGCACTATTTGTTAAATGCCGAATGTGTGGTGATTTCTAGTTTTGATGTAATTAAACACATGTTGTCAATGCCGATTTTAAATGGAAGAATCGGCAAATGGGTATTAGCACTTTGTCGAGTTTAATTTAAAGTATGAGTCGGCAAAAGCGGTGAAAGGACAGTAATTGCCGATTTTATTACTCAACATCGTGATTTATCTCGTTGATTTGATTAACATTGCCCCATGGGCATTATTTTTTGATGGATCATCATGTGACAAAGGTGGTGGTGCTGGTATTCTTTTGATATCCCCACGAGGAAAGATATTTGAGTTTGCTTTTTCAATTGAATATCCCGTCACTAACAATCAAGCGAATATGAGGCTTTGCTTAGAGGGCTTCTACTGTTAATAGAAGTAAAAGCCGTTGTCGTTGAGGTGTTTGGTGACTCGAGTTGGTGATTAATCAATTGACAGGCAATATGAATGCAAGAACGATATATTGCGAGAATATCATGAGCAATGTCGTGGACTTTTGAAGAGCTTTTCGAGTGACTTTGCATCATATACCCGAGAGAGCACAATGGAGAAGCAAATAGATTAGCTCAAGCCGCTTCGGATATCGGGAAAATCATGAAGTCTATGCAAGAAGAAGGTGCTTTCAATTGTGATCGATAAATGATGACTGGAGAAGTGACATTATCGCTTATCCGAAAGATCCATCTCAAAAAGTTTCCCGAAGGCTTAGGTATAAGGCCCTTAAGTTCGTACTTCTTGATGATCGGTTGTACCACAAGTCTATAGATGGAGTGTTGCTCAAGTGCTTGAGTCAAGAAGAAGCTAAAAAGATTATGTTTGAAGTTCATGAAGGAGCTTGTGGTGCACATCACGGCTTACCGAATGAAGTGGATAATCGTAAGGACAAAGGGTACTTTTGGCCGACTATGTTGGAGGATTGCTTTGAATATTACAAAGGGTGTAGAGATTGTCGATATTTGGTAATGTTCAAAGAGCACTCCATCCGCTTCCGAATCCAATAATCAAACCTTGGCCATTCAAAGGATGGGGTATAGATTTAATTGGACAGATCAATCCTCCATCTAGCAAAGGACACAAATTTGTGTTGTTGGCAACAGATTATTTCACCAAGTGGGTTGAAGCTATCCCTTTGAAAAAGTCACATCGAAAAATATGATCAGCTTTGTCAAAGAGCATATAATTCATAGGTTTGGGATCCCACGTACTATTACAACCGATCGTGGACTCGGTTCACTTCTTCGTAGTTTTGTGACTTTGCCGAAAGCATGGGGATAACGTTGTATAATTCTTCTCCTTATTATGCACAAGCCAATGGCCAAGCGAGGCGTCGAATAAGATCATGATCAAGATTATCCAGAAGAAGATCGATGAGAAGCCAAGGAGATGGCACTTGGTCCTTAATGAAGCATTGTGGGCTTATCGAATGGCTTGCCATGGATCCACACAAGCATCTCCATATGAATTGGTTTATGGACATAATGCTATAATGCCTTGTGAGTTGCAATCGGATCAAGGAGAGTTGAGTTACAAAAGGACTCGACGTTTAAAAAGATTATAAGGATTTGATGATGGATGAATTAGAAGATTTGCATTTGATTCGTCTTAAAGCTTTGGAGAACATTGAGAAGAATAAAATGCGTGTTGCTAAATACTACAACAAGAGAGTTAAGATTAAGCAATTTGCGTAAGGAGAATTGGTTTGGAAAACGATATTGCCAATTGGCACAAAGGATAAGACATTTGGCAAATGGTCACCAAATTGGGAAGGACCTTTTCGGGTTGTCGTTGTGCACCCGGTAATGCGTATATATTGAAAACATTATTTGGAGAAGAACTTACTAGAGCCATCAATGGCGTATATCTTAAGAAGTTTTATCCAAGTATCGAAGTTGGATCTTAATTGTGACTATGACGTAAATGTGGTATAGCCGATTGAATAAAATCGCCTTCAGAGCAAAGGAAGGAAGTTGGAGCAAAATAGCCGATATTATTGTATCGCCTCTAGTGCAAAAAATAGCCGATATCATGTGTATCGTCTTCGAAACAAAAATAGCCGATACGCTTGTATCGCCTTTAGTCGATTTTTTTTAAAAAAAGTATAAGTGAACAGTTTGATCTTATCTCTCAATGATAGGTTTATCGGGAGAAGATAAAGAGAATTGAAGTACTACGCTACAAACCGTCAAGTCGTGGAACAGACCGAGATCTAATCGGCTAAAGTGATGTCATGCGATTCGGGAGATTTCGTTCGGGAAGAGTGTTGCATCGAGTTCTAGCTAAGGAAAAATTTGCAAAAAGGCAGATGCGACATGAACACCATCACGTAGACGAGCAAGAACAAGGAAAAGACCAACATTCTTCATTAAAATTTTTATTTACAACCCGCGCCAATCCTAATACAAGCTACTCCTCTTCTTCGGTGAAGAGCTTGTTGAGGACGGACTCCGGGTTGGTGGCGTTGGCCATGGCGTCGGCGTGGGCGTCGTACCGCGCCAGGAGGCCCTCAATGTCGTCGACCTCGTGGGGAAGCCCGCCGCGGAAGCCGGTCGGCATCGGAGCGTAGTCATCCCCGGTCCAGGACGACATCCCCGCCAGGCCGAGGGAGGTGCCGAGGCGCACACCATGAAGGGCTGCCCGATCAATCTGATCAGGCACAGCCTCCAGACGATCTGCCACGGTTGGTCCCCTGGCGTTCACCTGATCGGCCACCCTCGTCGCCGCCACCTTCAGGCGGTCCAGCTCCGCGGTGAGGTCTGCTGTTGACACCTCTAACACCACTCACGCTAAGTTGTCATCCCTAGCATGGCGCCAGAAGTGTTGGTATAGAAACTGCTCCTCTAATCAAGAAAAATATGGGATCCGCAAGCGAACGGATAATACACCATCGTAGCATTTTACCGGAAGTATTCCAGTATCGTTATTTATATTTAGCTCAAAGGAAAGAACTACGGACTTAAACAATGAGATGAACTTGCTAAACAAGACTACTTATGAGTGATTGATTACACAAATCACGTACTTTGGCGAGGGGGTAAACCATGATAAATAAGGGAATATAAAGTAATAAGCTCGGGGTATAAATCACACGAGAGATTAGATATAGACTACTCACAAAGGTAGGTTGACATCGATTAGTGCAAGAAATATAAATCCTATGTAGGTTCTAATCTACTAAGTCATTCATCTACTCCAACTCTACACTATCATATACAAGACAAAAGACTTTTCATCTATGTATAAGGATCATTGCTATAACAAGCCAAGACATAGCGGGACTTACTACGCAACTTTGGTTCTCGCTAGACCTACCAACGGGGGATGGAATACGAGGACTCAACGGAACCGTCACTTCCGCGATCTACCACACGACCCAGCCAATAGGGTGCATTTGCGGTGTAAACGGCATCTAAGCACCATGCTTACATGAAATCTACCACCTAACCCCCCTAGGAAGAGAGCTAAGCGCTTTGCAAACATATACATAAACTTATTACCAATCATAACCATATCAAATGTAGAACTAGAATAAACTAGGAACATAATAAATAGAAACATAATGATATTTAGAATAAAGTCACAAGAATAGATACAAGATAATACCAATTCGATGATGAAGATCCGGAATTCCGAGCACAAAGCGCCCGATTCTTCCTCTATCTAGTCTAAACCTATGTAGAACTTGAAGATCTAGAGTATCTATTCTAATTCTCCGGTGGAGATCTCTCTCTAAACCCTAGCTTTGCTGATGGCTACCTCGAATAATGAATTCTTGAATGAATTCCCCTTGACCCGGGGCTAGGGGCTCTCAATATATAGTCCCCTAGGATGCACCACAAACATCGGATCAAACCGACCTAAACGGACGATAATTATTCATCCTCAAAGGCGGTGGAGGCAGATCCGCGAGCCTCCACCTGATTGGTGGAGGTGGGGAGTCGGCCGACCCAAGGAGGGAGTCGGCCGACCCACCACAATGCCGGTGGGTCCCCGCTCTGTGGTTTGCCTTCTCGGAGTCTTCTAGAGTATACAATTTTACCCGTTCGGTCTTTCTCTCTATGTAATCATGACATGTGGGCCTCCTTGGATGTTTTCCTGATAATCCCCTGTGAAAACACATATTCACCAAAACTTGTGGAATCTGTCAGTTTAAACCCTAAGTCTATGGTGGTGAACAGATTATACCCCTCTTTCTCTCTCTGGTTGACATATAAAATTGATCATTAACAACCGTCAACAAACTCCCCCAAGCTTGCCCTTTTGCTCGTCCCTGAGCAAATAGCTAGGAGTTGCTGCAATGCTTTCATGCTTAACAAATACACATGCTCTAAACAAGAATTCATCCCCGAGACTAGAGTGAACTATCATAACTCCCAAACTTACTCATGTTTCTTTCAACCATGGGGCTTTTACTCGCACTTGGGTCTTGAGTAGTTGAAAGACGAATAATTAAGTCAAGCACCGTTGTCTCATGCTCGTTGTTCCACCTCTCGTTCCGGAGTTTTTACAAGATTTTCAATAAAACTCGAGTTCCTTAATACAACCCTTTCAAGTCTCTCAATATGTGGTATTTTTGGATCCTCTCTAAGGCATTGAAAGGAGATATGCCTTTTCTCTTGCTCTCGAATATGTAGTATTTGTGGTTCAAGGCTTTTATAGATGAGCCTTCACTCTCTCTCTCTCACCCTACTCTAATAAAGGCTTATATGGAGCTCATAGGTGTGGAGAACTAATGCATTGGCATGATCGAACCATGGATCCGAAGGAACTCAACATACAACCAATCGGTGTGTGCATGTGTGGTTTATATATGTGGATGATGTAAGAGAGAAATATTTGTGGGAGGAGAAGGGGTGCACAAAGGAATTATCAATGCTCCTTTATTTGGATGAAACTTGGAACTACTTCAACACTTGAATCTTCTTGGAACTTGAACTTGGAAACTTGACAAAGACTCGGGCTCATAAATTTTTCTTTCTCTTTTTTTTTCTTTCTTTCTTTCTTTTTTTTTTAGAATTCTTGCAGCCCAAAAAGGAATGAAATACTTCTTGAATGAAACACTTCTCAATCTTGACAACTTCACATTGGGAACAAATGGAACACTTGGAGCATTGATTTTGGATAAGTGGCTAGCAGAAATGAACAGGGGAATATTTTTGGGTGTTCACTCTCAGTGTAAGAGTAGAACAATTTCAATGGATGATAATAGGCTTTATGTGGTGCGTACTTCCAGGGTAGAAGTAGCAGGGGTGCATGTGAGTGTGTGAAACCAGGATTTAGCTGTATGATGAGTTCATAAGGATACAACACAGCCGACAGCACGAGCCCTAAACAAATGAGGAGGCTTCCTATTCTAATGATCAAGTTTGGTCAGGTAGGAATTTTAACTCTCGTTATATAAGGAACTCATCATGAATCATTTATAATTTTCACAAACAAATCTCCGAATTTAGTGGCACTTTAGAACACAATGAACAAGACTCGAGACTATTATCATATCATGCCCGTCAACTACCTAGACTTAGTTCAAGCATATGCTCCCACAGTTTTAGGTGTAGAGTAAATCCAGTTGTCAAACAAGGTATCCAAATCTTGGGAGAACTCAAATTTAAAGCTAGGTACTTGCAAAGAATTAGAGCAGAGCAACTATTCATCATTTCCATTATGCAATCCTCAAGTCTACACATTTTTATTTATAGCAAACCGAATTGAAAACAAACTTACACACTCTTTTTATTTGGTTTTTTTTTTCAATGCATAAAACAAACCAAAGAAAAATAAACAAACGAAAACAAAAGGAAAGAAATACTTATCTTGATAATGGGGGTCCTCCCCAAGCTAGCCTTGCGGCGGTGGTGGTGGATAGTGGATGTGCAACAGTCCACCAAGCCATACAACATGGAGGCAAACTTCCTCCCGGCTCTCTTGAATGGTGCCCAGTGTGGGTGGTGTTCTCCAGTTCCACCGGAACCGTCATTCCACCTCCGATCATGACGATTCGAGTGGCGGGTGTTGTCTTTGGAAGGCTACTTGTTCATCATAGTGCTGCTGGGTGAAAATGAAACTGGCGGCATCGGAGTGGCGACGTGGCTCAAAGTCATGGTGGGGTTCTTCTTCTTCATTGGTGGTACCAAAGGGGTCATAAGAGTATCTTGGCGGCTGTGAGGGTCCTGGCTCGGATGGTCCTGGCTCTGATGGGTAGTAACCATAGAACGGTTGATGTGGTTGGCTTTGTGGTGGGTACACCCATGAGTTTAGTGAGTGGTGCTGAGGTACATTCCACTCATTGAAACTGGCATGCGCTGGTTCTTCTCGGGCGGTTTCGGCACCACGCCAAACTGGTTCACGATTTCCTCGTTACTCTCTCCGAGCGAACTCTTCGAGGTGCTCTCTCATTCACTAGTTCTCGCTCGCAACTCAATATGATAGTTTTGCACATGATACAAAGCCGGTTCCGGGTTAGGTAACCGGATCGCAAAGATCACCATATTTTGCATAATAAACATCATTCACTTTCTTCATAGTAAGTGACCTTGGCCAAAAGTATAGAGGTCATAAAATTCTCTATGATGTTCAATGTACTCAAAAGTAGCTCCCTCTAATAACTTCAAGCTTGTGGCAATGCGGGTGATAAGCGAGCAAATGGCCACACTTCCTACTTTGTAACCAGGGACACTCATCCAATGGTTCACTAGGAGATGGACGGGAGACACTTTACGTTTCTTGACAGCCGCGTATAGCAACCGCAAGTCGGCTACTCGATCTTGCTTTCATCAAATCGTGGGAAAAAGGTGGCTCCTATCCAACGGTGCAAAAATCTAAGCGTAGGATGCTCTATGGCCGCGGTGCGTTGCGCTAAGTGGTACGGTACTCTAGAAATGCTTTGCTCCAAAACCTATGTGCATCAAAATCACCTAGTGCTGCATTTAAATCTATGAGGGTATCTTGAGGGAAACCTAGGAGGTCACTAAGGTTTCTCCAAGAGACAAGAATATTCCAGAAAGCAAACATTCTAAAATAAACTCCATTGTCCGTGTATCGAAGGGTGCTAAGGAATTCTATGGTCAAAAGCCTAATCCCCTTCTCAGTGAGGTTTGCAAAGGAAGTCCAACCAACTAGTGGAAAAATTGTATCGAATTCTTGAGCCATACCTGTCGCTAGCAGAAGTGTCGGATCGATGACTGGCGTGTGGATGAAACGCTTGTTCTTGAGCTTCTTGTATACATCCTTCTCCTGAGTAGTTCTCAGGGCAAGATCAGATGTTCTCATGAGAACTCTCTCGAGATGCTGGTGGTGGTGCGAGTGCTGCTGCGGGTACTTCGGTGCTTCGGTGGTGGGTCGACACTCATGTCGGAACCAGCCACCGAGCTCGGCGAGAGGCACTTCTTGTCCCGATGTTCCGGATGGTTCCCGAGATCCCCTTGATGACGCTCTTCATCCCGCAAGTTGCTCAAAAGAAACAAAAACAAACACTAGTGGAGAGAAGGATTAGCACAAGGTTAGTGGTTAGCCATCCGAGTCGGCGGTCCGAGGTTAGTCGTTCTTCATGACAAAAAGCTCTAAACTTCGGTCTTGATTTTGACAACCTCCCTAGATTTTAGATTTTCTTTATCCTATTTGGACAGCATCTCCACTAATTTTGTGATGATCTACTCAGCACTACCCCTTCCCTTCACTTGCTACAAACTCTTGCTCACTCTTCTCACTTCTTCTCTCTTCCTACTCTTCTCCTCTTCTCTCCAGGAAACTCGAAGTCGAGAGCAGGTGGTTTGGCTAAAATTCTGGAGTGTGGGTGGTGCAAGGAAGCAATGGGAGGAGGCCTATTTATAGAGGAGGAGGGGGAGAGTCGGCCGACCCAATGGTGGGGTCGGCCGCCCCACCAGGTTGGCCAACGTGGCTGCCACTTCACATGCTATTGCGTGATCTTTCCTCCATCCAGAGATTTTGGTTGGTTGAGTGGTTTTGGCGGTGGAAAAGAGAGGATAGTGGAGGTGAGTGGAAGTGGATGAAATTATGTGATTTGATGTATGTGAGGTGTAGTCTATGACATGTGGGACCCATGGTGAGGGACCCACCAAGCACTAAATGCCATGATAAAAATTATAAACAATGCAGAAATTTAAATGAAGGTAAACTAATTTAAATGCATGAAATGATAAAAAAAAAAATTTTGTGCCACCACGATAAAATATTTTCGACGGGTTGTCACACACCGTAAAATTATTTATATGGGGCGTAGAATTTTTATAATGCAATGCTGGAAATAAATATGCCTAAGAAAATTATAAGGGATGCATTTTAAAAATGTGGATAAATACCGAGTTACCTTCCGGCGAGGATTCGGATTTTTAAAAGTCCTCCGAATTGGACCTTCCAATATTTTTATTTCGCTGATGATCCCAGAGATGCATCCTCTGTCTCTGGTGGTTGTACTGTCTGATCTTCTTCTACCATCTTCGCGGATTTGTTGAGCTCTTGTTTCGACTTGAATGCGAATTTCTCTTCTTGCCCATTTATAGTGAACTTGATTTCTCCTTTCCCGACATCAATGTGTGCATTGGCGGTGCTCAAGAAGGGTCTTCCAAGTATAAGTGACACCTTTGAGTCTGGATGCATATCCAGTACTACAAAGTCTACTGGCACGAAGAACTCTCTTATCTTGACTGGGATGTTTTCAGCAATGCCCAACGGATAACGGACCGATTGGTCGGCTAGTTGTAGACACATTGATGTTGGCTCAAGTGCAGTGTGGTTGAGCTTGTAGTAGACTCTTTCTGGGGCATCACACCGACACTTGCCCCAAGATCACGAGTGCGTTATTGAAATGTTGATCTCCAATTGTGCGATCGATAGTGGGACATCCTGGATCTTTCTTCTTTTCGGTAGTTGGTTGAGGATGGCCGCACTACATTCTTTGGTTAACTTGATCACTTCATTGGATGGCAAAGTGGTCTCTTCTTGTTAAGAATATCTCTTATGTACTTGGCATAAGTGGGGACTGTATGGCATCCACGGAGAGGTATATTGACATATAACTTTTGAATTACCTCCACGAACTTACCAAACCGCTCATCTCATCTGTGGTCCTCTCTTCCTCCTAGGGAATGGTAGGTAGTTTGTATCTCGAAATTGTTGTCTTGCTTCCCGATCTTGTATCAAGCTTCTGTACGATTCTTGTGGTAATACTTCTAGCTCGGTTGGAAGTCTTCTTCTTCCACTTGGTGGTAGCACGGTTGGCCTTTTTGCTCCTTTTGGGTAGGGAGGATCTCTGGTGGAACTCCCTCTTCTTGTAGTAATAGATCTCACCTGCTCAGGGTTAGTGGCAACAGGCAAAGCAATGGCCAACTTGGCTATCTTTTCTTCTATCTTTTTATTGAACTCTAGTTGATCATTAATGGCAGAGGAGAAACTATCCATTTTAATACTTAAGTTTTCCAAGATTTTGTTATTAGCAAGCAAGCCTATCCTCCATAGATGAGTTGATCTTGGACTGTTGTAGAACCAACTCTCTTAAAGTAGGTTGCTTTGCATAATTACTCGACCGAGTACCTTGATTAATGGATGGTTGCACCCAATGTGGAACCTTTCTCACGATGGGACTTGAATTCTGCTTATATGTTGCTTCAATTGCTCTTTGATCTTCTTTGTACTTGGCCCTCTCGGTCAAGCCAATGGAGTAAGGTATCCATCTTGGTTGATAATGCATTCACTTCTTCAATTGCTTCTTCACTCGGTGACAATCTTGAATGTTGTCTTGGGACCAGCTTTGATTATCTCGCTATCTTCTCCATAAGTCTTTTAGCTCTCCCAAGAGTGAGTGATAAAAATGATCCTTCAAGAGCGGTTGCATCTAGGTGCTCACGCGTCTTCGGAGTTAATCCGTGATAGAAACCTTGCATGAGTAACCATTCCTCCATTCCATGATGGGGACAATCTTGGATATATCCTTGCAAACGCTCCCATGCTTCTGACATGGTCTCCATCTTCTGCTGTTGGAAATTGGTAATCTTTCCTCTTAAGGCATTGGTTTTGCCTATTGGGAAGAATTTTGCTAGAAAGGCCTTGGAACACTTCGCCCATGTGTTGATATCTTCTTTATTTGCATAGAACCACTGCTTCGCTCTTCCCACTAGTGAGAATGGAAAGAGGCGAAGAAGTATGAGGTCTTCTTTAACTCCATCTATGGCGATGGTGTTTCCAATCTCCATGAAGTCCTGTAGATGTGTACTTGCATCTTCATGTACCTTTCCACCGAATTGGATAGCTTGCACCATGTTGATGAGACTTGGCCTGATCTCAAACTCCATATTATTTTGTATTGCTTGGACCAAGTGCGGATGTTCTCTATTGTTGGAGCGAGAGAACTCCAGTAGGGTCTTCTCGGCCATCTTGATTGGTGACGAGCTTCCTTGTTGATTGAACCGACTCGATGATCGAGAGTTTTGAATGAATCGAGATTCAATCCCGCTAATACCCCGTATAAAATATAGACAAAGAAAAACAACAACGAGGGGTGAACTCGCCAAAGTAGAGGTGACTAGTGACAATCACTCATTTTCTAAGTATCTCGCTTAAGCAATTTTTCTCTAAAATTTTATTCCGTTCCCCGGCAACGGCGCCAAAAATGCTTGTTGACACCTCTAACACCACTCACGCTAAGTTGTCATCCCTAGCATGGCGCCGGGAAGTGTTGGTATAGAAAACTGCTCCTCTAATCAAGAAAAATATGGGATCCATAAAGCGAACGTATAATACACCATCGTAGCATTTTACCGGAAGTATTCCGTATCGTTATTTATATTTAGCTCAAAGGAAAGAACTACGGACTTAAACAATGAGATGAACTTGCTAAACAAGACTACTTATGAGTGATTGATTACACAAATCACGTACTTTGGCGAGGGGTAAACCATGATAAATAAGGGAATATAAAGTAATAAGCTCGGGGTATAAATCACACGAGATTAGATATAGACTACTCACAAAGGTAGGTTGACATCGATTAGTGCAAGAAATATAAATCCTATGTAGGTTCTAATCTACTAAGTCATTCATCTACTCCAACTCTACACTATCATATACAAGCACAAAAGACTTTTCATCTATGTATAAGGATCATTGCTATAACAAGCCAAGACATAGCGGGACTTACTACGCAACTTTGGTTCTGCTAGACCTACCAACGGGGGATGGAATACGAGAGGACTCAATGGAACTGTCACTTCCGCGATCTACCACACGACCCGGCCAATAGGGTGCATTTGCGTAAACGGCATCTAAGCACCATGCTTACATGAAATCTACCACCTAACCCCCCGGAAGAGAGCTAAGCGCTTTGCAAACATATACATAAACTTATTACCAATCATAACCATATCAAATGTAGAACTAGAATAAACTAGGAACATAATAAATAGAAACATAATGATATTTAGAATAAAGTCACAAGAATAGATACAAGATAATACCAATTCGATGATGAAGATCCGGAATTCCGAGCACGGCGCCCGATTCTTCCTCTATCTAGTCTAAACCTATGTAGAACTTGAAGATCTAGAGTATCTATTCTAATTCTCTCGGTGGAGATCTCTCTCTAAACCCTAGCTTTGCTGATGGCTACCTCGAATAATGAATTCTTGAATGAATTCCCCTTCGACCAGGGGCCGGGGCTCAATATATAGTCCCCTAGGATGCACCACAGACCATCGGATCAAACCGACCTAAACGGACGATAATTATTCATCCTCAAAGGCGGTGGAGGCGGGATCCGCGAGCCTCCACCCGATTGGTGGAGGTGGGGGAGTCGGCCGACCCAAGGAGGGAGTCGGCCGACCCACCACAATGCCAGGTGGGTCCCCGCTTCCAGGGTTTGCCTTCTGGAGTCTTCTAGAGTATACAATTTTACCCGTTCGGTCTTTCTCTCTATGTAATCATGACATGTGGGCCTCCTTGGATGTTTTCCTGATAATCCCCTGCGAAAACACATATTCACCAAAACTTGTGGAATCTGTCAGTTTAAACCCTAAGTCTATGGTGGTGAACAGATTATACCCCTCTTTCTCTCTCTGGTTGACATATAAAATTGATCATTAACAACCGTCAACATCTGCAAAGGAACATAAGATAGATCAGTGAGCAGATGAATCGGGAAGAACGGAAAATCGGAAACAATTGTTGAAGAGCTAATACTGGTGATGGCCTCGCTCAGCTGCCGGCAGTTGTCCTCCAACTCCAGCTGGGCGATCCCAAACTTCTTGGTTTCTTCACCAAGAAGCTCCATCGCCCTCGTCCGCTCGCGGCGGTACGCGGCGGCGTCAGTAAGCGGCCGTACGGCGGGATCTCCTCGTCGTTCCTGTCCCATATAGGACGGTACGAAGAGGCGGACCCCGACGAGGCCGAGGCGGAAGCCAGTGCCGGAGCAGGAGCAAGAGCCGGGGCTGGAGCCGGAGCCGGCGCGGGGGCAGGTGCGTTGAACGCCGCGGCCGGCGCCAGGAAGCGCCATTGGCCGGTGCTGATCCTCGCCGTCCTATAAACGAAATGCAATCAAGATCGGCTAAATGAGAAAAGAAACTGCAAATGAGATGGGAAGTTATCTCTTACTGCAGACGGCGGCCACCACGGCTGCTTCCCTCCACCGCATCCGCCGCAGGAGCAGGAGCGGAAGCGGAAGAAGGAGTGTGAGTGCCGGCCCGGGCAACCCGCCTCTGGAAGTTGGCGACGTAGTCGCCGGTGTTCCCGATGGTCCTGAAACAGATCGAGAAGGTGAACAACCGTAAGGGGGCAGAAACTCAGATCGGGTAAAACTATCAAGCGGCACAACTCAAGGGATTGAAGATCTCACCGCCGGCGCTGGTTGCTGCTTCCCTCCGCCTCGTCCTGAGCAGGACGCTTGTTGCGATCTCCGCCGCTCGCCATTGGTGGTGGCAGGGGGTTTTTGGGGCTTGAAGGCAGAGAGGAAGTGGAAGAGATTAAGGATGATAGCAACTGCTTGTGCCTGATGTGATGATGGTGGGAGCCAACTGGTCCTATTTATGAACGTGGGAGCCGTGGCGAGACTGCGGGAAAGCCAAGCGACAGGGTAGGGTTTCCACACTTATGGGCCGATGTTGAGTTGGGCCAAGCCCATCACCGCTGGCGATTCAGTTACCGTACGCTCGGTCGGCTAAGTAGCTAATGAGGGCCATTCGGCTAAAGTATAATGCTTGGGACAGCAACAGTTGCGTTCGGCTGATATACACATCTATGAGTGCAGTCGTAATTGGAAGAGCCGAATAGCAACAGAAGCAGAGAAGAAAGAGAAAAAATGAGGATTATCTACTTTTCAAGAGAAAAGGAATTGTTTTCAAGTATGACAGGGTCAAGCCTAAATGTCTACATCTTCAAGTACAAGCTAAGCATCTATACATTTAGAAAAGAGTTGATGACAAAGAAGAGCATCAATCTTGATTCGGTTGACTTCATCAAGAGCTTTTTGATCCTCTTCTTCGAATCTTGGATGTTGGACGCTTTGCTTTTGATTTGCCGCATTTCCTTGATGACGATTGTATTTTGGATTTAGCCGAATCAAGAGATGGCAAATTTGCAAGCTTGGTTTCATGGGACTGAATGTTAGCATTCAGTTGAGCTAGTTGAGCTTCATGTTTGGTTTTTTCTTCTCTCATGACCTGCAGCTCTGGTTCTAAGGTGCTCAAAAGGTGCTCAGTTGACTTGATGCCAGAGTAGAGCTCCTTGACCTGCTGTTCTTTGGCCACCTTTCTTTTCTCCAGATCAGCTTTGGTGGACATATTCTTGTATGCTCTCTTGATAGCGGCAAAGTGATCATCAAGGTGTGATAAGGTATCTATGGCAGCTTTGAGATTAGAGGGAAGCTCTTGATCAATAAGCTCTGCTATTTCCCTTATTTTGTCTGAATCTTGGGTCAAAGCAACAATATCCTTTTTCAGAAATAAGATTATATCCTTTAGCTTGGCTTGACTCTCTGATGATAACTGCTGGTTAGAAGAAACTTCATCATCTTTGTCCCCAGCAAACTCTTCAGCGATAAGGGAAAAACTGGCTTGAGGGTGAGCAGTATCCTGTTGATGAACAAGGAAGGTAGTTTAGCCGAATGATTCGGTCTGAAGCGAAAAATAGCCGAGTGGAGTAAGAATAATACCTCTTCGGCAATTACTTGATCGATTGCCTCCTGAGTAACATCAATGTGTTGGGTGGTTGATGCCACAGTCACTTCAGGATTGACAATATCATGGCTTGGTACATCTTGAATTATCAGGGTTGTTGAAACTTGAAGCTCTTGGAGAAGGGGTTCTCCTTGTTCATTTGTCTGATGAAGAGGAATTTCTTCTGTTTCTCTTTGTTCATCTGAGTCGAAGCATAAAATAAGACTGGTATGCAAATGGATGAACAAGAAAAAGCTCTAGTACAGATACGCACCAGGATGACCGACCAGATTCATTGACATCTGCTTGGTTAGCGAATGTTCGGGAGAATCTTCCAAATTTACCACTCGGTCGGGGCTTTGAGGATGAGCACATGCTGTTGAAAGAAAGTGATAAGTACAAACACATTTGCGAGAGGACAATAAGGGGTCAAAAGCATTCATACCCGAGAGAGCGGCTTAGCTTTCTTTGATCTTGATTTCTTGGGAATTGCAGTGTCCTTGATAGGGAAGAAGGAGTTTTTCTTTTGAGGTCCTTCGAGGACCGTGTCGTCGCCAGTATCTTGTTGAATGCTTTGTCGATTTGGAGCATCATGTCCAAGTGCAGCTATGGGGCCAGGTTGCCAGTATTGAACTTCTGGAGGACTTGGAGGAGCATTGTCCTGTTCAAAAGGATGTTTTAGAAACAGAGCAGAGACATCAAATATAAGGTAGTTATAAAAGTGTACCTCATCATCAGAAGAGAATGAGGGCATTAAAACTTGGCATAAAGGATGGACTTGTGCTCTGAAAATATGAGAATGCCATTCCTGCCACCAAAGGTTGAATGAAGGATGAGCAGCTTTCGATTATCACCGAGGATTGGGTTCATATATTGGAAGCTTGCATCCAAGATTGAAAACTTTATTGGCCTCGATTGCATTCAGCAATGACTCCACAGGTCTCGATGATGCTTGAAAAATATGGCCTTGGGGGCAATTGACCAAGTCCAAGCTGCACGGCAACTATGTTTGGATTGTAAAATTCATAGGTTGAGCTTATCGGCCGTCCATGATGAAATTCTGCTGGTAGAGCACGGGCCGATAAAAGAATTAAAGATGTCCCTGGAATCATCATCTATACAGCCCAACTCATAGCTAAATCTGCAGGGAAGGGTTAAATTTTCATTCTCTCTGTAGGGAAACCAGATCATATGGTTGAATCCCTTGTAGAAGATCTTGAAAAGATGACCCAGGTCCAAGTCAATAATGATTGAAGATGCAGCCTCTCCATATGTCTGACAAGACTTGTATCTGGGATCTTCACCTTTAGCGTAGTTGATTGAAGGAAAGTTCGGGTTGTGAAGATCACGAGACAATCGATGCATATATAGTTGCAACCACATCGAAGAAGCCACCATGGTCCATTGACACGGGAGATTTCACCACGATTCCTCATCTCGAACAAGTGATCGATGCATCATGTGATAGAATGCTCCCGCAGTATTTGCCCAAGGGAATCAACTTGCTTGCAGCCAATTCTTCACCATCACTATGTGATTCGAGTGGGCTCATTGGACTTACCACTGAGAAGATGAATCTGCATAACCACATGTTCATGAAAGCCCTATATTCTTTATCGGACACGGGGCCGGTTGAAGCGTAAGTCGAACATACTTGGCCCAACCTCCTCCCGATTTGATCATACGTGAGCTAGTGCTTTTGTATTTGAAGGGGTAGGTTGGTTTGGTGATATTCAAAGCCGATCATCATGAAAATGTCGACAAAGTGATCGACATTGGGCCATGGCCAAAGATAAACGCATTGATGGCGTCGACCAAAAATGAGAAGCGGCTATAAGGAGGGAGTCATTTACGGGCATTTCGGCTAAAGAAAGCTCCAAACAAGGTTGAATGTCTTGTGACTCCCGAAATCGCTGTTCTGGATTGCATCCTACGATACCAATCACGCCATCCCGTGATTGAGGGGAGAGGCCATGTTTTGAAAGTATTCGACCATCCGTTGGGAGGAGCAATCCTAGACTTAAAGGGGATCCTCGGGGTTTCCTTTTCAATAAAATCCCTCGGATTGGGGTCTCCCCGCGGACCAAGAAAAAATGATCCGGACACGCAAGATTGGAGATCAAGATCTCATTCTTCATTTCCTTTAAGAAGAAATTGAAGCGAATGGATCAAAAAGTGCATCTGGAAGTTGATTCGAAAGAATTGCCGAATAGGTAAAGCAAGTAAGGTTACCTCTAGAAGCTCCTCTTGAGTTCCTGTTGCCATGATGGAGCTGGTTGAAGTTTCCATCGCTATTGAAGACAGCAACAAGCGCAGATCTCAAATGGCGGCTGCGGGTGTCGGCGGTGCTGACCTAAATGAAAGGCGCTGATAGTCAATTTCGAAATAAAACCCTTTTATCTCGAAATTGAGGGGGCATGTGTTAACACCGGAATTTGGTCGAATATGATGTGGACCCGCAGGCGGCAGAGAGAAGGATTCGGCAAATGCATGTGCGGTCGGCTAATTTCCATGTGTTCGGCAAATGGCCAAGCGGTCGGTAACTGCTTTGTTTGAAGGCGGAAAAAGGAAAAGGGAAGCTGATCGAAAAGGGTAGGAGTCATGATGGTCAAGGACTCCGATTATGGATAGAGTTGGCGTGTCTTTGTCTTTCCAATTTTGGTTAGATAGTTCGTAAGTGCTTAGGACTCATGTTCTGTCCAGGGTATAAATATAAACCCTCGACCATTGTAATAAGGGTTCACAACCAAATCAATACAACCGGCTACGTGCCACCTTTCGAGTCCTTTAGTCGTGTCGTCGAGTTCTTCGAGAGGGCCAATCGATCCGTCGACCTCCGTAAGTCCCGGCAACCTTGCTATCATGTCTTGTATCGTGCGGCGGATTAAGACATGAGTAAAGATAGTTATCGGCTCTCTTAGATTTGGCAAGATCTAATAGATTCATTAAGTTATCACGTGTTGCTTGCTTTATTTAATGTTTAATTATTTGCAACACTCTTTTGCCCAATCTAGATTGATACTCTTTCGGCTTGTTGATCGTTCCTTTCATGCTTATTCAATATCGAGTAGATCAAGCTCATATAGCCGAATTAGATCTATCTAGATTGTCACGTGTTGCGGGTTCATTCACGTTATATGTAGATAAGCCTTGACAGGACCGGGTACCGTGCGGCAGATGCAGGTCTTTGGGTTACTCTAGAGCTAGTCATCCGGTGGACTAGAGATCGGTTTAATCGATAGGCTCCTTTTACATGTTACTTGTTTGTTCCTTCTTCATGGACCCCGATTCGGCAATCTTGCCGATACGGTTATGCTCACACATGTAGCGAGTATTTATAGATCTGTTAGGTAATTACGTGCTTTTAGCTCTTTATTGTTAGATTGTATCATGCGGTGGATTGATCTAATAGTAAGGAGTGGTGTAAATTCATAGCGAGTGGTATCATGCGGTGGATTAGCTTGCTTGGGTTTATGCTCGACGGGTTTATGAAGGCTAGACGTGCGGCAGACTAGTTGGAATAGCCTATGCATGTATTATTTAGTAGATTTATATTTATAAGTTACTTATCCTTAGATGTTAGTGCTTGATGATGCTTTAAACCTGAGATATAGTTTGATATGCTTTAACGATTTAATCTTGTTCAAACATGTCTTCATCTACCGTATTCGGCAAGTTCGTTCGTTTATATCGCTTATGTTACTTTAGCCGAATGAAATGCAATCGTTGCGAGATAGCTTCTATAGCTATATGTCGTCGTAAGTGGCTTCGGGGCCGTAAAGATGGAACTGTCTGGTTTCACCCAAAGACGTTCCAATTATGATCTTACCGTTTTATCCCTTGTCGATTTTTCAGTCAAATCGATCGGCACGCCACCGGATTCAGACGCCCGGGCACCCGATTGAAGCTAGGCTTTCCGGCTTGCTGTGTGTGAGACACAGTACGCCACATTTTGTGTCAACATCCGTCAACCTCCGTAAGTCCCGACAACCTTGCTATCATGTCTAGTATCATCTGGTGGATTTAGATCGTGATGCAAGTAGTCTCAATGTTCTTGTTTAGAACATGCGGTAGATCTAAGCTCGATCATGGGAGGTTTTTGCTTGTGCCTTGTATCGTGCGACGGATTAAGACATGGGTAAAAATAGTTATCAGGCTCTATTAGATTTGGCAAGATCTAATTGATTCTTCAAGTTATCACGTGTTGCATTGTATTTTAATGTCTATTATTAGTTGTAACACTCTTTTGCCCAACCTAGATTGATATTGTTCGGCTCTTGAAAGCTTCCTCATTCTTATTGACAACTAGATCATATACTCGGACAGCCGAATTAGATCAATCAAGGTTGTTACATGTTGCGGGTTCATGCATGTTAGAGCGTTTAGATCTTAGATAAAGCTGGATATCGTGCAGCAGATGTAGGATTTGCTTGATTCTAGATTGTAATAGCTTGCTTGTTCCTTCTTCATGGATCCCGATTCGGTAATCTTGCCGATACGGTTATGCTAACATGAGTAACGAGTATTTATGGATCTGTTTAGACAATTGCATGCTTTTAGCTTCTTATCGTTGGATCGTATCATGCGGTGGATTAATCTAATCGTAAGGGGTGGCATAGTTTCATAGTAGGTGGTATCATGCGGTGGATTAGCTTACTCTGGCATTGTGCTTGACGGGTTTATGATAGCTAGACGTGCGGCAGACTAGTTGGATTAGCCTATGCATGCGTTATCTTAATAGATTTATATTCACAAGTTGCCTATTTATAATTGTTTGTGTCTTGATAATGCTCTAGTTTAAGATATAGTTTGTTATGCTTCAACAATTCAATCTTGCTCAAACATATCTTTACATACCTGTATTTGGCAGTTAATTCTCTTTACATCATTTGTCTTAGAATAGCCGAATGACTCGCAAACATGATTGGCAGATAGCTTCTATAGCTATATGTCGTCGTAAGTGGCTTCAGGGCCATAAATATGGAACTGTCTGGTCTCACCCGACACGTTCCAGTTTTTGATCTCACAGTTTTATCCCTTGTCGATTTACAGGTCAAATCGACTGGCACGCTTCCGGATTCAGAAACGCTCGGGCACCCGATTGAAGCCACGCTTTCTGGCTTGCTGTGTGTGAGACATAGTGCGTCACATTTTGTGTCAACAGGACCACCAACAAGATCCCCAAGCTTACCCTTTGCTCGTCCCGAGCCAAGCTTAGCTTTAGGTTGTTGATCAGGAGTTGCTACTATGCCATGAATCAAATGTACCGTAAATATAAGCAAGCTTTCTACTGTAATTTGAATAAATCGGCATGACTATCCACCCTTTTATTGTCTTGAGACAAGATGGGGCTTTCTAGCCTTTTCAAGTCTTGGGTGATTGCAAGATAGAATAGATTCACAAGCGTTGCTTATCATCTGTCTAAGATCAACCATTTCGGAGGTTTTGAAAATTTTGTAAAAGAAACTCAAGCTCCTCGAATGATTCTCTCAATCACTCAAGGTGTATATTTACCTCACCAAAGGCTTTGTGGTTTGCCTTTCTTTCAAACCTACTACTAAGGCTGAGAGTGGAGTTTTGGGTTGGTATGAAAGGTGGGCATGCTTGAATCACATATATTGTAAAGTCAAAAACCGAACCATCTGAAGATACCAGCCATACACTTTGATTGAGATTGTGCAAGTGTTTGGAAAGATGAATGATTCCTAATTCTAAATGTTTTTGGTACTCCATGCATCAAGACTCTCTTTATTGGTGGATGGGATTTTCTAGGAGAGTATGGGCTATAGGGAAAAAAACTACGATCTTTCTTTTTTTCTTCTCTTTCTCTTTTTCTTCTTTTTTTTTTGAACGGGGACTAGCTAGATTTCCCGTTGTCTAATATGGACGCTTGTCCTTCTTTCTCGTGCCCCTTGGCATTTTTTTAAGTAGTGACCTAGCCCATAACTCTCTTTCTGGTACGACAGAGATTTTTGATGGAGAGGAGTCATGATGGAATGCAGGGAGTAGCATTTTGAATAGTGGATGCGCGATTCTCAGGGTAAGAATCGGCATGCTTTATTTGGTGGAGAGGTCGCACAACTCTAGGATCAAGAGTTGGCATTTTTGGATGGATTGAATGGTGGGTATGATTTGCGCGACTCGCAGTGTACGGGTCGGCAAGTTTATTTGGTGGGTGCAAGTGAATCTCAATCGTGAGTGTAAGACCATAATCTCGCAGCGGTCACAACAATCTGACTAAACTCAACGATCAAACATGCAGCAAATGACAATGGGTTTTTGTAGAAAGATCTGAAACATGTCATACGGACTTGGTAGGTATTTCATAATCATTGAGGAACTTTTGTTTTGATCATTTTAAAAATAAAACTCCGGAAGTCACGTTTTCACTCAGGACAGAGTCATAGCTTAGCTCATGGCACTATATCATATCAGGCAATAACTTAGACAAGAGCTAGCCCATGCAACCCACTAACTCAAGTTTTCCAGGATGAGACATTTTTAGCCGATAAACTCAAATCTTAGAGAAAACTTGATTATAAATAAGGTACAAGCAAGTCATGAGACAGAGCAACTATTCATCATATCAACGAGGGTAGAATCAAATATTTTTATGACACATATATATAGGCAATGACAAAGCATTCTCTCTCTTTTTTTGAATGCGTAAGTGTTAGCAAAGTATATACCCCTTATTGGGGGTCCTCCCCCAAGCTTGCTTGGAAACGGGGCCCTTGATTTATTTTGAGGTAACATTTTATTTTATTTTACCTTTGATCTGTCATCAGGATTTCCTTATGGTTGAGGATCATCCTGCAAGAGTTAGCTCATAGCAAACTACCAAAACTTTTGCTAGTAATCTGTTTCAATGATCAACATAGTCAACCAAGGTAAACTAGCAACCTAAGCACTATGCTCAAGCTACAAGTCTATGGAACATGCTAAGCTTAAACACATTCCAAAACATCATACTAAAGCAGGAACAAAGATAGCATGATAGAACTTTATTTGACAGACTAAGTAAGCACCGATATATAAATAAATATATTTTTTCATAAAGAAATATAAAAATATAACTTACCGATTATCCCGTCGGTCAGGGCTCATCGTTTTAAGGTCAGTGAAGTGGGACCTTTCTCCTGTTCAGGTTGTGCTTAGCGTTGGAGCATCCGTCTCAGGAGAGGTAGACGGGGATGCTTGCTTGGGTCTCCACACCATCTTCTTCTTCGGGGGGTGTGGTGACACATGGTGCAGATGGTGGTTGTTCGTCCTCTTTTGGAGGTGTGGAAGTTTTATCCACCTTCAACACTTTCGCCTCCTCCTTAGGGACCGTTTTTGGTGCCCTAGAGGTTTTGAGTGGAATCGGTTTCTTCTTGGGTTCCACTTCTCCTTGGGCCAGAGCTTTGCCCTTCTTTTCCTTTGGTTGTGCAGGAACAACTTTTGGCTCTATCTTTTCTCGGGAGCTTTCTTCTTTTCTTTCTTATGCTTAGGAGCTTTCTGCTCTTTCTTTTGCTCTGGCTTTTGCTCCTGTTCTTTCTTTTTCTTTTGTTTTTGTCCCCGAGCACCTTTTGTCTCTTTCTTTTGTTCTAGGGCTTTGATCTTCTGCTCTGGCCTTTGTTCCCAAATGATGTTAGGAACTTTGTTCGCACCATGAGGTCAGATTTCAACTTTCGTGACCTCCTTCGTACTTGGTTCATATCTGATGCGAATCATGTTGCACTCCTCCATCTTCCTTGGCCGGAACTGGAATCTCTCCTCATTTCCATTGATGTTGAACCAGATTTCTCTAGCCCCAACATCAATTTGTGCCCCAGTGGTACTAAGGAATGGTCGTCCCAAGATGAGCGGTGTTTCTTTGGTGGCCTCCATGTCGAGCACCACGAAGTCCACAGGGATGAAGTATCCTCGAATCTTCACAGGAATGTCTTCAGCTATGCCCGCTGGGTAACGTAAGGAGGAGTCAGCCAATTGGAGTGTGATCGTGGTTGGTGACAGCCGTGTATAGCTCAGCTTGTCGAACACCGTCTTCAGCATGACACTGACGCTGGCACCAAGATCACAGAGTGCATGGTCAAACTATTGCCCATCAATGGAGCAAGTGATAGTGGGGCATCCGGGATCCTTCTTCTTTTCTGGTAAGTGGTTTAGGATCGCCGCACTACACTCTTCTGTCAGTTTGACCACAGCCATAGATGGTAGCGGTCGCTTGTTGTTGATGATGTCTTTGATGTATTTGGCATAAGAAGGTACATGTAAAACATCCGTAAGCAGAACGCTCACATGTACTTTCTCGACCATCTCAACAAACCGAGCGAACTGATCATCCACGGCTCACTTCCTTGTCCTCGTAGCGAACGGCAGATGTGTGGTGTCTGGATAATCCAGGGTTGTCCCTGCTTCTGCGTCGTCTTGAGGTTCAGGAGATGAAGGTTCTTCCTACTGTGGTGCTGCTTGTTTCCTGGCTGCATGGTTAGGATATGGTGGATCACGAGTGGCCTTACCGCCTCTCGTGGTCACTGACTTAACATTCTCAAAAGTATTTGCAGCTTGATCCAATGTTTTACCATTGGGATCAACAGGAACATCAGAAGCAATTTGAGCTAACTGCCTTTCTATCATTTTGTTGAAGCTCAACTGATTCTTGATAGCAGAAGTTAAACCTTCTATCTTAGAATTGATACTCTCTAAGATTTTATCATTGGCCAGCTTCTTTTTGGTAATATTTTCATTGATCTTTGCTTGGCCAAGGACTAAATCTTTGAGAGTAGGCTGATTCGAATTGTAATTGGAAAAATAATTCGAATTACCTTGGTGTTGTGGACGGGACTGATTGTTCCATCCATTATTACCTCCTTGCTGTTGACGATACCCATTGTTGATGTACGAAGCTTCTTCACGGGTTTTGGGGCAATCATTCCCCGAATGTCCGACATCGCCACAGACCTCGCACATTGTGCGAGAGTCTATGGCTTTGACGGTGCCGGATGTGTCTCCAGCGGCTCTCTCGTCGAACTTTTGCAAGAGTAGGTCTATTTTTGCGGCAAGCGTCTCCATCTCCTTCACGGGGTGCGTGCTTTTTTGTTGCTTGGATGGGGTCCTGTCTTCCCCCCAAGCTTGGTTTTCTACCATTTTGTTAATTAACGCCGTAGCGTTATCAATAGTGAGTGATAGAAATGCGCCTCTAGCAGCAGCGTCGAGGTGCCCCTTCGACATGGGCGTAAGCCCATTGTAGAAGTTTTGGAGCACCAGCCATTCCTCCATCCCATGATGGGGACAATCTTGGATGTAACCTTGAAGCCTCTCCCAGGCTTCAGGAATGGGTTCCATCTGCGTTTGCTGGAAATTGGCAATTCTTTCCCTCAGGGCGTTTGTTTTGCCCATGGGGAAGAACTTTGCGAGGAATGCCGTGGAACATTTGCTCCACGTGCTCACGACTTCCTTGTCCTTGTAAAACCATTATTTCGCCTTCCCTACAAGGGAGAAGGGAAATAGATGGAGCCTGATGACATCTGCTTCAATGTCCTTGATGACGATGGTGTCGCACAGCTCTAGGAAGCGCTGTAAGTGAGCGTTGGCATCCTCATTGGGGAGTCCGCAAAACGGGATCCCCTGCACCATGGTGATCAGACCAGTCCTGAGCTCAAAGTTCTTGTCCATCACGTTAACAACGGGCCCAGTGGGCACGTTGGCAACAGTGGGGACAGAGAACTCGCGGAGGGTCTTCTGAGCCATTTAGACGGTCTCGGTTGGTGCGACGACGACCGGTTCGGTTGTTGGCAGAGTAGTAGAAGAAGAAGAGGCTCTAGGCTTTTTCTTCCTTAGGAGTGCCTCCGGATTTGGATGGAAGTTTTTTGGGAGGGAGAAACCAGACATGCACTATCCTATTTTCATCCACAACAGGAGAAAACATAAAAGTTAGCCTGCATAGACTAGGGCCATTTCTAATGAAGTTGTATATCCATGCCATGCTAGATTATTTTAACCAATTCCTTCCCTGGCAACGGTACCAGAAATGCTTGTTGGCATTTCTTAGCGCAATCATCAAAGATAGGTTAAAAGATCTATCCCTGACGACGGCGCCAGAAATACTTGTTGGCATTCCTTAGAGCAATTACCAAAATTGTTACATCCCGGTGATCACACCAAGAAACACCAAGTGATAGATCGTATTCTTTTAGATAATATCTGCAAGCGTACGGATCTATCATTGTAGCATTTCACCCGGAAGTATATCAGGGTATCGTTATTTATATTTTCCCAAAGGAAGGCATGGTGTAAAATACCTCTAGCATGGATATGAAACTTCACATGATCGAAATAAGCCTTAGTGCTATGCAGAGGTAAGATAATCGGGTTTTGAGATAGTGGACACACACTTGGGCCAAACTCAAGGATAATCAGAAATAAGGAATAAAAGTAACGGGAAGAAAGAATAAATCTACGTGGAGCAGGTAGGTCGTATACAGCTATGCGTAGAACAGCTAAGTCATATATTATACAAAACTAGAGACGAGTCAGAGCATAAAGTAACAGGGAGACCCCCGCAGCTGGTCTGCCAGCCGATAGAGGCATTTACGAACTCCTACACGACATACGGACGTGGGGGATTACGAGAGACGGACAGGGCTGTCACCACCTGCCGCCTACCCCTCAACCATGGCATGCCATCATATTCGAAGGCTCTCTCGTATCCGGACACCACGTCTGCATACTAAAGAACTACCTATGCTCCCCCAGGACTCCCACCCTACGGATGGATGAGCTAGAACACAGGCAAACCCGAAAGAACATCGAACCGTTACTCCATTCTCATCGTGGACTCTAATTCAATAAAACATATGAACAATGAAGAACAGGGATGAACATGCTATGAATTGATCATAAGAACTTTGCTCTAATTCATATGTATCAATAAGAACATGGTCAAGACTATACTCTAGTTCATACGCTAAGCTATATATAAAGAGTAAGAACTTGACTAAGGAAGAAGACTCCATAGATATTTACCAAGAGTGGCTCTTTCTTCCTAGGAGACAAGCTCTCCTTGGTAGCTCTCCTTGCTCCAAAACACTACTAAGCTACTACTAATGAACAAGTGTGAAGATGAGAGAGTAAGGCTCCAAATGGTGTGTGTGGTGAAGGGTGCTCCTCCTCTCTTCTTATAGCATGGTGGAGGTTGGTTTGGGGCTTGAAATGGTAGGTACACCAGTGCACCGCCCTCCCCAGCATTGAATGTACCGACCTGAGGAAGCCGGGCCCATGCGACAGGGGGTGGCGCGCGCGCCCCTGGCGCGGCCGCGCCCAGGCGACGCCGCCCCCTAACCGACTTCATCAGGTCGGTTCTCCTCTGGGCCTGCGCCGTGGTGCTTTGGCGTTTCGGCCCATTCAGGTCCCGAGGTGGCCTTTATCCTTATTGGGTGACTTTGCGCTTTCCAGAAAGCACCTTTTTGATACAAAATTCCCTGCACTATATATATATTCCTGCAAAGCGATATTTTTCCTAGTGCACGTGGAATTGGGTTAGTAATACAAGTATATGCATATAAGAATAATCAATTCACCCTTTTTCATTCTTAATTGGTGGTATAAAATCGTCGATAAGGACCGCCAACATGCATCTAAATAAATTCTCACCACGATCATGCTCTTTCATCTCTATTTGAATAAATCTCTATAATTCTTTCATGCTACCATTGTCTGCAATAGTATGCTTTGGTTTGGAAGTACTTCATGCGTATTTCCAAAGGCTTTTTAAATTAAGCATAGTTCTTAGGTTAAATGGCCTTCCTTAATCCAATTAGACATGGAGTCTAGTTTGGTTATTGAACTAAAAATTGCTAGTGTAGACACTGGTTATTTTGTTGGACTAACCCCTGTTGTAAACTCTCAAATTCAGTTTGAGAAAGTCTCAGGATCAACTCACACCAGAGATGAAGCAAGACATATGATTCCATATAAATTTGCGCAAGAAGACATAACACATCTATCATGGTGAGTATCCCTGTCTTTTGCTACAAGTTATCTTTGCTTTGAGCCATGCTAGAATGCAATAGCAAACAAAATTGAAAAATGATAAATAAGATCTATGCTAGAGTAATTCAAAATCCATCTTTTCATTAGCATAGATGAGATGACACATTGTGGACAACAACCTGTACTTCAAATTTGTTGTATTTCCTCGGGTATGTGTCCATTAACATTTTGTAGGAAAGAATAGAAGCCAGGCATGCATGTTCATGGTTTGGTGTGAATCTATATAAGCCTCAAACCAAAACCACCACTTCAGTGATGAAACAAAGAAGAAAGAAATGAGTTCTAGGCAACAAGATCTGCAACAAAGCGCTCACTCAAAAGAAGTGGATGAGCAAAGCTATTGGCCATGAGCAATCTTGAGGACATCCAAGCATTGAGTCTTCGCCAAACTCTAACTAGGGCCCCAATGAGAAGCAGGCTACAATTCACCTCATATTAGCCAATCTGAGGCCTACTCTCATCACCTTTGGAGACACCATCTTGCATGTCAGTAGGAAGGACAAGAATGACAGGAGGCATGCATCCTCGTGTCAACAAACATCAATCAGTAGTGGACTGCCGACTAAGCCCCAAAAGACTATGAAAAACTACACTGCAAGATGACATCCTTAAAGCCAATGGAGATGAAGTTTTCATGCAAACACCAATGAAGTTCCTTCCTAGATCATCAAGACGGCTGGCATATCATTAACAGAACAACATTTCACCATGCTGCTAGAAGACAAAGACCATCAAGAAGGAACTTGAGTCTGCATCTCCAATGAGCAACAATTTGTCGACCAAGAATCAACGAGAATCAAGAACGGTTAATGAAAGAAGATCATGCAACCATCTGCATCCCCATCGGATAGTGTGGAGAAAAGTTGAATACAAGGGAGAGGTCTTGCTCAATAGACCTAAAATCTTGAGCCCTCGCCAACAGGTAAATCGGTACTCGTCTCATATTTATACAACTTATGTCTTAAGTTATAAAATAAAAAATATGGACACATGAAGGTCCAATATTTATATATAAAAAATATATAGGCACATGAAGGTCTAAATATAAAAAAAATATGAGCACATGAAGGCTCATGCTATGAAAAAAACACATGTTCCTAGGACAAGTTCCCTTTGGGTATTCTTGGTCACTAACCATTGCAGGTTAGGAACAAAAGATGAACATTGTCTGAGGATATGGAGTTATGATACACTCTGAGGGATGTTTCAACATTTACACTTGGCTTCAAATGTCAAGCGACATCAAGGTTCAAGTATGGGGGAGGAAGGCCGACTCCTCTAAAGATGATCCATATTCTTCCTCCTCTCAAGGTCCCGTCACACTAGCACTGCTGGTTTACAGTCCCTCTATTCGCTCTTACTTTGTCTCTACAAGTTTAAATGAATTTACTCCATACATGCAAATCAAACTAAAGACCAAATAAAATCAATCCTTTAGAGAAGAAGTAATGGTGAGTAAATATTCTATGCTAATTAAAATGTTCAATTCAACTTTTCTATAGCATAGAAAGTGACCTTTAGCTCTGTGATAACTCTACCCTTGTTATTGTTTGTCCATTCCTTCGGGTATGAGTTGTCCAAAGTATTTCTTTATAGAAAAGAAACAATGAGTGGAGCAAAAGGTCTGGATAATTCAAAAAGAAAAAGAGGAATGATGAAAAATGAGTGTAATCTAGGAGACAAGATGCTCATGATCAATTCAAGATGAGAGGTTAGCCGAGCAAGGCAAGCTTCAAGAAGAAGGAAAGGAAAACCAAAAGACATCTACCCCTCATCACATGATGTCATCATGCTCCAATAATAAAGGTAACATCTTAAGGTACGTGGTCGTTATTTAAAAAAAAGCTTTCCTTGACTCTGATATGCACATAAAGATAGCAGCAAACATGTTTGAGTTACAACTTGCTTGATTCAACCTGACTAACTCAACATGTTCTGTTTTATAACACCACTCTCTTGATTTTATAGTCATAAGTAAATGAACCCAAATGTTGCATATCTGATCTTTGGAAGATGATGGTCTTAATCATGAGAAGTTTGATACACTTGGACAATCCTTCCATAGCTTAAGAATTCCACTCTTTTTGTCAAAAGTATCTAAATGCTGCATTCATGCTCATCCTTCTGATCTTATCATCCATAATATAAGAATGAACAATGCACACAATATCATATCATGTTCAGTGTGCCTAAGGTTAGAGAAGAATGAATAAAGTTTTGGTTCTGTTGGTGTTTTTTCACCAACAGGACCCATGCACTTGATCTCTACCTTGTCTTTCCAAGCAGAACACACTTCGAGCAAAATGTGGAGGAGTTTTGCTAACTCTCTCAATTTTACAAGTGAAAGTTCTGAACCTACAATAGGCACACTGAGCAAGATGTTGCCAGCTTCCATTATGAAAGCTTCACTTCAAACTGCTGAACAAGCAAAGAGCATGGATGGCACCATCCTTAGAATCAGTATCTCAAAAGGCGCAGTCATCAAGATCTCCACCTTTGGGGTCAGATGATGCACCTAAGGAATGAACACCCTAAGAAGTCCTGTTCGGAGAACTTAAATCACCGAACCCTCGCCAGGAGGTAAACTTAGTAGTTATCCATATTTCCCTTTTCAGTAATGGATTAATTATTTTCTCATTAGCATATTTACTTTCCCACATTAGTATCATCAATTTTAGTTGCATATTTACTTTGCTACATCTGCATTAGAAAAGAAAATAAAAATGTTATTGCATTGCATACAAAAAATGCTAAGCCTATATATGTGAATAATTCTGTGGTGCAACTGTAGGGATATCCACCGTGGTGGCATAAAAGTAAAATAAATATGCATGCATCTTGTTGTATTTTCTCTTGCATCATATAAAATGTAATAATCCCAAAAATACTGAAAAAGAGACCATGTTGAAATTCTGCTTAGAAGAAGATAAATCATAATCATACAAGAAGTACTAGGCAACCAAGACTTAACTGGTTAATCACTAACGTCTAATCAATTCCACAAGTTTTGTTGTCTATTTGAGCTCTACAAGATTTGAAAGATCAAGAAGAGCTGACAAGCAAGTGGATGTTCTATCCACTATTGAAGCACTGTTTAACAAGTCATGAACATCAGTCAATGCTCCAATAGAGGAAGTACATTCAAGCTGTCAGTCTACTACACTGCAAGACTACATCAACATCTAGATTGGAGGAAAAGCATCCTCCATGTATCTAGATAAGTATCTCTTTCCCTTCTAATTTAATTAAGTTTGCTTTGATAGCATTTAGAAAATAATAAAAGGATGTATAACCATAAAACCAAATAAAGATTTGCTTGTGAGTAATATATATATTAGTCTTGCGTGATTATAAATGTTTGAAAAAAATAAAAGGAGAGTGTGTACAAAAATTTGCTTTTCTGCCTAAAATAAAATGAGCTCTAAAGATAATCTCTAAGTATGGAAATGATGAATAGTTGCTCTGCCATAATTCCTTTCAAGTGCCTAGTTTTCAGCATTGAATTCTTTCAAGTTTTGGATAAACTTATTTTGACCTAAGATTTGATCTGAGCTTGAAACTTGTGGGTAGCAAATGCTTGATCTAAGTCTAGGTAATTGATGGATATGATATGAGAAGGTCTCGAGCTGCTATTTATCTTATTCCTAGTGACACTAGAGTTCTGGAGACTTATATTTTAAAAAAACTTTAAATAACACATGATGAGTTCTTGTATGACAGAGCTTGAATTCCTACCACAGCCATATATATGCTACTAGACTAGGAAAACCTCCACATATATTTACCGCTTGTATTTGCACTGAGTGCTTTCCAGCTTTGTTGACCCTTAGCGACTTGTCATGCGGTTAAAATCAAGATCACGCACACTCCACCCAAATATGCAACTTCTACCCTGAAAGTACGCAACAACTTGCATTCCACTTAGATCCACCCAAAAATGTTCTACTCCTACACTGGGAGTGAACAACCAAAAACATGCCCAATAGGTTTTCACCCATCCATCCATCCAATCACCCCATTGTCGCCAAATAAAAGCTCCAATGTTCTTGTTGCTATCTCTCAAAGTTCCATTGTAGAAAGAGATTTGGGCTATAAAAATATACATGATGAAAAAAGGTAGGCACAAAGTAGCCCGCCGAAAAAAGAGAAAGAAAGAAAGAAAAAATGAGTATAGCCAAGTTCTCTCAAATATTCCCAAATTCCAAAAAGAGAGGTATGTTTATTCAAGGAGCAAAGTAGAATTAGGTTTTCACCCTTACCACCATATATACCATATATTGCCACTCACATATATATATTCCACACACATGCACATCTTGATTTGATTGTATGACTCATTTCCAAGTATGTATGCGCTATCTCCCCTCCTATGAGCTCCACATAAGCCTTAGTTGTAGGCCGAGAGAGAAGGCACAATGTTATTCTGCCTTGGTCCAAAAATATCACATATTCTGAGAAAGGAGAGAATGCATAACGTCATTATTGCCTTGGTGAGGATCCACGAATACCACATATGAGATACTTGAGAGGGTTATACAAAGGAATTTCTGAGTTTTATTTTGAAAACTTAAAAAAACTCCAGAATGAAGGTTAATCAAAGAGCTCGAGGCATAGTACTTGAGTTGATCGTTCTGTCTTTCAATTGCTCAAGACCAAGTAAAGGCTACAAGCCCCATGGTTGAAGGTAATATGGGTAAGTTTGAAAGTCAGAATAGTTTATTTTAATCTAGAGGAGAGTTCTTGTTTGAACGCATGTGTACTTTTGAGGCGTGAAAGCATCATAGCAACTCTTGATCTAGCACTTAGTTTAGCTTTGCTCAGGGATGAGCAAAGGTTAAGCTTGGAGGAGTTGTTGACAGTAGATAACTACAATTTTTAACCGTCAATGAAACATAAAGAAGGGCGTAAATCAATCATCAAGACTTAGGGGTTGCACTAATAGAATTCCATGAGTTTTGGTGTATCTGTGTTTTGCAGGGACTAAATAGGAAAAGAGTTAAAGATGACCACATGTTGGGCTAAAAAGCTTATCCTATTCGGGCATCAACTTGATCAAAAGGATGGTTGAATTCTTCACTGAATAAAATTGTCTCAAATGATGAATTAGAGTACACCATTGCAAAGAGCTCATCAAGATGATCGAAACTCAACCTGGCATTCGGTTCCTCAGTTCGGTTCGGTTCAGTTCCTCAGTTCTTGAAGAAATTTGGTTCTTAGAAAATAGGAACCGATTGGTTCTCAAAAAATCTCAGAACCGACAATTTTGGTTCTCAGTTATTTCGGTTCGATTTTGGTTCTAACCGAACTAACTAAACTTTTCCAGCAAAGGTCAAGACAACAATAAATATACATGTTCCAAGGAAAATTTATGCAACACTATATCCATTTTTATTAACAATAATTTATAAGGCAACAATAGCAATATAGTAATACAAACATATAATATTTCAAATATGAAATACCACACGTAAATGAAACATAATCTTTCAAAATATGAATAGATGAAGTATGATTTGGTTCTTTCGGTTAGTTTGATAAACCGAGAGTAGGAAACAAATTTTCTTCGGTTATTTCGGTTCCTCAATATCGGAACCGAATAAGGAACCGATTTTCATGGTTCTCGGTTTCTTTCGGTTTCGGTTCCCAGTTCTTTCGGTTCGGTTTTTGGTTTTAGTTATTTTTGCCCGCACTTAATCGAAACAGGACATATTGTTGGCTATGTTTGGAGCCCGGAATCAAAAGATATCAATTCCGCAAGAGGCACCAATGCTAGAAGACTCTAGAAGGCTCAAGAGGACATCACGCCAAAGCGGACCCCGTAATTTTGCTAGGAGGGGCCGGCCGGTCATGGGCTTAGGTCGGCCAGCCATGGGGCCCGCGAGACAGCCTCGACCTTCGAGAGTCGGTTCCCCACCGCCATTGAGGTCCAATCTATGCCGTTGCTGTTGACACTTCTAACGCCACTCCCGCTAAGTTGTCATCCCTAGCATGGCGCCAAAAGTGTTTGGTATAGAACTGCTCCTCTTAGAATAAATATGGGATCCGCAAGCGTACAGATAAAATACCATCGTAGCACTTCATCGGGAAATATTCCAGGTATCGTTAATTTATATTTAGCTCAAGGGAAAGAACTAAGGACTTAAACTCAAGATGGATTTGCAAAATATGACTACTTATGAGAAATCAATCACATAGTCACTTACTTTGGTAGGGGGTAAGCCATAAGGGATAAATAAAGATAATGAATTATAAAGCATAAGGAATAAATCACGCAGAGATTAGAGATAGACTACTCATCGTAAAGATATGTTGATGTCTGATTAGTTCAAGGGATCGAATTCTAGGTAGGTTCTAATCTACTAAGCTATTCATCTACTCTAGCAAACACACAATCATATATAGCATAAAAGACTCTTCATCTATGTATAAGGAATATTACTGAAGAAAGCCAGAACATAGCAAGACTTCCTATGTAACTTTGATTTTGCCTGTACTATCAATGGGCGGTGGACTATATAAGACTCAACAAAATTGTCACTTTCACGAACTACCACACGACCCGACCAATAGGATACATTTGCAGGTAAATAGCATCTAAGCACCATGCTTACATGTGATCTACCACCTAACTCCCTCGAGAAAAGAGCTAAGCGCTTTGCAAACTTATACATAAACTCATTATCAATCATAACTACATCAAATGTACTACTAGAGCAAACTAGGAACATAATAAATAGAAACATAATGATATTTAGAATAAAGTCAAAGAGCAAAGATACAAGATAGTACGAATACTTTGATGATGAAGATTCGAATCCCGAGCACAATCGCCGACTCTTCCTCTATCTAGTCTAAACCTATGTAGAACTTAAAGAATTTGAGTAGCTATTCTAATTCTCTGGGGGAGAGAACTCTCTCTAAACCCTAGCTCTGCTGATGGCTTCCTCTAATAATGAAAATCAGGATTTCTCGTGGGGTCAGGGGCCTTGCTTATATAGCCCTCTAGGAAGCACCACAGCCCTCGGATCAAACCAACCTTGATCTACGATTATTATTCATCCTTAGAGGCAGTGGAGGTAGGATCCGTGAGGTCGCTCCTGATTGGCTCCATAGCAGGGCGGAGGCCCCAAGGTGGGGGCGGGCGCCCCACCTGTCAGGCCAGATGGCCTCCGTCTTCACAGGGTTGCCTTCTCGAGTCTTCTAGATTATTCTTTTTCATAGTATGGTTGCTTTCTCTCTATGTAAATTTGAATTGTGGGCCTCTTTTGGTTGTTTCCTGATAACCCCCTGCAGAAATAGACATTCACCAAAACTTGTGGAAATTGTCAGTTAAAACCCTAACTCTATGGTGTAGCTCATTTTAACCCTTGTTTTAACTCTTTGTTGACATAAAAATTGATGGTTAAGAACCATCAACAAACTCCCCCAAGCTTACCTTTTGCTCATCCTTGAGCGAACAGCTAAACCTAAGATGGATCAGGAGTTGCTGCAGTGCTTTCATGCTTTAAAAGTACACATGCGTTCAAACAAGAATTCTTGTTCTAGACTAGAGTGGTCTGCTCTGACGTTCAAACTTACTCATGTTTCTCCAACCAAGGGGTTTTACCTAAACTTGGGTCTTGAGTAATTGAAAGACAGAACAATTAAGTCAAGCGCTATGTCTCATGAACTTTGTTCCACCTCTGCCCGGGAGTTTTCATAAATATATACAAATAAAACTCAGAGTTCCTTAAGTATGATTCTCACAAGCTTTATGCCTTATCTCTTCTCTCAAAATATGTTGTATTTTTGGCTCAAGGCAAATCTTGGGTATGCCTTCTCTCTCTCTCACCCTATAACTAATAAGGCTTATGTGGAGCTCATAGGTGTGGAGAAAGCTCATACATACTTGCAAAGCATATGTTGCTTAGTTGAACCACGGATCCAGAGAAACTTGTCATACAATCAAATCAAGATGTGCATGTGTGGTTTGATATGGTGGCTAAAATGATGGGGAATGAATGAGGTAGAAAGAAAGAGGTGAAAGTACAATTCTACAATGCTCCATACTTGAAGATAACTTCTCTCTTTGAAGAATAAATGGAGAACTTAGCTGCTCATATATATATATATATATATATATATATTTCTTTTGGGACCCTTGTCCATCTTTTTTTTTTTGCTTTCTTCTCTTTTGTTTTTTTAGCGGCAAGTCTCTTACACAAAAATATATATAGAGAGGATTGATGATAAATACTTGGAGCAATTATTGTGATAATTGGCTAGCAGAAAAAGGGAATCCTATGGGGAATATTTTTGGTGTTCACTCTCAGTGTAAGAGTGGAATATTTTTGGTGGATCTAAATGGGACAAATATATGGTGGTGCGTACTTACAGGGTAGAAGTAGCAAGGGTGCATAATGTGTGCAAGTGAATCTTGATTTTAACCGCATGACAAGCCCCTAGAGGTCAACACAGCTCGACCAAACTTAACATAATTACAAGCAGTAAATATGTGAGGGTTTCCTATTCTAATAATCATGTATGGCTGTGGTAGGAATTTTACACTCAGTCATATAAGGAACTCATCATGAGGCATTTTAAGTTTTCAAAATAAAGCTCTAGAATTTAGTGTCACTAGGAACAAGATAAACAACAAATGCTCGAGACTATATCATATCATGTCCATCAATTACCTAGACTTAGTTTAAGCATATGCTCCCACGGGTTTAAAGTGTAGAGTAAATTCATGTGTCAACAGTTTAATCCAATCCTTGGGAGAATTCTAGGTTGAAAACTAGGTACTTGAAAAGAATTACCACAAAGCAACTATTCATCATTTCCATCAAGTCTACAAATTTATTAACAGAAATAAAGCAACAGAATTAAAGGCACACTTTTATACACATTCTTTTTGTTTGATTTTCTTAAGAGAACAAAGTAAAACAAGCACACTTAAAGCAGTAAATATTTAATTGGTTTTTTTAGGTTTTGCTGTTTTTTACATGCATAAAATAAACAAAAGAAAATTACAGAAAGTAAATTGCAAAATGAAAAACTTACCTTGGACAATGGGGGTCCTCCCTCAAGCTAGATCTTGCTGTAGTCATTTAGTCGAAGCAAAGGCACCCTAATATCTCTTCCATGGTTCGGGCATCTTGTTCTCATCCTTCTTGAATGCTTGTTAAGGTCTGGGTGGTGTTGCGATTCCAGTTGTGCTGTGCTTTCCACATCCGGTTGTTGTAAGCTTGGCCATCTAGGAGTGTCTGGAGGGCATTGTCGGTGCGTGTTGAAATGGCACGTCCTCTTCATAGTACTGCTGGGGGGTGTAGTGAAACCCAGCAGCTTCAGATTTACGTCCGCGCTCAAATTCTTAGCGTGCCCCACCTGATGATGTCCCTGCTCCATAGGGGGCGAAAGAGCGCCTTCCACCCCCTGATGAAGTTCCCTCTCCATGAGGATCAAAGGGTTGTGTTGTTGGAGGTGGTTGCTCATAGCCCTCATGTGGCTGATGAGTTGGAGGATACTCCCATGGGTTTATCACTCGATAGTTGTGATCCATCCAACTATCATAGGTAGCATGAGCTGGCTGTTCTTGGCCAGGGTCAACACTGCGCCAAACTGGTTCTTGTTGATGACGTGTGATTCTTTTAGAGGTGGTCCTCTGAGGTGCTCGAGCATTCACTGGTTGAGCCTGCAAGTTAACATGAAAAGTTCTGACAGAATAGAGGGCCAACTCCGGGTTAGGTAACCAGAGATGGATTTCACCATACATCATATAGAGCTCATCATTTACCCTCTTTAAAAGGTGAGCACGAATGTTGGCATTTCTTAACGCAATCACTAGAATTGTTACATCCCAGTGGTCACGCCAAGAAACGCCAGGGTTGATAATCGTGTTCTAAAGATATTATTATCCGCAAGCGCACGGATCTATCATTGTAGCATTTCACCCGGGGAGTATTCTCAGGGTATCGTTATTTATATTTCCCATAGGAAGGCATGGTGTAGAGGTGTCTAAACATGGATATGGATATTTGACTTCATGTCATCGAAATGTGACTATAGTACTATACAGGGGTAAGTATAATGGTTTGCAAGATAGTGGACACACATTTGGCCAAACTCAAGGATAAAGTATAAAAGAAAGAATAAACGAATGAACGAATAAAGAATAATCCTAAGCGGAGCAGGTAGGTCAATCATAGCAATGTCGAGAACAGCTAAGTCATATAGTCTACAGGGTTAGAGAAAAGTCAGAGCCTAAAGTAATAGGGAGACCCCCGCAGCTGGTCTGCCAGCCGATAGAGGCATTTATGAACTCCTACACGACATACGGATGTGGGGGATTACAAGGGACGGACAGGGCTGTCACCACCTGCCGCCTACCCCTCAACCGTGGCATGCCGTCATATCCGAAGGCTCTCTCGTATCCGGACACCATGTCCGCATATCCGAGAACTACCTACATTCCCCGCGGACTCCCACCCTACGGATGGACGAGCTAGAACATAGGCAAACCCGAAGGAACGACGAACCGTTACTCCATTCTCATCAAGACCTCTAATCCTATAAATCATATGAACAACGAAGAACAACGAAGAACATGCTAAGAAATGATCATAAGAACTTTGGTCTAGTTCATATGAATCAGGTTTAGCAAGAACGCAACTATACTCTAGTTCATGAACAAAGCTACATAATAAGAATAAGAACTTGAAGTAGGAAGAACACTCCATAGTATATTACCAAGTGATGATCTTCTTCCTAGGAGACAAGCCCTCCTTGATAGCTCAACCTAGCTCCTAAGCTACTAGACTAGGCTAGAGAACAAGAGTAGAGGAGAATGGCTCAAATGAATGTGTGTGTGTGAAATGGCTTGGATTTCCCCTTTTATATGTTGAGCAGGTCGGTTTGGAGCTATACATGGTAAGAACACCAGCGCACCACCCTCCTTTGCATTGATGGAACCGCCTCCAGGAGGATGGCCCCACCTGGCAGGCTGGGGGGCGCGAGCGCGCCCCTGGCGCGAGCACGCCAGGTTGGCGCCTTCCCCCAACCGCCTTTGGCTGGTGGGCCTCTCCTGGTAGGTGGGTCTCGGTGATGTGGTGTTTTGGCCCATTTCAGCTCTAGATGGGCCTGTCTCCTCCTTGTGCCTCTTTACGCTTTGCCGAAAAGCGCCTTTTCTCTGTAAAATCCCCTGTACTTGGTGTATTTCCTGTAAATGTTGCTAAACTCCAGGTACAAGTGAAATTCAGTTAATAGCACAAGTATATGCGTATAAGAACATGTAATTCTCCCTTTTCTATCTTAAGTTGGCGGTTAAAATGTGTCAATAAGGACCGCCAACAAGATCCCCCAAGCTTACCCTTTGCTCGTCCCGAGCAAAGCTGGGCTTTTTGGGTTGTTGATCAGGAGCTGCTTCTATGCCGATCGTATTTCTAATATACCATAGTTATACGCATGTTTTCCACTGAATTTGAATAAACCGGCATTTCTATCCACCCTTTTATTATCTCGCTCTAATGGGGCTTTTTGGCTCCCAAGTCTTGGGCGATTGCAAGGTAGAACAGCACCTCAGACTGTGCTTATCATTCGTCCAAAGCTTGACCATTCTTCCGGAGGTTTTAAGAATTTTATAAAATGAAATCCCAAGTTCCTCGAATGATTCTCTCGATCTCTCAATGTGTATAGCAACATCACCAAAGGCATTTTGAGAATTTTGCCTTCTACCTACCACTAAAAAGCTGAGAGTGGAGTTTTGGGTAGGTATGTAAGTGGGCATACTTGTATCACATATATTGTACGGTCAAGGATCGAACCTTACGGAGATTAAGCCATACACCTTGATTGAGATTGTGCAAGTGTGTGGGATGGAAGAAATGGTTCCTAACTTTTGGATATTTTTGTGTACTCCATGCATTATGTCTCTCTTTTATTTGAATGATGATGATGATAAAAGAAGAGTATGGGCTATGAATGGAACAACTTTTTTTCTTTTCTTTTCTCTTCTTCTCTCTCTCTCTTCATTTTTTTTTTGAACGGGGATCTAAAGATTTTCCCGTTGAATTATTGCACTATCCTATCCTTCTTTCTTTCCTTTGCTTTCTTTTTTTTTGAATGAATGAATAGCCCATCTCTGAATGATTAATGAAAATGGAGAGAGACGTAATGATGAAAATGCAAGGAGTACTTTTTGGTGGCTAATGAATGCGCGATCCTCAGGATAAGTATCGGCATTTTTATTTGGTGGAAAGGTGGTGTGCAACTCTCAGTGTAAGAGTTGGCGGATGGAAAGGGGTGCATGTTTGTGCGCAGCTCTCAGTGTAAGAGTCGGCATTTTATTTGGTGGGTGCAAGTGAAATCTCAATCGTGGGTGTAAGGTCATAATCTCGCGTCGGTATCGATCCGACCGAACTCAATGTACGAACAAGCAGCGTATGAAGGTTTTGTACTATAGATAAATCATATGGCTCTGCTGGGTATTTCATAATCATTGAGAAACTTTTCGTTTTTGATCTTTTTTGCAAATGTAAACTCCGGAAGTCAAGTCGTACTCTAGAGCAAAGTCATAGCGGTGGCTTATAGTACTATATCATACCCGGCAATAACTTAGACAAGAAAACACAAGTGCTCCCACTAAAAAGCAAGTTTTCAGGATGAGACATTTCTAGCCGATAAACCCAAATCTAGAGAAAACAATGTTTATAACTAGGGTACAAAGAAATAAGAGACAGAGCAACCTCATCATTTCAACAAGGGTGAACTACACATTTTTATAGCACATACTAAGAGGCACAGGAAATAAAATATTTTTGGGTTTTTTTTTGTGCATGAGAACAAGAATTTAAACATGCTAAAGAAAATAAAATTACTTGGAAAATCAAATATGCAATGCAAGGTACCTTTGGGGGTCCTCCCCCAAGCTAGCATGAAGCTCACTGTCCAGGGGGATATCCCATGAACCTCCAGAACTCCTCATGTTGAGCCTGGTCTTGCTGCATCTGTGCACTCAATCCATCCCACCTTTGATCCATGTGTGCCTGCCAATCATGGGTTTCCTGCACAAAGGTGGTGAGAGAGTGCTGTATTTCACCTGTCTGAATCTGCAGCTCTCCGATGCGGGTGCTGAGAGCTTCTATCTCGGGGTAGTGTCGTGGCTGGACTGGTGGGGGAACATCTTCGTATTGCTGCCTTCGGCGCTCCCACTCGTCCATGCCCACCTCGGCCCACGCATCTGTGGTTGGCGCGGGAGGTACAAACTGGTCCCAGCTCCCGCTGCCCTGTGGAGCATACCCCGTGTAGTCCTGGTAGGGGGTCCATTGTTGCTCAGGCTGCGAGGAACTGGGGCCTGCTTCGTCCTCCGCCCTGCCTCGTCGTGTCCCGGGCGGTGAGTTCTTCCCCGCGAATATCTTCAGCAGCTTGAGCACAAGGTTAGTGATTGGCAATTACGCAAATAGTAATCCGGGTTAGGTAACCGGATCCTATTTTCGTAGCCAGGGAAAAAGAAGTAGAGCTCATCCTTTGTGCCGTGGGTAGTCAACGTGTGCCCTTGGATCAAAGTGGTCAAGTCGCAGATGGGTCGAGGAATAGGAATGTACTCAACAACCTCACCCTCCAAAATACCCATCGAACTGGCAACACGAGTGACCAGAGAGGTGCACAAGACCGGGTACTTGTTGCGAACTATGTCTTGCCAATGACGAACGATCTCCCTCACAGTGATACCTTGATTTTCTTGACAATGGCATAGAGCCACTTAAGTTCGGCCATGCGCACCCATCTAACCACACTAGTGGGGAAGAAAACCATGGACATCCAACGATGCATAAATCTCAAGGTGGGATGATGGTTTTGGGTATTCTGGGGTTTGAAAGATCGAAACTCAACCCTCCCAGAAATCTCTTCCCAAAACTTGTTTCGATCAAAACCGATGGTGGCGAAATCAAGATTGAGGAAGCATCTTCGGTTAAAACCCAAATGAACACTAAGTTCCTTCCAAGTAAGCTCATGCTCCTCGTTGAACAAGCGAAAAATCACACCATCGTCGGTTTCTTGCAAAGTGCTGAGGAACTGTATGGTTAGGAGGCGTGAACCTTGTTCCTCGATGGGTTCCATATCCTCCCAACCAACAGACCTCCACACAAGATCGAATTCATCATCCATACCTATGCGGTGGAGGAGGTTGGAGTCGTAGGCTTGCGTGTGGAGGAAGAGACGATCCTTGAGGTGGAAGTAGGCTTGCATCTCCCGACCTTCTTCCAGGTCGAGGTACAGCTTGTCCTCCTCGTTCATGACTTGCTCTTGTGGCGCTTCCGGCACCACCTCTTCCTCGCCGGCTCCTTCAACCTCCTCGGGCTGCTCTTCCACGGGGCTTCGGGAGCTTGAGAGCTTGACTCGCCGAGGCGACGCTTGGAGCGTCTCCTAAGCAAGTTCCCGAATCCTCGCCATGGCTTCACAAGTAGAGAGAGCTTCTTGGGTGTGAAGGGTTAGTAGAGAATGAACTTCTACACCCAAGAGTGCTCTTGCTACTTGCTCTACTCAAAATATGTTGAAAATTTTGCTTGAAGAATGAAGTGGGGGAGTGAGAGGAGTGAAAGTGTGTGAGTGTGAGAGGGATGGAGCTCCACCGCCGGCTCCCCTCCTATTTATAGGCCAAACACCCGGCCATGGGGGTGGGAGCAACGGCTCCTAGCCGTTGGGCGCCGGCAGCAGGCCAGAGCTGCCTCGGCTGGCGCGGCCGCGCCCTCGGCGCACGGGCCGTGCCAGCCCGCTTCGCCGCCCCCTTTGGCGGTCGCCCAACGGCCATTTCAAAAATGTGGCCGTTGGGGTTGGTTCCTTTGCCCAAAATTTCCCCAAAATTTCGAATTTCCAACAAATTTTGATAAAAAAATATTTTTTCAAAAATTATTTTAAAATAATTTTTAATAACGAAAAAATTTATTCCTTCTAACTAACAAATTTTCGAATTTTTGCGATAAAAAGTTTTGAAAATAAAAATTATTTTATTTGCTCACAACAAAAATGAGTGCAAGAAAAATACTTTTATAAAATAAATAAATATTTTGTAAATAAAGAAAGATTTTTTTCGATACTGCCGGTTTACCTATCGACCGTGGGCTCACCAATTTAAAGTCCGTTGAGCGGGACTTTCTCCTCATCAATTTTTACTTGATGATTCACACCGGCCCGGAGAAGTGGGTCCAGATTTCTTCGCCTTGGGTTGCCGCTTCTTTGGCGGGTTCTTCTTCACTTCGCCGGGCTGGGGATAGCCATTGAATCGAAGGTTGATCACCTTCGCATTGAAGTGGAAGCTGGCTATTCCTTTCCCAACATATATTGCTGCCTTGGTAGTGTAGAGGAATGGTCGCCCCAGGATGAGTGGTCCCTCGTCTGTGTCTCCTGTATTGAGGACGACGAAGTCCACGGTGACATATTCATCCTGAATCCTGATTAGGATATCTTTTGCTATCCCTTCGGGCCGTGTGATAGTCCGATCTGCCATTTGCATCATGAATGCTGGAGGGGACAGAGGTCCTCCCAACAATTTTTCATATGTCGTCTTGGACATCATATTCACACTTGCTCCGAGGTCGCAATAGGCATTATCAATAATATGTGGGCCTATTGCGATGGTGATAGTTGGGCGGCCAGGGTCTCCCTTCTTTTCCAAGACAGAGCCCCAACTGGGACACGGCTTACCAGGCCATGTCGAGATCATGTTAACTGTTTCTAGTGAGATCTCGGGCTGCCCGGGTATTCCTCCTGAGCCACTATTGTTTGGGAGAGATGCAGCTATCTGGGCTAACTGAGTTTCTATCATTTTGTTGAAGCCCAGCTGATCTCTAACGGCAGAAGATAAGCCTTCTATCTTATCATTGATGCTTCCAAGAATTTTATCGTTGTCGAGCATCTTTTTGGTTAGATTTTCATTGATCTTGGCTTGCCCAAGGATTAGGTCTTTGAATGAAGGCTGATTCGAATTATAATTGGACTTATAATTCGAATTACCTTGGAATGGTGGTCGTGAATAGCCACTGTTTCCTCCTTGTTGTTGGCGGAACCCGTTGTTGATATATGCTGCTTCTTCACGGGTCTCAGGGCAGTCACCTCCTGAGTGGCCAACATTTCCACAGACTTCGCAAGTCATGCGAGAGTCCATGGTTTTGACGGAGTCAGGCGTGCTAGCTGTAGCACGCACCTCCATCTTCTTGAGGAGTAGCTCTATCTTAGCGGCAAGCATATCAGTCTCCTTGACTGTGTGCATGCCCTTTTGTTGCTTGGTTGGGGTCCTATCTTCCCCCCAAGCTTGATTTTCCACCATTTTGTTGACTAAAGCCGTAGCTTTGTCAACTGTGAGTGATAGGAATGCTCCTCCAGCAGCGGCATCAAGGTGCCCTTTTGACATGGGTGTTAACCCATTGTAGAAATTCTGGAGCACCAGCCACTCCTCCATCCCGTGATGAGGGCAATCTTGAATATAGTCTTGGAGTCTCTCCCACGCTTCAGGGATGGGTTCGTGCTGTGTTTGCTGGAAGTTGGTAATTCTTCCTCTTATGGCATTTGTTTTGCCCATGGGGAAGAATTTGGTGAGGAATGCCGTGGAACACTTGTTCCACGTGCTCACCGCTTCTCTATCCTTGTAGAACCACTGCTTCGCCTTCCCTGAGAGGGAGAAGGGAAACAGACGGAGCTTGATCACGTCAGCGGATATGTCCTTGATGATGACGGTGTCACAAAGCTCCATGAAGCGTTGCAAATGAGCATTTGCATCCTCATTGGGTAGTCCAGAGAATGGACTAGATTGCACCATCGTGATGAGTCCAGTCCTGAGCTCAAAGTTCTTCTCCGCTGCGTCGACGATGGGCCCCGTGGGCACATGAGCGACAGCGGGAGCTGAGAACTCGCGGATTGACTTCTGGGCCATCTCTGATGGTGTGGGTGGTCCTGGTTCAACTGTCAGCGGAGCTGCCTCTGGATTCGTATTAAAATTCTGGCAAATGAACCAGTCCTGCACTATCCTATTTTCATCCACAACAGACGAAAACATGAAAGTTAGCCTGCATAGACTATGTCCATTTCTAATGAAGTCAACTCATATCCATGTTTATGCTAGATTCTTTTCAACCAATGCCTTCCCCGGCAACGGCGCCAGAAATGCTTGTTGGCATTTCTTAACGCAATCACTAGAATTGTTACATCCTAGTGGTCACGCCAAGAAACGCCAGGGTTGATAGTCGTGTTCTAAAGATATTATTATCCGCAAGCGCACGGATCTATCATTGTAGCATTTCACCCGGGGAGTATTCTCAGGGTATCGTTATTTATATTTCCCGTAGGAAGGCATGGTGTAGAGGTGTCTAAACATGGATATGGATAGGGTTAATAAATTAACTAAAAAATCAAAAAACATTCAGATCTCATAGGCTCGTGGTGTGTCCATGATGTGGATCTGCCAGACCATGACTTTCTCATCCGTGGCTGGGTACATACCTCTTTGCAGCACCAACATGCCTCGGTCCTGAGCAGGGAGGATTAGGGGCCACGCGCGATGCCACCACATCATTGATCTGCACGGGGAGGAGGGGCTCGTGCAGCGCCGCGCCTCTGCCATGCCATGGATCTCCACGGGGAGGAGGAGTTCACCCCATCGGATCTTCGGGACGCGACAGCAATGGCAACCCTAAAAGGGAGAATGGAAGAAGCCGTGAGAGAGAGAGAGGAAGGGAAGGAGAAGCCATGTGAGAGAGGACCTCATCTCACCGGCTCCCAGAACGCGCGGCGGTGGCGGCGTCATCGCCTGCGCCGTGATATGCTCACCGCCGTCTGCTGAGAGAGAGGAGACAGAAAGAGAAAAGATATTTGGGGATGGGGAGAAGTCGGGGAGGTGAGTCGATAGGACAAGAGCAACTCCAAGAGCATAGGTAAAATTGAATAGGTAAACCCACTCTCCAAAACAATTTAGCTTGTCGAAGTATGCAAGTTCTGCAGCAGTTTTTGTAAAATAGCTCGCTATACGTCGCTACTTTGTTGTTGCCCATCATGCTGCTGGATGCTCCCGTTAAGTGGGGACGAGCATGCACGAAAAACAACCAGATGACCCCGATAGCGAGCAAAGCTCGCTAGGTAATTTTGCCTAGCGATAAACGCGGAATGGAATACTTGCTATTTTAGAGATGCAGATGGCTAGTCTCTTGGAGACGTTTTTATGCTAATACTAGCTATATTTAGATTTAGAAAACGTTTTAGCTCTTCTCTTGGAGATGCTCTAAGGTCGCGAAATTTTATCTCAGCACGGCGGTCGCCTTCGGTTTCGCGCTCTTCTTTTGGCACCCTCACTTACGCGTGGGCCATGTTGTGTCCCTGACGGTTGCCAGTAGCTTTCTGCCTCGGTTTCCAGGGAACATCACGGAAGAGAGAGCACTCCTGACGGGAGGATTCCAGCCGAGGGGAGTACTCCTAGCCGTAGGGAAAGAAATGATCTGGGGTAATGACATCTGATTTCATTTTTATCTATGTCTAATTGTGATTGGCAAATTTGCCAGATTTGAGGCTTTCTGGTCACAACCCTCGACATTATTCTACGTGAACAGCTGTTGCCGTAGGACATATTCCTCGCTGCCGAAAACAGTTGTTGCCGACGATGACCAATAGCAGGCACTACCGGAAATAGGGCCGCTGTCGAGGGCCGCTTCCTTTGTCGAGAGCCAGATGTCGGGCCCTCGGCACAGTAATCTTTGCCGAGAGCCGACTGTCGGCAAAGGTGAACCGTCGGCAAAATACTCTTTGATGAGACTAGGCCGTCGGCAAAGAAGGGCCGTCGGTAAAATTTGACCTTTGCCGAGGGCCGGCTCTCGGCAAAAATCTGTTGTTGGCAAAACATGACGGCAGGCCAACGGGCCGTCACCTGCCGTCTACTTTGCCAAGAGCAGGGCCCAGGACTCTCGGCAAAGGTAATTTGAAAAAAAAAATAAATTCTTTATGTAGCCCTGACAGGGTGACGGCACAGAAAAATGCGTTGTTGTTGATCGATCCGACTGTTATTGAAAAAAAAAAAGAGTGCCTCTAAAATAAAACTATTTATGTAGCCCTGACAGGGTGACGGCACAGAAAAAGGTAAACATAATAACATATCAAGCTATGAATGAAGAATGCTAAACAATAAATATAATAGACGGCATCAAGCTGAATAGCCAAAAGAAAATTGAAGGGGAAATAAATTAAGTAAAACAACAGGCCAGCTCCTCTCGATCACACCCAGCTAGCAACATATACGGATATACCATGCAAGCGCACCAGCTCTCTTTGGATCAAAGCAAGCATGTATGCGCATATATGGATGCAACTGCAAAGCAGTTCTATATCACATGTCACAACTCAAAAGACGTTGCTGCCCTGCTCCATGCAACGCACGTCCTGCAAGTTCTGATAGGCTTCGTCGCCCACTGGCCACAGCTCACAGTTCTGATGACCCTCATCTGGGACAGGATTGGAAGTGCTTAAAAGGAGCACATAACTGTCATCCAATTATCTATTATCTATATGTACACCAGCTACATTGTTCTTCCAATTTCAGATTATGAAAAAGCATCCACCTACATGCTTCTTAACTTAGCGATTACATCACAGATAAGTAAGCTATGCACGATAGCCAGATTTCAGATTTGACATTACAAATGCCTTCTTTTGGCACCAAAAAAGGGAGCAAATTACAGGATCTATGAGATTTCATCCAAATCTACTTTATCCTAAAACAATTGGGTAATGCCCAGTGCAAATTGGCCAGCACATACTAGCAGATGCTCCAACCAAATGAAAACCTTCATCAGTTAAAGCCAATCAGGCCCCAAGAGAAATCAGCAATCAGTGGTCATGATGCAGCAACATTAGGCTTCAGAGTTTTTTCAGCTTTGAAGGGCCAGGTCTAGGTCGACTTCTGTTACGTTCTGCCTTAATGGATGCAATCACAGCATCTGCCCCAGGACCAAGGCCTTTCCTGCCAACTAATTTCACCCCCAGTTTTTCACAGAGGTAGTGCAACCTCATGTCATCGCCTCCTCTGACCTCCCTTAACTCCATAGCTTGCTGTCGTGATAGCAATGAGTAAACATAAAGCTGTTGTTGCTGGTTAAAGTGTGACTGGAGCTGCTGAAACAACAATTTGTTCAGTGGTTCTGTTCCGTCTTTACCCCTTCAGTTGCATTTTTTCTTTCGTGCTGCACCTAATTCCACCTTTAGAATAGCTGGGGATTTTGGATCAGAAGCTTTTCCTCCAAAAATTACGGAGAAGCTTCCAAACTCCAAATCTGGTTGCCTAAACAAGTCTGTTAATATAGCAGCACACGCCTGTGTGTTTGTCGACGGACTTTTGTCTACTTTACCCTTTGTTGCCCGTGCATTAGCATGCGATGTGATGTTAGCAGCCTCCCGCAAACCACTGATAAAAGCACCATGCATTGTTGCTGGATAACGCTTCGTGGTAGCCTCACCAGCAAAGAAAAGACGGCCATCACCAACAGTTTCGGCTAATATGTCATAGTCATCTCCAGAGGCCCCCACAGCAACATGAGAGTATGAACCTAGACTGAACGAGTCAGTGCCCCATCTAGTGCAAACACTCTGTAGAGGGTCCGGCACCTCAATCCCTTGTGGTTCATAGATACCTAGGGCACAACAAAATCCCAAACGTTTAGTCAGGCAGGTTGATTATATGTCATCAATGTCACTATGTATGCTTAGGATTTATATGGAAGCGAATAGAATAAAAAAAATGTCTTAAAAGTAACTCGTGACTTTATCACAGGTGTTGAAATACTACCTTATGCAACTCGTGACTTTATCACAGGTGTTGAAATACTACCTTATGCAAAGTGTCACTGATAGAACAATACAAACTTTTTCTTGGTTGAAGGAGCACAATTTTGATTATAGAAATTATGGTCTCACCTCTTAGTATCTGGAGAACTGAGCTGACAGCATCAGTTGGTGGCGTGGTTTCAAAATTGTGGGCAGCTTCACCAGCAACCAAGGCCATCAACAATGGACCACCAGCCACTGTTGCATAGCTATAGAACAGAAAGAACTCCCCACGTCGCCTTGGATCTTCAACCAGATGCCCGAAGGTATCAAGGTCAGTACTCCAGAAAACATGTGGAAACAGCATTGACACCTTGTTCAACAATCCGGCCAAGCCTCTTGATACTGTCAAGCTTCCTCTGTGGTAACTCAGGTACAAACTTGATGCCTCCATTTTTCAGAACCCCAAGTGGAACTGTGCACAATACCATGTCCCCTTCATACACCTGCCCTCCATTGACAACCACCTGCACCCCATCCGCTCCGTACCTTATAGTGTGCACTGTCTTCTCATAAACAATCGGTACATTCTCTGCCAGGGCCTGCACAAGTTTGCCATTGCCACCAGGTAAGAAGCAGTGATCCCCGCCCATGTCATATGGATCATCCTGGTCCCAGAACGCAAGGCTTAGTCTCGACAGCAATCCTGCATTGGCATACTCAAGATTTGCAAGATGCCAATTGAATAAGTTCATCTCCTCCTGTGTAGAGACTCCCCCATCAGCCTGGCGCAATGTCTCTAGAGCCGCCCGAGCGAAACATCCGCTGCCACCTCCCCCATGGATGCCCGCAGGTTGCTTGACTTATCAAGAAGCTTGTTAAATGTAATCTCCACTTTCTTATCCACCTCTGGATCAACTGGTGATCCATCTGGCCGGTAGAGCGGGCACTTGTCTCTAATCTTGTGCATTGGCAAGCCGAGTTGCTTAGCCACAATTCCTAGCGGGTTCCCCAATGTCCCGGTAAGCACGCTGCCGCCAAGGTCAGCAGCAGCCGAGCGCCCACTGCCTTCCATCTTCTTGGTGTACACACGGCCACCACACCTTTTGCGACCTTCAAGGACAATCACTTTGAACCCGAAAGCCACCAGCTGGCGTGCCGCAGCTAGCCCAGCAAGGCCAGAGCCTACGACGACGACGGTGGTGGGTCTCGTGGGCTCCTTGGGTATTCGCTCCTTGATGGCTGGGGCGACGCCGAAATTGACGTAGCTATTCGAGACGAGGAAGGAGTAGGCGGCGTTGAGGAGGTGCTCGCAGTGGGGAGGGATGAGCGTCGTGAAGGGCTCCTTGGCGAGCCAGGAGTTGTAGGACTCGCGCCACCGGCAGAGGAGGTGGTTGCGGATGAGGATGTAATTGACCTGCTCGATGCCGCCCACGTCGGAGACGACGCCCGCCTCGATCTCCTCGTCAGTGAGCGAGTCCGCCGGGAAGCCGGCGGTGAGCGCGGTGACGGCCTCCGCGGTCGGCTCCCGGTTGATCACTATGATATCGTCGGCGGCGGAGGCGGGGGAGGTGGCTGGGAGGGGGCCACGGGAGAGGCGGCGGCGGCGGCGGGGGACCCGGACCCGGAGGGTACTTTGCGGCGGAATCTGGTGCGCTTGCGCTTGTTGGGGAAGGCAGGATTGGGGAGGACAAGGGTGGAGTTGGGTGATGGGGTGGAGCTAGGGTCTGGGGCAAGGGAGGAGACGATGGGGAGAGGAGCGTAAGGTGGCGCCTGCTCCGACATGTTCGCCGGCAGCGAGGAGCTTGGGCGGCGGCGGCACCTGCTCGATGAATCGGAGATTTAGATGGGCCGCCGTGTAGGTGGCTAAGGTGCAGGCGAGGAAAAGCATCGGGGTAAAAAGGTAAAAGAGTCCTTTTCCGCCTTCAGGCTAAGGAAACGTAAACTGTGTGTTACGCTTAAAATTCAGTCTACAGAAATCAACTCACAAACATCCAAGGAGGTTCAAAGGAGACAGAGTGTACATTCATTTCATTCTAAGGCCTTGTTTAGATGCCCAAGTTTGGACATCCAAACTTAGCAAAATTTCCTGTAGCAACACTGTAGCATTTCGTTTGTATTTGGTAAAAATTATCCAAACATTGACTAATTGGTTTAAAATGTTCGTCTCGTAAAGTACAATAAAATCGTAATTAGTTTTTGATTTCATCTACAATTAGTACTCCATGCATGTGCCGACATTTTGATGTGACGGGGAATAGGAATTCTGCATAGTGAAATTTGGGAGTGAAATCTGGAATCTAAACAAGGCCTAAGCTCAGACTTCTAGTTCTAGCACATAATTGAACAGAAACTAGTACAGACTACAGAGGAAGTTTCAACAACTGATCTAGGGAACAACATATCAATGCATGATTGCAGAAAGAGGAAGTTTCAACAACTGATCTTGTATCAACAATTACGTTGTCAAGCAAATCTGAAGATATATATACAAATCGCTCACCATCGAATGACACTTCTCCAGTCCAAAGAACAATCAACGTGCAAGTAATTCTGGCATGTCGAATTGGCCAGGGCAGACTACAAGTGATACTGACAGCAGTACACTCAACAACTACATTGCAGCAATACTCTTGTTGACAGAAGAATGGGCCATCCTCAACATTGTAACTTCGCTACTGTTTGTGTGGGGTGGTTTGCCATGAAAAACCGCTGGGGACGTCACTCCCCCGCGGCTTGTGTTTTTGGGTGGTTTGCCATGATTCTCTAAACTATGTATGGACGAGAAGGGATCCATGAAGACACCAAAGAATGAGATAAGTGGATCTGCACGTGCACTGTCGATGGAAAGCTTCAGGTACCGAGATTCAATGACTTGAAACAGTAGCAGCCTCTTGTACCCGATTGTCGTGCCTTCAACAATTGTTTGCCACAGCTCATCTATGAGGATATCCACATGAAACTTAATAACACGCTGCCCCAGTTGTATAGGCTCCTGGAGCTGGAGCATGTTGAAGGAAGTAGATCGCCCAAGGTCGAAGAGCATTTCCCAGCAGGTTTGCCCTTCCTGCGGAGCCCAGTAGGAGTATATGCCATCTTCAAGCACATTGGTTGGTGCAAACTGCAGATTATCTTGCCCACCACGCACACTGTTTGCTGTGACAGTGGCATTAGCAGCAAAGTTTTGAGAGAAAATTGCATGCCGAATCTCAGTGAATTCCTGCAGAACTTGTATGTCTTCATTGGCAATGAGGCCAGATGAATTGGGAGGGACATTCAAAATGAGGAGACAGTTTCTACCAACTGATTTGTAGTATATGTCAAGCAGAGTTGTTGCATTTTTTGGTTCCTCTGAGGCATGCCAGAACCAACCTGGTCTGATGGAAACATCACATTCTGCAGGAACCCAGTCTTGCCCAAAAGGATCCCCACTGCGTGAGTATCTGGCCATAAAGTTAGCATTTTTAGTCAGATTTTTTTTTTTAAAAAAAACAGGTAGTTTAAACTACCGGTCTATGTATTAATGAAGGAGTAAAACATAAATACAAAACCAACAAACACTGACCCACCCACTCACACAACCAAAGCAACAATAGGGAAAAACAACCCTGCCCACCACAGCAACAACCACAGGGGGCTCTGCGAAGTGACATAAAAGTAGAATGCTCATCAATAGACCTGTACTGTATCATCTAAATTTTATTGGATCTCTCTCAAGAGACAAGCAGCCATATGAGATGTCACTGACATCGGGTTAGTGTCACATGTAAAATTTGTCATGGCCAATAATACAGAACTATTACTAACAAAGGATAACAGGAGTTTTAGTGAGTTCTAAAATTCTAAGACTAAATAACTTTGTACTCTTATAACCCATTAGCCTTTCTCCATTCCCTGATGCAGTACAACCTCCATACACCAAATCAGCGAGTCTACTTTCGTCTTTCAATTTCAGAACTAGGTTGTTACAGGACCATACTAGATATTTAACTTGGTACAGACATTGCATTAGACACTTTCTGACACACTAACCTCCAAGTAATGCTGTATACACTAACCAAGAACAATGACCCAAATGCATAAAGTATCATTCTTACCTTTAAATAGAAGAAAATTACAACATTTGTTTAATCATAATATTGTAGTTATCTAATTTTGCAAGGGTATGCTCAAATAAGTCATCATTTGCAATCGGAGAAGATAGTACCATGCTTCATATTAAAGGTTAGTAACTTTAGAGTGGGTTCAAAGCAACAACTGAATAGCTGTCATGCTCGAAACAAATATGCAGTCATGTTGAAATAATCACTGTATCAAACTAAAAGGCTATGTCTTTGAAACACATAAATACTGCCTCCTAGTGGATGAGAACATCATATTTTAAAATAAAAGGAATATCAAGCTAGATTCTCATCCATGTTAGAATCTTGATAGAGGTAAATTGTATAGCTTGTGTTACACTAAGCTGTAAGCTGAGAAATGGTAAGACAAAACTAATCGTCATTGCATTACTTACTCAGCAATGGTATGCCCAATTGTCACGGAACTCTTGTTGAAGGAGGACCAGCAAGTATAGCCTGCGACTCCTGCCTCATCTCCCACCCATCTAGTGTCTGGTCCAGCATCTGAGAAGATAACTACCCTTTGTTGTAGCTGATGTATAAGTGAAAACCAGGCATCAAACATATAATTCATCTTCTTGGCGTCGCCCTTTGCACCATCTAGCCAAACTTCCTCTACATCTCCATACCTGCATATTTGAAAGCAGAGTCTTCAGATTATCCTAAATACATAAAATATATAACTGAGTGTGCACTCTGATGAGTCATAAATATGAAGTATATGCATGAATGGTGCCCAAATACGACTATGGAATCTGCAATGTACTAATTTTTTTCAATATCTCTAAGAATGCAATGTAATGCACGCGGAAAGATGGATTTAGCTACAAGAAAAGCCAAAGTTTTTCTTAGCATCCGGCACCACAGTTAATCACTGATGGCTTCCAAATCGAAGATGTCATCAAGGAAGTAGACCAGTCAGCTGCTACTGCAAATTTCTGCAACTGAACAAGTAGAAGGCTGATTTTTTTTTTTTTTAGTTTCCAGTTACACAACCACATCAAGATCAACCTTCACATCATCTGCACCGTAAAATTCAGAACTTCGCCTGCAAAAGCTTCAATGACAATCATAAAAGCAACCATCAGCAAACCTGGTCAGCAGCTCCGTCATCTGTCCCAAGTAATGCTCGTTGTACGCCACGGTGTCCCCGTACACGGGCTCATGGCGGTCCCACGGCGAGAGGTACAGCCCCAGCCCGACCCCCTCCGCGCGCGCGGCCGCGGCGAGCTCGGCGACGACGTCCCCCGCCCCGCCCCGCCACGGCGAGGCGGCCACGGAGTAGTCGGTCAGCGCCGACGGCCAGAGGCAGAAGCCGTCGTGGTGCTTGGCCGTGAGCACGACGCGGCCGAACCCGCCCCGCGCCGCGACGCGCGCCCACTGGCCCGCGTCGAGCGCCGAGGGCGCGAACACGGAGGGGTCGGCGCGGCCGGTGCCCCACTCGGAGTCCGTGAAGGTGTTGGGCCCGAAGTGGAGGAAGAGCGCCATCTCGGAGAGCTGCCACCGGAGCTGCGCGTAGGACGGGACGGGCATGACCGGGAGAGGCGGCGGCGTCGCGGCCGAGGGGGCGGCGGTGGCGCCATGGCCGCGGAGGAGTAGGTGGGCGAGCAGCAGGGGGAGAAGTGCTGCCATTTTCGTCGGAAAGGGGCTGCCTAGTGTGACTTTCAGAGTCAACTGCTTTTTCTGTCACGGGATTGGAAAACAAAGACGGCATCAAGACGCTTCGTATGGCGTACTACGTGTCTATGTCTACGAATTAATTCATCAAAATGAAGCAATAGATAAACGGTTTTGACAGGGAAATTGTGAATGAATTTGTTAAAATCAAATAAGAGAGGAATAGGCTATTTTTGAGGTGTTTAGAATCTTGGGGGAACAAAAGCGAAAACATAAAAGCCTAATAGATGGCCAAATATAACCAGACTAAACTCCTGGAATACAATCTCAAGTTGTTTGGCTGCATGTATAATTTTTCTTGGGAGTTGGGTCTGACCTCATGTGCAACTCGTTCCACATCTTGATTCGTGGAAAACAGATTTAGGAGAGCCCAAGCAACATGGACTTGCCAGAGAGAAAGAGATGCAGATGCGCGAACACAGAATTAGGACATGTTAGTTCACAACTAAACTTTAGTTATCTAGACTTTAGGTCTACACATTCAAATATGTGAACTAAAAGCATGTTTAAAATAGCGGGATATAGATATATTAGCGGCAGGGTTTTACTAAGGTAAAAACAGGCTATAGCAAGCTAAACGAGATAAATTCAATGTAAGTAAAATAGCTACATTGTATAAACAGATACAGTGGACTATAGGGACAACTATAGCCGAGTATTTCTTACCTTGGAAGTAAGCTAATTTTTAGTTTGTAATCCAACTAGTCACTGGTCCAGTGACGGATAAAACTAGATTAACGTGAACAAAAAAAAAAATAATCTTTTACTTTTGGTTATCATAAACTCTCAAAATCACAACAAAGAATCATTTCAAAGAATTAAATGAAGTTACTTCTTTTCAGCTCTCAACCTCTTCTTCATTTTAGAGAACCACTTAGGAGCTATAAAAAAAAAATCACTTCTCTCTTAATAACTGTTCGACAGAGCTCCCATTAAATTTAAGAGTAAATTGCACTCACCATATGACAACTATCAAAGTAGGTGCATATTAGTACAACATCTTGTAATTTATTTAATTTAATATAACAACTATTTAGGTGGGTGTGCTTTGATCCAACATCTTATAATATGTTTAATTTGATACGAGAACTTGCCCCATTGGTGCATATACGGTTAATGCATTGTAACAACATGTCTTGTACACTTATTAGGGGCTGATATGTCCAAAAACTTGATCGTCCAAATCATTACACTCCACATCGTACTAACACCAATATGTGCCAAAACTTATTAGGGGCCGATATGTCCAAAAACTTGATCATCCATCATACCTGAGCAGATGTCATGACCTGTCCGGCTCATTCACGGTCATGACTCGCCTTGACACGGCACGTGTGCATGTGGCACACCCTTCAAATTTTTAATGTCACCTATTTAAGTTGAGTGAACGTTTAGCCAAACTCTTATATGAGTGTAAACTATATTATTGCTCTATAACATTTTTATAGGCTAAGACTTATTTGATTTTGTCCAAACAATTTTAGCTACACGTTGGATGAGCTGAGCGTGCCATGATGTAGTAGCTTCTGACACTGAACTCAAGTGTTTGGATCGTATATGCACCAAAGAGATAAATTTTTGTTTTAAATTAAATAAATTATAAGATGTTGGATCAACATTACACCCACTTAGATAGTTGTTGTATTAAACTGAACAAATTGTAAGATATTGGACTAACTTGCACCCACTCAGATAGTTGTTGTATTAAACTGAACAAATTACAAGATGTTGGACTAACTTGCACCCATTTCGATAGTTGTTGTATGGTGAATGCAATTTACTCTAAATTTAACAGGTAATCAACTCCTAGAGTTATGCCAAACACGCCAAGACTATAAAAAAACCGAGATCAAGCAAACCAACCAATGTCTTGCAACATTTTTTTTTTAAAAAACAATGTTTTCAAAAAAAAAATGTTTTGCAAGCAGCATGACCAGAGTCTGTCTCCAGGCCCTAGCTGTGGTGAGTGGTGACCGTGAACTGTCGTTCGAGTTGGACACTCCGCTCGTGCGTGGGGCATACAGACGAACACCTCACGGGGGCAACCAGGCCACTCATCGCTCCTCTCCATTCTGCTCCGGAAGCTTCCCGCGGAAAGAATGTGCGGGTGCGCGGCCCTCGTCGCCGGAGGCCGGCTGCCACCGCGCGCCCTCCCGCGCCGGCTCCGCCTCCGCCGAGGGAGCTCCGTCCGTGCAGAGGTCTCGCCGGGTGGCGAGTCCCAGCAGCCGAAGAAGGTCGCCGTCGCGGGCGCCGGCTGGGCCGGCCTTGCCGCCGCGCACCATCTCGTCAAACAGGTTGGCCTCGCGCGAATTGTATCTACCTCGTGCATTCGTGTGCCTGCAAGCGTGGCTACTGGCGACGCTGTGCGAATTTACGAATTGCGACTTGTTCTGATGATCAGGGGTACGATGTCACGCTTCTCGCCGCGGAGAGCGGCCCAACCGAGGAGGTTGGCCTCAGAGGTACTGTCAACGTTCAGTTTACGATATCCGTTTGTACATTTCAGTTCCGTGCCAGTTTTGTACTTTTGTGTGAGTAATTCGCTCATCGTGGCGCTGCACATAGGATTCTGGCAGCCCTACCGCAACATCTTCGCTCTAGTCGATGAGCTGGGGATCTCGCCTTTCACAGGCTGGAACAAAGCAGCCTACTATTCTGCCGAGGGCCTTGCTGTAAGTTCTCTGCTTTTCACATGCTTCTGTAGTCCTGTGTTTTGCTGCAATGGATTGTTTATCGAATGAATTTTCTACACGCTTTTTCGATTTCTTTTTGGTGGATTTATTACTTAAAATGGGCTTAGCCAGAAATTTCTTAGTTTGTAGCAAGTGTCGCAATGTTTTGCATGGGGCTATTGTGTCTTGATTTAAAAACCTTCTATATGGATCCCGAATCCCGATTAACTTAAATTGTTATTATGATCACATTGCAGGTTGAATTTCCCATATTTCATAACCAGCCCCGATTACCAGCCCCCTTGGAGTCTTTGCATATCCAGAAGTAAGTTGTCCTTAGATCTTATATTGGTTATCAGTTTATCCAATTCTAAATTAGCAATAATAGCCTGAGCTATCTTTGCAGTTCCCTAATCTCCCTTTGCTTGATAGGCTGACATCAGTTCCTGTCATAGCTGCAGGTACGGTACCGGAGTTCAACTGTTAACCTTCTGTTAAAAATCAGTTCACTTGCTAACCACTTATGTGTTGCTTTGTCCAGTCATTGACTTTGACAACACTGACACTGCTTGGAGGAAATATGATGCAAGTAAGGACTAAGGAAGTTCCGTTGTCTATCCAGTTAGTTCAGACTAGAGTACGTGGCACTTGTACTACATGTGTTCATAATGAGTTATCTTTCTCAAATTATTGTCGGTATATCTTCTTCTGTAGTGACTGCAAAAGAGCTTTTTAAGATGTACGGTTGCTCTCAAAGGCTCTACAAGGAAGTCTTTGAGCCAGCTATTCAGGCTGCCCTGTTTGCTCCCGGGGAGCAATGTAGTGCAGCTGCAACACTGGGGATGCTGTACTATTATATGCTTTCTCATCAGGTTCTATGCTCTTGTACATCTCCAGATAACACTTTCTTAAATGAATATTTATCATCTTATTGTCTCTTTGTAGGTTTAGTTTTTATAATGAATCCCCTATCTTGCAGGAAAGTTCTGACTTCTTGCTGTGCCGTGGTGAAGTAGAAGAAAAAATTTTCTCTCCTTGGCTGCAATCATTGGAGCTTAAAGGTTTAAAGTTTGTAAAAAACAAAGTTCCAACAAGTTTGACTACAGATGCGGAAACTGGATCCATCTCTGCTATTGTCTGTGGTGACGATGTATATGCGGCAGATGCATTTGTTTCAGCCATGGGACTCTCATCTCTACAATCCATCGTCAAAAACAGGTAACACCTTATATGATCACACATGAGTCCTAGTTTTGCCTTGCATTACCTTACCTTACTACAATAAAGTAATGTCTGTATGGGTTTTCGCCTGTTTTCCATCTAAACTGCGGGTTTGTATGGTTTTCGGGCCCGGTTTTCCTTATAAACTGAGTTAATTCCATTCTACTTAATTAAAAGGCTGAGCTCCTGCCATTGCGTTAACTAAAAAAGCAACATTGGAAGTCAAGAATGGTAAGGAAATACAATCATGTAGCACTTAAAGGAGCCATAACTTTCACAACCTGAATTCTGCAATTAATATATGTGCTTTCTCGACATGTATAGTCCATTCCTACGGACTGATCGGGAATTCAGGAATCTTCTTCACTTATCTACAGGCGACGTGATCTCTATAAAACTATGGTTTGATAAAAAGGCAAGCTAGTATGCACTCATCTGATTACTGTTCCCATATTGTGACGCCCAATATAATTTTATGAAAACCATTTACAGATCACAATTCCAAAGGTTGCCAATGTATGTTCTGGTTTTGATGATTCGTCTGGCTGGGCATTCTTTGACCTTACCTCAATACACGATGATTATTATGAAGAATCAATAACAATTGTGGAGGCTGAATTTGTATGTTCTGGCCACCTTTTATCAATTTGAAAATATACAACATTTTCAGCCAGGATGTACTTACTCTTGTAACTTATTTTCCCAGTATAATGCTAGCCATTTGGTACTTGTAAATGATGATGATATTGTGTCTGAAGCTTCATCACATCTTATCAAATGCATACAAGATTTTGAGGGTGCTACTGTGATGAGATATTCAATCAGAAGATCTCCTAATTCTGTAATCAACTTTCTTCCAGGTGAATGCTTAAAGGATGACTATTCTTGATAGCTTCCTGTCTATAGTAATAAACAATTTATTGTTAACCATTATGGATGATTGATAATACTATACTCGATCATTTCAGTGCATATTGTTGAAAGGTAGTTGTAAACTAATGCTATGAATCTGTGATAAGGATCAAGAATCATAACAATAATATTATGCTTTTGTAGCATATGTACATATCACTGCTAGTTTATAAATATATTCGTTTCAGAGGAATATTTAATTTGATACATGGGAAATACATTACTTGCAGGCTCCTACAAGCACACACTGAGAGGATCAACTTCCTTTCCAAATTTGTTTATTGCTGGTGATTGGATTGTCAACCGACATGGGTCCTTTTCTAAAGTGAGGCATAACATTTCAAAAAATGATTCAGAGTTATAATAAAAAGTTGTATTTATGGGTTCATAATTTTCCTATGCTAGGAAAAATCATATGTGACTGGGCTTGAAGCTGCTAATAGGGTGATAGACTATTTTGACACCGGGGACTTTGCCAAAATAATTGCAGTTGAAGGAGATGAGCCCCATATTGAGACATTGCGTGATCTCAACAGAAGAGCCAATGAATTGAAGTCACAAATTCCGTTCTCAGAATTCTTTCTCCAATAATTTGGTTGGGATTTTCCTATGTCTGTTGACCAATGCCCATTGTTGTAGGACCCATATGTAAAAGGTCAGTTAGTTCTCATTTTATTTGCTTCATATATTTAAAACAAAATATTCTCTTCAATCGAAATGTATTTCAACTTTCCTCTAAATCTAAGCTACCCTAGAACTATGTACCTTTTGCCCTTTTGCTCCCTCTTTGCCCCTTGAAATAAATGAGTCATCTTTTACAATGCAGTATAGATGAAGGGCACTGCGGTCATTTAATTTACTTTCTAAACCTTGTGCACAAGTCTAAACTGATCTACATTTGGAACTTGAGGGAGTATTTCTTCTGCTGTGTGCATTGGCCAGCTAGTGGCCAACCCTTGGCCTGAGATCATGTGTTTCTGGTTACTTTTGTGAAAGACTGAATGAATAGTCTAAAAAAAGCTATACAGATACAGTATTATATTAAAAAGGAAGAAAATGTGGGTTGAGGGCACAAATAACTTTTTTATACGTAGCAACAAAGATTACTTTTACATGGAAAAAAGGATAGACTATCTCCCAGCGGTGTATATGGATTCATTGGAAATATGGATGGATATGTAAACTTATGTGATGTTACCAGTGTTAGCTACTTTTCCGATGGCTTTCAGCTGCTTCAGGTGAACAATACCTAACAGAAAATATGTCATCCTATCCCTGTATTTGTTATTATCTGCTGACCCCGCAATAGTATTTTCGAGTGCATATGCTGCACACATTATGATGTACCATGAAGGTATTAACTTTGTAATTTTGTTCAAGCATGCTGCACATGCTTATTTTGAAGAAAGCTTCAGAAAATGTACCATTAGTGAAATTTACTTGCAGTAGGATTAGTGCCAGTTTTCTGGTAGGCTTGTTTTTTGCAAGTAAACTGAACATTGCGTATTCAGTTTATCAGTTAATAATAACTGTACATACTAGTTTCGGATCATAACTGCAGAAGCAACTTGTTCGGAGTAAAACTTGCATTGTTGCTTGTACTTGCCATATTTGCTGAAACATATATATACAACGTCTCCATCATGAGAACAGAGTTTCCTCAGGTATAACTTCCCTTCCTCATCATTTCTACAAACTCTTCGTAGTCGATTCTCCCATCCTGTGAATTCAGAGAGAGGGGTGGGGTATTGTTAAATCTATGCAAATGGATTGGTTAGCAGCATGAATGTGCTCACCTTGTCTTTGTCAACTTCGTCCAGTACTTCTTTAATGGTTGCTTCGTCACTGATTCCATACTCCGCCATGGCTTGTTCCAGTTCATCTCTTGTTATGTACCTGTGGTTGTTTGTTTAATTATAGCAAACTTTTTTGTTTTCTATAATTGAGTTTAACCAAGCAAAATGATGTGATGTAGCAATAGCATGTATTGAACATTGTTAGTTTGTTATATTATGAACAATCTGAGCAGCGTTTAATTTTATTTTACAAGTTCTGGCATTGTTCAACTATATAGATCTTTGTTTTGGTGATGCATGGAAGTATATTGCTTTCTTGGTTAGGCAGACTTAATTTTACCCGCTATCATCTTTGTCAAAGTGTTGAAATGCACGGATCAAATCCTCCTCTTTTTCCAGTTTATGTTTATTCATCATGGCAGTAAGGAACTCCGCGTAATCAATGCTGCCACTCTTGTCCACGTCAACCTGAATCGAGGCATGATTAGTGCAGTATTTCATATACTGAACTTAGTGAAAGTGAAATGGAATAAGCAATCTTACTGCTTCCATAAGCTTCTGAACCTCTGCTTCACTAATCTTTGACCCTAGTTTTGTCAGTCCTTCCTTCAGTTCTTGGACCGTGATCGTGCCACTCTTGTCTGTATCCATGTTGTTGAACATCTGCTTCAGTCCCTTGATCTCGTCTTCATTTAGGTTCTCTGCGATTACCTTACAATGACAGGAGACAATTTATCAACTTAAATTGACATAGGCGGAGTAGCAGTTATTCTTGTTAAGGAGGTTCACCTTGAGCGCAAGTTGCTTTAGCTTGTTCATTGCCTTGAATTGTTTCATTCTTGACAGGACTGCGCTATCGATAGGTCTGTCAGGTGCACCACCTTTGAGCCATGGATGTTCTGCACATGGAGTCATTCATTTACTTGGGATGAAGTATAAAATGTGGAAATGCAGATAAACTTTGTATTCATAAATCAAGTGCTTTATATGAGAAGGCAGTTAAGAATGTTACCTAGGGCCTGCACTGCCGTAATGCGCCTCCGAGGATCCCTGTTCAACATTCTTCTAATGAGATCCTTTGCACTTTCGGATATGGAGGGCCACGGGGAGGAGCTTAGATCAAGTTGGCCGACCAATATTGCATCAAATATGCCTTTCTCCGTTTCTGTTCAGATACGCAAATTCTGTGATCAGGCAATCATACTGGAGGCAATGTACTTTGTCAGGATCGATGAAGATGGTTTGGATCTTCACCTGCCCAGAAAGGCGGTGACCCGCATAGTAGAATGTATAGGATCACGCCAGCGCTCCAGACATCAATTTCTTTGCCGTAATTCCGGTGCAATACCTCCGGCGCCACATAGTACGCACTTCCCACGATCTCCTTGTAAACTTTACCTGCAATTTGTTTTTTTCGAAAGATCACGGATCAAGTCCGGCTTATAATAATAAGAAGGAGAATTACATGTGCAAGAAGCGCAAAAACAACCTCCTAGATTTGACAGACCGTCAAACTAGGTGTTGAGAAAAACTAAAACTGACTACTCACGTTCTAAAAACAACCAAAGTGCATCTATGAGCTGCACTATCATGGCACCTCCGCCACGTCTGCCCCTAAGTCCGCCGCAATTGCAGCTAGCGCCCTGCAAAGCTCAATGTCGTCAAGCCTCGCCGCAGTCCATATTGCCTTGATCGCTTTGTCAGGAAGGTCCTGTCCAAAGCTGTCAATGAACTCGGTGACTGCTGCATCCGTCGCCGGTGACTTGCCATCGATGAACTCCAGGTCACGCATGAGCCGGAGCTGCGCACGCTGTGCCACCGGCGTGGAGGAAGGACGAGCGGCCAGACGTAGGCTGGACCGGGTGGGAGCTAGCGTCCTCCTAGCTCTTCTGGTCCTCGGCTTTCTGGCCTGCTGTTTTGGAGGAGAGGCCGGTCTTGGAAGGAGCGGCTCCAGGGCTTTCGGGAACATTTTCTTGCAGAAGGCGGCGCAAGCACCGTCGTCCTCTGTCTCCATGCCCCCATCAGCTTCCTCCTCCTCGGTGGCATCAACCACCGCGCGTCGAGCTCCTCGGCCACCGCCGCGTCGTCGCCGGGACTCGAGCCACGTCCGGTGGAAGGTCCGCTACCGGTGTTGCTTTTCGGCGGGCGTAGACGAGCGGCGGCTTAGCCCGCTCAGGCTCCTCGAACGTCGTCCCCGTCCGCGTGCCCCCACGGTCGCGCTAGGCGGTTGAGCGCGAAGGGGGCTCCTCCATGGCCGGGTCCTCTTCGGCAGGTGGCACCGCAGGCGGGGCGGCCACCGGCTCAGGTTCGGCCCTCCGTACATGGTCGGTCGCATGGTGGCGATCGACGGCAGCGGGCCTTCAAGAATTGTGGCCCATGCAACATCCATCCAGGTGGCCACAGGATCCGTAAAGGGTGACCCGAGGCCCGGGCCCTCGATTGGAGGCTCGGTCACTTGCTTGTTGGTGCCCGCCTCCTGCCTCTTCTTCCGCTTGCGGCGTCGGCGTCGACGCGAGCGGTGACCACGGCCACGTTGAGAGTGGCCGGTGTCAGCAGAGCCACCAGCCCCAGTGGGAGCGTGCCCGCCGCTCACGGTGCTTGGCCGAGCGGCGCGCTTGACAGCGTTGTTGCGCCACGGCTTCTTGCAATCCCACGCGAAGTGGCCAAGGCAGTAGCAACGGAGACACCGCCATGGGAGGTTGCAGGTGGCGACGCGGTGCCCCCTCGCTAGGCACTTGAAGCAACGGCCATCAGTGTAAGTCGGGAACTGCCGTGGGCCGATGTGTCCCCCAGCGTTCGCCGCATGGCGCTGCCGCGGACGTGGCCGCGGCGCCTGCGATGACGGGGCGAGGGCGGCGTGGGAGCACACGCCGCCACCCATCGCATCCGGGGCGGTTGCCGGCGCGCCGACCCCAGCCGCTGGTGGACGGGGCGTCGTTCACGGCCGCCCACTTGGACCGGAAGGCCGCTCACCAGCTGTGGGCGCGGCCGTCCGTGCCTTCTCCGTCTTCGTCGGGGTTCACGCCGCCCACCGACTGCCCCGCAGCAGTCCGAAGTCGTGGCTGGCGCCTTGTGTGGGCGCGCAGTCGCTACCCCAGACGGGCGACGCGCAGCCTCAAGGAAGGATGATGGTCGCTCCACGCTAGACGCGTCGTCGTCGTCGTCTGCCCACCGACGGAACTTCGAGCGCCCCGCCGAGCAACCCCTAGGATGGAAGGGCTCGGCATGGGGCGAAAGGGAGGACGACAAGCTCGGTGCGAGGGCGGACGGGTTCCGAGGAAGGCGTCGAGGCCGAGGTCGCGGCACCCGCCTCCTCGCCCGCATCGAGTCCTCGTCCTCGTCCTCATCCTCTGGAACGTCCTCGAGCACGACCACGTCCAAGAGCGCCGCCTCAACCCGAGCCGAGGTGTCCCCCACCTCCGTGCTCGGGAAGCAACTGCCCGGTTGACGCCGGCGCGCAGCGCGCGGCCACTTCCCGGCCAGGCTGAAGCCGGTTGCTTGCGCCGCCGGCCGGCCGAAGACAAGGCACCGGCGCCGATCCGGATCGACCGAGGGAGCTGCGGCGGCGGACGCGAGCCCCGCAGAAAGGCCCCGTCCTCCCCGACCGACGTCCATCGCCCTGTGGGAGGGGGGAGGGCCACGCACCGACGGCGAAGCAGCTGCTCGGGGGGGTGCCTGCTCCGGACCCAGCCGCCCTCAGCATGGCCGGCGGCCGCTGCTGGTCTTCCTCGGTGGCGCGCGAGGGTGGAGGCGGCGCCCTAGGCGTCCGAGCCGCATCGGCGGGCGGCGGGCCAGCGCCGGTGGAGGTCCCCGGCGGCTGTGAGGGGCCCCCGGCCGCCAGATCCAGGCATGGCGGAGCCCCGCCGGCGGACACAGACCCAGCCGCAGAGGATCCGCCCGGTACCCTAAGCGGCGACGGCGTCGCGAACTCCCTCCCCGCGGGTCCACCACCGGAGCGCAGGAGAGGCGAGGGAGGGAGAGGGAAGGGGAGGGCGCGGTGGCCGGGGCGGCGGCGGCGCCGCGAACTCCCTCCCCCCGGGGTCCACCACCGGAGCGCGGAGAGGCGAGGGGGAGGGAGAGGGAAGGGGAGGGCGCGGTGACCGCGCCGGCCCGGAGGCGGCTGCCGGCGCCGCGCCGGCGGCGGGGCGGGCTCGTCAGGCCGCCTAGGGTTCGGCTCCCGGTTCAGGCATGGATATATGGGGTATTAGTATTAGTAATAATAAGTTCGTCTATTGTGCTTAAACTGAAACTTCATTTTTTGCTGTTCAGGTATCATAAGTGTGCATAAGTTGTGGAGTCAAGATGGTGTGCAGAAGTTACCTGCAATTTGTTGGGGGGAAATTGAATTGCCTGGTGTTATCATTTGCATGAAAGAGTTATCATTTTACTTGAATGAATATAATGATGAGCAAATAAACCTTCTTCGATGAAGACGGAGAGGCCGAAGTCGATGGCCTTGAGCGGCGCGTCGTCGGCGGGGCTGGCGAGGAGGAAGTTCTCGGGCTTGAGGTCCCGGTGCATGACTCCCATGAAGTGGCAGACGTGCACGACGGTGAGGATGTCGCGGCACACGGCGGCGGCCTGGCGCTCGGAGTAGCTCCCCTTGGCCGTGATGCGGTCGAAGAGCTCCCCGCCGGAGCAGAACTCCATGACGACGTGCACGTCGTCGGCGTCCTCGAACGCGCCCTTGAACTCCGCCACGTTGGGCTGCCCGCTGAGGTGCTGCAGGATGGTGATCTCCCGGCGCATGTCGTCGATGTCGGCGCGGCGCACCAGCTTGCGCTTGGACACCGACTTGCACGCGTACTTGCGCCCCGTCGCGCGCTCCGTGCACAGGCACGTGGTCCCGAACTGCCCGCTGCCCAGCTTCCGCTCCAGGTGGAACATCGTGCGCACGTCCACCATGGGACGCTGCAGGATCGGCCCGATCTGCCCGGTGGGCGCCCGCCGGCCGCCCATCGACGCCGTGCCCGACGACGGGAAGGCCGGGAACCGCGGCAGCGGCGGCGCCCGGAAGGACGGCGGCCGGCGCGAGCCCGAGCCCGAGCCCGAGGACATCGGCACGTCCCGCGTCTTGGGCGGCCGGTACGTCGGATGATACGGCGGGTCCGTGGTGATTGGTATCTCCTGCTCGTACGTCTTGGTGAAGCAGTTGCCCATTATTTCTTCCTTGCTGCTTCTTTCGTTTCTCTGTCTGTGTTCCTGTGAACGACGGCGTCGAGCCGTGCCGTCGAGGTGGTGGTAGCTCGTCGACGACGACGACGAGCGAGACGTACAGTTTGAGGGGGGAGTTTTCCTAGTAGTGCTCCTTTTGCGAGCAAAGGAAAAGGATGGAGGACGAGGATATGAAGGCTGCTGGCAAAGCTTGACGTGATGCAGATGCTCAGCTGCTGAATGAATTCTTTTGCTAGCTGTTTGTTTGCTTTTGGTCCAGGGTTTTGAGCGGCTTTATGCCTTGTTTGTCTGCCTCGAGATGGAAAAGAAGATTCATCAGTGAACGCCTGAGAATCACGCTATCTTATACGCTGACAGCAGTGCGGCTCAGGTGATTTTTATTCGGTGCCGGTGATGGAGAAACAGCTGGTGTGCACACCCAAGTCATTCCCCCACCGTTTTTTGTTTTGGTTATCGGGGTTGGTTAAAAGTCACTCCAGTTTCCTTGCACCACAGGAATTGAGGCATCGGTGGCTTCTTCTTGAGCGACACACGCAGGCATCCTCTTTTTACAAAAACCGCCCGCAAACCAATTTTGCAAGAAACCCCTCCGCCCAGCGCTCCCACTCCCCAATCCAGCCACCCAACCCTACCTGCCCTCTCCTCATTCCTCTTCCTCCCGCCGCCACAGCCCTCCCCTTCGCTCTGCACGCAGTTCGCCGTATCCAAGGCGGCACAGGCGTCCTCGTGGATGGTGGGAGCACGGAGCCGAGAGCTCCGCCTCATCTCCTTTGCCCCATGTCTCTCTCCCTCCCTTCTCTCTCATTCGACATCTCTCCATCGCTTGGAGCCTGAGTTGACGCTGCCAGAGATCTCCAGCGTGGTGGCAGCCCAGGGAGGACCGACCTCCGATGGAGATCCATGGCGTGCAGGTGCCATTAGCTCGCGAGGATCCGTGGGCAGATCCAAGATGCGAGTTAGCCAAATTCATGGAGGGCCAGGTCAGATCCATGGTCGCCCGTAGACTAGCGCCAGATCTGGCTGTCAGCACCCTCGAGGTCCAAAGTGGCGAGGGGCAAGCCATCTTACTGCTCTACAGCGATGCCTACCTACACGGGTACGTGCTCCCTCCTCTCATCTTATGGTGCTGTCTGGCTCTGCTCCATAGATTATTGTGTCGTTTGCGTGATTGAGTCTTTAGGATAATATATGCATACAAACATGTCAAACTAGCGCTACTTGGGGACTAGGAACAATAATTTCCAAAGTTGTAGTGCATTTCAAAGATGTGCTGTGAGGTGGTTAGTGTGACTGTGACATAGTAGTGTGGATCGGCCTAGGAAAGTTCTTTCTGCATTAGGTTGGTGGTGATTGTTATCAAATTAGTAACCTAATGAGGATTCAAGCATAAAGTTGCTTCAGCGATTATTGCTATCCTTGCAGATAACGATGCTTGCATACATAAGCCGTGGGGAGAATGGAAACTGAAGAAAAGTGTGCTTTCTGTTTTGCTTTGTGTAGGGCTATTGGATGGGTATGGCTACTAGAAGCATACCATGGTGTACAAGGACAATGATGGCAACTGCATGCTCATCGGCGACTATTGCGCAAGTAAGTTTCAAAATTCTCGGTGTAAAAGATTTCACCAAAATTCATGTAGCTATTAGCCATTTGGACAATATTAATTGTTTAGCTACCATCACAAGGTGATATTGACTTGCTTCTTAGTCTAATGCTTATAGTTTCCACACTAAAACAGCTTGGCATGATATCAAGGAGCACCATGTTTATGTTTAGCTATCATTTCCTTGGGGTCTTTTAAGAAAAATCTATGTAATATTTGGAAACATATATGATTGTTTTACTTGTTTTAAAATCATTGTCTTGGTTCATGCTCATAAAAACAGCAACTTAACATGAGTACCTTGAAAATAGCACCACAAAAATGAATGTAGCTTTTGCTTGTTGCGTTCACTATCTAAAACTGTGGCTTGTATTTCTGAAATTTAATAACATCTGATCCGCCTTTCTTAGATAAGTACATAGTTTAGAGATCTATCAGATGATATCATACCTGCAGAATGAAAATTTCTACGGAAGGATATAAATTCCTTTTCTATTTTCCCCATTCTGTCAACACTTCATGTGCTTTAGGAGCCTGAGATTTTCATCAGGCTACAGTTTAATCTACAGATTCGGGGATGGGGTTGCTGGAGGAAGGGTGCACTTCTATAACTTCACTGACTTTAGAATCAAGTCAGCTTAAAAAAAATGTGAGACTACCTCTTATTATTCATCTCTAGGCTCTAGCTGCCCACCAGTTTTTAAAAAAAATGTATAGTTTTTAAAAACTGAACTGTTTATGTATGTTGGAGTTATGGTCTAAATATGTAGTCAAATAATTTATTACTATCAGAGGCTTAATAATTAATGGTGAGATGATTTGGCAGCTTGTTTTAATAATTCATTTCCATCTATAGGTACTTAGTCATTTTGACTACATATATAGTTCCTACTGATCCTACATAGGAGTGTTATACATTTTCCTGCTCCATTCATTTCATAATCTGCCTTCCATAATGTAGTTTCTGTTATAATTATATTACTGCTAGATACATAGCTTTCTGAAAAGAACTGTTGAAAGGCCCTTGTTTGGTTTTGATAATTGAGTGACAACTTTAGGTGGACTAACATGTGTGATGGTTGAGATACACAGGAGTTAGTTCACAGGTACATGTGTATGAGCAACATATGCCATGGTGGAGATGGTTTGGAGATGTTGTGAGGCTCAACACATGAGTTGATGAAGGAGCTCATTGCAAATGAGACATGACATGGAGTCATGTGACCAAGAGGTGAAGATCAAGATGAGGCTTGGCTTGATGGACCGGTTGCAAGTGTGAAGGGCAAGTTGAGGCTGCGAAGCGAAGGACCATGCGATGGTGAAGCTTGGGCAAGACTTGGCGCCGATGGACCGACGCAACGGTGAAGAGCAAGTGAGGTCAAGATCGATGGACCAAGAGTGTCACATGATGATATGAAGTGGATCATATCATTTGATGATCGTGTCGGTGCATGTTGTTGCATTGGCACAATGGAGGAAGACGGTGGAGATGGAAATGCGCAAGGCAAAGGTATAACCTAGGGCATTTCATTTCACCGGTCTAAGGTTGAGTAGAGAAGTACTTGACCGGATTTAGGATAGATGGCCGTACTATCAAGAGGGGTAATCTTGTTTGCATATCGGTCATCTAGTGCCACTTGAGCGATCTAACATTGCGATGTGCTAGGATCGAGTGGCGTTGTGAGTTGAAGAGAAAATCCTTTGAAAATGATTGTGAAAATGCTAACACACAAGCACATGGAGTTGTACACTTGGTGGTGTTGGCACACTTACAAAGGTGGCGAATGTTCGCGCTGTGGTTTGTAGGGTTGAGTTGGGCTTGGGTCCCTCTCTCCCTCCCGCCGAGCTTGCGAGGCGGGATTCGGCGCGGGAAAATTGGAGGCATATTTTCAATTGCGCCGGATGCAAATTGTTGTTGGAAACATACTATCCATGGTGATCAAGTTGGTATACTTGTTGGATAGCATGGTGGAGAAGATCGCGTTTTCGACGGGGCCGTGAATCATGGATTCACAAGGCGCCGACGCAGCGCGGACGCTGCGGCCAGCGGGCGGACGCGTCCGGCGCGTGGCCGGAGTCGCATGGGCATGCTGGCGGGCGCAAGAGCGGACCTTGACGCGGCAGGGCGCGTCCGGCGGTCCGGACGCCGACCGAAACTTTCGGTCGGGCTCGGTCTCGCGCGGTTGGGTCGCCGGACGCACGACGGACGCGGGCGCCGGACTCGGGCGGTGCACTGTTGAGCGTCCGGCGCGTGTTGCGCAGGATTTCTTCGCGTGATCGGCTGCTAGCCGTTGGGGCTTCAACGGTCGGCTTTGAATGGTCTGGACACGTGGAGCGCGGAGGAGCGTCGGACGCGTCCGGCGGCTTGCTCCGGACGCGTCCGGCGTGTGCTGTGGAGTTGCCCGAGGTGGCAACGGCTAGTTTGGCCCTTGGGGCTATAAATATGAGTCTTGGCCGGCTGTGGCCGGTTCTTGGCACGCCCGGCTATGTTGCCTTGTGTGGTGGTGCTTGGAAGCCCTCTAACTCACATATGCTTGGTAGTGACCATCCGATAGTGTGAGAAGAGCGATTCTAGTGCGAGTGCTTTGTGAGATTGCATTTGTGGTACTAGGTGGTTGTGTTGCAAGCGGGAGAGCTTGTTACTCTTGGAGGTTGCCACCTCCTAGACGGCTTGGTGGCAAGAGGCTCCGTGGTAGCACGCGTGGAGATACGGTGCTCCGGAGAAGAGATTGTGAGAGGTCGGTACTCACCTCGCGGGGATCGCGAAGAGTAGCCCTATTGGATTGCGCGTGTCATTGAGTTACCACCCTTGAGTGTGTGGGTTTGCTCGGTGCCTTGAGGGGCTCACTTGAGAGTGGTGTCTTGCGGTGCCTTGCGGGGCGTGCCTTGAGGGGCAAGTGACTTGAGGGTCACACCGAAGAACCATCTAGGTGAAAAGACCGGAGGAACCACCGAAGGTGTTGGTCGACACAACGGGACGTAGCTTGGGGGCAACCAAGTGAACCCGGTGAAAAATCGCCGAGTCATCTTGTGTCCACACTTCGCGGTGGTTTGCAATCTCTTTCACAAGCTTTGTATTTACATTTCTTACATTCTTGTATAGCTTGTGTAGTTGCTCTTGTGGTTAGTTAGCTTGAGTAGCTTGTTAATCACCTTCTTGCTTGTGTAGCTAGAAGTAGAGTAAGTTGTCTTGCTTAGCTTGTGTAGTTAAGTAAGATTGAGCTCTTGGGTTTGGCGTGTGTAGCTTTGTCCATGAGCATCTAGTGAGCTTAGGTTGGCTTTGTGCTTTTGCTCATTAGAATTGTGTAGGTGCACACCCGGTTGCTAAAGTACTAGTTGCTTAGGTTTGTGTGACCTTGCAAGCTAGACTTGTTTAGTGTGCACTAGCTAGATTGGCACCTTGTCTTCTTGTTTAGGATCTTTTACAAGGTGTATCTAGAGACATAGATAGAGGGGTGAAAGTCTTGGTTAGGCCGATAGATTTAATTCCGCACTTATATCGGTTAGCCGTGAGCGATTAGTTTTAAAAAGGACTATTCACCCCCTCTAGTCCGCCATCTCGACCTTACAAGTGGTATCAAAGCCGGGTCTCTCATTTAGTGGTCTTAACCGACCCGAGAGGATGGCGGATTATGGGCTAGATGTTGAGTGTCCACACATTTTTGATGGCACACACTTTGCACGGTGGAGAAATTGGATGTCATGCAATTTTAAGTTTATTTCTCCTCAATTGTGGTGGATTGTAGATGTGGGCTTCTCTTGTGCAATTGAAAGGAAAACTCAAGCACAAAAGAATTGCTTCACTCTCAATTGCCAAGCTACTAACATCTTCTATAGATCTTTGGATGATAGCATATTTGAGGAGATCATGGATTTTGAGTCCGCTCATGAGATTTGGGTATATCTCAATGAGAAGAATGGAGCGGCCTCCGATGTTGTTGATGAGGAGTCCATGTTGGTGGCACATGAGGTTGTTGAGCATGACCATAACAAGGTTGTTGTGGAGGATTGCTCCACCTCATGGTCAAGTGAGGAAGATGATCGATCTACCTCAAGCTCACTTGACAAGATGGAGGATGATGCCTCAAGTGATGCAAGTAATGATTCTACCCCAAGCACACTTGATGGCGATGATGGTTCATGCTCCAATGATGATGCTACTACAAGCTCTCCGACATCATCATATTGCTTCATGTCACAAGGTGACACTAAGGTATCAAGTTGCAATGTGATTGATCATGCCTCTTATGATGAGCTTGTTAGTAGACTTGCTAGCATGACCATTTCTTTAGAAAATGAGAAAGCAAAAACAATGAATCTTGAAAGTGAAAACTCTTTTCTAAAGACAACATGTGAACAACAAAAGCATCTACTTTATGTTACTACTTGTTCACATGATGTGCTAAAATTGACTCATGAGCAACTTTGTGTTACTCATGAAAACTTGTTGAAAGATCATGCTTTTCTCACTAAGAAGTTTTCCTTTGAAGAAATTAAAACTAGTGAGAGCTCATCACTTGGGTTGAATGATCAATCACATATGACTAAACTTTGTGATGTAGGGAAGAAGCATGTATCCACCTCTCATAATGATTTACTTGATATGCCATGTTCTTCACAATTAGATGCTTGTTCTACTTCTATGTCTTGTGAGACTAATCTTTTGAAGGAGAACAATAGACTCAAAAGCAAAGTGAAGAATTTGAACAACAAGCTAGAGAGGTGCTACAACTCTCAAGTCACCTTTGAACACATGTTGAAGAACAAGAGAAGATATGGTGACAAGAGTGGCCTTGGTTTCAACAAGGACAATGTTGGGGTGAGTGAAGTGCCAAACATCACACATTCTCAACTCTTGAAGAGCTACAAGAGATTTGGCAACATGAATGGCATCCGCTACAACAACACCAACATTAAGGGAAAGAAATGGGGCAAGAGAAAGTATGAGAAAGAAATGAAGAAGCTAGAAGAAGAAAGGCTCTCTCATTTCATGTGCTTTCAATGCAATGAAATGGGACATCTAGCAAGAACTTGCCCAAACAAAGAGAAGTCTCAACCAAAGCCACAAGATGAGCAAGAAAAGAAACCCCAAGATCAAGTCAAGATCAATCATGAAGATATAATTGATGACTTGAAGATGAAGAAGAAAAAGAAAACAAGAAGGGGTGGAAGAGCAAGGCATCCAACTCCTATTCTAGATGCCAAGATGATGATGAGCAAGAATCAAGAGAAGAAAGAGTTGGCTCACATCAAGTGCTTCAAGTGTGAAGAGATGGGACACTATGCCTCGGGTGTCCTACCAAGCTTGAGAAGAAGGCTCAAGCAACTCAAAAGAGGCAAGGCAATGAAGAGCATCACATGAGCAATGAAGAAAAGGCTCAATTAAAGAGAAGATGCTACTCATGCCGGGAAAGGGGACACATGGCTCATTCATGTCCCCTAGGTAACACTTCTAAGCCTATTTCAATTGATACAAATAATATGCTTAGAAAGGATGGTAATGGTACCTCAATGGTTTCTATTGCAAAACATCCCGCTATCCATACTAAGGCTTTGCCTAAGTATGTGGCTCCTAACTTGAGAGGACCCAAACATGTTTGGGTACCATCAAAAAGTGGATGATTGTGTGTAGGTACCATGGCATTGGAGACTTGATTCAATTGAGTTCATTTCATTCATCATTTGATTGAATCAAGTATTGAAGCTTAGTGCTATTCCTCTCCCAATGCCAAGTCATGACAAGTGAAGTCCAATGAGCTACAACATACAAGTGCAATAATCAAGTTGTGGTAATTTATTGGTCATATTCGAAGGCTTGCAAAGTATTTGAGTTGAAGCTTGCTAGTGGATGATCATGTGCTTTCAAAGGTATATTCCTAGTTGATCTAATCCATTTGGGTGCATATGAGTTGATTGAATTGGATCGATATGCATATGTTGCTTGCTATGAGATGTTTGAATAGATTAATTGCTCAGTAGTCAAATTTGGATTGGTTTGGTTGGATATGATCACAAGATGACTCTTATAAGTGGTTTGAATGGATATATGTCTTGTGTTGGTATTCAAACAAGTTGATATCAAGTTTGATTCAATTTGAAGAAGCATAGCTCAATTGCTTAAAATCTGTCCAAATATTTAGAATCTGAGCTAGCTGAAAAGACAGCCATGATTGAGTGATCAAATCTATTTGGATTGGCTTGAAATTTGGTATGGATGCTCTACACTTATGGTACAATATGCTGTACAAACTTCATGAAGATTGATAAGAATTGCTTCGGTTTTGGAGTACATCTTGTCAGCAATAGTGAAGCAATTTTCAGCATGCAACAGTAAGGGAAGATGTGAAATCTGGTAGCAATCTAGAAGGCCAATGAAGCTCAAATTTTTACAGCTGCTGGTAGACTTAGTGTTGCACATCTCCACCAAATTTCATGGCACTTGGAGCTTTACATTGTGAGATATGAATTATTCTTTGAAGAGTACAGAATCTGCCAGAAAAGTGACTATCATTGGTTATATCAAGAGTCACTCAAATTGAAAGGTCCTCAAGTTGGTTTCATGTTTATAAGTGGTTGAGGAACCTAAGTTTGGTTTTGAATTGGTCTAGAAGCATGAAGAATAATGAGTACAAGGTCATTTGATTGTGAAGTGTATTTGTTACACAAATTGGGTACTCAAATCGAAGATCAAGATCAAACTCAAGATGAAGATGAAGTTTAAGTTCTAGTGACAAATTGAAGATCATTTGATAGAAAGAAAAGAACTTAAACAAGAAAGAAAAGGACTTAAGGAAGATTTTAAGTGATTCATCATATCAAGTCCAAAGGATCAATCAAAGAAAGGCAATTCAAGTGAGTGTCAAGGATAGTTCTTGGTGATCCAAGAGATATTGGAGATGCTCGGTTGAAGCAATCAAAAGGGTTGATAAAGTAAGCAAGCAACACCCAAGATAGAGAGCAATACATGACAAGTCAAGAAATAATACAAGTGGTGCACAAGTGGTACCCATTCAAGTGGTATTCTCTCATGCAAGCAAGAATCACAAGAAGAAGCGGGCCAACCACAACAAGAAAGTGCACTTGATCTCAAGTGGGTTTTCATCTCATATGGGTGAAGCATGGTATTCAATCATGGTATCTATTGGCTTCATCAAGCTTATAAATGGACTTCACATTGCTATTGGAGTAATGAAATTGGAATCTATGTGACTATCCTCTACTCCAACATAGCAAAGGTATCATTGTATTGTGCATGATCATTTCATTCCTTACTAGTATGCGGTTAGTGCATATAGTACATGCTTATTAGGATCATGCATAACAATGAAATGTTTAAATTCATAGTCTACCACTATTGCTTGATTGTTTGATTTATCTAGTGGTATGAGTATGAGTTTGTTCATGAGCTAGTGAACCCAAGTACTTGATCTAGTTTGAATTGCATATAAGTTTCAAGTACAACATTGACAAGATAACCCTTCTAGTAAGGTGTGAAGAAGCTTGTCATTGGTTCAAACCGGACTTGGATGTTTATAAGTGATTCATATTGGCTCAAGTCAAAGAAATAGAAGCTCATGAAGACTATCAAGTTCAAGAATTGGTTATTCATGATAAATCCAACAAGTGGTTACCATAATGATAGTTCTTGCAAGAAATGTCTAGCTTATCACTACCTTCACAAGTGGTGTTCCTACAAGTGGTATGGTACACATGGTTTTCATTCAAGTGATATCTAGTACATCAAGATGATGGTTCCACAAGTGATCCTCAACTTTAAAGTGATCAATTCAAATCAAGAGAAGCTACCCTCACCAACAAGAAAGTGTTTACGATTGGTTTGACTCATGCTTTGTCATAGGGGAGGAGCCCCACTTCATCGGTATTAGAGACAAAGAAACTTCAAGTGACCTACATGTAGTATCTTTGGTGCTATGACAAAGGGGAGTGCCCAATGCATAGTTACAAGTGGATTCCTTGCAACTACATGTGGATTTTACAAGTGGTGTCATTCCAACATATGGTGTTGTCCATCAAAAATGAAGATTCAAGACTCAACCATCAACCCCTAGTTCCAATCCTTTGCATCAAGAGAATTTTTCTTACATGTGGTATCTTCAAGTGGTATTGCTGCATACCTTTATGGTCATTGATGACAAAGGGGGAGAGAATTGTACAAAGATATGCGAAGAAGCATACAAAGGGGAGAATGCGAAGAAGCATTGTACATTGTACAAAGATATGCGAAGAAGCATACAAAGGGGAGAAATATGGAACAAAAGAAGCATACAAAGGGGAGTAGAAAATGGACATGGATCAAGAGGGAGCAACATTAAAGAATGGAGGAGGATAAAAAATTCCTGATTAAGAGAAGCACACAAGTAGGGGGAGCAAGCTCATGAACTTGTTTGATTGCATTTGATATGTGCATATTCATGTGCTTGCTTGCATTCGCATAAGTTCTTATATTTCAATATGCAATGCTTGTGTGGTGAATGCTAGTTATAGAACTTGATTGATGATTTGAAAAACTAGCACATATAGGATGGTTTAGCTAGTCACATGTGCTTTACAAGTGGTACTAGAACCTTGCTTATAATGTTGATCTCATGAGGTATCTAGTGTTTGTTTCATGTGATATCTAGCTAACCATGATGCTAAGGATGAACTTCAACCGTGCAACTCCGATTGATATCACGCTTCAAAGGTTTACCCTATATACCTTAGCATCACTTAGTAGTGCTAACTCTCCCAAAATTTCCATATTTATGCATGTGTGCAAGCTTGAAACCAAACCATTTGAGCACACAGGTAGGGGGAGCTATCACTATCAAGTTGACTTTGTGGTACTTATCCAAATCATAACATTGAGCTTAAATGTTGGATAAGTGGCATAAAGTCCAAATATTCTTAAATTCCATATCTTTGTAGAGTTGTCATCAATTACCAAAAAGGGGGAGATTGAAAGGCCCTTGTTTGGTTTTGATAATTGAGTGACAACTTTAGGTGGACTAACATGTGTGATGGTTGAGATACACAGGAGTTAGTTCACAGTACATGTGTGTGAGCAACATATGCCATGGTGGAGATGGTTTGGAGATGTTGTGAGGCTCAACACATGAGTTGATGAAGGAGCTCATTGCAAATGAGACATGACATGGAGTCATGTGACCAAGAGGTGAAGATCAAGATGAGGCTTGGCTTGATGGACCGGTTGCAAGTGTGAAGGGCAAGTTGAGGCCGCGAAGCGAAGGACCATGCGATGGTGAAGCTTGGGCAAGACTTGGCGCCGATGGACCGACGCAACGGTGAAGAGCAAGTGAGGTCAAGATCGATGGACCAAGAGTGTCACATGATGATATGAAGTGGATCATATCATTTGATGATCGTGTCGGTGCATGTTGTTGCATTGGCACAATGGAGGAAGACGGTGGAGATGGAAATGCGCAAGGCAAAGGTATAACCTAGGGCATTTCATTTCACCGGTCTAAGGTTGAGTAGAGAAGTACTTGACCGGATTTAGGATAGATGGCCGTACTATCAAGAGGGGTAATCTTGTTTGCATATCGGTCATCTAGTGCCACTTGAGCGATCTAACATTGCGATGTGCTAGGATCGAGTGGCGTTGTGAGTTGAAGAGAAAATCCTTTGAAAATGATTGTGAAAATGCTAACACACAAGCACATGGAGTTGTACACTTGGTGGTGTTGGCACACTTACAAAGGTGGCGAATGTTCGCGCTGTGGTTTGTAGGGTTGAGTTGGGCTTGGGTCCCTCTCTCCCTCCCGCCGAGCTTGCGAGGCGGGATTCGGCGCTTTCGGGAAAATTGGAGGCATATTTTCAATTGCGCCGGATGCAAATTGTTGTTGGAAACATACTATCCATGGTGATCAAGTTGGTATACTTGTTGGATAGCATGGTGGAGAAGATCGCGTTTTCGACGGGCTGTGAATCATGGATTCACAAGGCGCCGGACGCAGGCGCCGGACGCGCGGCCAGGCGGGCCGGACGCGTCCGGCGCGTGCTGGAGTCAGCATGGGCATGCTGGCGGGGCGCAGTGAGCGCCGGACGCGGCAAGGCGCGTCCGGCGGTCCCGGACGCCGACTTCTAAACTTTCCGGTCGGGCTCGGTCTCGCGCGGTTGGGTCGCCGGACGCACGACGGACGCGGGCGCGGACTCGGGCGGTGCACGTTGAGCGTCCGGCGCGTGTTGCGCAGATTTCTTCGCGTGATCGGCTGCTAGCCGTTGGGGCTTCAACGGCCGGCTTTGAATGGTCTCGGACACGTGGAGCGCGGAGGAGCGTCGGACGCGTCCGGGCGGCTTGCTCCGGACGCGTCCGGCGTAGGCCGTGGAGTTGCCCGAGGTGGCAACGGCTAGTTTGGCCCTTGGGGCTATAAATATGAGTCTTGGCCGGCCAGGGCCGGTTGCCGAGCACGCCCCGGCTATGTTGCCTTGTGTGGTGGTGCTTGGAAGCCCTCTAACTCACATATGCTTGGTAGTGACCATCCGATAGTGTGAGAAGAGCGATTCTAGTGCGAGTGCTTTGTGAGATTGCATTTGTGGTACTAGGTGGTTGTGTTGCAAGCGGGAGAGCTTGTTACTCTTGAGGTTGCCACCTCCTAGACGGCTTGGTGGCAAGAGGCTCCGTGGTAGCACGCGTGGAGATACGGTGCTCCGGAGAAGAGATTGTGAGAGGTCGGTACTCACCTCGCGGGGATCGCGAAGAGTAGCCCTATTGGATTGCGCGTGTCATTGAGTTACCACCCTTGAGTGTGTGGGTTTGCTCGGTGCCTTGAGGGGCTCACTTGAGAGTGGTGTCTTGCGGTGCCTTGCGGGGCGTGCCTTGAGGGGCAAGTGACTTGAGGGTCACACCGAAGAACCATCTAGGTGAAAAGACCGGAGGAACCACCGAAGGTGTTGGTCGACACAACAGGACGTAGCTTGGGGGCAACCAAGTGAACCTGGTGAAAAATCGCCGAGTCATCTTGTGTCCACACTTCGCGGTGGTTTGCAATCTCTTTCACAAGCTTTGTATTTACATTTCTTACATTCTTGTATAGCTTGTGTAGTTGCTCTTGTGGTTAGTTAGCTTGAGTAGCTTGTTAATCACCTTCTTGCTTGTGTAGCTAGAAGTAGAGTAAGTTGCCTTGCTTAGCTTGTGTAGTTAAGTAAGATTGAGCTCTTGGGTTTGGCGTGTGTAGCTTTGTCCATGAGCATCTAGTGAGCTTAGGTTGGCTTTGTGCTTTTGCTCATTAGAATTGTGTAGGTGCACACCCGGTTGCTAAAGTACTAGTTGCTTAGGTTTGTGTGACCTTGCAAGCTAGACTTGTTTAGTGTGCACTAGCTAGATTGGCACCTTGTCTTCTTGTTTAGGATCTTTTACAAGGTGTATCTAGAGACATAGATAGAGGGGTGAAAGTCTTGGTTAGGCCGATAGATTTAATTCCGCACTTATATCGGTTAGCCAGAGCGATTAGTTTTAAAAAGGACTATTCACCCCCCTCTAGTCCGCCATCTCGACCTTACAAGTGGTATCAAAGCCGGGTCTCTCATTTAGTGGTCTTAACCGACCCGAGAGGATGGCGGATTATGGGCTAGATGTTGAGTGTCCACACATTTTTGATGGCACACACTTTGCACGGTGGAGAAATTGGATGTCATGCAATTTTAAGTTTATTTCTCCTCAATTGTGGTGGATTGTAGATGTGGGCTTCTCTTGTGCAATTGAAAGGAAAACTCAAGCACAAAAGAATTGCTTCACTCTCAATTGCCAAGCTACTAACATCTTCTATAGATCTTTGGATGATAGCATATTTGAGGAGATCATGGATTTTGAGTCCGCTCATGAGATTTGGGTATATCTCAATGAGAAGAATGGAGCGGCCTCCGATGTTGTTGATGAGGAGTCCATGTTGGTGGCACATGAGGTTGTTGAGCATGACCATAACAAGGTTGTTGTGGAGGATTGCTCCACCTCATGGTCAAGTGAGGAAGATGATCGATCTACCTCAAGCTCACTTGACAAGATGGAGGATGATGCCTCAAGTGATGCAAGTAATGATTCTACCCCAAGCACACTTGATGGCGATGATGGTTCATGCTCCAATGATGATGCTACTACAAGCTCTCCGACATCATCATATTGCTTCATGTCACAAGGTGACACTAAGGTATCAAGTTGCAATGTGATTGATCATGCCTCTTATGATGAGCTTGTTAGTAGACTTGCTAGCATGACCATTTCTTTAGAAAATGAGAAAGCAAAAACAATGAATCTTGAAAGTGAAAACTCTTTTCTAAAGACAACATGTGAACAACAAAAGCATCTACTTTATGTTACTACTTGTTCACATGATGTGCTAAAATTGACTCATGAGCAACTTTGTGTTACTCATGAAAACTTGTTGAAAGATCATGCTTTTCTCACTAAGAAGTTTTCCTTTGAAGAAATTAAAACTAGTGAGAGCTCATCACTTGGGTTGAATGATCAATCACATATGACTAAACTTTGTGATGTAGGGAAGAAGCATGTATCCACCTCTCATAATGATTTACTTGATATGCCATGTTCTTCACAATTAGATGCTTGTTCTACTTCTATGTCTTGTGAGACTAATCTTTTGAAGGAGAACAATAGACTCAAAAGCAAAGTGAAGAATTTGAACAACAAGCTAGAGAGGTGCTACAACTCTCAAGTCACCTTTGAACACATGTTGAAGAACAAGAGAAGATATGGTGACAAGAGTGGCCTTGGTTTCAACAAGGACAATGTTGGGGTGAGTGAAGTGCCAAACATCACACATTCTCAACTCTTGAAGAGCTACAAGAGATTTGGCAACATGAATGGCATCCGCTACAACAACACCAACATTAAGGGAAAGAAATGGGGCAAGAGAAAGTATGAGAAAGAAATGAAGAAGCTAGAAGAAGAAAGGCTCTCTCATTTCATGTGCTTTCAATGCAATGAAATGGGACATCTAGCAAGAACTTGCCCAAACAAAGAGAAGTCTCAACCAAAGCCACAAGATGAGCAAGAAAAGAAACCCCAAGATCAAGTCAAGATCAATCATGAAGATATAATTGATGACTTGAAGATGAAGAAGAAAAAGAAAACAAGAAGGGGTGGAAGAGCAAGGCATCCAACTCCTATTCTAGATGCCAAGATGATGATGAGCAAGAATCAAGAGAAGAAAGAGTTGGCTCACATCAAGTGCTTCAAGTGTGAAGAGATGGGACACTATGCCTCGGGTGTCCTACCAAGCTTGAGAAGAAGGCTCAAGCAACTCAAAAGAGGCAAGGCAATGAAGAGCATCACATGAGCAATGAAGAAAAGGCTCAATTAAAGAGAAGATGCTACTCATGCCGGGAAAGGGGACACATGGCTCATTCATGTCCCCTAGGTAACACTTCTAAGCCTATTTCAATTGATACAAATAATATGCTTAGAAAGGATGGTAATGGTACCTCAATGGTTTCTATTGCAAAACATCCCGCTATCCATACTAAGGCTTTGCCTAAGTATGTGGCTCCTAACTTGAGAGGACCCAAACATGTTTGGGTACCATCAAAAAGTGGATCATTGGCGGCAAATTGTGTAGTTTGCTGTTCTCGTCTCTAGCATCACGAGCCAATCTGTAAGGATCTATGGGCACATCTCCGTGTTAAGAAGTCATGAGTTCCGATAGTAACCGTAATGATGTCCGTGTAATGCATGGCCGAATAGAATCACAAGGGATGCAATGGGCATACATGTAACGAATGGTCATGTAATAATGATGTAAGATGTCTAAAGAGAAACATAAGGGATTGGGGTGGCCATACAAACGTGCTATTGAGACGAGAGAAAATATACGTGATGGCATTATAAATGGTTAATTTGTTCTATGTATCCATTTGTATGGCGTGCTTGATCTTACGAGCTAAGCTCTATGGCGGTGGTGAAAATGACTATCCCATATATCGATGTCTTCCTACATCCTTAATTTACCATGTAATTATGAAGATGTGTATGTCAAAAGTTGGTTTTTCCTATGTATCCATTGGTGTGATGTGCTTCGTCTTAGGAGTTAATTTCATGCTAATGGTGACAATGGCTATAAATCAATTCTTGTTTAAACTCGAAGTTACAATATAATTATGGAGCCATGTCGGTAAAATATGGATAGTACATGGAACCATGTGTTGGTAAAATATGGATGGTGCATTTTTTTTTTCATTCAAATCATTGTAGGGCGCCCGAAGGGCGCCCGATGTTCTAGTCGGGGTTAGTTAAAAGTCGCCGAGTTTCCCGGCACCGAGAAATTGAGGCATCGGTGGCTTCTTCTTGAGCGTACACGTCGGGCATCCTCTTTTTACAAAAACTGCCCGCAAACCAATTTTGCAAGAAACCCCTCCGCCCAGCGCTCCCACTCCCAATCCAGGCCACCCAACCCTACCTCGCCCTCTCCTCATTCCTCTTCCTCCCGCCGCCACGCCCTCCCTTCGCTCCGCACGCGCCCGCCGTATCCGGGTGGCACAGCGTCCTCGTGGATGGTGGGAGCACGGAGCCGAGAGCTCCGCCTCATCTCCTTTGCCCCATGTCTCTCTTCCTCCCTTCTCTCTCATTCGACATCTCTCCATCGCTTGGAGCCTGAGTTGACGCTGCCAGAGATCTCCAGCGTGGTGGCAGCCCAGGGAGGACCGACCTCCGATGGAGATCCATGGCGTGCAGGTGCCATTAGCTCGCGAGGATCCGTGGGCAGATCCAAGATGCGAGTTAGCCAAATTCATGGAGGGCCAGGTCAGATCCATGGTCGCCGTAGACTAGCGCCAGATCCGGCCGTCGGCACCCTCGAGGTTCAAAGTGGCGAGGGCAAGCCATCTTATCGCTCTACAAATGATGCCTACCTACACGGGTACGTGCTCCTCCTCTCATCTTATGGTGCCGTCACGGCTCGCTCCATAGATTATTGTGTCGTTTGCGTGGTTGAGTCTTTAGGATAATATATGCATACGGACATGTCAAACTAGCGCTACTTGGGGACTAGGAACAATAATTTCCAAAGTTGTAGTGCATTTCAAAGATGTGCTTTGTGAGGTGGTTAGTGTGACTGTGACGTAGTAGTGTGGATCGGCCTAGGAAAGTTCTTTCTGCATTAGGTTTGTGGTGATTGTTATCAAATTAGTAACCTAATGAGGATTCAAGCATAAAGTTGCTTCAGCGATTATTGCTATCCTTGCAGATAACGATGCTTGCATACATAAGCCGTGGGGAGAATGGAAACCGAAGAAAAGTGTGCTTTCTGTTTTGCTTTGTGTAGGGCTATTGGATGGGTATGGCTACTAGAAGCATACCATGGTGTACAAGGACAATGATGGCAACTGCATGCTCATCGGCGACTATTGTGCAAGTAAGTTTCAAAATTCTCGGTGTAAAAGATTTCACCAAAATTCATGTAGCTATTAGCCATTTGGACAATATTAATTGTTTAGCTACCATCACAAGGTGATATTGACTTGCTTCTTAGTCTAATGCTTATAGTTTCCACACGAAAACAGCTTGGCATGATATCAAGGAGCACCATGTTTATGTTTAGCTATCATTTCCCTTGGGGTCTTTTAAGAAAAATCTATGTAATATTTGGAAACATATATGATTGTTTTACTTGTTTTAAAATCATTGTCTTGGTTCATGCTCATAAAAACAGCAACTTAACATGAGTACCTTGAAAATAGCACCACAAAAATGAATGTAGCTTTTGCTTGTTGGGTTCACTATCTAAAACTGTGGCTTGTATTTCTGAAATTTAATAACATCTGATCTGCCTTTCTTAGATAAGTACATAGTTTAGAGATCTATCGATGATATCATACCTGCAGAATGAAAATTTCTACGGAAGGATATAAATTCCTTTTCTATTTCCCCATTCTCGTCAACACTTCATGTGCTTTAGGAGCCCGAGATTTTCATCGGGCTACGCTTTAATCTACAGATTCGGGGATGGGGTTGCTTTGGAGGAAGGGTGCACTTCTATAACTTCACCGACTTTAGAATCAAGTCACTTAAAAAAAATGTGAGACTACCTCTTATTATTCATCTCTAGGCTCTAGCTGCCCACCAGTTTTTAAAAAAAATGTATAGTTTTTTTTTCCCGAAGCTGAGTTCTATTGCGTATTGACATTCATGCGTGAACCATTTTTCCCTTTTTCCATTTATCGTGGTGATGACAATGAGAATGAAGAATATGCAATATGAAGCCTCTTGAGCAACCCAAGGTAGTACAAGAGTTGCTTGGTGGAAAAGGGAAAGTGATGCCAAAACAGTTGGGGTTGAAAGCGTAAAGCGAAGCCTGGTGGCAATGCTGTAGCTGGGCCTTTCAAACTCCTAAGAAACTAGAGCTTCGAATAAGATGCTTTGAAACTTATGGTAATATCGATAAGGTGTGTGGATCTGCTGCACTTGTACCCTACCGCATCATGTGTAGAGTTTGCTAGGTTGATTGCTTTCGACGTAGAGGTAATCAACATGAAGAGATTAGTTTCACTTAATCCTTTAAATACTCCAAATACGAGTTCTTATAAACCAGCGGTAATTCATAATCTGCCTTTTGTCCTTAGAAAAATATCTAAGGAAAAACTGAACTCGTTTATGTATGTTGGAGTTATGGTCTAAATATGTAGTCAAATAATTTATTACTATCGAGTCTTAATAATTAATGGTGAGATGATTTGGCAGCTTGTTTTAATAATTCATTTGCATCTATAAGTACTTAGTCATTTTGACTACATATATAGTTCCTACTGATCCTACATAGGAGTGTTATACATTTTCCTGCTCCATTCATTTCATAATCTCGCTTCCATAATGTAGTTTCGTTATAATTATATTACTTTAGATACATAGCTTTCTGAAAAGAACTGTTTATTACGAAAGAATCAATTAGCAACAGCAATTGTTATCATGCTTTGTTATAATTAGTGAGATTTTTGTCCGCAGCTAGAAAATTGCCCCAATCTCGCATGAGTTTTTACAACTAATTGCTTTGATCATGTTGTCACTTCAAAGCAGTAGTTGCCATTTATTCGTGACATCTATAATTTTTTGCCAAAAGTCTTCTTGCATGATTCGCTAAGAGCTATGAACGTGTCTCTAACTCTCTGTTGCCCTTTTCCATTTATATGGCAGTCAAAGATACTAATTACCAAAAGAAGATGGTCGCACTACTGTTCCTTCTGTGGGTTGCGTCATTTCTCAGTCTGTTCGGGCCACGGTCGGCTTGACCTTCAATTCCGGGGACCTTTGCCATTGTGATCGACGAACTCTTTTGAAAACATCATTGGCGGCAAATTGTGTAGTTTGTTTGTTCTCGTCTCTAGCATCACGAGCCAATCTGTAAGGATCTATGGGCACATCTCCGTGTTAAGAAGTCATGAGTTCGATAGTAATCGTAATGATGTCTCGTGTAATGCATGGCCGAATAGAATCACAAGGGATGCAATGGGCATACATGTAACGAATGGTCATGTAATAATGATGTAAGATGTCTAAAGAGAAACATAAGGGATTGGGGTGGCCATACAAACGTGCTATTGAGACAGAGAAAATATACGTGATGGCATTATAAATGGTTAATTTGTTCTATGTATCCATTTGTATGGCGTGCTTGATCTTACGAGCTAAGCTCTATGGCGGTGGTGAAAATGACTATCCCATATATCGATGTCTTCCTACATCCTTAATTTACCATGTAATTATGAAGATGTGTATGTCAAAAGTTGGTTTTTCCTATGTATCCATTGGTGTGATGTGCTTCGTCTTAGGAGTTAATTTCATGCTAATGGTGACAATGGCTATAAATCAATTCTTGTTTAAACTCGAAAGTTACAATATAATTATGGAGCCATGTCGGTAAAATATGGATAGTACATGGAACCATGTGTTGGTAAAATATGGATGGTGCATTTTTTTTTCATTCAAATCATTGTAGGGCGCCCGAAGGGCGCCTGATGTTCTAGTCGGGGTTAGTTAAAAGTCGCTCGAGTTTCCTGGCACCAGAGAAATTGAGGCATCGGTGGCTTCTTCTTGAGCAGACACGTCAGGCATCCTCTTTTTACAAAAAACTGCCCGCAAACCAATTTTGCAAGAAACCCCTCCGCCCAGCGCTCCCACTCCCAATCCAGCCACCCAACCCTACCTGCCCTCTCCTCATTCCTCTTCCTCCCGCCGCCACAGCCCTCCCCTTCGCTCTGCACGCAGTTCGCCGTATCCAGGGTGGCACAGGCGTCCTCGTGGATGGTGGGAGCACGGAGCCGAGAGCTCCGCCTCATCTCCTTTGCCCCATGTCTCTCTTCCTCCCTTCTCTCTCATTCGACATCTCTCCATCGCTTGGAGCCTGAGTTGACGCTGCCAGAGATCTCCAGCGTGGTGGCAGCCCAGGGAGGACCGACCTCCGATGGAGATCCATGGCGTGCGAGGTGCCATTAGCTCGCGAGGATCCGTGGGCGAGATCCAAGATGCGAGTTAGCCAAATTCATGGAGGGCCGTGTCGATCCATGGTCGCCCGTAGACTAGCGCCGATCCGGCATCGGCACCCTCGAGGTCCAAAGTGGCGAGGGCAAGCCATCTTACTGCTCTACAGCGATGCCTACCTACACGGGTACGTGCTCCCTCCTCTCATCTTATGGTGCTTTGTCGCTCGCTCCATAGATTATTGTGTCGTTTGCGTGGTTGAGTCTTTAGGATAATATATGCATACAGACATGTCAAACTAGCGCTACTTGGGGACTAGGAACAATAATTTCCAAAGTTGTAGTGCATTTCAAAGATGTGTTTGTGAGGTGGTTAGTGTGACTGTGACGTAGTAGTGTGGATCGGCCTAGGAAAGTTCTTTCGCATTAGGTTGGTGGTGATTGTTATCAAATTAGTAACCTAATGAGGATTCAAGCATAAAGTTGCTTCAGCGATTATTGCTATCCTTGCGAGATAACGATGCTTGCATACATAAGCCGTGGGGAGAATGGAAACTGAAGAAAAGTGTGCTTTCTGTTTTGCTTTGTGTAGGGCTATTGGATGGGTATGGCTACTAGAAGCATACCATGGTGTACAAGGACAATGATGGCAACCGCATGCTCATCGGCGACTATTGTGCAAGTAAGTTTCAAAATTCTCGGTGTAAAAGATTTCACCAAAATTCATGTAGCTATTAGCCATTTGGACAATATTAATTGTTTAGCTACCATCACAAGGTGATATTGACTTGCTTCTTAGTCTAATGCTTATAGTTTCCACACGAAAACAGCTTGGCATGATATCAAGGAGCACCATGTTTATGTTTAGCTATCATTTCCTTGGGGTCTTTTAAGAAAAATCTATGTAATATTTGGAAACATATATGATTGTTTTACTTGTTTTAAAATCATTGTCTTGGTTCATGCTCATAAAAACAGCAACTTAACATGAGTACCTTGAAAATAGCACCACAAAAATGAATGTAGCTTTTGCTTGTTGGGTTCACTATCTAAAACTGTGGCTTGTATTTCTGAAATTTAATAACATCTGATCTGCCTTTCTTAGATAAGTACATAGTTTAGAGATCTATCAGATGATATCATACCTGCAGAATGAAAATTTCTACGGAAGGATATAAATTCCTTTTCTATTTCCCCATTCTGTCAACACTTCATGTGCTTTAGGAGCCTGAGATTTTCATCAGGCTACAGTTTAATCTACAGATTCGGGGATGGGGTTGCTGGAGGAAGGGTGCACTTCTATAACTTCACTGACTTTAGAATCAAGTCAGCTTAAAAAAAATGTGAGACTACCTCTTATTATTCATCTCTAGGCTCTAGCTGCCCACCAGTTTTTAAAAAAATGTATAGTTTTTTTTTTTTCCTGAAGCTGAGTTCTATTGCGTATTGACATTCATGCGTGAACCATTTTTCCCTTTTTCCATTTATCGTGGTGATGACAGCAGAATGAAGAATATGCAATATGAAGCCTCTTGAGCAACCCAAGGTAGTACAAGAGTTGCTTGGTGGAAAAGGGAAAGTGATGCCAAAACAGTTGGGGGTTGAAAGCAGAAAGCAGAAGCCTGGTGGCAATGCTGTAGCTGGGCCTTTCAAACTCCTAAGAAACTAGAGCTTCAGAATAAGATGCTGAAACTTATGGTAATATCGATAAGGTGTGTGGATCTGCTGCACTTGTACCCTACCGCATCATGTGTAGAGTTTGCTAGGTTGATTGCTTTCGACTGTAGAGGTAATCGACATGAAGAGATTAGTTTCACTTAATCCTTTAAATACTCCAAATACGAGTTCTTATAAACCAGCAGTAATTCATAATCTGCCTTTTGTCCTTAGAAAAATATCTAAGGAAAAACTGAACTGTTTATGTATGTTGGAGTTATGGTCTAAATATGTAGTCAAATAATTTATTACTATCAGAGTCTTAATAATTAATGGTGAGATGATTTGGCAGCTTGTTTTAATAATTCATTTGCATCTATAAGTACTTAGTCATTTTGACTACATATATAGTTCCTACTGATCCTACATAGGAGTGTTATACATTTTCCTGCTCCATTCATTTCATAATCTGCCTTCCATAATGTAGTTTCGTTATAATTATATTACTGCTAGATACATAGCTTTCGAAAAGAACTGTTTATTACGAAAGAATCAATTAGCAACAGCAATTGTTATCATGCTTTGTTATAATTAGTGAGATTTTTGTCCGCAGCTAGAAAATTGCCCCAATCTCGCATGAGTTTTTACAACTAATTGCTTTGATCATGTTGTCACTTCAAAGCAGTAGTTGCCATTTATTCGTGACATCTATAATTTTTTGCCAAAAGTCTTCTTGCATGATTCGCTAAGAGCTATGAACGTGTCTCTAACTCTCTGTTGCCCTTTTCCATTTATATGGCAGTCAAAGATACTAATTACCAAAAGAAGATGGTCGCACTACTGTTCCTTCGTGGGTTGCAGTCATTTCTGTGTCTGCTCGCTTACCGGTCGGCTGCTGACCTTCAATTCCGTGGACCTTTGCCATTGTGACTGACGAACTCTTTTGAAAACATCATTGGCTGCAAATTGTGTAGTTTGCTGTTCTCGTCTCTAGCATCACGAGCCAATCTGTAAGGATCTATGGGCACATCTCTCGTGTTAAGAAGTCATGAGTTCTCGATAGTAACCGTAATGATGTCTCGTGTAATGCATGGCCGAATAGAATCACAAGGGATGCAATGGGCATACATGTAACGAATGGTCATGTAATAATGATGTAAGATGTCTAAAGAGAAACATAAGGGATTGGGGTGGCCATACAAACGTGCTATTGAGACAGAAAATATACGTGATGGCATTATAAATGGTTAATTTGTTCTATGTATCCATTTGTATGGCGTGCTTGATCTTACGAGCTAAGCTCTATGGCGGTGGTGAAAATGACTATCCCATATATCGATGTCTTCCTACATCCTTAATTTACCATGTAATTATGAAGATGTGTATGTCAAAAGTTGGTTTTTCCTATGTATCCATTGGTGTGATGTGCTTAGTCTTAGGAGTTAATTTCATGCTAATGGTGACAATGGCTATAAATCAATTCTTGTTTAAACTCAGAAGTTACAATATAATTATGGAGCCATGTCGGTAAAATATGGATAGTACATGGAACCATGTGTTGGTAAAATATGGATGGTACATTTTTTTTTCATTCAAATTATTGTCGGGCACCCGAAGGGCGCCTGATGTTCTAGTATATAATAATAATCCAACGAGTTCAGACCTGAGCGTGAGCGTGGCCTTGAAAAGGAGGGAGTAGACCCCTTTTGCTGCTACTAGCTTGCAAGTTCAATCTGGGCCGGCTTGTAGTGCCTGCACACCGGGCCTAACCATTCGGCGCAGGACCTCACATCTCAGCCTAGGCCGTCGTGAGCCCAGCCCAATGGATGCTTGTGTGGAAGACGGGCAACTGCCGCTTAGCTTCAGAAAACGGCAAACCGCTCAGCGAGACGCGACAGCAGAGCACCGCCAACCGTTCTATTCTAGTCGGTCGGTGAAGAACACAATAGGCTACCGCTGGTCCACTGGAATCAAGGGCGAGTCAATTACAGTTCACATTTCCCCCAAATATGTGAAGTGACGGCAATGGGCCTGGTACTCCATCCGTTAAATGTACTCTCTGTGATAAACAAAAACTCAAGTCAATTGATTTTGTATTTTACTACTATTTCTTAAAATATATATTTGAAACCCTAAAGATCTAGTATTTTTTTTGCAAATATTTTGAGTACAAATGTACACATACAACTTACATGTTCTATTGAGGTTTATAGTTTTTTAAGGTTTAATTAACTAAAACTTGTCTTAAAGAGACAAGTTTTTGTGACCGCGCGCATGGAGTATGACATGTAGGACACGGCTAATTAGTTGTATTTAAGAATGGAGGCCGGAGTATTTTTGTGATATATATAGACCTTAGCTTCAATCTTTTCTATCTTTTGACATTAACAGCTGGTCATCGCGACCATACACACTGATATTGCCAAACTCTAAAGTGGTGTGAAGGGATTCATCTTGATTCTTGAAGCACACTCACCTTCACTAATGTTTCTTTTGACGAAAAGTGATAAAGAAGTACATGGTGATTCCTGACGAAGTCAAGGATAGAATCACATATATTTCCTATGACCTGCTTTATTTTGGTCCTGCGAAGCCTCAACTACTAACTTGTGGTGACCCAATTGAAAACATTACTGATGAGAAGTGATATACACATTCAAGCCTTTTAATCTAGTCGGTCGTTTTTTTTTAGAAAAAAAACCCAACCACCTTTCTCTTCATTTGTTGCTTCATCTTTATTTTTAAGCCACTTGCTCTACCAAGGACAAGTGATGAAGAAACAACTGAGGGTTGAGAAGCGTAGATGGAACGGGACCCAACCCAACCTATCATTCTCCACTAGAAAGCACCCATGCCCTGTAGGTGGTGATGCAAAATACTGCAGATAAAGATTGCAGGACTATAAATATATACGAGGTGACCCGGCTACGCCTCAATCCAGCCGGCAAGAACAGCTCCAAGGAAGAAACCAGGCGGTAGAGTGCTAGACCGGTCCGGTCCCTCTTGCCGGCCGGTGCCCTCCTCTGCAGACTGCAGCCACCAAATCCTGCTTCCAAGAGGCTAGTAGATCTGCAACGAACATGGCGGCAGTCCCGGTGTACAGCATCACAAGAACGGAGATCGACGAGTTCTGGAGGAAGAAGGAGGTGGAAGCAGAGGAGCGACGACTTGCTGCCGAGAAGGAGGCTGCAAGAATCAAGGCCAAGACACTCAAGGTCAGTCCATGCACTTGACCAACTGTATATCTCTGCGTTATTTATCAGTAATTCAGGACAGCCAAAGCCAATTAATGTTTCTTCAGGATGCTTAACATATCAGAAAAATCATCAGAGAGAACAGGAAAGAACGATGTACCATACCATGATCATGTTTTTCAAGTCTTTTTATGGTCATGTGATTTGGTGAATTGAGTTTTTTTGGAAGCAGATTGAAGATTACGTGCTCTTCGAGCAAATGATCAGGGAGATTCTCGAGGAAGGGAACAAAGGAGACAGAGCAACCATGGCAACAGCTGCCACCGGTGGCACTGAGGCACGGATGGTTGGAATCAAACACTGGTAAATTCTTCACAGGATCATGCGTGCTATCCATTCTTCTTTTTCGAACGAAAGTCATCCGTTCTTTCTGCCTGCTTTCTGTAGTTGCGCTGTCGTTAGTGCGCATCTTTCTAAATAGCAGGCTCCATCATCCTTTCATCCTTTGGAACGGATAGTGCTGGCCCAGGGACCCACTCCAATATTTTCCATCCAATTCCTTAGTTGGATTCCTTGTCAGAGTGCCATACAAGCTACGGTCCTCACCACTATCTTATAAATAAAATGAGAACTAGACTAGCAAGAATATACAGTACATGCCTATCAACTAGACAAAGGAACCACGAGTCAATACAATATGTAGAATGAATGCTTTATTCTAAAGCAGGGGAAACCATTTTTTCCACAAAAAAATACACTATGTAGAACATACTTTAAGCAGTAAGCAAAGCACATATGTTAAGGAAAATATTTCTGGTGATCTGGTACCAACATGGCTATTTTCATATGCATACAAAAATAGACTTTGTGACATAGTTCCGCGCTTATATATATCTTGGTGCTTACGTCCTTGGAGAAGAATCTTAATTGTCCAAGTGCATTTGAGATATGACAGACCACCATCTTCTCCAACTGGGTGCAGGTGGACAAGAAGTGCTTATGCTTATCTGAATACACCTGCCTCGTCCATGGATGGGAATGGCAAAAGCAAACATGTTGCCCCATACGTTCCCCAGGAGAGATGTATCATGTTCTTCTCATCAACTCCATGCCAGCCAAATGTCAATGCTCTTGCCATCTTTTAGGTGTTCCCGCCAAGGATAGGTGGGGGCGTGGGGAAATCAGGAAATGTGGATGTGATTCATGTGTGATGTGTCTGTTATACTTTGGGTTGAATAAGCTGTAACTTATTTACCATGTGGAATTTAATTGAATATCTGTATTCTAGTATTACTTGAGAGATCAAGTAATAAGTATGGATAACCATGTTGCTTCACGCATAAAGCAAGATACTAATGGAAATTGTCGTTACAACATTGCTTGCCACTACGTTGGTCTGTCATGTGAAACCTTGACGTCTTGAAGTTGCAATATTGCTTGTATTCAGGTTTCTTCAAAGTATATTTGTGTTGGAAATCAATACAAAGCGATTAGCACTAACAAATTGTTTATCAAGCTTGTGAGTCTGAGGGGTCACAAAAAGAAATAGAGTAGAACAAATGCACGCTAATGATTCCACTGTTTTTTAAAAAGAATGTAAACTGGCGGAAGGGAATATATCTATCAGCAAGGGACTTTTCTTCACGCTAGCATCATGCTAAATTATAGTTTTGCTGTCAAGCAAGGTTTAGGTACATGGTACACGGAGAAGTCAATAAAATCGTTTTAAAGGTATCAATAAATTAAAGTGTCCAGATTCTTAGTCTATTTGCAATATCAAATGTCCCATCACAACTCCACCCTTTGTTTTTCTTTCTTGTCTCCTCTCTATACGGTTTCTGTCTTCCTAGACACTTCGTGTGCTGATCTGTTTCCTGTTCTTTTTACTAGGTAGAGAGTTATACAGATGAAGTACAATGATGTTTTCAAGGATTGAGAAGTGACCACTTGCATAAAACATAATTGACCTTGAATTTATTAACTTATTTCTTTACTCCGGTCTTATTTGCCCAGAAAGCTGCAGTCAGAAATAGGAAGATGCTCAACTGAATGATACGGTAAAAGCAATCACAACTACAACTCAATTGATTGTTCCAAAAGATATCGACATGGTACAAGTAAAGACAAACCAAGAAAACCTAGAAGATGTGGAGCTTACTTTACAACTACAAATTAGCCCCCCACCAAACCCTCTCTCAAAAACAAAAGATGGAAAAATTCCACTGAAGTTTTACGAGCAATGCAGAATGCAAAGATAAAATGGGGTGATCCAGACAGCGAACCTAGCCACGGTTTGCATGGACGAGCAAGCACCTGCGAAAAGATTGTTAGAACGAGACGATGCGCGGAGCATAGTCCTTGATTCCATTTCCGCTGACCCGACGGGCGACGATCGCCGAGGCCCCCCGGCGGCTGCTCGGCTCTGTATGCTCCGGCGTCCCTTCGGCTGTCAGCGGCGGTGGGGAATTTTACGCCTTCTTTGTGGCCTTTGGGTGGTAGCTGTTTGGGCTTATGGGCCGTAGTCGTCCACGTGCGCCGAAGAAAATCGGCCCAGCCTAATACGCCAGCAATTCCAGTCGAGCCCACTTGTCCGATAAGAGTTTCCCAACCGCCTGTGCTAGATCTCCCTCCTGCGTCCTGCCTCATCATCACACCACATCCAATCTTCACAGGCTTCTTCATCAGACCCTCCACCGACTCCATCAACCACCTCAGCGCTGGTGATCCTCGCATAAATCCTCAGGCTAGCAGAGAGGTTATGATTTCCTCGCGGAAGTGGGATCTATCTAGAGTTGATGTGGAAGCAATGAATCACACGTTAGAGTTGAGATTGATCGCAGCACCAGAAGGATCAAAGGGATGGAAGATGAGCATCCACAAGGATCTGCAAGGAACCCGAACCAACTCGAGTCGCCTAGAAAACCCTAGGCGCCGAGACCAGGTCTGGTACATGCCATATGTCGTAGATGTGTTGATGAACAAAGAACTGATTTTAAGGTCCAAGATTTTGTATGTGATATTTGGCAAAGAGCAAAAGAAAAAGGCTCACAACATATGAGTTTGAGCTGGATTGAACCATGTATGATTGTTCTTCACCACGCCATCTAAACATGACCAGAGCAATATCCAATGCCTATTCATAAACTTTTGGTGCAGATACACAACTCAAATAAAAACTAAACACATACTATGAAAATGCAGCCTGCACCAAATATTTGATGCCTCCAAGAAATTATAGCTCACAATATGAAGACCAAGTGTACAATGTAACAAATTAATATATTTTATTGATGATAGAAATCAACAAGAAAATTAACAAATATATCAGCGAAGCCACTAAGTTTGAACGCATATCATCTTTCTATTGAAGTCAAATATGACATGTTTCCACACCTAAATCATGGGCAATTACAATATGGAGTTATTAGAGGCTGGCAAAGCAAACTTGAAGAAATAATGCTGCAATGCATAGGACTGTAAAAACAGATCTTTGTTTCAGGGTGCTGAACCTGATGTTCAGTTTTGTGTTCAGATAAGTAGTGCACATGAAACTGAAATTAAACTAACCCATCCAGGTTCACATAGAAGTTTAACTAAATTAAGAAAATTGGAAATAATTGGTCCCAGATTACATGAAAGCTATTGCTGAAAAACACAGATTATATGGATCCAAATATAGTTGTGCTTCCATGTAAAATTTGGAGAAGGTTCCAAGATATAACAAGGAATGGATGGTAAACTGGTTATTAAACCAGCTGTAGCAGTTCCATGCCAAATCTTAGAAGTAATAACCTAACCTGAAATGCAAGGGAGTTACTTTAGTTTATGAAGAGCAGCATGCAAAGTGAATCGTTTACAATTTATGAATCAGAATGTGAAGGTCAGAAGTACTATGAATTGCTGAAGTACCTGTAGAAAGGTATACCACCAGAAAAATATAACAAATCAACGGCCACCTGAAACCCACTACGTTGCATCAAACACCGTTGAGATGAACATTCCGACCCCCATTTGGTCCAAGCAGAGGCTCCAAGCGCATGAAGAATGGAAACACAGGACCTCTATAAGGTTCTTCTGCTTCGTTGTGGAACACTGCCATCTTCCTGGTTCTCAGATTGAGCACAAGAAAGTAGGAATTAGGCTTCCTTATTGACCAGAATTCCATGTAAACATAGTTGGCCCTCACTGCCAGTATGCGCAACCTTTTCATCCACTCATCACGGCGTATCTTCTTCATCCAATCATTCAGCAAAGAGATGGTTTTCATGAGCACCCATTCACCAATGCTATTGCGGAACCAGAGCTGCAAGCATTGCTCCTTGCTGGACACGAGGCACAGCCCACCATGCTCCGGCATATCAGCCACACAATAGGACTCCCCTGCAGGGAATGGAGCATTGATGATAGACCATTCCATGGTGGTCGTGTCCAGCACCAGGACCCTCTCTACAAAATTATAGCATCTGCTTTTCTTCGTGTTGGATCGCCAGTACACGAACCGCCCAGCACGCATGCCATCGCTGTAGAGCGGGTGAAAACTGTTCACCTTGTCGGATTCCAATCTAGTCCATTTGCCAGTGCGGGAGGAGAAGATGGTTGAGCGATAGTTTACCGCGATGATCAGGAACGAGCCGTCGGACTCATCGACAACAATGGCATAACGGACCATGTGTGCGGAATAGCGGAACACGTTGAAAACGTGGAGGAAGACGGCGGTCCGTGCGATGGGGTCGTAGACGGCGAGGTCGAGCCCGTCGCAGCCGCGGGAGAGGAGTTGGAGGCCGCCGTCACAGCCGCGGAGGCGCCATTCGTCCCAGTCGTACCCTTCCTCCTCGGCGTCCGAATCGACAGCAGGGACGTCCTTGAAGAGGAAATCCCCGTCTGCGGTCGCCGCGTCCAGATTGGGGTTGCTGGTGGCCCACACGAGCAGCATGTTGGGGGAACGCTGGGGGAAGCGCACACCACCGCGGTCGGTTAGGATAAACCCGACGAGTGGGGGTCGGCGGAGGGCGTCGAAGCGGCGGAAGATGGCGGGGTCGGAGGCCACGCGGTGCCAGAGCTTGCAGGCGAGAGCGGCGCTGGCGAGCGACGCCATGTCGGGGAGCCGGAGGAGGATCTCACCGAGGATGTCGACGCCGAAGGAGGCTACCGGCGGCGCCGGCGACGCCTTTGCCCTTTTGGCGCTAGAGGCATCAGTTCCCTCGAGCATTTCCCCTGTTCCTAGTGGATTAGGGATTTGGGGCATTGGGGACCAATTGACCGGTGGCTAATACTCTCTATAAAAAAAATTTGTAACCGTTCGCGCCAAAATATTTTGGGTTGGCGCCAAGAAGTAAAAAAAATATTGAATCTTGTATTCCTATCCTAACTATTCAGTTTGGGCCGGCACGATAAGAAGTCATATAGAATTCTAATCTGCCCAGGCCAATATGATTCATCTCCTCTCTAGCAAAATGGCAATCACGATCCACATAGTTACATTCGCATGGCTGAAATAAAAAACAGTAGTATTCTCCGTGCTAAAAAAAAGAAACAGTAGTCGTAAGGAAAAAAATTACCCTTTTCTAAATTATAGTTTGTTGATTGAACTCTAAATCAGACATCTTACTTTCTGAACTCTTCAACCCATTTAAATTATCCACCTGCCCTACTTTGAATTTTGAACGACTTTTGAAGATTATTTTATCTTATTTTAGTTTAAAAAATTACTCCCTCTATTTCAAATTATAAGTCGATTTGACTTTTTTGTTTCATTTATTTTGCTATGTATCTAGACATATTGTGATATCTGAATACATAGCAAAATACATAGTGAATTATAATTTGGAACATAGGAAGTAGTAAATAATCGATAAGGTTTTAAACTACATAAAATATCTCTAACCTTCTCAAATTTGCAATAAATATCATAATATATTATTGGGATACAAATAATACAAATAAAATATTTATAACTTGTGAAAAATATACGTAGAAACTCCGAACATTAGATTTAGCTCTAGAAAAATAAAAAAAAGTATCCATGAAAATATAAAAAATTGTAAACACTCTAATCAATGTCTAAATGTGTTTTAAGAAAAAATCAATCGTAAAAATATGAGATGCATCCATCATAAATGCAACAAACATTAACATTGAATGTGTTCACATTATGCATTAGTGCTAGTTGTGCCTTATGTTTTTCTTTTGCAAAAAGTTTTCAAAACATGTTTAGACATCAACTAGAATGTCTTGAGAATTTTCAAGATTTTTCATAATATTTTCCCGTTTTTCTATAGCTAAATCTAATCTTGCAAAGCTTCTTGAGATATATTCACTAGCTCTAAATTTTTATTTGGATTATTTGTATCCTAATCTATTTCTAGGATTTTTTTTAAAAAAAAATGAAACTCCTAGAAGCTTAGAGACATTTTTCATGATTAAATAAACCTTATCAAGTATTCTATTTACCAGATATTTTGAATAAAAGGGGGACAAATATATCATCCCACTTTAAAATAAGACAAGTTTGAACAATTTGAATGTTTTAGGAGGATAAGATGTCTGGTTTTGGAGCTCCACGAGAAAAATCATACTATGACAAGCGTTCATGATGTAAAGTGCACATCTTACTAGAGTGTGGGTTACATGTGGACTAGAAATGTGGCCCATTCGTACGACAACCTCTTGTTGTCGACTTCCTTTCTCTTCAATTGTCACCAATCATGGACTCATGGAGATGATCCCCTTATCAAAATTTTGTCAAAGGAAGCTAGCAGCATAGGAGGCAAGACACGTTGCTATCATATGGAACACCCTTAAAGGCAACGGGGATCAGGAGGATCGCCGGAGCAAAGGCGACTTGGAGAGAGCAAGATTGAGACCGACGGTTGAATCAAGCACACGTGAGGGGCCACGACGAGCATAAAAGGAGCCCAAAAATAGCCACTACTAGATGCTTGCCCACCCGAGCTGAGCACCAGGATCGCACAGCCCCAACTAAAACTCCGCTGCTCGCCGGTGGTTGCGGGCGTTCGCTTCGCATGCTCGCCAACCACGGCTCCAGTGCGTGCATGCCCGCCGTTCCCCCGGTATATTAGTACTCCCGCCAGGCTCCCCAGCGCTCCCGTAAACGCGTGTCACTCCCGTCGCGCCCGTCGCCAAGCAAAGCACCACGACGCGCGCGCCGTGCTCCCCGGTGAGCCAAGAGCCACTGCATTTTGCTCGCCTCCCGGTGGCGTGGCCGGGGCATGCAGCGCGCTCGCCGCCGGTGCATGCGTGCGTGTGCGCCTTCGCGTCCTATCCCCTGACGCCTCGCTCGCCTGCAGCAGACGCGCCCCGGCCCCGACACCGCGCGGCGCGCATGCATGAGCGTCGTCCGCGCATGTCTGCCTGCAGCCCCGCGTTCCGAGCCGAGTGCCCCCGCTAATAATCCAGCGATCCGGCGTGTTCCCTAGAGGCTGGTTGCGTCGCCCACCGCCGGGGCCATGGATCAGCGGGGGAAGAGCAGTCTCAGGTCGTACGATTCCCACGCCTCGTCCCGGTCGGGGTCCTTCGACTTCGACCACGACCAGGACAAGGAGCGCGCCGGCCTGACCGTCGGCGACGGAGGCGACCGCCGGGAGGTCGTCGTCAAGATCGACCCGGAGCCGCACTCGCCGGTCTCCCTCCACGCACCCGGTGGCGTGTCCGGGCACAGCTCCGCGGTCAGCACGCCGCGGGCCGGCGGCGCGGTGAGCATCCTCGCGCCGTCCGCGTCCGGCGGGTCCAGCGCGTCCACCTCCAGCGCCGGGGGCGACGCGTCCCGCTCCGGCGACCCAAACTCGTTCAGCTTCAAGAACCGCCCGCCGCAGTCCCCGTCCGGCGGGGAGTCCAGCGACGACCCGCCCAGCCGCCTCATCGGCAGCTTCCTCCGGAAGCAGGCGGCGGCTGGCGGCGAGCTGTCAATCGACCCCGACTTCGACGTGGACGAGCATATGAGAAAGCCGCCACGCGCGCCGACATCCGTCAACGGCTCCAGGGAGCTGCGCGTATCGTTCCAGGACCCCCGGAAGCGGTTCTCCCCGTCCACGTCGTCGGCGTCCTCCTCCTCCTACGACGCCGGCGACAGCCGGATGATGAACCAGAGTAACATCGACGTGGACAATGCCGAGGTGCTGCGCTGCACCTCGACGTCCACCGCCGGTTCCTCCCTGCTGGCGCGCAGCAAGACGCGATCTCGGCTAATGGATCCCCCGCCGCCGTCGACGTCGAGCGCCGGCCCTGGCAGCGAGCCGGATCCCCGCAAGTCATTTGTCTCCAAGGGGCTGCCGCCCAAGTCCGGCCAGCTGCGGTCGGGTCTTATCGGCAAGTCGGGGCTGATCGGCAAGTCCGGGCCCATCGGCAAGGCCGGTGGCTACGACGACGAGGACGACGACCCGTTCATGGACGAGGGCGTGACCTCGGACTTCAAGCGCGACACCATGGACTGTCTGCTCATCATGGAGTGGGTGAGCCTGGTGGTGATCGTGGGCGCGCTCATCTGCAGCGTCACCATCCCCAGCCTGTCCAGGAAGGAGCTCTCGGGGCTCCCCCTGTGGAAGTGGGAGCTCCTGGTGTTCGTGCTCATCTGCGGCCGCCTGGTGTCCGGGTGGGTCATCCGCATCGCCGTCTTCTTCGTGGAGCGCAACTTCCTGCTGCGGAAGAAGGTGCTCTACTTCGTCTACGGCGTGCGACGCGCAGTGCGGAACGTGCTCTGGCTGGGGATCGCGCTCGTGTCGTGGCACCTCCTGTTCGACAAGGACGCCAAGCGCGCGGAGACGCACACGCTAGTGCTGCCCTACGTCACCAAGGTGCTGTGCTGCCTGCTGGTGGCCACCGTGATCCGCCTCGTCAAGACGCTGCTGCTCAAGGTGCTCGCCTCGTCCTTCCACGTCTCCACCTACTTCGACAGGATCCAGGAAGCGCTCTTCAACCAGTACGTCATCGAAACCCTCTCCGGCCCGCCGCTGGTGGACGAGAGCCGGATGATGGCGGAGGTGCAGAGGCTGCAGAGCGCGGGAGCATCCATACCCAGCGAGCTCGAGTCGACGGCGATGCCGGGGAAGTCCGGGCCGCTGCCCAAGAGTGGGCGCCTCACGACGGTGGCGTCCAAGCGAGCAGCAGCAGCAACAGGAGGAGGAGGAGGAGCAGGGCCCAGCAAGCAGCTGCATAGGCAGAAAAGCGAGCGGCACCTTCCCCTGGATGACGGCATCTCGATCGACCAGCTTCACAGGCTCAGCCAGCAGAACATCTCTGCGTGGAGCATGAAGAGGCTGATGAAGATCGTCCGGTACGGGGCGCTGACAACCATGGACGAGCAGCTCAAGCATACGGGCGAGGACGAGCTGGCCACAGAGATACACAGCGAGTACGAGGCTAAGGTTGCGGCCAAGAGAATCTTCCAGAACGTCGCCAAGCCAGGATCCAAGTGAGCAATTGTTCAATTACATGTTGTTTCTAACATCAATCATGGCAGTCTTCTTCATTCAGTTCTGAGTTCTGAACCTACTGAATGATTGCAGGCACATATACCTGTCAGACTTGATGCGTTTCATGAGGCAGGAAGAAGCTTTGAAGGCGATGGATCTTTTTGAAGGAGCGCAGGAGCACAACAGGGTCAGCAAGAGGTCACTCAAGAACTGGGTGGTAAACATCTTAGACACAAATCCTCCTCTTATATCCATCTTCAATCAGGATTTCCTTCCAATCGCTGTCGTCTGCACACGTACTGTAGGTAAACGCGTTCAGAGAGCGCAAGGCTCTTGCCCTGACACTCAACGACACCAAGACCGCAGTGAACAAGCTGCACCAGATGGCCAACGTCGTGGTCGCGCTGATCGTGTTTGCGCTCTGGCTCCTCATCCTGGGGATCGCGACGTCCAAGTTCTTCGTCTTGCTCAGCTCGCAGCTCCTCGTGGCGGTGTTCATGTTCGGCAACACTCTCAGGACCATCTTCGAGGCGATCGTGTTCCTGTTCGTGATGCATCCTTTCGATGTCGGCGACCGATGCGAAGTCGATAATATGCAGGTATGCACTATCTTATATCTACAATAAGGAATTATATTGCTAGGTACCAGCTGATGAGGAATTGAATTTGCATCGTCAGGTGGTTGTGGAGGAGATGAACATTATGACAACCATCTTCCTCCGATATGACAATCTCAAGGTGTACTATCCCAACAGTCAGCTAGCCCAGCTACCCATCATGAATTACTACAGGAGTCCTGACATGGGAGATGGCATAGACTTCACTGTTCATGTCGCAACACCAGTGGAGAAACTGTCCCTCATGAAGGAGAGGCTGCTACAGTAAGTGCTAATGCCTTTTATCCTTATATATATATGAATTTCTCGAAATCAGATAACGTTTATTTTGGTATTACGGTTAATATAATCTACTAGTTTTTAATAGTCATTGACATTATTTTTCTTTATTTAAAAAATTTCAGTTACCTTGACAACAAGAAGGAGCACTGGTACCCTGGCTCCATGGTGGTCCTGCGCGACGTGGTCGACAACAACAAGCTCAGCTGCTCCATCTGGTGTCGCCACACAATCAACTTCCACGACATGGGGATGAGGTTCGAGCGGAGAGAGCTGCTGCTCCAGGAGATGATAAAGGTCTTGAAAGATCTCGACATCGAGTACCGGATGCTACCGCTCGACATCAACGTTCGGAACGCGCCTACCATTCAGTCCTCCAGGATGCCGTCGACATGGACGTTTAATTACTGAGTTTTTTTTTTTTCTTTTTGCTAGATACACATGAGACTGCTTGTTATTGCTAGAGGTAAGTAGTTCGTGAGTGAGTTGAGCTGTGACAGCGTGCTGAGACGAGAGGCAACAGGTCTTGCTGTCGCTGCAGCCATCACATAGTGCTTTCCATTAGTTTTTGTGTTGTTGGTCCCTACTTCATAGGTTAATTTGGCGCTTATGATAAGTGAACTTTTAATACAGAATAATGTTGATTATCTAGCTTATTTAAAGATTGAATATCTGAAGTTTTATTTCGTGAAGCGAATTTTTGAAGTTATTTTTTCATCACAAAAAACCATGCCCATACTCGAAACAGAAAGTATAAATTTCTATCAATTGCAACTCTTCTGCAGAAACACACCTGACTGGGAACACAATGTTGAGTGCTGTTAAATAAGGGATGACATAGACTTAGTGGGGATGATGTGGACAAATTTTGTAGGCAAAATAGCCATATCCATCCTTAAACTTTCATCCAAAGCTCAAATTCATCCGTCAACTATAAAAAAGGCCACTTTAGTCCTCGAATTTGCAATTTCAGCTCAATGTCATCCCTCTGTTCAACGTCGTTATCTCACCCCGTTAACATGTACTGCAACCAGTGGAGCATGAGTCGGACAATGGCTGCAGCAGGAAGAAGACACCACCATATAATGATGGTCGGACAATGGTTGTATCTCCAAAAATGAATCCATTGCCTCCTAGAGTGAAGAAAATGCCTGGGGCCCACCCAAAAATAGAAAGAAACGCCCTTCAGAACCAGTAAAATCATGCATCAAGTCATCGAAAGTCGATACTAAAATTAGATGCAGTCGATGCAAAAATATGGGTCACAACTTCAGAACATGCTATGTGAGAATGGTGTTTATGTATTTCTGAATTTTCCTTATTGTTGTAACGTATTGTTTCACATAATATGAATCTAACTTCTACTATATAACAACAGGATGGGGTCGCATAATCCATCACAACAAGCTGCTGGCACTTAGCACAAACCCAAACAATCAAAAAGAAAGTGTCCAGCCACATCTTGAACTCAAAGCAAGAAGCAGTCTGAATGTCTGATGGTTATGAATTTTACTCAGGTTACTATAAGTTGTATCAATCATTCCAATTTAGTTGCATATACTTTTACGGCAAAGTAAATTTAAATATATATTTTTCTATTGTAGTCTGGCCAAAACAAAAGGTTGGCTTCTTTTTCAAGATGCAAGTCAACCACTGCATCTGTTGGTGGGAGTGCCTCTGTTGTCATTGAGGCAAATGCTGGAACAGGTACTGCAAAGGCAACCATCGGTGTAAGAAGCGGTCGTGTAACTGAAAACATTCAGTCCACCTCACTTGGACATGGATCAGCAGGAGGACAAAGCAACTCCTCTCAAAAAAAGGGAAAACAACTTGAGGCCTCAAAAAAGAGCATCATGTAATTTTAGTACGCATTGATTGCCATGGCCAGTCCTTTGTGAACAATTTTTCTATGTTAGTTGACATTGAAACATGAGACATTTTATTTTTCTCACAAAATCATTTGATTTTAGAAATCCTTACATGATTATCCATGGGCCTACAACCACTCAAAACAATTGTGCTGGCAGCGTACATGCGAGGTCTTCAAATCACCTTTTCGGTCTCCTAGATGACGGAGTGAGTTGTGGTGGCAGACGACGTTGGACAAAGGATGAGACTGAACCGAAATTGCAAATTCAAGGACGAAATTGGCCATTTTGATAGTTGAAGGACGGATTTGAGCTTTGGATGAAAGTTCAAGGACAGATATAACTATTTCGCCAATTTTGTACGAAGAGATGGAATAACTAGGGGCTACTTAGTGGAGATTGAATAAACACCTTGCATGAAGAGAGAAATCATATAGTGCAATTTAGTTTTATTAGAGTCCATGTTTTAAGTAGCGAGCTAAGGTCAATGTGTTTAGCGTTTTATAAACCATAATTAGCGGACTTTAGCGGCAAAATTGTGCATGAACGCAAATAGCGGCACAATTTTTTTCAAGCTATTTCGAGCTATAGCGGCAAAAATAGCGGGCTATTTTTTTCCATGATTAGAGTTATAGATTAGATTTAATAATAGTTATTGAAACTCGAGTTCCGAACAGGCTAAGAGGCGAGTAGAGAGAAGAGAGGTATCGTCTAAGAGTTTACAAATGAGTGGGAGGAAAAAAGACCTTTGCCTCAATACTCTTAGCACTATATATAGACAACGACAATTTAGAAGTGGCCCGGCAATTTAGAAGTGGCCCCTCAGTATTGAGGATGACACAAGCTAATACAATAACTCATATTGAGCCTTTTTAGAGAGAGGATTAGCCCATTTCTAATATGGACTCCCCCAACAATGAGTGGTGAAGCATGCCTTAAAACCAAGGAGAGACCAATACATAATCATGTTAAATAGTTAAATGACACTAAGCTAGTTGTGCCTAAAATTAGTGTGAAAAAACAACTAATTTTGACAAGAATATGTGCTACCTTAAAACTAAGGAGAGGCCAATTACATAATGATGTGATGGCAAGAGAAATTAAGATGGCTTCGAGTCTAGATTGCACAAATGATAAGAGCGTCACCTACAAGTAGAGCACGATACTACAACTATACGAGTGATATGGCACAAATGGCAGTGGCACGACTCCTACTAGCAGGTGTCCTTTATTAATTATTGGGCTAATTGGGCTATGGCCCAAGGCCTGGTCCTGTCCTAGTCTGATGGTATCTGTTGTTCTCTGTCGCAGTACGTGATCCTTTCGGTTTCAGAAACGTCAAAGTCGGTGAACAAGCACTACTACTGCGACCTCTCAGCTCTTGCTCACCGGCTGGGCGGCACGAAGCAGAGCACCCACGACAACGGCATGCTCCCCTTCATCAAACTCGTGGACAAATACGAGGCCTACTACGGGCTCATAGCCAACGACGGCACCGAGTTCACGTTCCTCACAAACAAGGACGCTCCAAGGTACAAACTAGTGAGGGTCGACGTCGCAGGCGACGAACCCGGATCGTGGACCGACGTCGTTCCCGAAGACGACAAGGCGGTCCTGGAGTCGGCGTGCGCCGTCCATGGCCACAAGCTGCCGGTGAACTACTTGTCGGACGTCAAGTACGTCCTGCAGATGAGGAGCTTGGTCACTGGCGAGTTGCTTCGTGACATACCCATTGACACAAATAGCATACTCTGCTGCAAGTAGCAATTTTTTGCAGAATTTTTACAACCTCGAACCTCTGCACATATCTGTCAAACCTCCATACTTCTGCTGACTAGTGCTGCTAATGTCTCAGTTCTATATTTCCTGTTTTGTGTGTCATTTTAGCTTCTTAGGAGTACAACAAAGACCCTATGAGAGTCCAAATGCATAGGAGACGTTATGAATATAGACATTCAAATGCTATGTCACAAATGACATTCAAACTGGGATAGAGGGAGTAGATAAGTACCTAGAAGCTAGAGGTTCAAATTGGGACATAGGCTACTTTTCGCGGAGAATTTAGATTGGTTCTCATTTACTCTATCTAATCACCATTTCGGTACAATTCATTCTACTGATACTGTACTTTCATGTTTTGGTGTATTTATTTATTAAAAAAGTTTTACCCCTCCAAAAAAAAATTACTCCCACATCTAGCGATTACAACAAGAGGGGCCACGGCACTAGGAGTCTAGGACAGTGAGCATACCCTGTTTTTTACTGCAAGAGAAAGAAAAATGCATATCACACCACAGAGGAACGCACAGTGCAGAGTGCACAGGCAAATCAGAATCTCAACAGTAAAGAAAAGGAATTTCAGAAAGAACACAGAATCTTCACAGTGCAGAGTGCATAGGCAAAGAATCTCGATGTCATGGCTCGTGAGCCCTGGCCGGCCCTCGCGTGAGTCGTGACAACGACGCATCCTCGGTCCTCATGCGCATGACAACATTCTTACACCCCCATGGCGACATCGTCCTCGTTTCTCGCAGGAGTCGCAGGTCAATATGTGTCCTCACATTATTCGGTGCGCTGGCCGCTAGGATTATCTACGTTCTCTCTCTCTCTCTCTCTCTCTCTCTCTCTCTCTTCTATACGAGGAACAGATAAGAAATAAATAAAACCCCTTGATTTTTATGCTCACAGACCTGAGTCAGTGCAATAAAGCAAACTGTCGTACGAACTATCAGGAATTTCTATGAGTACTGTACTCCATATTTTCTCTCCCCTGTCGACATTTTTAATTGTGTAACTTTAAAAAAAGAATGGGAAGGAATGCCCGCGGCATGATGACATCCCTGGGTCTGGGCGCTCTATAAAACCAGGAGAGGAGGACGGATCGTGTTGGTGTGCCCTGTGTTGTCATCTCCCGCGCCGTCGCCTCGTTTGTGTTGTGTGCTCTCGCAGCTCCGCGCTTGACGCGTACGCGTGAGCGTTGCTTCTTTGTGTCTCGCCATGGGCTCCCTGGCCACCGCGGACGAGCCACTGCCGCCCCTCAAGTACCCTCAGGCTCGCCGGGATGACGACATTGTCGACGACTACCATGGCGTCCTTGTGCCGGACCCCTACAGATGGTGAGTCTTAAATGTTTATGTGTGCTCTCCTTGTTATCTTTCTGCCCTATTCCATCCAGACATTTTTTCATTTGCTTGCGCCTTCAGCCCTTCATCAGTGTTTGGAGATTATAGTGGTGGTCCTAGCACTTAATTTGTCCGTAAATTTGGCTTCTAACAATATTAATTTGCATGCCGAGAACGAACGTAGTGTGTAGAGAAACGCATTTTGCCCATTCAAGAATCGCCCGTTCAATACCCGGTTCGTAGTGTAAAATGAACGCCACGTAGTTTTTTTTTTTGTTGACTCTAACGCCACGTAGCTTTTCTTCAGGAAAAGAAAATAAAAACAGTTACTTTGCTATATTATATTTTCGTGTCCCAATCTACTACCGTTTTTAATAAACGCGCTTTGAGATGCTGCGAAATGACATCAAGTCCAAGGTTTAAACAAGAAAAAAAAAACTTAACCCTCCCGTCGAGCCCAACCAGATCACCTCTTCAGGGTTATGAAAGCAACCGTCAGGAGAACGATTGCAAACAGACAGTTGGTGACGTACAGGAGTCTGGCTTGGTCGTTGTCCGCTATGACGGCCCTCTGGTGGTACATGGCGCAGACGCGCTTGGCCACCCTCACGACGCGGCTGAAGACTGCCCGGCGCACTCGTCTTTGCGCGAGGCCGGGGCGGACATGGGAGAGGAAGTAGCGGAAGCGAGCGGAGACCACAAGCCACCGTATCCACATCCAGACCCGCCACAACACTCCAGGGCACGACGCAAGGCATCATTGGTAGGGGGAGTGTCACTCATGGCCGCGGAACAGTGGAGGGTCACGAGGGAAGGAGACGACGGCGACGAGGGAAGGGGGAGATCTCCACGGCGGAGTCGACGAGAACATACGCGAAGGACAATGAGGAGAGCAAAGATAAAGTTGACCAGGCTTTTGGGCCTCTCGGGCCGAGCTTCGGCGTAGCGGCCCATGTTGCGGCCCAAGTGCTCTCTCCTTTTCTCGTTTTTTAGTAGTGTTTTTCTAAAGTCTTGCAGTGGTTAGTTTTTCAGAGGCAGAGTTTTGACTAGTGATGGTAGCAGTAGCAGTAGTTTTTCCCTTTTGGAGTAGTTTTTTCCAAAGTTGTACAGGTCGTTGTATTTCTTTTTTTTCCTTTTTTCGTCTAATAAAATTAGACGACGATCTTTCGTCGTCCCTTTCGAAAAAAAAAGATGCTGCGAAATGACGATTTTAACATAATCCAAGAAGACAACCTATGCACTAACATTTAGAAAGTTTTTGTCACGACTGATCTTTGAATAGCAAGAAATTAGGAACATGTGGTGACAATATTTGAAGATCAAATCAAAAATGTCGTTGGAGGATTCTTTTTTTCGCTAGAAAGTTCTCCTATTTCGTTCATTCTAAGTATTCCACCAAAGGTATATCATGATTCCGTCTATTCTCCTTTGGCTTGACATTTCCGCCAGTATCCATGTAAGGAACCCGACATATCCACTGCGTCAAGGATCGCTAAACTTAACCATCTTCTGAGGTAGCACCAAACTTGTTTTTGTGAACGGGCAATCTTTGCATAAGTGGTTCGGAGTTTCTGGGTCTACTCCGCGTAGCTTACAATCGGATCACTTGGCCAATTACGTTTGGCCAAGTTGTTAGCGGTAAGAATTTTCCTGTGTACCATCAATTTATAACTTGTCAGATTTTAGTCCTTTGGAGGTACCAAATTTTATACCTCCCTATGTATAATTTTATTTACGGTACTCTCTACTGACGGTACGAGTAGAACCAATCTCGTCGGAAACATAAACGAAACTTAATCCTTCTTTCTTTTTTTCAAATCAAACTTAGTAAACTTAAAATTTTATTTTTCCATTGGTTTAGAGTCTTTAATTAGACATCGTGCTGAGAAACCTTGATTAAATAACCGTACGTCATTAGGATGGAGGAGCTGGATTCGAAGGAGGTGAAGGAGTTTGTGGACGCGCAGGCGGCCGTGGCCAACGCCGTGCTGTCCACCTGCGATCACCGCGGCCGCCTGCGCGGGCAGCTCACTGCGCTCTTCAACCACCCGCGCTTCCGCGCGCCCTTCAAGCGCCGGGGCAGCTACTTCTACTTCCACAACCCAGGCCTCCGGCCACATGCCGCCCTCTACGTGCAGCACGGGCTCGGCGGCGAGCCCGACGTGCTCTTGGACCCCAATATGTTCAGCGACGACGGCACGGTGTCGCTCGGCATGGTCGGCGTGAGCAATGACGGCGACCACCTGGCCTACGGCACTAGCGCCAGCGGCAGCGACTGGGTCACCATCAGGGTCATGCGCGTGCGCGACAAGGAGCACCTGCCGGATACGTTGTCCTGGGTGAGCACCTCATTTCAAGACTGATACGAAGACAAGCTCTTTGCTCGTTGACTGAATTGTTTTTGAAACATCACAATGCAGGTGAAATTCTCGCGCATCGCGTGGACTCGTGACGGCCGGGGTTTCTTCTACTCGCGTTTTCCAGCTCCAAGGTCAGTGCCGAAATTTGTAGTTTTACACTACCCGTTCTGAAGAAATGGCAACTGTGTTCCAAACTTCAGTTGGCGATGTTGGTGCTGGTGAGTAGGAAAGGTGGTGAAGCAATGGATTCTGGGATCAAGACCGACGTCAACCTCAACCATGAAGTCTACTACCATTTCCTTGGAACAGAGCAGTCACAAGACGTGCTATGCTGGAGAGACCCTGATCATCCCAAGTACATGTACATGCCCGAAGTCACAGAAGATGGCAAGGTATGCATACTGACCTTGATTTTTTCAGAAAAGTTAGCACTCACAGCATCGAAGATAATCCTAGTCTGATGATATCTGTTATTCCCTGTCGCAGTACGTGATCCTTTCAGTTTCAGAAACATCAGAGCCGGTGAACAAGCTCTACTACTGCGACCTCTCAGCTCTTGCTGACGGGCTGGGCGGCATGAAGCAGAGCACCCATGACAACGGCATGCTCCCCTTCGTCAAGCTCGTGGACAGATTTGAGGCCTACTACGGGCTCATCGCCAACGACGGCACCGAGTTCACGTTCCTCACAAACAAGGACGCTCCACGGTACAAACTGGCGAGGGTCGACGTATCTGCCGCCAACGAACCCAGACCGTGGACCGACGTCGTCCCCGAGGACGACAAGGCGGTCCTGGAATCGGCGTGCGCTGTCCATGGCCACAAGCTGCTGGTGAACTACCTGTCGGACGTCAAGTACGTCCTGCAGATGAGGAGCTTGGTCACTGGGGAGCTGCTTCGTGACATACCCATTGACATTGGCACTGTCAACGGGATCTCCGGTAGACGATCCGACTCCGAGGTGTTCATCGAGTTTGCGAGCTTCCTTACCCCCGGGATCATCTATTGGTGCGATGTCAGCGCTGAGATCCCAGAGATGGACGTGTACAGAGAGATCTCAGTTCCAGGCTTTGATCGAAACGAGTTCGAAGCCAAGCAGGTAACTTCTCTGTTCTCTCCAACTGCAAACACGCTGTCACCTGAACAGTGATCACTGGAGTATATCTGAATTGTTTTATTCAGGTGTTTTATCCGAGCAAGGACGGAACCAAGATCCCAATGTTCGTCGTGTCCAAGAAGGGCATCGACCTGGACGGCTCACATCCAGCACTGCTGTTCGGCTACGGCGGTTTCGGCATGAGCATGACGCCGCAGTTCAGCGTCACCCGCGTGGTCCTCATGAGGAACCTGGGGTTCGTGGCGTGCGTCGCCAACATCAGGGGCGGCGGCGAGTACGGCGAGGACTGGCACCGGGCCGGGTCGCGCGCCCACAAGCAGAACTGCTTCGACGACTTCGTCGCCGCCGGCGAGTTCCTCGTCTCCGCGGGTTACACCTGCCCGGCCAGGCTGTGCGTCGAGGGCGGCAGCAACGGGGGGCTCCTGGTAGCTACCTGCATCAATCAGGTTAGTTCCCCTGTCTCATGATGTAGTGCAGAGAGTGGAGAAATGAATAGGCTGCTGATCTGTTTTGTGAGTTGTGGCTCCAGCGTCCTGATCTGTTTGGGTGTGCCCTGGCTCATGTGGGAGTGATGGACATGCTACGGTTCCACAAGTTCACCATAGGTACGGTTCAGCCTCTATTCCTGAAGATCACGAATTAGTTTCACTGCAAAATGGTTCCTTCAAAAAGTTTCACTGCAAAATGTACAGACTTCTCACGAATAAGCTCCTCTGCATCTTCACTTTTACAGGTCGTGCATGGACTTGCGACTTTGGGTGTTCGGAGAACGAGGAAGAGTTCCACTGGCTTATCAAGTATGGCGCAGCGGCTGCTTATTTCTCTGAATGTTCATGTTGACTGAATTTCAGCATTCGCCTGTCGTTGCACCTGCTACTACTGTCTGTTTTCACAAATTCGCAGTCCACAGACACACGGAGAGTCGCCAATGACGCCTTTGATCATGCAGGTACTCCCCGCTCCACAACGTGCGGCGGCCGTGGAGGAGGAGAAGTGGGCAGCGGCCAGCGGCAACCCAAGCTGGCGCGGCGGCGGCCAGTACCCTCCCACCATGCTGCTGACGGCGGACCACGACGACCGCGTCGTGCCGTCGCACACGCTCAAGTTCCTCGCGGTACGCGTGGTCTCCACTCGATCGGCTGCTCTCTTCGTTTTCCGTAGCTCCGCACATGTCTGACGAGTCGCCGTGCTGTGTGTCCTTGCTCGAATCCGGCAGACGATGCAGCACGTCCTGCGCGCGGGCGCGGAGGGCAGCCCGCAGACGAACCCCATCATCGCCCGGATCGAGCGCAACAGCGGCCACTGCTGCGGCCGCTCCACACAGAAGATCGTATGCTCTCTGGCGCCCTGTTTTTCTTTCCCTCGCTCGTTGTTGAAAAAACATGGGGAGTTTGCCACGTTTCTCGTGCACAGTCCTTTGAACTGAACCGCTCCGTTTTGTTGTGGGTGGCAGATCGACGAGGCTGCGGATCGATACGCGTTCGCGGCCAAGATGATGGGAGTCTCCTGGATCGATTGAGTAATAGCCTGCGTGGCGTGATCTCGTGAAGTCCGCGGCCGTCTTAAGTCTTTCCGTGTGAAATTCGATAAGCACGCATTGCTAGCTGGCGGTTAGACTGTGTCGGATCGTATTGTATTGTAACCAGCCACAGGTTACCACTTACCAAAGTGGCATCACGCATGACATGTACATATAGCTTGCCTTTTTTTTTTACTTCGTCAAAATTTCCGGGCAGCGCTCCAGCGTCATCATCATGATGCTAGGTCGACGATATGCACGCTAACGCCGCACCCGTGTGATGTTGATTTTGCACTTTCTTCTTGCGACAATGCGTGATTCAAGTTAAGAGAAATGGCCTGCCACATACAACAACTTTGGTTTGCCTTCGACAACGCTTGCTTGTAAGGATATTGCTTAATTTTTAAGAAAGTTTATTATTTCGCAAAAAACATACACATGGTTGAAAATCTTTTTTTTTTTGACAAATCATGGTTGAAAATCTTTTACCCATCAGGTTAATATGTCAAGTCGAAACCTCTAAACCGTATCGTATTGTTTTTTATTTAAAAAGGGCCAATGCTACCAACGTCACGTCACCAACTATTGACCTATTAGTAAACCGTTTTATGCCTTGTTCATTTATGTCGTTTCCAGTGGCGGATCCAAGATTGGATCAAGAGGGGGGCTAAGTAAGGGTGATTTTGATTCATAATGAAGATTTAAAGGTGGTTTAGTGCTAATGCTACAGTAATCCTATGGAAATTAGTGCATCACACTCTACGTCCCAGCCCCCCTTGGATCCGCCAATGGTCGTTTCTGTCCTGAAAACTTTCCAGTCCTGGATAGGGTGACTCACGGTATATCACTCGATGCATGGTTTTGTTCTGGACGTAGAGTGTCCCATCACTGTTTCGGGCCAAATTAAGGTGAAAAAGATATGCATTCCTGACCAAAACTAACCGAATGACCATTTTTATTTGGCCGGACAAACTAGGTCTATTCAGATCCGGGTGGAATAGGTCACGTTTCGGGCCGTCCGGCCAAAACAAACATTGTCTTAAATAGTAATTACCTGGTTATACATTCATACTACAAACATTCTTCGTATTCAAGCTAGGGAATTACTCGCAACATTATCATAGTGCAAGAAATTATCCATGTATTCTTTTAATTTGAAATCGTTTACAGAACATGTTTTCGTTCGATTGTATTAAATGATCTTGTGTCCTTAAGCCTTACTAGGTAAGGGATACGATGGACATTTCAGTAGGCTAATGCGTCGTACTTGCATTTCTATTGCCTCGATTGCTATGAATGTTTTAACCTATTTTCTCTGAGGGTCTATTTGGATCTTTAGAATTTCCGGAATTGAATTTATAATTTATTAAACTGCGGTTGTGCAAAAGGAATTTAAGATTCCATAACTTTTTAAAGTTTACATAAATCCATTTTAAATTCATAAGACAAGAGATGTGAAATAGATTTCATGAATTTTTCCTCCCCAACTCAAGCAAAGTTATAGGCTTTATTGAACGAATTCTTTGAATTCTTCTTCCACAACTATGTTATTATTAGTCTACAAATTCAATACTTGAAATTGCATGCATCATCTCGTGGCATTTTTCCGTTTTCGTGCTAGAGTACACTAGCTGGCTTGGCGTCCCCGGATCTGCGCCCACTACATCCATGGGTAATTGTACAATTTGGGGAAAACACAAAAATTGACGACGTGGCAGAGGTAGAGATGAAATTGCATTCAGAAAACGAAACGTCTGCATCTCACCCGATTCCGTTGTCCTCACGAGTGACGACTGACGAGTCACGACCACCAGACACGTCTCAGAAGAAGCTTCTCGAACGCGTGCCCTAGCCCTCCTCCGCATCCCCCACCGCCGTGCGCCGGCCAATTTCTCCAGCCAAGGCACCTCGCCGACCTCCATTCCCCCGATTCGCATAGCGGAGCCCAGATTGCACTTGCTCCGCCCCCCCCATCCAGTCCACACCAGCCCCACGCCGCGCCGCCAGTCGCCGCACGAGGGGGGCGCCCGCGAATCCGCGATGCCGAAGAAGATGGGCGTGAACTCCAAGGCGGAGGCGGCCCGCGAGCGCCGGTCCGCCGCGGAGGCGGACCGGCGCGACCGCCAGGAGCGCGCCAAGGAGGAGCAGTACTGGGCCGAGGCCGAGGGCCCCAAGTCCCGCGCCGCGCGCCGCCGGGAGGAGGACGCCGAGAAGCGCGCCGAGGCCGCGGCGCGCAAGGCCGAGAACCGCCGCCTCGCCGAGGCCGAGGCCGCCGCCGTCGCCGCGTCGGCCGCGGCGCCGTCCAAGGCCGCCGCGCGCAAGGCGTCCCGCGTCGCCGCCCCGCCCCCCAAGGTCACCGAGGCCGAGCTCGCGCGACTCCGCGAGGAGGAGCGCCTCCGCCTCGAGCGCGAGGCCGAGGCCGCCAAGAAGCGCGCGGCAAGGGTCGCCGAGGAGGAGGAGTACGAGCGCGTCGTGCTCGTCGAGAACACCAACAGGGATGAGTCCCTCATCGAGGCCAGGTCCGTTGAGGAGGCCATCGCGCGGATGTCCGTCGTCGATCCGCAGGCGTCCCTTCCTGCTGACAAGCATCCTGAGCGTCGCCTCAAGTCGACATTTAAGGTAGCCCTATTAATTTTATCAAATTTTGTTTCGTACGCTCTTTTACTAAACTATCTAGCCTGCACCGCAATTACAAAGGAAATAGGTATATGTTATATACTACTAGTAACATAGATATATCATTTTTTTGTATGATTCAGAAAGATATGTGAGGCTGTGTAATTGTAGTTGAAAATGATTCGGTCCTTGTGCAATGAGGAGCTAAGTTTAAGAACTACGATGCCCTCATGCCTTAGCTAGTTTGTTAAAAAAAAACTTCCGTAAGCACAGATGAACATGACACCCATCCATGGTAGTGACTGTTGGAATACCTGAAGGAGCACTTGAAAATAACACACTATCGTCATAGTTGGTATGCAATAGGAAATTAATAATGCTGTAGTGTTGCATGATTTTCTTTTACTCTGCTATTCCAAATCGGTCCCAATGCTTTGGGACATTCTAATATGCATAGCGCCATTTTTTAATCTAGTTACTAATTCCATATGGTACTACAATTTAAGAATAAGAAAATTTGCAATAGTTTCCACTCAACACATACTGTTTGACTTATAGTATTGCTGCTGAGTTATCTTTGGTTGTGCTGCTATACTGCAGAAGCAACGTGTTCAGCAATATTACATTTCCTAAAGGAGGAAACACATACAGAATAATGCTTTGTCTGTACATAGAAAATATTGAAGTGGTATATAATTCTTCCAAAGAATTCACAGCTGTGGTCTTCTTATATTCACTTTCAATCAACACAGTATTTGTGATAATTTTCAATACCTTGACCCTTGGTGTAATTATTTGTGCTTCAGTAGACATTTAATTTTTCTACTATTCGATACATATTTGGTGATTCAATGCATTTGTGATAATTTTATGATAGGCATTTGAAGAGGCAGAGCTCCCTAAACTGAAGGAAGAAAAGCCAGGCCTAACACTGCATCAGTACAAAGACATGATATGGAAACTGTGGAAGAAGTCTCCAGACAACCCTCTTAACCAGGTTTGGCTTCTGTCTCTTAGCAATTTTGTACTATGTCTTCTGTTAATTTTTCAACAGTACATGATTTGTATGAATCTGCCATATCTGCCATCTTCAGTAATTGAAATTGTACCTAAAACTTGTTTCTACTAATTTTCACTAGTGATATTCTTGGTCTTAGAAATTTCAAGTGGTTTGGCCTTAGGCATGTTAGTGTTTTAATACATGCTTAGCGTGATTTATGTCTAAATCCTCAAACAAATATTTATGTGCAGGCTGCTGACTGATTTTGCAATCCTACTGAACTGTTGGTGTAATTAAAGGCAAGTATTAAATCTCTAACCTAAATAGGTTCATTATATTATACTTGTATGTTGGATTTCATGAGCAATAGCATGCCATTGTTTTATATGCAGATCAACCTCCAAACAGCTCTGTGCTGCGTTGATACCTTTTTCTTGAGTGGATGTGCAACAAACCTTGATCAGAAAGATGTTTCAGTATCAGGCTAATAATTTTCAAATTACTGGAGTGTATACTGTGCGAGGTGCTCTTGTTTAGACTTTGTTGAGGTTCCTTTTTCTGTTTAGTATGGTTGGGCACATGTTGGTACCAAACATACTTCACGCGTGATATTATTTTGAATCTTGAACAAATTGTTTCATGGGCTAAACCATGATATGTTCATTGAGTTACAAAGGCTGCCTTATTATTTGGCTCTGTAATCATTTGAGTTGCTTCCCTTCATTTCGTCTGAAAGATGTGGAAAATGTACGTATGAGTTTCGTTTCTGTGGATGCAATTTACCTTATGGGTCTAATTGGTCGCTTGCATTTGCCTATTTAGATATACATTTTTAATGAAAGGGTATTTAGATATATACATTGACTCATCGAAATATTGGACGTGTACTTATTTTGGAAATAAAATTTCATTGTACGACACAAGGGGTAACAATGGATAGGATGACCTTCTCCACAGCGTAGAGAAAAACGTTGCTGTGGATGGTGCACTTTGTTTTTTTTAAGAAGGTAGGGAAATGTGATAATAAAATAGACAAGTTTTCATTGAGAAGAAAATAGACACCAAAAGTTTCAGTTGGAGAAGACTTGACTTAGGTGACTGGACATACCATTACACCTTCCACTCAACCAGTTAAGCTAGGCGCTTAGCAAAAATGTACGTATGCAGAATTTGGTATGTCCAGTGTTAGCAAAAATGTACGTATGCAGAATTTGCCACTCGGGGAAACAGAAAAGATTAGCGTTCTTCTGAGCTCGTCATTGCCGCGCTACCTCATCATGTGCAGGCGTAGGGACCGCACGCCAGCCACGCTAACAGCTAAAGGTCCGGGCGTCCGGTTACTGGAGGAAGTCCATCTTAACATCAGTGACATCGAGTTGCAATATCTCAGCTCTGCACCCTAGTATGGCTCCGATGCTGCAATAGGCAAAGTGGAACGAGGCCTTCATCAGGAATATAGTATAACTGTAAAGCAAGGTCATGAATTCAATCTTTACATCAAAATGACTGATGAGGACTGAACATGCAGTTATATATTTTTTTTCCATGAAAAGATTTGTGTATCTGACAGTTAGCATTTGGCTAGTTACAAAAAGGCTAAATAAAGAAATAAAGATAATGTTACCTGGGGTGCGTGCGTCCAAGATCACCATGCACAAATTCCTTGATGTATGTTCCAGCCTATTAAACATATACCAGCGGATTACTAGAAAGAACCAGAAAACCGAGGGCATAATTAAGCCTTACTTTTTATATGCATCACCTTGATATCTATTAAACAAATCTAACATCTGGATCATTTTTCAATCCATTTCGATATGCAGAAAAGCAACATATACCAAAAATGGACAAACAGAGATGTTCTTAAGAAAATGTTAAGCTAGTCGCAATACTAACCTGTGTGCATAGATGCAGCAAGTAGTAGCTTGAGCTGCCTGTGACTTGCTCAATCTCCATCCTGATGGACAAACATACTTCTCAGATTATATCATGATACAATATTCTGAATAATGGACTATATAAAGAAAGCTGGGGGTCACCAGTGTATAATGCGCTTCCGCTCTAATGGGCTTCTGCGATGAAGTACTCTTATTGGGGTCTTCTGTACAATTTCCTACATTACAGGCACGGCAATGCTATAACATGACATGAGATTTGTCAAACAAAGCAATTTCGAAACAACATCAACCAACACAATCAATTACATCACAGGTTTGCCATACCATATCCTTTGTAGTAGAAATATTATGCAGATCATCATCTGTCAGATCACGAGAAATCCATATAAGGGCAGTATACTGCTTCTGCGCATTCAAGTAATATAAGCCTTAGTACTCAGCAATGAAATAGATTCAGCAATTCAGCTAGTAACGCAACATAATAAGAGGGGGAAAAGATTGAATGAAAGCCAGAAACAGGTCTAACAGTGTCATCAGCAAAGTGATACCCTCAATTACATAAAGTACCTGTTTCTCTGCTTCTCCTTCACGCATCATGGTCCATATTTCATTACCTACCAACTTGAGATTTCGAACTCTGACCTAAGGAATGATGAGACTTAAGCAAATCATATGCAATGCAGATATTCAATTGCGTTTAAGTTCCTGTGCACTCTGAATTTTGATTCAGTGTCAGAATTCAGCTCTTACATATTTCTTTTCAGAGTTGTTAATTCTCTCTTCAATTTGTTGAACTTCAGTTTCAGATGGAATGGATCGAACATTCAATACTTCAACTAGAAATGGACGACCAGATCCAAGCATCCGCACCTACATATATGATATGTTCAGCACATCGAATATCAACAGGCACAGTTCAAGAATCCACTATAACATTACATCAATGTCTTCTCTCCCAGCAGCATGGAACTTGCAGCTATCACCTTTGCAGATGGCACGAACATTCTCCCCAACTATCTCCTACAATGGCTGTGATACTTAGATGTAGCACTCTTTCTTGAAGGGAGAGTGTGAGAGAAGCTTACCTCAACTGAAGCTTCACCCATTCTCTCATCATCTATTATCCAACATGACTGACTGACGTTCCTTGAAAGCTGGCAGTGAAATGTAGTATCAGGGAACCAGAACCTAGTGAATGAAATAGAAAAGGTACATATGCTTTATCTACTATGAATGACAATTCAAGTTAGATGAAAGATAATCAAGCACACCTTCAAATATCTTCCACCAAGATATATAGGTGATCTCAAGCATGATATTAGAAGATGGCAAGGTTTGAACACCTGAAGCGACCGAATTAGTTGATGAAAAAGTTGATACAAACATTTTCCCATTTCCAACAACAAACCAATATTATGGTAGTAAAAGAGTAGTCACCTTTTCAGGAGGCAATTGAAATACATTACAGAATTCTTGATCTTGGATGCCCTCAAGAGTCTTGTAGATGAATGAGTCTGATTCGCTTGTTTGTTTATTGTTGTCATCTGCTGAATTCCTTTTATAGGCCTCATTTGAAGTATGACCTCCATTCCTTGAATCTGTGAAAACATCACAAAAATCTTCAGATGGATGAACAATATGACCCATCATCCATCTTAAGTATAATAAAGTAGTGTGTCAGAAGATGACAGCCAGTATGATGAAACCTGTTTTCCTTTTACGGCCATGCTCATTCGGCAGTAAACTATGAAGCTTTTGTGACGCATCACCATGAGTATATGCTAAGCGGATTCTAAATGAATTGTTACCATGTTTAGCATTCTGAAAAACAAAATGTTCAAACGTGTTGAAGTAAGTGAACAAGCAACTATAAATTTTAGAATGTTGTATCACCAGAACTACAAAGAAAATGCAATCAAGAAAACACTTACCATTAGTTTCTCGAGCGATGGTGCTATCAAAAGTCGCAAGGCTTCCTTCACTGAAATTGTTTGTTGCGGAGACATTTTGTCCTTGAACCAATTTTCGTTGACATATTTTTGTTTCATATATAATCTGTTCAGGTAAAAGTCAATGTTTTATGCAAACATTTATTTGGTACCACATGGCATTAGAAAGACAGACAAAACATCCCCAGGTGAATTTTGAACAGAAAAGGAATTGATTTACATTTAGTCATCCATTAAGAGTTTAAAACTAAATATGGGCCACTGCTGGCTATAATTAAACCTTTCTAGTTAACCAAAGTTGTGATGGAATTCTTTACAATATATGAATCATATGATTGTATCCCCTTTTTATATAGATTCTGTAAAAACTTATGGAATTCTGGCATGATTAACACGATGCTATCTCCATGAGTAAATGTCACAGATATTGGAGCAATAGGTGTCTCCATATAAAAAAATTGGAGCAAGAGGATAACTGCCACAGATATTGTTAGCTAGAGATGATTACCTAATTGCACGCTCATTAGCGGCTATAACCGGCGGCAGTGAAATTTCTAGAGAAAACTCATCAACTTGATAACCCTCCCTTTGCACTACTTGAGATATCACTGAAGAGATGTTGTCAATATGAGAAATGCCATTAGGTGTCTCTAAACCTTCATCTCGATGGAAGGCTGGCAGCAATACTCCCAAGCAGACAGAGCAATATGCATCATCATTCATCGATAGACATGGACAGGAACCTCCTTTTATGGAATCATCGTGTTCTTCAAGAAAGGAATGGAAAACTGATGTCGAAAGAGTTGCACAGGAGCAAGCACTGGTATAGGCTCCAAGCAGGCGCAGGATGCAACGCACACAGACCTGCAATAAAGCAGAGTGCGCCCTAATTTAGTACTAAATGCTCCCAGATCACACGAGAAGCACTACATTCAGCATTCGCAGCAATAATAATAATAAAAATCAGCCACAACAACCACTCCACTAATCTAACGGGCTCGTGCCGAGGTGAAACGAGTGCTGGGAATCGAGCAGCAATTATTGAACACTCAACACTTCAACAGCACATGAGGAGGATGGAGCAGCCGTACCCCGACGGAAAGGAGGTGGTGGACGGCGTGCAGCGGCGGGAAGGAAGACTCCGCGGCGCGTTCAAGGACGCTTCTGGCCTCCGCCTCCGCCGTTGCACTGGCCTCCGCCATGGAGGTTTGGCGCGCGGCGAGGACCGATGAGCCAGGGGATGGACGGCGGCCGGCGGCGCGGGGACGGGGACGGGGACGGGGACGGGGAGCGGCCGAGGCGGAGGCGCCGAGCGGGTATAGTAGATGGGCTCTAAAGCAATGCCAAATGGGCCAGCAATCATGTAGTGTGGACTGCTGCTGGTTCGAAGGAGGTGGGCCTGGGCTGGACTGATAGCTCAGGCCACATTCGGTGGACCACCACTATTAATTGGGCTCCTATTTGTATTGAACTCATCTTGTGCATATATCGTTTTTCACGTTTCTAAAAAGATATCGTTTTTCACCATTTTCACGAGTTCCATCGTCATTGAATTGCTATATGTGCATGCCGCACATGTTACCATTTTCACGAGTTCAACAAAGAAATTATGACGCTGACTATCTCAGTACAAAAATTAATCCTTCATGAGTTAATCTTTGTTCAGCGGCCGTCTAACTTTGCTTTAGGGAGACTGTCGAATTTGATGCTCCAAGTTTCACGCAAGGCCCGGTTTAGTCCCTGTCATTTGAGATTGTCCATGTAACCAAATTTCGGATAAATTAACTCGTTTCTCTTAATGGCTTTCTAATGCTAAAAAGGGCAAATTCCTAAGGGCAGCCTCAACGCATGCACACCAAAAGTAGTCTCACAAAAGCAAGCATAAGATAGTCACAAAAAAAAAAAGTAAGCATAAGATAACTAAGAGGCATGCTATATTTCAGATGCCTGAAATGTAGCTTTTGTTCAAGCGATAGGCAGCAGCCACGATTTCACGTTGCTGTGCTTTCATGGTGCACAGATCTTCAAGCAATTAACATCAACGAATCACATGTTGTCTGAACGGAACACATGTTTCAGGCGACCGACAGATAGGAAATGTGGATAACTATACACACAACACAAATATAGCAAGTTTCTTTTTCATTTAGTGTTGCTACACCCCTTTTCTCTCCTCTGCGCATGTCGCTTTTCCCTTCCTCTCTTCTCTCACAAAACCAATCGCTTAATGTTTTTTGTTGTCTGCCAAACTACAATAACTTTTGTAGGGGACTTTGATACTTCTGCAAGCTACAAGCAAGGTGAGCTGGTTGTTTTTATCAGGTGGGTAAGTATAATAAAGCCACCCTAGGTGGGTTGTCTATGCCGCTCCATGTCAAAAAAAAAAAAAAAAATCCTTGCTGGATGAAAGAGAGATAAGGAGAGAGACACAACGAACACTTGGCTTATCGTACGTCCGAGGTCCGACTAGCTATGCGTATTGTATGATAGAAAAAAATGATGTTCCTATCCTGCTACCACCAGTAATCTGGCGTTTACCGCGTCTTGGAGAATCCTATTGGTTGTGCATCTTCTGCATTAATTAATGGCTCTATCTGCACCCAAGAATACATATATTACTGAGCTATTATACATATACTAATGAAGGCTATTACGGACGTGGCACTAGCATTTATAGCTTGCTACCGACTGGCGACTGCGTTATATCCTTGCTCTAAGGTTGAAGCTACAAGCCACGCAAGAGCATTGGGACAGGCAAAGTTGCTCTTGGCTGTTAGGGTCAATTTTGAACTAGTAAGAAGTTCCAAAGCTTGAGGGAACAAACTAAGAATCGTTCAAAAGTCTGAGTACCATTGGCTGCTCACCCTTTTTGATTTTTCCTACCTGACAAGAAGTCCAAATCTTGAGGGAATAAACTAAGAATGGGTCAAAAGCCTGAGGACCATATGGCTGTTCACCCTTTGATTGTTCCTACCTGGCGAAAAAGACTAGTACGGCGCACAGAGTTTAAATAAAACAGGAGAAACAACGCAATGAAGTCATTATCATTGGTATGAGATGCGTGTTTACTTAAACCCCCAGCATTTTGTTTGGGAAGAACATGACAAGCAATAGGTATCAGTGCTTATATAGGAAACCCCGATCACGAACACGCCGCCATGAGAACCTTCTCGATCGACGCCCACAAGAATCACCTCTATAGAGACTATAGTATAATATAGCCCTTATAAACCAATCTCCTAACTGTCACACCCACACTGTCACACTGAGTGACATTATTACTATTGGTATTATAGTTGCAGTTCATATCGTCGTCGAAGCATGAGCTTTCACAACCAAATAAAATGTTGCTAGCTCATGGCTGCGACGCCGACGCCACCAGCTGCTGCACGTTGACCGGTTGGACGAAACTCGCGTTGCCGCCGAAGAGCTGCTCCGCGGTGTACGCCGCCACCTTCTCCGTGGGATGGAACCTGTCCCAGAAGTAGGCACTTTTCCGGTTTGGGCACAGCGGAACCGTGTGGTCGCACCCGGTCTCGCCGAAATTCCCTCTGCCGCAGCACGGTTTGAAGGTGTTGTCTGTAACTATAGTGCACACACACGGACACAAAAGACCACCATCGTCAGCATCAGAAAAGAAATCATGGAGGAGATCGATCGGAAGGATCGATCATCAGGACTCAGGAGCATTAGATTATATTACTGTTGCCAACGGTGTTCAATATAGATCTGGCCATCCCGATGGCGTTTCCGAGGGAATACTTCATGCCGGGCAGCTCGTTTTGGCTGAGGTTCTGCAGCATCGAGTCGATCATGGGGTACAGCTGCAAGGAGAGGCTGTTAGCCACGGTGAAGCAGCCTAAGCCGTCCATGTCCTTCGTTTTCTTGGCTATCTTCCTCTGCAACGGGATGCACCCGATCAGAGACGGGCTCACGACGCTGAACTTGGTTACCCCGGCGGCGTACAAGTCCTGCAGATCGTCGTTTAGGAATGATGATCTTGCATGCCAAGTTAAGATCTTCCATTTTGTCGCAGATAGCTAGAGAGTATATATGTAGTACCTTTATGTTGGCCGTGTAAAGATCAATGAGGTTGTGCAAAAATTCGGTGTCATTGCGGATAAATTTGGGGTCGTGATTAGGATCTGCGAATAAATCACTGTACTCGAATATGTCGTTGCTGCCGGCGCTGATGAAGACGAGTGAATTGGAGATGAGGTCGGCCGCCGCCGCCCGTTTCTGTTTCTTGCTCTGCCACTTCCGAACGAGGCTCTTGAAGTGGCCGACTTGGTCGGCCATTGACATCACCTGGCCGTCACACTGCAAGCATCAAACAGAAAACCCGGCCAGTGATGACATATACTTCAGTCGTCGTCTCTGCTGATCGATCGAATCCAGGCACGCACGACACGACAAGTTTTTTTTTGACAGAACTGGAGGGGCAAGGAGCCCCTACAGAGAAATTTATTAAAAAGTAACCAACAGTTTACAGATCAAAAAGGAAAGAAAACAGAAAAACAGAAAGGAGGGGAGAAGAACCCTGAAGAACTGAAGAACTGAAGAACGACAAGTGCATCGACGACGACGATCATCAACAATTCAAACCGCCAAGCATTGCATCATACCACTTTAGGGCTGCCGGTTGTAGGTTTGAGCCCCGACGCTCCTGACGCGAAGTTGATGCCGCCCGTGCCCGTCATCCGGCTTAACCTCCTCGCCGTCGTGTTCTTCAGGGAGAGGAAAGGTGGCGGGCTCTCGTCAAAGCCCAGGTGCTTAGCTGTGCGACGATCGTATCGTTCGCCAACAATTCTTCGTCAGTCTCACTAGGTCGTTACTAGCAGTCCAATCCCCAAGAGAAAACGAAAAAAACAACCCAAGACAGGTTTGATGTGCATGTATACCTAGCAGGTCCGCCATGTTGTAGCCGTTGCTGAAGCGGCCGGTCGGAGAGTAGCGCGGGGGAAAGTCAACGCCGTAGGGCTTGTAGTTCGATTTGCAGCTGTTGTTAACGTAGGGCAGATGTTGGTTGTTGCCGACGTCCACCAGGGAGTCCCCGAACACGAACAGCGCCGGCACGAGGCGGCCGGGCTTCTTCTTCGTGTCGCAAGCCTCCAGCGGCAGGACGGACAGCGAGCACAGGATGATGAGCACCACGAGTACGCCGCCGCGGTTGGCCATCCTCCTCTGCGGTGCGCGCGTCGTCGTCTCCCGCCGGCTCTCCACTTACTCGATCACGACGACGCTAGCTATATAGCTTGTGGCGTTCGTGACAGGATTTCCGACTTGATCGCCGTTGGGTATATATAGAGATGCTGCAGATGCATCATCTCGAGGAAAAAGACAGGATTTGTTGCATACTACATGACTAAATGGAGGCCCGGTACATACAATATTGCATACCCTGTCGGTGTCTTCGGATCCCTCGTCCTAGTAAATAATCCAGAGGATATGCCCGTTTTGTTCAGTATCGCCGTAAACAGAACCTCCGCGGCCTCGTATTCGTCGATCAGATTCAGCCATTCAAGGTGGCCGACAATTACTTAATAATTAATAAAGGGCGTAGAAATTGGATTTCGCAGTGGCCAATTGCTGGGCTGGGGAGAAGTACCACGTACTGCACCGACAGCTGAACCGTCGTTGTATACGTGCCAGGCTGCCAGCGTATGGAAGAGAAGCAAATTCGGATTGCCAGTGGGCGAGAACAGTTCATGGATTGGGTTTTCAGACCGTGTTCGTGGGTCGTGGCTGCAAGCGGCCGGTGGGTCGATCGTACTCGCTTAGAACCGCGACGCGACGTCGCAGCAAAGCTGGCATTGCCAAGCATAGAATGCATCAGCACAGACGACCGGTACTACTGGAAAGGATTCTCCGCTTGCTGTGAGACAAGATCCCTGACGTTGGCAGATACGGTAGTCGGCTCCAATCGACGTCCAGGCGTACGTCCACGATCCATCCAACGCTGAGTTCGTTTCTTTGGTCAAAACATACGTGGCATGTTCTTGGGGCGCGCGTATTATATGCCTATTGCTTCCAATCATTTTCATACGCTGCTTTCATGAATTTTGGACGACAGGTGTTAGTCAACCTAGTAATGGTTTGAAAACCAGCCTATTCCGACCCCACCGTTTATGTTCTTTGACCCAAATCCAACACTACCTGTGGATAATTGTATTTGCTCAGCAGCCTTGTGGGGGCTTTGGAAACCGAGAAACAGTGTGCTTTTTCAGGGTACTCAATGGTAGATGCGAGAAATCTAGTTATGAAGGTAGCTGTTATGGTCCAGCATTGGGTGCTGCTGCGCCCATCGGAGAACAAACAGGAGTTTTCGATGAAAGTGTCCAGGCTGAAAAAATAGCTTCGAGACCAACAAGAATCTGCTTCTGAACCAAGTCAAGAATCCATGGGATCGCTACATGTACAAACACGCCTGGGATGGAGGTATGGCATCTCATCCTGATGAAGTGATGGTGAAGCTGGCGAATACCACGCAGGATGAAGACTCAAACCTGGGGATGAAAGGGTGTCTCCTCAGGAATATCAACTCGGAGTAGAGGAATGGGAGATGGAAGAAGGCGATCTAAAGCTTCATAGTAGCTTTTTTTACTAGCCTGTCGGTGTAGTCTTCAGTTATCTGGGATAGTCGTTTCTGGCGGTGTAACGTCAGTTATCTGGTTCAGTTCTGTTTTTCTTTCACTTCAAACTTTATGGACAGGCGCATCCCGCCTAAGTGTTGTAAACGTTGAATCTTGTTGTCTTTGGTTAATGCTAAAGGCAGGAGCTGGTTGCCCTGTTACTCTAAAAAATCCAACACTACCTGCTAATTTAAAAACAAATAAAACTTTTTTTTCGAGACCGCGCCATTGTGCGCTTTTCAACAAATGAAACTTTAATTGGGTTGCCCCGTGACGGGGGGAGGGTGGTTGTCTTACATCTCCCGCGTATTTATAGTCCTGGAGGCCACAATGACCATGGTGAAAACGACGAGTTTGTTGTTCGGCGAAGGCGCAAATCAACGTTCGACTGACGTCTTTCGGCTTGGCGATTTAGACTTATCCTTGAGTTAGTGTTGTTTTGGTGGTGTAATCTCTCCCTCCCCCTACTGTACTACTCTGATTTGTATTTGGATTGGCGCCACGTCCCCCCCGGTGACCGTTCAAAAAAAATCCTAAGGCGACTTGAAGATCCTCATATGGTATGAATTCTCCCATTCTTATTCTTAATAAACTCGATTTTTTCCTAACTCAAACGACCTTTCTAAAACCTAAGAGGGACTTGATATGGAAGCTTGTTGGGCGGCTGTGCCCCTCCCCTGGCGCGTGCACATGGCCTAGGGTGCTCCCCTAGGCCTACGGGACACGGCTGTTGTGACTGAGAGGGTGGTGGCGTCCATGGCTTGGGCCCAAGTTGATCCATTTTCTTCATCTATGCGTACCGCCCGTGTTGTACGCGTGACAGGAATTGCACCTAACTTCTTTTTTTTGACGAATCTGCACCTAACTTCTCAGGCCGGTTTGAAACAGGTGCAGCCGCATGGGAACATTTCGTCCAGCAGCCCCGCCACTTCTCCCTGACGATGACGTGCTCCTTGACGGCGACGGTGCCACGGCCGGCGCACTGGGACAGGCCGTGAGCGAGCACGTGTGTCTCTTGGGCGCGAACAGGCTTGAACAAGTCCACGCTTGGCGCAGAGAAGAGCTCGCGCAGAGTGCCGGATGCAAGAGCAGGCGTATCTCTAGAGTCCGAACTAGAGGGCGGCAGATCGGACCTTGCAGACGAGCACCGGCGCCGCCACCAGGGCTAGGGGCGTCGAGAAGTTTTATCCATTGTGAGGACACATGGTTTTTACCATAACCATTGTGTGGACCTTTGTGTGATGAGTGATTGTCAACATGCCAACACAAGGCGTGTGTGTGTTCTTACTAACCGATGGCACGCGGTTACGTGTCAAACAATGGTGTCTCTTGGCTCATGTTGTCTGCAGGTGTCGAGCTTGGAGACAGTGGTCGACGGTCGGTGAAGATCAAGTAGGGCGTGCCGTGCTGACGGACCGGGTGCGGTGAAGGACGGACGTGAGGCTTGGATCGAGGACCCGAGGACCGGGTGGCCAGCCGTGGTGGCCGATACTGGGACATCGACGAGCGCAAGTGTACACGGCGGGGGATGCGTATGGGCTACGCTACTCGCGGAGGGTTTGGTGGTTTCGCCTCAAAACCATCGGCGGCGGGTTTCCCAGTTTGCGCCTCAAAACCGGGGCGGAGGTCCCGATGCGGACGGACGACACGTGGCGGCATCGGGGAGATTGCTTGGAAGCAAGGCTACCGGTGAGGAGGCGCGGTGGCCGTCGGATCAAGTGAAGCCTGAGTTGGACCCTTATGCCCTTGGCTAAGTGGTGTGGCTCTTCATGTATCCAAGGGCAAAGAAGGAATGTAAAATAGGCTTGCCCCTATAAATAAAGGATAAGGGTCTCCTTTCCCCCTCACCTCTTCCATTTTCATTTTTCTCCTTTTAGAATTTCCCTTCCTCCAGTTGCTGTGTGAGAGAGAGGTCTGCAAATCTTTTGATTTGTACTCGAACTAGTGTGTGGCAAGCAGAGCGCCTAGTCTCTGCTGTTTCCTCCGGGATTAAATATGTGTCTGTGATTCTTGAGTTGAATTTTGTGATTTTTCTGAAATCCCTTTTACCTCTTGTGTTCAATCATGGTTTCTTGATTTTGGATTTCGAGTTCCTGTCCTCCTGCTCTTTCTAGCTAAGCCTGTTGTTTTTGTGCTGGCAAACAGACCATGGCTAAATAGCCCCGGCCGCTGTAGAAACCAGCGGCGTCTCTCTGTCTGTCTGCAGCAGCGCTCAACAGGTCTGGTCTCCCCTCTCCTCGTTTCTGAGTTCTTGGTCGATTTTGTTTGATTTTGGGATCTTCACTGCCTGTAGTACCAAGGTTGTCGGTCTCCTGATTAACAGCGGCCTTGGCCTGCTCGCATACAGGAGCCGCAGTGCTCACTTTGGGAAGCGCGTGTGGGATCCAGCAGGGGAGGAGTTTCAGCGCCTCTCGGCAACTTGGTGAGCAGTTCGATGTGCTTGAATCTCTACTGCTTTGCCTATTCATGATTGTGTCTGGTGCCTTCGTGCCCAGTTCGATGTTTGGGAGCAGGATGAGCTCGTAGGAGGTCAAGTGTCCTGTGCTTGTTTTTGTTGGGAGAAAAAGCAAGCTTCTTGATTTCTGTGAAATTTCAAAGAAATTGTTGCCGTATGGTTCTTGCTCTTTTCGATACAGCAGGCAGGTGCTCACGCGGCCTGATTCGCTAGTACCAGCAAGTTGTGTTTGTCGAGTAGCAGATCTTTATGTTCAGATCGATTCTGATTGCAAGCTACTCGATTCAGGCCATCAGCAAGTGTCGTGTAAGAACTGTTTTTTTTTATTCCATCTTGAGATGTCACTTTCTTGCTACAGGAAGTAATCATTGCTTGCTAACCAATTTAATTGAAGTCATGTGCAAGTGATCGTTCAAGATTCCTGGTCTGTGCTAGTGACTAATTTTATTAGCAATTCTTTTCTCCGTGTTCGATCTGCAGGTGTGCCTTGGTACTGTGCTCCTCTTAGTCCTTTGAGGAGATGGATGAACGAATTTTCTGTTGATTTTCTGGAGATTTTTCACTAGCTCTGATTTCGTGTTTTGCGCACAGCTCTGCAATTCGTGCTCCGATTCGCATTCCGCTTGTTGCGTTGGGTTTCTATCGCCCTAAAGAATTTATCTAGGTACTCCCATCACCAGTTGGTGCGAGTATTTTAGATTTGGGGATTTTACTTCTTGGGGTTTGAATTTGGGACGCTTGCCAAATATATCACGAGAAATTTGAGCTCCCATTCACACAACCCCCCTCCGGGTCGCCGTTTCCGGTCCTTCACATTGCCGGACAGTAGCGCACTGCTCAAGCCCAAATCGATCCAAATCAACCCACTAAATCTGCCAACCCAAACCAAACCAATCCACGAGCCCATTTCCCACTGACCTAAATTGGCCTAGCAAGAAAACCAAACCACAAAAACTGGTTTTGAACTAAACTATTACCAGGTTGAGCTTTAGCTGTACTGAGCGTAAACAATTAGCAAGTGAATCTTTATTAAGCGTAGAGAAAGAGAGTATATATTTAAATCGTTTTGTACAAGAGTATTTGAGGCAGGAACGCTATAAGGGGAACTGTATTCGTACCATGGAAAGGGGCCTTTTTCTGTTCTGGGAACCACAGCCGCCCTTTTTTTTTAGAAGAAATATGTATTCATCTTAGTGCTTTACACCGGCCCTTTTACGTAGCCGTGGACTCCAAAGAAAAAAAAGGAAAATTACATGTAAGTATACAACTCCCGTTCATCTTCCTCGAAGCCTTCGTAGATCCATCCGTCACCGCCATCGAAGCCGCGTACCAATCGTCGTCGCACACGAGCCAAACTCCACGGGGAGGCCGCGAGAGGAGGACTTACTTCGGGCGACCGCCGACGTTGCCTCCCGCGCGCATCGGCCAACTCCCGTACCCACGACGCATCCTTCGATTCCATCACCGGCAACCCGAGCGGTGCTCGGGTTTCCACCAAACATGTTCCTCGAGATTAACAGGGTCAGCATCATCATCACCGATGAAGACAACGCGCGCGGCCCTCGACTCCAAGAGAGTTCTCCCCAGCCTCTCCGTTGACGTTGGAGTAGATCGCCATCGGAGAACGGAAGAGACTGGGAGAAATTATTCCTCTGCGCCGCCGCCGCTTCCGCATCGCCGGCGTCACCAGGAAGACGAAGTCGCAAAGGAGCCACGCTCCTCCGACCAAACCTAACTCCGCCGCCGAACATCGACGGCGAGCAAACCCTAGACCTAGGACTCGATTAAGACCCTATGAAAAACAGGAAAACTGGAAATCGAGGCGGACCCCCGCTCCGCGTCACCGCCGGCAGCAAGGCCGGAGGCGAGGGAACGGGGGCCGCAGGCGGTGGTGGCGGCGGCGGCGGCCCTCGGTGGTGGTGGCGGCGGCGGCGGCGCAAAACCCTAACTTATGTGTTACTGCGTATTTACTCACCTCGAACTGGTTTGCCTCTAGTGGTTGTTTCAGTTGTTGTTGCCCCGAACCACAGCCGCCCTGAGAATCGAACCTTCTCGACGCCCACAAGAATCACCTCTATAGTATTATATGAGCCGCCCTAAACCAATCTCCTAACTGTCGACACACCCACACTGTCAGTCTGTCACACTGACACTTATATTATTATAGCGGCAGTGATAGTATATCCTCGTTCGTATCATCGAAGCATGCCTGAGCTTTCACAATCATGGAAATAAAATGTTGCTAGCTCATGGCCGCGGCGGCGCCGCTGCCAGCTGCTGCACGGTGACCGGGTGGACGTAGCTCCCGTTGCCGGCGCCGAAGAGCTCCAGCGCGGTGAACAACGACACCGTCTCCGAGGGATGGTACCTGTCCCAGAAGAAGACGAAGGCCCGTTCGGGTTCGGGGCACGGCGGAGGCGAGCCGTCGCACCCGGTCCCGCCGAAATCGCCTGAGCCGCAGCACGGTCGGTAGAAGTCTGTATAGTATATATAGCGCGCACACACGGACACAAAAGACCACTATCAGCATCAGAAAAGAAATCGTCGGAACGATCGATCATATATATGTCAGGACTCAGGAGCATTAGATTGTATATTACCTTTGATAACGTTGCCTAATCCCAATATAAGTCGGGCCAGCCCGATGGTGTCTCCGAGGGAATAGCTCATGCCGGGCAGCTCATTTTGGCTGAGGTTCTGCAGCATGGAGTCGATCATGGGGTATAGCTGCATGGAGAGGTTGTTAGCCGTGCTGAAGCAGCCGGAGTCGTCCATGTCATTCGTCTCGTTGGCTATCTTCCTCTGCGACGGGCAGCACCCGACCAGCGACGGGCTCACGACGATGAACTTGGTTGCCCCGGCGGCGTACAGGTCCTGATCGAAGCATGCATTATATTCCACGTCGTTTAGGAATGAATGATCATCATATATACATGCCAAGTTAGCTGGGCTTCCATATTCTACTAGCTGCAGATAGAGTATTTACCTTCACGTAGGCTGTGTAAAGATCAGTAAGGTTGTGCAAAAATGCGGTGTCGTTGCGGATAAAGTTGGGGTCGTGTGCCAAGGAATCAGTGTACTCGAACAAGTCGTTGCTGCCGACGCTGATGAGGACGAGTGAATTGGAGATGAGATCGGCCGCCGCTGCCCGTGCCCACGTCCGAACGAGGCTCTTAAAGTTGCCGACTTGGTCGGCCATGGAAACCACCTGGCCGCCACACTGCATCAATCAAATATAGAAAAGAACCCGGCGGCCGGCCGCGCGCGCTAATACGTGAGAGTCTGCTGATCAATCGAATCCAGGCCAATGCAAGCGGCCAAGCATTGCATGCATACCACTCTGCCGCCGGTTGTATTCTGGAGCCCCGACCCTCCTGACGCGAAGTTGATGCCGCCCGTGCTTGTCAGCAAACTGAACTTCAACCTCGTCGCCGTCGCGTTCTTCAGGGAGAGGAAAGGTGGCGGGCTCTCGTCAAAGCCCAGCTGCTTAGCTGTTCGACGATCATATATCGTTCGCCAACAACTTCGTCAGTCTCTCACTAGCAGCTGGGCCGATCGACAAAAGAAGGAAAAAACAAACTAGCAGCTCTCCACACATTGACACTCATGCATATATGTACCTAGGTGGTCCGCCAAGTTGTACCCGTTGCTGAACCTGCCCGTCGGTAAGTGGCCGGGGTAGTCGATGCCGTAGGGCTGATAGTTCGCTTTGCAGCTGTTGTTGACGTTGGGCAAGTGGTGGTTGTTGCCGACGTCCACCAGGGAGTCCCCGAACACGAACATCGCCGGCACGAGGGTCTGCTTCTTCGTGGCCAAAGCCTGCAGCGGCTGGACGGGCAGCAAGCACAGGATGACGATGAGCACCATGAATGCGCCGCCGCGGCTGGCCATCATCCTCTGGGCTGCGCGCGCGCGTCGTCTCCTGCTCTCTCACGGCGACACTAGCTAGCTAGCTGGTGGCCTTGCGACAAGAGGATTTCCGATTTGTTCGCCGTGGGTATATATAGAGATGCATCTCGCGGAAAAAGACAAGATTTGCTACTGCATGACAGATGCCGCATACCTGTCGGTGCCTTGGGATCCCTCGCCCAGTAAATACTCTAGAGGATATGCCCAGTAAAAACAGTGTTAATTAACCTCCGCGGCCTCGTGTTCGTCGATCAAATTCAGTAGCCATTCAGCATGGCCGACAATTACTAAACGGCCGTAGAAATTGGATTTCGCAATGGCCAATTGCTGGGCTGGGGATCGAGAAGTACCACAGCACCGACAGCTGACCCGTCGTCGTATACGTGCTAGCGTATGGAAGAGAAGCAAATTCGGATTGCCAGTGGGCGCGCGAGGACAGTTCAGGATTGGGTTTTCAGACCGTGTTCGTGGCTGCAAGCGGTCGGTGCTCGCTTAGAACCGCGACGCGACGTCGCAGCAAAGCTGGCATTGCCAAGCATATAGAATGCACCAGCACAGACCGGGGCTGGAAAAGGATGTCCGCTTGCTACGAAACAAGATCCCTGACGTTGGCAGATACGGCAGTCGGCTCCAATCGCCGTCCAGGCGTCCGTCCACGATCGATCCAATGCTGAGTTCGTTTCTTTGGACAAAACGTGCCATGTTCTTGGGGCGCATATATAATATATGTCTGTTGCTTGCAATCCTTTTCGTACGCCGCTTTCAGGAATTTTGGACGATAGCTGTACGGAGCATAAACAATTAGCGAGTGAATCTTTTTTTAGGCGTAATAAGGGAAAAGAAAGAGTATTTAAATCGTCTTCGTACAGGAGTACTTGAGCAACGCTATGCGGGAAACTGTATTCGTATATCATGATGGAAAGGGAACCCTTTCTGCTTGTGGAAAGTCACGCAACCGTCCTCCTGGACCTTCTGCGCAATGAAAATAAACTAACTTGGTACGAAGACCAGTCTAAATCAGAGTTTCATGTCTCAATTTTCAACACACTCAGGTTTGAAAAAAGTGCATACATGAGTTTCATTTCCTTAAAACTCGCTCTACTCCTATAAGAGCAAGTATAATAATATAGTAGGCTCGTAGGCTGGGAGGTTCCTTACAGACTACTCACACAATGGTTAGCTTTTCATCATTAATATCTAGTCCACTTATCACTCTCACATAATTTATTGGTTTTTGTGCCCGAGCTGGTTGTAAACTTATAACTCGCTTCTCTCTCTTCTCTTTTCACTCCTCCACATCAGCATTTAGTCAGCTTGCATCTTGCTATAATATTTACTCTAAAATTCTAATTGTCTCTCTCTTTGTAAATCTAATGTCATGACAACATATTTAATGCTCATAAAACTTCCATTGAGGTTGGCCCTAACGATGAAAAGCGATTGTTCATTGAACTTCTAGACAAATGAGGCTATGGCAATATGGATGCTGCGGTCCGTATCCACGAATAATGACGATTGGGGGACATGGAAGGCTCATCTTGTATGCAAAAATCAAGACAAGATCTACATCTCGAGATCACAGCATATACTACTTATCTCTCTTTTAATCATCAACATTATACTCGTCAAGTGATGATGTGCTAAACCTAAGAGTGATTAGAGAGCTTAAAAGCATTGCGGAAACAAATTCAGAAAAAATCTAAGAAATAAGAACAAAACAAACAACAACTCCATGTGAGGGAATAGACATTTCTAGTAGCGGCTGCAGACAGCTTTCCAGCAGCGGTGGCAGCAACCGCCAGTGCCCTTCGCCAGTAGAAATAAACATTTCTACACGCGGCTGCTGGAGGACCGCCTCTGGAAATAGATTTTACAAGCGGTTCGTCTAAACAACCGTTTGTAAAGAAATAGATTTTTGGCGACGGTCCCTTCAAACCTCCGCCTGCAAAACTCCTGTTTCCACAGGCTGCTTCTTGAAGCAACCGCTTGTATAGACGCATTAACGTAAAGTAAATGCAATTCCACCAGCGGTTTTCGTAAAATTTTGCACATGCAGTCGTTTACATAGGGCGTTTGTATAAACATTTTTAAAATTTCAAATTTTGGCGCCACATAATTCCCACACCTGCGATTACAAATAAAAATCACAGGAAAAGAAATAGCGCCACATAATTGTTATCACAAGCAAAATAAATATGAACTCAAAGCAATAATAGTGGCAGAAAAATAAAAACAATACAACATTAATTAGTATTTAACAATATATAGTGGCAGCTACTGCTAGCTTCAAGTGGCCTAAAAATCCACCATACGTGTGCTGAACATAGTTTTCAGTACATTGCTTGCTTTTCGACGTTGGCGGCTTGGCGCGTAGGTGTGAACTGAATCGTCTTGGTCGTCGTTCGCGCGCAGGTAGCAATAATTAAGGTCGGACGATTTACCAGCGGATCGCATCAGATACCGACTGTGGAAACAAATTTATTCAGGCGGTTATTATTAAAAACCGTCAGTATACGTGAACAATTTTTACAATCGGTTTAGAAAATAAAACCGACAGTACAAAGCAAGTTTCTGCTATCGGTTACCTAACAAAACCCGATTCTATAAATCACACAACTATACATGCGGTTTTTCCGGACCACCCGATTGTGTAACAATATTTACGGCGACGGTGGGACCCGCTTTTTTTTTTCCCTAGCGCCTGATGGTTTGCATCCGCGTGTATAAAAATTGGGTGCCGCTGCTAAAAAGCCCCATTCCACCTGTACTAGAAAAAGTCAAGTAAGAAGTTCCAACTTGCGGTGTTGTTGTAACAAATACAGATAGATAATGCTTATCATATTTGTTTTTGTATTTTATTTAGATATGAGTAATGTCAAATAAAAATACAAATGCGGATTTGACTTTGTTGTGAATACTAGAAAGTTTGTATCGCAAAGGGGCAAGTGAGGGATCAAAACTTAGAAAGTGTCTTGGTCTCGCCCATTTGTGATGAACACTGTCTGTTGAGTTAATGAAGTTTGATCAAGTCAAGACGAGGTATCGCAAGCACTTGGCGGACTGATGGGCTGAGGAGAGATCGGAGACCCATTTACATTGATGAGTCATTGCAAGGTCGAGATGGTGGACTACAGGGGGGTGGGGGGTGAATAGTTCTTTTTAAAACTAATCACTCCGGCTAACCGATATAAGTGCGGAATTAAATCTATCGGCCTACCCAAGACTTCACCGCTCTATCTATGTCTCTAGATGCACCTTGTAAAAGATCCTAAACAAGAAGACAAGGTGCCAATCTAGCTAGTGCACACTAAACAAGTCTAGCTTGCAAGGTCACACAAACCTAAGCAACTAAGTACTTTAGAACCGGGTGTGCACCTACACAATTCTAATGAGCAAAAGCACAAAGCCAAACCTAAGCTCACTAGATGCTCAAGGACAAAACTACACAAGCCAAACCCAAGAGCTCAATCTTACTTAACTACACAAGCTAAGCAAGGCAACTTTACTCTACTTCTAGCTACACAAGCAAGAAGGTGATTAACAAGCCACACAAGCTAACTAACCACTAGAGCAACTACACAAGCTATACAAGAATGTAAGGAAAGTAAATACAAAGCTTGTGAAGAAGATTGCAAACCACCGCAAAGAGTGGACACAAGATGACTCGGCGATTTTTCACCAAGTTCACTTGTTTGCCCCCAAGCTACGTCCTATTGTGTCGACCAACACCTTCGGTGGTTCCTTCGGTCTATTCACCTAGATGGTTCTTCGGTGTGACCCTTAAGTCACTTGCCCCTCAAGGCACGCCCCGCAAGGCAACGCAAGACACCACTCTCAAGTGAGCCCCTCAAGGCACCGAGCAAACCCACACACGCAAGGGTGGTAACTCAATGACACGCGCAATCCAATAAGGCTACTCTTCACGATCCCCGCGAGGTGAGCACCAACCTCTCACAATCTCTTCTCCGGAGCACCGTATCTCCACGCGTGCTACCACGGAGCCTCTTGCCACCAAGCCGTCTAGGAGGTGGCAACCTCCAAGAGTAACAAGCTCTTCCGCTTGCAACACAACCACCTAGTGCCACTCGATGCAATCTCGCAAAGCAACGCACTAGAAATCGCTCTCTCACACTATCAAATGATCACCATCAAGCATATGTGAGTTAGAGGGCTCTCCAAGCACTCTACTAGGTGGACACCAAGTCCCTAAGGTGCTAAGCATCGGGCAAGGCCGGCCACACCTTCTATTTATAGCCCCATGGGCTGAACTAGCCGTTATCCCCTTCAAACGGCTCTTTTCGGGAGCGTTGGACGCATCCACCGTAGGCCGTTGGACGCGTCCACCGCCTACTCGTGTGCCGACCGTTGGGTTTGAAAACTAGCCGTTAGTGCAGAAAACGTGAGCGTCGGACGCGTCCATCGCTTTGCGTCGGACGCCCAAACTTGCGTAGGACGCGGTCCAGAGTAACTCCGTTTTCTCGTCCCACCTTCGGACGCTGATTTTTAGAGCGTCGGACGCGTCCACCGCCGTCGGACGCGTCTGACGCCAGCGTCCGTCGCTCCTCTGAGCAGCAGACCACCCCGTACTCCGACGGGCGTATCTCTTAGCTCCGAACTCCGTTTTTGATGTTCTTGGGCTTGTTGGAAAGCTTATTCAGAGGACTATGCAACCAACATATCCTCATGATCCCAAATATTATGGATCAAAGCAGTTTTCCAACCCAAGAACCACCAACTGTCATTTCCAACACAAGAGTTCACGGAACCTTCTCCAACTTCTTCTCTTTTCTCAACACCTTTGCAAATGTGCCAACACCAAGTGTACATCACCATGTGCTTGTGTGTTAGCATTTTCACAATCATTTTCAAAAGATTTTCTCTTCAACTCACCACGCCACTCGATCTAGCACATCGCAATGTTAGATCGCTCAAGTGGCACTAGATGACCGATATGCAAACAAGATCACCCCTCTTGATAGTACGGCCATCTATCCTAAATCCGGTCAAGCACTTCTCTACTCAACCTTAGACCGGTGAAATGAAATGCCCTAGGTTATATCTTTGCCTTGCGCATTTCCATCTCCACCGTCTTCCTCCATTGTGCCAATGCAACAACATGCACCGACACGATCACCAAATGATATGATCCACTTCATATCATCATGTGACACTCTTGGTCCATCGATCTTGACCTCACTTGGTCTTCACCATTGCGTCGGTCCATCGGCGCCAAGTCTTGGCCAAGCTTCACCATCGCATGGTCCTTCGCTTCGTAGCCTCAACTTGCCCTTCACACTTGCAACCGGTCCATCAAGCCAAGCCTCATCTTGATCTTCACCTCTTGGTCACATGACTCCATGTCATGTCTCATTTGCAATGAGCTGCTCCATCACCTCATGCTTTGAGCCTCACAACATTTCCAAGCCATCTCCACCATGGCATATGTTGCTCACACACATGTACCTGTGAACTAAGTCCTGTGTATCTCAACCATCACACATGTTAGTCCACCTAAAGTTGTCACTCAATTATCAAAACCAAACCAGGGCCTTTCAGTCATGCCTAGCGAGATAAGCATGAGGGTTTGTTGGTTAGGTTCTGAAAAACTGGGGAGGGTCCATTTGATGGTTTGGACCATAAAACCATCGGAGAAGGGTTTGCAGGTTTGGTTCTCAAAACTAGAAATAGAGGTTTCAGTGGTTTTAGCCTCAAAACCATCGATGTCGGGTGTGACCTATTTGGGCCTCAAAACAAGAGTGGAAGGCATGTGGTAAGCTACGTCGAGCCAAAGTGAAGTCGAGATCGAAGATACCAGATTCATTGGATCGATGAAGAAAAACTTGGATTGTTTTGTCCCTATGGGTATTTGCGATGTGTACAAACGTAAGGAAATAGCCTGGCCTATATTTAAGGGAGATGGTTGTTTGTTAGGCTATGCTTCTAGGGTGCGTTTGGCAACTAAATGTGAAGGGGTATGAAAATTAGTGGTTGGAATTGAAAGAGGAAGTTAAGGTTGAAAATTGACTTTTAGTCTCAATCCCATGTTTGTTTTGTGAATGGAAATAAGAGGGGGGTGGGGTGAAGAGGGAATTCACATCTTTGTTTGGTGTGGGGTTTATAAGGAAAAATATATAGCAAATCATGATGGAAGTATTTTTTCTTTTGTTAAAAGCACAATTCACTCCCAAATACCACCTTTCCCCAGCGAATTGATTATTGGGACTTGGCCCTCTAAACTCACATTCCCATTCCCATTAAAACTCACACTCCAACCAAACAAACAAAAGTTATCTAATATCTTATCTCTAAACTCCGACTATCTAGTATATTTTGTTGTCGTATTATAGAAAACTAGGGCTAGAGAGAGAGAGAGAGAGAGAGAGAGAGAGAGAGAGAGAGAGAGAGAGAGAGAGAGAGAGAGATAGATAGAGATAGACAGATAGATAGATAGATAGATAGATAGATAGATAGATAGATAGATAGATAGATAGATAGGAAGGACTCTTTAACTACACCTTTTTCCATTTTGACCTTTGATCTGCCAAGTGTGTGGCTTGTAGTCGGACCTCATGACTTAATTCCAAAGATTAATATCCAGCTCAGCTTGGTCTCTCCCTAAAATCTGAGGAATTGGAGGTAGGCTTCAATCGGAGATGATGAGGAGCAACCAGGAATGTGTGACGATATCTGGAGAGGAGGGCTCTACTAGCCATGGCAGAGGAGGTCGCCGACCGTGGTAGACCTCCAGATCCAGTGGAGGAGGGTCGACGACCGTGTTAAGCTCCGAACAGACGAACAACATCTGGGCTCCTCACAAGGCCGAGCGCGCGGGTGGGGAAAATATTTGGATAGTCGCCTGTTTAAAAAATCAGTGGGCAGTTGGATTCGCATCTCGTAGACCCCACAAAGTATTTGTCCTCAGCGCGAAAGCAATTTGCTTCGGTTTAGATCAGGTTGGCCCCCTACAGGAATGGGTATTTGGAGGGGAGATTAGGGGGCAACAAATTTTGATGTCCTAGTAGATAGGCCTTGTTTAGATGGTAATATTTTTAGCTTGAAGAGTACTGTAGAATTTCGTTTGTATTTGACAAATATTATCCGATCAAGGTCTAACTAGGCTCAAAAGATTCGTCTCGTGATTTATAACTAATCTGTGTAATTAGTTATTTATTTTACTAACATTTAATGTTTCATGCATACGACACAATATTTAACATGATGGAGAGAGAATCATATTTCTAGCCTTTTTGAGGCAACTAAACAAGGCCATAGTCAGCTATGGTGGTTTTTTTTCCCTCCACTGCTCAAAGTAAAGATAGGTAGTATGTTTAGGTAGTGTGCCGGAGATGCTCTCATATAGGGCCCGAAGAAAAACCAGCGCGACACGGGTACAAAATTCCCTTCCTCCACCTCCCTATGCTGACACTTTAGGGAGAGCACAACACAACATCTTCATGGCACATTTGTGCTTATTTTCATCGGTGTGAGAGTGTTGAGGAACCATGACTTGAACTAGTATATATGTTGGCCGTAAGAATAACGATTGGATTCGTGGGGTGGACATTCGTAGGTGTTGCAGCCAGCCAGCCAGGGGGGTTGAGCGTGGATGTCAAATTACATATGTGGGTCTGTCAAATTACATAGGTTCCTATTAGATCTCAAAATACAAGAGTTATGTAACAACCGGTAGAGGATGCCGAGAAAAGAAGAAGGGGCGAAAATATTTACGCAAAGTGTATCGTATTTTAGATCAGATACCCTAGCAAGTACCTTTCTTTCTTCTTTGCATCCTAGACCTACCACCTTTCATTGATGGCTCGTAGTATATTATATCGGAATATTGGATAGTACAACAATATACTGTGTAGTGACAACACATGGGTGCCAGGGGGCAATGTGCCCAGTTTGACCAATACGAGCTTTGTCGGTGTATGTAACCAAGCATCTAACAAGTAATATGTTTGATATGTGGGCTTTTTAGTGTAATTTATACATTACTTGTTACCTATTTGTTAATGACTATGTACTTGTTATCAATTCTATGGGTACACACCCGAGTGTCTCACTTGTGCCAAAAAAAAAAAAAAAAAAAAAAAAAAATCACCTTTAGCCTTATACTCCCCTCCGTCCGCAAAAGGATGCAATCCTAGGCTTAATTCATCGCATGTCCGAGAAAGAAAGCAATTCTAGAGTACCAAGGCTACTATCCAAAGTACGAGAGACTAGTATATGGTAGAACTAATCATTTCATCTGCCGCAACAAAAAGTGTGGGGATGAAGAAAGCTATGAAAGCGTATCCGACGGTGATTTGATCAAGGAAAGAGAACACAAGGCCACTTGCGTGTTTCATCATACTGCTTAATTAGTTTCTCCTTCACTGTAGGGGTGCAAACCCCTCCAGTTTTCCTCAAAAAAAATTAGTTTCTCCTTGACATCCGAGAGTTGTTTTCTTTCTCGATGGAGGGAGTAAATCACAAGAATTATAACGTGATGCGTGCAATCTGACCGCAAATGATCAATTCAAAATTGTGTTATTGCTTATGACACACATACATGAATCATGGTGCATTTAATTTCAATATGATTTCTCACTCCGTTGACAAATTAAGAAATTTCAGTTATTCCCTGGGCTGCAGCTAACCGCCGACCAGCTTCTGCACGTTGATGGGGCGGGTGAAGAGGCGCCCCAAACCATCCTCGATGAATATCATCTTCGCAGCCAACTGCGCCAAGGCTTCGGTCGGATGGTAACGGTCCCAGAAGAGGTGGTTGCTGCGATTCGGGCATAGGGAAGCCGAGAAGTTGCACCAGCCCGCGCCAAACAGCCCTCCGCCACAGCACGCCCTGTCGAGCACCGTGAAGCCTAACGACGTGGAGTTGCCTTCCAATAACGCCTGGGCCAGCACGATCGAGTCGGCAAATGAGTAGTTCATGCCGGGCAGCTCCCCGCTGAGGTCCTGCAGCATGGCGCCGAACATGGGGGAAAGCTGCCTGGAGAGGTGGTTCAGCGCGGCGAGGCACCCGTGGGTGTCCTTGGGGGCGTTGCGTTTCTGAGCTAGGGCCCGCTGTAACGGGCAGCAGCCCACGAGCGATGGCCCCAACACGCTGAATTTCCTTGCCCCAGCGCCATACAAGTCCTGCAGCAGCATCTCACTTGATTGGTGGAGTATAGCAAAGGAAAGAACAATGGTGGAGTATTTCGGCGATACCCTCAGGTAGGCTGCGTAGTAGGCAACGAGGCTTTGCAATAGTTGCGTGTCGTTGGTTCGGGGGCCTAGATCGCCGTACTCGAACAGGTCGTTGCTGCCGGCGCTGATGAAGAAGAGAGATTTGGACAAGTGGTCGGCTGACCTGTTATCGACTCTTGCCCACAGTCAGCCACGGACAGAACTTGCGTGCACTGCACAGATCGAAACAAATTCACCCTGGTCAGCGAAATGCGTATGGATCGATGTACGTACACCGTACACGGCAGGTATACTACCATTGGCCCGTTGCCGGTTTGAGGACGGAGCCCCGACCCTCCTGACGCGAAGTTGATGCCCGTGCTCATCATCCACTGGCTGGCGTTCATCAGGGACAGGAAAGGCGGCGGGCTCTCGTCAAAGCCAAGCAGTTTTGCTGTTCAATTAGTGAATCGTGCAACAAATTGGTCAGACGACATGGAGGACAATCCTTTCCTGCTTGCTGAGTACACGTACCTAGATGGTCCGCCAGGTTGTAGCCATTGCTGAACCTGCCGGTGGGTGCATGGTCGAGGTAGTCCACGCCGAAGCGCGGGTGGTTGGCTTTGCAGTCGGGGTCGCACTTCTCAATGAAGTTGTTGTTGCCGACGTCCACGATGGAGTCCCCGAACACGAACATCGCCGGCACGAGCGGCCCCGCGGCGGCACCACCGGCACCCTGCAGCGCGAGGAGCTCGAGCAACAACAGGCACACGGCAGCGAGCCAGGAAGCCCCACAGCGGACGGCCATTGGTTGGAGGCTCTAGGCCGTTCCTAGCTTTGCTCTTGACGCAGCTCCCTCTGTCAGTGCGAGTATGTGATGGAGCTGCAGGTCTTCCCAAGGTGTCAATGTACGAGTATATGTAGGACACTCATATGGATGGAAAGAAAAAAAATCAAACAGGATTACAACTCAATAAACCGTATACTTTAGCTAATGCATGACGACTCAGTAAAACAGTATAAGAGACGACTGTATATAGAGCTGAACATATATATGTAGGCAACGGATTCTATGCAAACTATGCATCCCGTGCAAACTTGTAAACTAATGATCTGGACCGCAGGATGTTGATCCAAGGGGCACGTAGAGATTGGGTAATTTTGCACTTAACCGCCCGCTCTTAATCACACTTTTACAAATCACTCCTTCCACCTCTCTCATGCGCCCCCTTGAATCAACATCCTGCGGTTCAGATTGTTAGTTTACAAATTTGCACGGGATACCTAGTTTGCATAGGATCATGTATGTATTCATATGGCTCTATTACGGCAGATGTTCCAAAACGTCGCCCCGGAAAAGCCGAAGAAGGATATCCTCTTTTTGTTCGGTAATGAATAAGAAGTTAAACTGTAAGCTTTGTAATCCTCGACCACACGAGGGTACGGAAGTTACCACATAGGTTCAATATTGCAACCGCGGCAACAGGCAGCTATGGCTTACAGAGCGGACTACGGAGGTGAGCCCTGCTTGGCAGCGGGCTACCTCGGTATGGGACAACGTCGGCAATGACGGTGCAAGAAGTGACGACGGTACGTGTTTCATCCTGACGACTTTGTTGTTCGGTTTGTCAGCGGTGCAGTGTGGTGACCAGCTTGTGGTGGCTTGAGGTAGTCGTGCGTGTGTTTTGTGTTGAGCTTCGACTTGTGTGTCGATGTCCCATTCCGGTCATAGTTGTTTACTACTTAATCAAATGGCTCAATTTATTCTTAAACTTAATTTTTTGACAAAAAAAATACATTAACTCCCGATTTGTATTTTCTAAATTTACTTTGAGTTTATTAAAATATTTTAGTGAAGTTAAATATTATCTTAGTTCATACTTCATAAAACTATATATTTTTAGAAAAGATAAGAAAATCTACTTGTTTACATTTTTTTAGTTTAAATTCATCTTAGGATATCCAATATTTGACTTAGCTATCAGAATTATATGACTAGATATCCAATATCTGACAGATATCACCCTTTCTACATTTGTATCCTATATCAGAACCATATTTGATATAAAAATTTCTAGACACGTGAAAAAGATATCTGAAGCACTATCTGACCCTCCTTAGTCAATCAGATGATTAGGAAATAACAATAGAATTTACACCCCTAATATCAATTCACTATAGGTTCTGGCAAGTGACAGGAAGGTCATAGATCATAAGTTTTGATTCTTATGCTAGAAGTTCTGATACTAGAATGTTTGAATTAAGATGAGGACTTACGATCAAGTGCAACACGCTATGATCACCTATCATCTTTCCATTAATCATCCAATCAGCATGATTAGGATCACAAATATACATCTAGGTATAGAAATTAGATGATAAGATAAACGGACATTATACAACGCACAACACATGTTAGGTGATAAACATCACGAGAAAGGTAATTCAATTACTAGTAACTAGATACATATAAATGTCATCAATGGGCTATACCTTGAAGACTAGTCTAAATGATTCCCTAGAGGTTTGGATGATCAACCATGGCAGGAGATCAACCAATAGGATGAATCATTTCGCCTAGATGAAGTGTTCAACTTCGCTTCACATCACCGTCAATTGTTCTTGATATACAACCTTAGCTTGGTTTAGGCTCCTAGTACGAGGGTTCCCTTCATGAACCTTTGGTTTGTTCTTGACATAAATTATTTTCCCCTCTTTGATAATCACAAACGTGACACAGTACACCCCCCCCCCGGTACGACAATTTAGTGGGAGCACAAAATCTTCATGGCACATTTGTTCTTATTTTCCTCTTAGATGTGATAGTGTTGATGAACCATGACTGGCATATGACGGCCATAAGAAATGGCATTGGATCCATGAGGGCAGGCGTCGTCCGTATGTGTTGCAGCCGCGTGGTTGTCAAATCACATCCATGGGTCTCTTTGGGTTAGGGCCCAAGACAGGGGGGGGGGTACATGTGGATGCAAATAAAGTGCTCCCTTAGGTGACTATCATGGCCCAAAATACAAGAGACAGCATATGTAACCATTGGTGAGGGCAGCGACGAAGCCAGGATTGACGGCAGGGGGGCTGGTTCCTCTTCTTCTTCCTCCCGCCCTGCCTTCCCTTCTTCTTCCTCCTCAAATTTGTAGGTGGGGATAAGGTGTGGGCGCTGTGTATTCGGCAGCGGAAGGTCGGGCTGAAGCCTGCCTTGACCGGCCGCTGGCTTCGTCGCTGGGTGAGGGTGCAAATGTAACAGGGTGTGGCAAAATTATTTACACAAAGGGTTTGATCTGTTGGAGCCACTAGTAGTATGTTAGACCAGACTACCCTAGCAAGTATTTTTCTTTCTCTGCAATCTAGTCATGCCACTTTCCATGGATGACTTCACATAGAATCTAGTATATGCATGGATTCCATAGAAGCTAGTCTATTATAGAGCAATATAGGATGGTCCAGCAGTATATGTAGTGACACCACATGAAAACAAGGGGGGCAAGTGCCTAGATTTGCCTTTATGAGGCTTTGCTGATGTATGTAATCCAGTATGTGGGCGGATGTTTGATCCATGCGTACCTCACTCTATTGATTGGTCGAATCATATTAGCTTGTCATCCTTAATCCTCCTCTTCGTTGACCACCTGTTGACCTACAAACCATTTATTTATTCTCCTCTAACATATAGGATCACCATACCTCTACTAACTCTGGTTAGTCTTATAAATCATAAGAATTATTTAACATAAAAAGATTAAACGAGCTACACGCGCAATCTGACAACCACACAATAAAAATCAAATCAATTCAAAACCTGTGTTATTGCTGATTTTTTTTGATAGAATGTCTCATTGCCGATCACACACATACATGAATCAATCATGGCGCATTTGAGTATGGTTCTTCACTCATGTGACAAAGAAATTTCATATATTCTCTAGGTTCGCAGCTCCAGCGCCGACCAACTTCTGCACGTTGACGGGGTAGACGAAGAGCCCCGTGGGGCCGTCGAATATCATCTTCGCAGCCACCTGCACCACGGCTTCCGTCGGATGATAGTCGTCCCAGAAGAGGTGGTTGCTGCGATCCGAGCACAGGGAAGCCGAGAAGTTGCACCCGGACGCGTTAAACCGCCCGTCGCCGCAGCACGCCCTGTCCAGCACCGTGAAGTCTGTGGCAGATCGAAAAATGACACGGCATTGCCATGAGAGAAATACTTCGGAACCTTTGAAGATTCTATAAGAACATTTTATTTTTATGGGAGGAGCTGAGTGATTACTGTTGCCAGGCGTGGAGTTGCCTTCGAACACCCACTCGCCAAACTTGATCCCGTCGGCGAAGGAGTAGTTCATGCCCGGCAGCTCCCCGCTGAGGTCCTGCAGCATGGCGGCGAACATGGGGGAAAGCTGGGTGGAGAGGTTGTTCAGCGCGGCTAGGCACCCGTACTTGTCGGTGTCCTTGGGATTTTGGGCTAGGAGTCTCTGCGACGGGCAGCAACCCAGCAGCGACGTGCCCACCACGCTGAATTTCCTTGCCCCAGCGCCATACAAGTCCTGCATACACCATAGCGATCGGTCTCAGAGAACGAACCTGACATGTCATCAGTATAGTAAACGGCAGAATGATCAAATTAAGGACTATTTCGGCGATACCGACCCTCAGATAGGCTGCGTAGGTGCCAACGAGGCTTTGCAATTGTTCCGTGTCGTTAGTTCGGGGGCCTATATCGACGTACTCGAACAGGTCATTGCTGCCGGCGTGGATGAAGAATAGAGATTTCGATAAGAGGTCGGCAGACCTGTTATCAGCACTTTGCCCAAACTCGAGCAAGGTTCGTGAAGTTGCCGACCTGCTCAGCAATGGACAGAACTTGCGTACACTGCACAGAAAAAGAAATCAATATATATGGATGTTGGTAAACGTAAAAGAGAAGTGTTCATCAATTCAAAATAGCACAAGCGCGTTCGTGGACGATGTACCGCTATTATACTATTGCCGGTTTTGTTTAGGAGCCCCGACCCTCCTGACGCGAAGTTGATGCCCGTGCTCATCCGTGAACTCGCGTTAGTCAGGGACAGGAAAGGCGGCGGGCTCTCGGCAAAGCCAAGCAGTTGTGCTGTTCATCAGTTGATTGATCGGCAACAAACTGATGGTCAGACACAATCATCCTGTTTTTGCTGAGGACAGCAACGGTTTCTCTCATGCAGAAGCAGAAGTCGCACATATATATAGGACGGAGTACTATACCTAGATGGTCCGCCAAGTTGTAGCCATTGCTGAACCTGCCGGTGGGTGCATGGTCGAGGTAGTCGACGCCGTAGTGCGGGTAGTTGGCTTTGCAGTCGCAGTTCTCAATGAAGTTGTTGTTGCCGTCCACCATGGAGTCCCCGATAACGAACATCGCCGGCACCAGCGGCTCCACGGCGGCACCGGCGGCACCCTGCAGCGCGAGGAGGTCGAGCAACAAGCACACGGCAGCGAGCCAGGTTGCCCCACCGTGGATGGCCATTGGTTGGATTGGAGGCCCTACGCCGTTCCTAGTTTGCTCGACGGAGCTCGTCCCTCAATTGGTGGTGTGACTGTGAGAGTATGTGACGCAGCTGCAGGTCTTCACGCAGCTGCAGGTCTTCCCAAGGTGTCAATGTACGAGTATATATATATAGACACGCGCATATCGATGAAAAGAAAAGAAAAAACAGGATTATTAGCTAATGGATGACGACCTTTTTTGAGAAAGGGGAACAGAGCTAATGGATGACGAATTAATAAACTGTATAAGAGACTATGCAGAGCTGAACATATTCATATGGCTCTACCTCTAGTATGGCAGTATCTTCCAACACCTCGCCCCGGAAAAGCCGAATGAAGGATACACTCCTTTTGTTCTGTAATGAATAAGAAGTTAAACTGTAAGCTTTGTAATTCTCGACCACGCGACGGTACGGACATTACCACATAGGTTCTATATTGCCACACTGCGGGAAGAGGCAGCTATGGCACAGCGGACTTCGGAGGTGAGCCCTGCTTGGCAGCGGGCTATCTGGCCTATCTCAGTACGGGACAACGTCGGCAGTGACGGCGCAAGCGGTGACGACACTGTTTCGTCCTGACTACTTTGTGGGCAGTCCAGTGTGGTGACCGGCTTGTGGTGGTTTGGAGGTGCTCGAGCGTGTGTTTTGTGCTGAGCTTCAGCTTGTGTGGCTTGTGCCGATTTCCCATTCCGATTGGTCATAGTTTTTTTTTTCTCTTCAGTTTGACTCCGGTGCATATGATGTCCCAATCCAACCGACTGACAAGATCCTAACATATGTGTATGTTAAACCTAGACTAAGTGTTCTCGACAGCTGATCGATCCCTCCGCAATCGCCCGGGGTTCGGGGGCTATACCATCGGGTGCACTCGCGCACACCCTCCGGCTAAGGGGGAAGGCCGAGCATGAGCCCGCCTGCGCCTCTGCTCGAGGCTTGGGGGCTCGCTCGACCTCGGACTCTCGACAGACGGGGGGCTAGACCTAACCCTTAGTTCCTTCCTGGCCTTTAGCTCCATCCGAGGCCTACCTGAGCCGTCAAGCTTCAAGGGATCCCAGACGTTGCTCCTTGGGTGTGGCCTTGCATGCTAGCAGCTCCCCGACAGGGTCACACACAAAGCGTGACACAAGGTTACTCCACAGTCACTAGGGGCTCGGGGGCTTCTGGGCCAACGCGTCAGCCCCTCGACCTAGCATCTCACACCACGAAGAAGACTCTAGAAGGTGCACATGTGGGGTTGGTCAAAGCTGACAGAGCCTGACACATAGGGTGTCAGAACAGAGTAGTTGGACGACGTACACAAGTTCTTCAGCGCCAAGACATCTCTGCGGTCCACGAGATGTTGCTGCAAGGCCTCCATGGACTCGGCGCGTGTAGACCGTAGTCACAATCTCCACAAAACCGCCTTGTACCCGACCTACCTCTAAATATAAGTGGGGGTTGGATCCAACAGAGGGGAAGGACAAACAGAAGTCGAACACTCCATTAGAGAGTGATCCCAGACAATCACACCTCCACTGTCCGCTCTCACCCAGCACCGAGGGCATAGCACTTCCACTCCTGTAGTCTTCCTCCTCTCCGACGAGGGGATAACTCCACCGGTGGTGAGGCAACCTATGATTAACACCAAGCTAACCCCCTAGCAAATCTCTTTCTACTCTCAGTCGTAATTTTTGGTACTCTTGAGCATAAGGATTATCAGTTGCTACGTAGGGCATCATTGGCCCGAACCAGGATAAACGTGTCCTTTTTGTGATTCTTGTGAACTCAAGCTCTTGAGCATAAGGATTATCAGTTGCTACGTAGGGCATCATTGGCCCGAACCAGGATAAACGTGTCCTATTTGTGATTCTTGTGTTCTTCAGTTCACCCGAGCCACAAGAGGCATCACACTTTGACACCGAACAACAACAAATGCTTGCCGCGGTTTCGACCCCACGACGCTGACTATAGTTGTATGTGTTTTTATTGTGTCCAGTATATGGACTTCATCTGCTTTTAATATAATCAACAGCTCTCTTTCCTAAATCTATTTTTTAAAGTTCCACAGTCCAACCTGTTCGGCTAGCTGAAAGTTTTGATTCAGCACCTTTCTTCAATGGTTTAAGTTTAGTTTTTCTGGGAACAAATTATTTGGACTGATTGCTCTTTTCATTGTTGGTATGCGCCTGTTCATAAGAGTGTCTCAATCAAAAGAGTCATGTGCTAGCTATTTAGTGCCACATCAAGATAAACACACATATGTAATCTAACCCGGAGAGCCCTCGCGTGGAGAGACAGGCTCCGTCCATGAGCGCCGCTGAGTGACCGCCACCACGCACATCGCTCGCCGGCAGCGGCCGGCAAGCCGCCGGCGGCGGCCCCTCCCCTTCTCCCCCCAACCCTTCATGGAGGATGCCCTCGGTACGGATTGCACCGGCGACCCTACGAGCCCTACGAAAGGCAACGGCGTCCGAGGGCAACAGGGATCATGCCCTCACCGGAAGATTCTGGTATTCCGAGTCTGAGTCCGATTCAGACTGCGAGGACCTGGGAGATGCCGCAGCTCGATCTACTCCGACAGCTGCGGTACCGGCGTCGTCGTCGGCAACGCCTCCTAAGCCGATGAGGCCATCGACGCCGATCTCTCGACAGCAGCTTCCTACTACAACGATGAGTTCATCGTCCCCGCGGAGGATCAAACTTCCGGTGATGGTCTCCTGGAAGGGACCGCTTCCGCCGCCACGGATCACACGCAAGGCGACACTGGGCGACTTCATCAAACCTGTTCATCGAAGGAAGCCTACCGGCGGCGATCCGCGGCACGCGCGATCCGGAAATTCAAATTCCGGATCGGGCAAGCCTCACCTCCAATGGGCCCAATCCAACTGGGCCAGACCAAGGCAACTGGACAGGGACTACGGACGTACGTTGGATCAAGGCTTGGCTTCTCGCGTGGCTCCCGATCGCGACCACGATTCACCTGTGGCTCATCGCGGGAGACCGACGCCCAACACATCCGCGTATACGTCGCCCGCGGCTACGACTGTTCCGGATCGCGACCACGTTCCGGTGGTGGATCGCGAGAATCAGACGCCCAACAGTACCGCGTACACACATCCCGCAGCGACCGATCACGGAGCAATCGCGGTTTCGGATCGCGAACACGTTCCGGTGGTGGATCGCGAGAGCCGGACGCCCAACAGAAGTCCCGCGTACACGCATCCCGCAGCGACCGATCGCGGAACGCTCGCGGTTTCTGCGCTCGCGGCTTCGCCCAATCGAGACCAGGCCCGTCGCGCGACTGCACCCGATCGCGCAGACCAGTGCCAGGCCAGAGCGTCGTTCCCGTCGCTCAGAGATTCGCCCAAGTCACCCGATCGCAGTGGAAGACCTAAGCACTGCCTGGTGAACCCTCTTCTGTTCGTCAGCGCCGTAACCCCGTCCTACTGCGAGGTCCTCATGGCGCGTGGTAATGGAAGGGGATGGAGAGGAAATCGTGGCGGTGCGCCACGCCACCATGGCCAAGGGCGCGGTGCGGACCAGGGCCGCGGACGTGGTGGTCGCGGCGGCCCTCACCCACAGACCGCCAGCAGGGGCCCTCCGCCACAAGGTCGCGGCGGCCCTGCGGCCGGTGGTGGTCGTGGTCACCCCCCACCGGCAAGAGGTCAAGCAGGCGGGCGCGCCCCCCCGGCTGACTCTCACGCTTCCCCGGCTGAAGGTGGTAATGCGCGCGGTCACGGGAACCCTAGGCCGGCCGTGGATCACACGGCGGCTGCAGAGGCTGTCCCCGGTGCTCCACCTTTTGAAGATGGAGCTGCGGTGAGCCTCCAGGGAGGGGGCAACGACGCCCCCGCCGAGTCCAGCAAGGGCGCGGACAACGACAAGAAGAGGAAGCGCAAGGATCCCCCGGTGTGCGATATCTGTATGGAGGAACACTACGCCCACCTCTGCCCGTTGCTGCGCGGTCCTAAACCGTCCGTCGCCTACTGTGCTGCTGCAGAAGATGGTATGGGTTTCTTTCAAATTCAATATGCAAGGAATCATGAAATTGTGGAAATTGCCAGTTCTTCATCTGCAGCCCTTATCACAGTAGAGGTTGGCGCAGTTTCTGCACAGTTACTCAAATCTGAATTGGCCAGGATCATTCCGGTACCATGGGATTGGGAGGTGCAGCAGATAGGGGCAAGTTATTATGTTGTCCCTTTTCCCAGCAAAGAAGAACTTGATCGCATGATTCGGATTGAGACCCTAAACACCAAGAACAAGGAAGGCACAATCAAGTTTGCTGAGTTCGTGGATGATGTGCAGCCCATTCGTAAGCTTGAGCAAGTGTGGCTGACTATCACGAGGGTGCCCAGAGTTCTTCGTTCCTTCCTCCAACTGTGGGCGGTAGGGACCATGGTGGGGTCTACACTAAAAGTAGACATGGTACACCTGAGGGCGACTGGCCAGGTTCGGATTCTGGTGGCGGTGTATGCGGTGAAGAAGATCCCACCTTTTGCCGATGTTTGTGTTGGCTCTGACATCTTCCGCCTATACTTTAAGGAAGAGGAACCTATTCAGATTGATCCTATCCATTCAGAGGATGAGGATTTACTGAGTGACAAAGACAAGGAGCCAGATGGTGATGGTGACCGCGAGATGAAGGACATGGACAATAATGCACCCCAACAGAACAATGCAAAGGCTCCTGTCTCACCTACAGCACCTCCACAGAACATGTCCACGCCCCTCGCCGGCAAGCGGTTTGGTGGATGAGGTTCGACTCCTCGCAAAGAACTAGCTCTCGTAGAAGAGGCTGTTGATGTGGCTTGCACTCAGATCATTAATGAGATCGTCTCAAAAGTGATGCTAGAGCCGGTTGTTGAGACTGGAGATGGTGTTGTTGATTTGCCAAACAATTCCACCTCTGCTTTCTTGTCTTCACCTGTGACACCTGGTGAGTTGGGGGGCTCTACTTCGTCTGCTGCCCCTCTTCTCATCGAGATGGACAAGGAGCCTGTGGGAGTGAACATAGGGGTTCATTCGACTGAGCCCCTAGTTCCGCTTCAGGACACAGACACCGCTACTACGACCACGACGGTTCCTGCTGGCATGGGGGGTCCTGCTTCACCCACCACCCCCCTAGCTGGTATGGAGCCGCCGGCACCGTCCCCAGGAGTGGGGGGCGTTCCTGTTGGCTTGGGGGGTCCTGCACCACCGACCACCCCCCTAGCTGACACGGATCAAGTGGGGAGCGTTCTTGCTAGCTTGGGGGTCCTGCTTCACTGACTACCCCCTTAGCTGGCACGGAGCCGCCGGCACCTTCCTCTGGAGAGGGGGAGACTTCTACGCAGACCGGTTTGGGGAGTCCTGCTGCCACTACCGCGGTTAGTCCTGCTAGCAAGGGGGGTCCTGCATCACCGACTACCCCCTAGCTGTCACGGACCCGCCGACACTGTCCCCAGTCGAGGGGGCGGTTTCTACGCTGACAGGCGTGGGGAGTCCTTCTACTCTTGCTGGCATGGGGGTCCTGCTTCACCGACTACTCCCCTAGCTGGCACGGAGCCGCCGGCTCTGTCCCCAGGACTGTGGGCGCCTTCTATGCAGCCCGGTCTGGGGAGTCCTGTTGCCACGACCGTGGATGCTGCTGCTGGCATGGGGGGTCCTTCACCGACTACCCCCCTAGCTGGCACGGACCCGCCGACACTGTCCCCAGTCGAGGGGGCGGTTTCTACACAGGCGTCCGAGTCATCGCCCGCACCCACGTAACTCGCCGCAGTCCCTCGTCCCGGAATAGGGCGACCGCAGCAAGGCCCGAGAGCTTCGACGCGCCGACGGGGAATAGGGCAAAAGCGGACGTCCACACCCTACTCAAGGCCGACATCGACAAAGCAAGGAAGAACCTCGAATCTCCGTAACTCTTTCGTTAGTTTTCCGTTCGAAAGTCCTTTCAAACCTTGGTAGGATAGGCATTAACCTAGGCTCCTCGTGTAGTTAAAATCAAAAATTTAGAGGTTGACAAAAAGTTAGTGCTTACTTGCTAATAAAAAGAAGGGTCTTGCTAAATCTAGAAACTCCATTCTAGAGAGTGAGGATGAGCGAAATGACCAACTTGATGCAATTCTCAGGCCACGGTGGTGGAATTCTAAATGAGAATTTGCTTTGGAGGAGGAGAACGATCAATTCGAGGATCTCTCTCCACTCCGCCGAAGAAAAATTTCTTAATGCCAAAAAATCTTTAAATGGCAATCTTCCTAATAAGCCAAAGACCCCCTCCAAGATTGTTTTAAAATGAAGGGAGTTTTCTGGAATAGCAGAGGTCTTGGTGACTTGGCTAAACACAGATTTTTGGCTGAACTAGTTAAGGAGGAGCAAATTCATTTCATTGCTCTCTATGAAACAGGACGGGATTCATTCCCAGATCATGTCCTCAAAAATCTTTGCGGGGGACAGGATTATATTTGGCACGCCATGGCACCCCACGGAAGGTCTGGGGGTATTTTGCTTGGTGTGGACTTGTCTTTCTTTGACATCGGAGCAATTGTTGAGGGAGATTTTTATGTAAAATTCACTCTCAGAGTCAAATCAGATGACTTCAAATTTGTGCTATATACGGTCTATGGCCCAGCACAGCTCCAAAATAAAAAAGATTTCCTAGTAGAACTCGCCAATACTTGTTCCAAAGAAACTCTTCCGTTTATCATTGGAGGAGATTTCAACACAATGCGAAGCCCAGAGGATAAAAGTTCTGGGGACTTCGATCCTAAATGGCCAAATCTTTTCAATGCAGTCATTGAATCTCTAGATCCCAAGGAGATTTCAATGGGTGGCCGCCAATTTACTTGGGCAGGCCCAGGTGATGACCCCACCTTTGAAAAGTTAGACAGAGTTCTCGTAAGTGCTGAATGGGAGATCAAGTACCCTTTAACAACAGTACAACCCAGGGATAGGAACATTTCGGACCACACTCCCTTGGTGCTTAATACATGTGTTTCAACCCACCAAACCAACCGTCCCTTCAAATTTGAGAGGGGATGGTTGATTAGAGATGGATTCTATGGTATGGTTGCAAATATTTGGAACTATCCATGCCCTGGATCCACCCCCCTGGAATGTTGGCAGTTTAAAATCCGTAGACTCCTACAATATCTAAGGGGTTGGGCTAAACACACTGCAGGGTCTTATCGAAAAGAGAGAAAAAACTCTGCTAGCTCTCCTAGATGATCTTGATAGGAGAGCTGAAACCACTCCTTTATCGGATCAAGAGATTAATTTGAAACACTATCTAAAAGAACGTCTGGTTAATCTCTTGAGAGAAGAGGAACTAAAGTGGTATGAGAGAGCCAAGGTAAAATCCCTTTTGGAGGGAGATGCTAATACCCGGTTCTTTCATCTGGTTGCCAATGGAAAACACCGCAAACAACACATTTTTAAACTTGAAAGTGATCAAGGTGTTGTCACAGGTGATAACAACCTCAAAAGTCATATCACGACTTATTACAAGGATCTATTTGGCCAACCAGAAGCTCTCGACATTTCCCTGTTTGAAGAGCAAAACCTGGATATTCCACAGGTATCACCAGAGGAAAATGATATCCTCATAAGCCCGTTCACTGAATCAGAAGTGAAAGAAGCGGTCTTCCAGATGGAGCATAATAAAGCTCCAGGCCTGGATGGTTTTCCTGCGAAATTCTATCAGGTCTTTTGGGAAGTTATCAAGGCTGATCTATTACCCTTATTTAAGGAATTGCATAGAGAGGCTCTTGATCTCTATAGCCTGAATTTTGGCATTATCACCTTAATTCCAAAGATTGATAATGCCACTAGAATCCAGCAATATAGGCCGATTTGTGTACTAAATGTGAGTTTCAAAATATTCACTAAAGTAGGCACAAATAGGCTTAATTTAGTAGCGAAAACTGTGGTGAGACCAACACAAACGGCGTTTCTGCTAGGCCGTAATATTATGGAAGGGGTCGTTATCTTACACGAGACAATCCATGAACTTCACACAAAAAAATGGACGGTGTCATTTTCAAAATTGATTTTGAAAAGGCATACGACAAAGTGAAGTGGTCTTTCCTTCAGCAAACGCTACGTATGAAAGGTTTTTCACCAAAGTGGTGTCGCTGGATTGAAGCAATGGTGACAGGGGGAAGTGTAGGTGTCAAAGTTAATAATGATGTGGGACCTTACTTCCAAAGCAAACGGGGTCTCAGACAGGGAGACCCTATGTCACCCGTTCTATTTAACATCGTTGCAGATATGCTTACTCTTCTTATTGACAGAGCAAAAGCCGATGGTCAAATAAGAGGTGTCGTTCCCCATCTTATAGATGACAGTTTATCCATTTTACAATATGCAGATGACACCGTTATCTTTTTAGATCACGATCCAGAGCAAGCACGGGAATCTGAAACTGCGCTTGCGCTTTGAACAGCTATCTAGATTAAAGATCAATTTTCACAAGAGTGAAATCTTCGCTATGGTGCAGCCAAAGAGATGGAAAATTTCTACACCGACCTCTTTGGTTGTAACACAGGGGAATATCCTTTCAGATATTTAGGGATTCCCATGCACCATAGAAAACTCCTTAATTCTGAATGGAGCAAGGTAGAAGACCGTTTTAAGAAGAAACTCTCTTGTTGGAAAGCAAAATACCTGTCTTATGGGGGAAGACTATTTCTGTTGAACTCTGTTCTAAGTAGCCTACCCATGTTTATGATGTCTTTCTTTGAGATACCCAAGGGAATACTTAAGAGGCTAGATTTTTATAGATCTAGGTTCTTCTGGCAAGGTTCCTCTGATAAACACAGATACCGACTTGCCAAATGGGATATCATGTGCCGTCCTAAGGAACAAGGGAGATTAGGTATCCTTAATTTGCATCTGCAAAATAAATGCCTTCTAGCCAAATGGTTGGTGAATCTTTTAAACACAGAAGGCATGTGGCAATCTTTGCTAAGGAATAAATACCTAAACTCCAAAAGTCTTACTCAAGTGACAGCCAAACCCAATGACTCTCATTTTTGGAGAGGCCTCATGCAGTTCAAAGATGAGGTACTAGTTAATGGTTCCTTCGATATCAAGGATGAAACTAATACTAGGTTTTGGGATGATATATGGGTAGGCAATACGCTATTGAAAGTTAAGTATCCATCCTTATTTAATATAGTACGAGACCCACATGCAACGGTCTCAAAAGTGATGAATATCAGACCCCTAAACATTTCTTTTAGAAGGGCTCTGGTGGATAATAAACTTTCTGAATGGCGAAGCTTAGTAGCACTAATCTCCAATGTTGAATTGGTGGCAAGAACCGATTATTTTCGTTGGACTCTAACCAAATCTGAGTTATTTTCAGTCCGTTCCATGTATCATTATCTGATAAATACACGCCCACCATTTCGTCATAAGATGATTTAGAAGTTAAAAATACCTCTAAAAATCAAAATCTTTCTTTGGTTCTTACAAAAGGGTGTCGTTTTAACTAAAGACAACCTTGCTAAGAAAAATTGGAAAGTGAGTCAGAATTGTATCTGCTACAATGGGAATGAAAATATTCAACATTTATTCCTAGACTGCCCCCTTGCCAAAATGATTTGGAGGATTATCTTCTTTGCTACTATGCTAACCCCACCTAGGTCAATCAACCACATGTTTGGGAGTTGGCTTACTAATCAACACAAAAAGATTAGAAAATTGATTTGGGTGGGGGTGGCTGCAATGTGTTGGGCTATCTGAAGATGCCGTAATGATGTTATCTTTAATCAAATGAAATATAACTCTATTATGCAGGTCATTTTTAGAGGAGCATACTGGTTGCGCTCGTGGGCACAGCTGCAGCATGATCAGACAGTCAAGGACGCACTCTCCACGATGAGCAAGAAGTTAGAAGTTATTGCTCTAGAGATATCCAATAAAGAATGGAAACATTTTTATTGTTTGAATTAGCGTCCTCGGTCGTTCTATAAGACCTTGGCTTTCTCACCTTGTTTACTTTGAAAAATCTTGTAATAATTGGCTGTGTATATCCTCGGATATAGAGGCCGGATATACTTATCCATTATATAAAAAGGTCTCACCTATAAAAAAATTTATTAAATGTATCCTCTCTCCACCACCCTGGATCCCCCCGGTCCCCCTCCAAAAGCAAAGAGAAGTGATGGGCTACATTAGTTTTTTTTTTGTCTCAGTAGGCACAAATAAATGAACGACGAGTTCGTCCCTGGCTCAATTTTCTTGATATATTCTCTTTTCTCCACGTACGATGTATGCTGATGTGCACACCCAAATAACTAGGTGACTCAGTCTTGTTGGGGACGCTCTATGTTCGTTAGCAGCTCGTCTATGTGGACATCAATAGCAGAAGGACACCAGCAGAAGCATAAGACCAACAGGTAAGCCAAGTGGCAAGGTTCAGTTTTTGGACTGTCAACTAATACTTTCTTGCTTCACTGACCAATCAACGAGTAACTATGACATCTTTTCCTGTAGCTCTAATCAATCATTGTAGTGCTCGATCCAAGCATGCTTGCAATTAAATACTTGTTTAATCCCTTCTAGCTTATGTACTAGCTTGTATGCCTGCTGGATGTTAGAAGCTATGTTGCCTTTGATTGGTTCGGTACTAGTATTTCAGATAACTTTCAGTGCAGTCCGGCTTTTCAGTGTAGCAACTTGGCTTGCGTTTAATCTTGTACAGTGTCTTTTTTCTTCTTAGTGAATGATCTCTAGTAGGCATTAAGTTGGATCTAAATAACACCAGTCACAGATATTTCTTTAGATGTTTTGAAATGCCAAAAATAAAATTATAAGCTCTGGAAAACATCTCCTGGAATACCAGCCTTGCCCCCTTAGACATGCTTACTGAAGCTAGAAATCAGTTTGGCAGCAGCATATTTAGAGAAATTCATGCTGAATTATTTGGACCACGCCAAAGGGAATTGTGTTTGATGAAAAGACTAATAGCCTCGCCCAATAGAAGATAGCACTCAGAAATGAACTCGGCTTGGTTTGTATCAAGGCCAAGAAGAAGATTAGGGACAAACTATGTGAGAATATCACTTAAAGTAGACCATGCCTTTTCTTTTTTGACCAAGGAGGTCTTGTAACTTTTGTACATTGTATTCTTTGTCCTATTTAATAGAAAAAACAAAAAATATAGGCAGGGGACTCTCCTACTAATTTCGTAAAAAATTATAAGTTCTCATATTAAGACTTAAGAACACGTGCTTCCTTGAAGGAGGAGAGGTGGAGGGGGGAGGACGATCGGGCGCCAGGCCGGTCGCTGAGTGCAGCCCCACACGCGCCCGCGACCACCTGGGCTATGTGCGCCACGCAATTTGACAACCACACAATATAATTCAAATCAATTCAAAACTGTGCCATTACTGATTTTTTTGATAGAATGTGTCATTGTTGATCACACACATACATGAATCATGGTGCATTTAATTTCAATATTATTTCGCCCTGTTCGCTTAAATATATCAACCCGACTTATCAATTGATTTCGGTTTATTCTCTCTCACAGAACACTGTTGAATCAGCCGGAAAACCGTTAGTCGATGACTAATTAAGAAATGTCATATATTCTCTTGGGTCGGAGGCGATCCACCGCGGACCAGCTGCTGCACGTTGATGGGGCGGGTGAAGTTCCCGGAGGTGTCGGTAAATATCATCGTCGCAGCTAACTTCGCCAGGGCTTCCGTGGGATGGTAACGATCCCAGAAGAGGTGGTTCCTGCGATTTGGGCACAGGGAAGCCGTGAAGTTGCACCCGTCGGCCCAATACGGGCCTCCGCCGCAGCACGCCTTGTCGAGCACCGTGAAGCCTGTCAACGACGTGGAGTTGGTTTCCAATACCAACTCGACCATCGCGACCGCGTCCGCGAAGGAGTAGTTCATGCCGGGCAGCTCCCCGCTGAGGTCCCGCAGCATGGCGCCGAACATGGGGGAAAGCTGCCTGGAGAGGTTGTTCAGCGGAGCGAGGCACCCGTGGGTGTCCTTGGCGTTGGATGCATTAGCTATTTTCCTCTGCAACGGGGAGCAACCCAGCAGCGACGGGCTCATCACGCCGAATTTCCTTGCCCCAGCCCCATACAAGTCCTGCAGCAATTTCACTCGATCGATCTCAGATGAGAACCTGACATAGTAAACGACAGAATGTTTCGTCGATACCAACCCTCAGATAGGCTGCGTAGGAGGCAACGAGGCTTTGCAACAGTTCCGTGGCGTTGGTTCCAAGGCGTAGATCAATGTACTCGAACAGGTCGTTGCTGCCGGCGCTGATGAAGAACAGAGATTTCGATAAGAGGTCGGCTGACCTGTTATTACCGCTTGCCCGAGCAAGATTCGTGAAGTTCCCGACCTGCTCAGCAAGGGACAGAACTTGCGTACACTGCACAGAAACAAATCAATATATAACCCTTGCCAAATGCTTTCGTGTATGGATGTTGGTATATATGGTAAAAGAGAAGTGTTCATCAATTCAAAAAAGCACAAGCGTGTTCGCGGATGTACCGAATTTTCACTATTGCCGGTTTTGATTTGGAACCCCGACCCTCCTGACGCGAAGTTGATGCCCGTGCTCATCCGCGAACTCACGTCGTCCGTCAGGGACAGGAAAGGCGGCGGGCTCTCGTCAAAGCCAAGCAGTTTCGCTGTTCAATTGATCGACAACGGGTTTGGTCAAACTTGAGATGATCGTTGATTCTCCAAAAAAAATGAAATGACTTATAATTTGGGAGGAAGGGAGGATCGATACCTAGATGGTCTGCCAAGTTGTAGCCATTGCTGAACCTGCCGGTGGGTGCACCGTCGAGGTAGTCGACGCCGTAGCGCGGGTAGTTGGCTTTGCAGTCGTGGCTGCACTTGTCAATGAAGTTGTTGTTGCCGACGTCCACCATGGAGTCCCCGAACACGAATATCGCCGGCACCAGGTGCTCCGCGGCACCGCCGGTACCCTGCAGCGCGAGGACGAGGCCAAGCAACAAGCACACGGCCGCAGCGAGCCTGCAGGTTGTCCCACCGTGGATGGGCATTTTCGGTTGGAGGCCCTACGCCGCCGTTCCTTATAGCTCCCTCAATTGGTGTCAATGTAGAGCGAGTATATATAGGACACGCGCATATAGAACAAAAGAAAAAATAAACAGGATTATTAGCTAATGGATGAGTCATCAATAAAACCTTAGTATAAGAGACTGTATATAGAGATGAACATGTATTCATATGGCTCTACCATGGCAGTATATATGTTGGAACACCTCGTTTGCCCCGGAAAAGCCGAAGGGGTATACTCTTATTTTGTTCCGTAATGAATAAGCAGTTAAACTGGAAGCTTTGTAGTTGTCGACCACGCGACGGTAACGTTATTACAGAAAATTCACAAAGGTTCAATTTTGCAAATGATGCTTACGCACTGGTGCAGAGGCCAAGTGCAAGGTGTGACACAGGTGCAGCTGGCTAGGCTCAAACGTCTTGTCTCTTGTGTGTGCGACAAGCTGCCGTATAGAAGAGTACTACATCTTTTGGGTTTACTGCCCGTGGGTGCATTATATATTCTTTCCTAGAAAGAATTCATTTTTTGGATTTTGAGCCCTCACGGACTCAGACGCGCCTGAGCACTGCATCCTATGCAACCAATAGTATGAGACGATCGACCACATCACCTGAGCGCACTGATTCCTATGTGACCAGAAGTACGAGACGATCGATCACATCGCTTGAGCACTGCTTCCTATGTGACCAGAAGTACGAGACGATCGACCATATCGCCTGAGCACTGCTTCCTATGCAACCAGGAGCATGAGACGGCAAATTAGGTGGAACATCCTTGTGGCACTCGACGCAGACGCAGAGGCAACCTACTCTCTTAGTGGCACTCTTGGAGGGAGTGCTGGACGGGCAACGAAAGGCAGGCTGCATACTCTCTATTCGCTCTCGTTGCATGGGAGCTATGGAAAGAAATGAATGAAAGATGCTTCCAAAACGCCTCCAGCGCAGTCCCACAACTCCTCAGGCACATCAAGCTCGTCGCCGATTAGTGCATCAACGTCGGTGCAGTTAAATTAGCTTATCTATCATGCGAATAATCGCTATGTACACAGTCTGCTAGGCTGGGAGAAGCTCAGGGTTTAATCTTTGCCCCGCCTAGTGCACTCAAGAAGCACGTCGATGTAAAAAATCAATTTTCTCAACCTTATGCGCAAAACTTTTACGTATTCGAGAAAAAAGTCCGTCTAAGGTTGCAAGCTAGTGGTTCTTGGCACACAAGTGAACAAGTTTAGCTACGAGTACAAACGGTGTTGATACAACGCTGCCGTTGGTATTTTTTTAAAAAAAAAACAAAGTACGGTAAGAGCTTTGCCACAATTTATTATAGACGGACAAAAGAGAGAACAAGACAAACCGATAATTACAAAGCCACCCGTTGACTCAGCTAGGAAAGCAACTTGAACCCAAAAAAAATCTGAAACGAAAACCGGAATTTTTTCAGGAAAAAAAAAGAAAAAGAAAACCGGAATTGAACACTTAAGTTTGCACCCAAAATTTACTATGCAAAAAGAAAATTCCCATCACATCAAAATGCCGACACATGCATGGAGTACTAAATATAGATGAAATCAAAAACTAATTGCACAGTTTTATTGTACATGGCGAGACGAACATTTTGAACCTAATTAGTGAATATTTAGATAATATTTCACAAATACAAACGAAATGATACAGTACGCTATAGTGCCAAACTCCCAAACTTTGGGAACTAAACAAGGCCTTCAGGGCATGTACAACAAAGAGACAGCTGCTGTCTGCAAGTTTTTGAAATTTGCGATATAGACGGCTGAACAGACAGCTCATACAACCCACAGACAGCTGCTATCTATTTGGCTATCCATAAATCATTTAATATACTTGAAAGCATCTAGGTCCCTTGATGTGGGTTTTGATGGTTGATGACAATATATATTACTATGACTAACGTGTGTTTTGCAGAAACAGTAGAAGTTAGGTCATGGTAATGGAATCTCAGGCAATTGGCTGTCATGCCCTCTTGTCGATCAAAATCGTTTCGGTTTTCAAAGGATGGACGACAAGGTTAAGGACGGTTAGTTCCGATTGTCGATGGTGTTGAGAGACATCGGATTAGTCGTTAGGACTTTGTTTTCTCTTTTGGCCGTACTATTAAGGGGGATGCAAATGGGTAGCTTGACCTAGCTGAGTCTTGGGTTTAGGTGTGGTGCACACTGGTGAAATCTTAGCGCTAGGAAGTTACTAGAGAGCCCTGAGAGTATTTGGAGTTGTCGCCATTTTCAAAGGATCGATGATCAAGTGAAAATGGGCACTTCAACAGGCGCCGGACGCGTCCGGCGCACGTTGGTCTTGTTCCTCGGCCTGTCCCGTTCGGCGGACGCGCGGTCCCGCGTCCGGCGCTCCGCCGGACGCGGACCAGAAACTTTCTGGGAGCTGGCCTTGGGGTCCAAGTGCGCTCCGGAACTCCGGACGCTGGCGCCGGACGCGTCCGGCGTGTGCACTGTAGCCCAACGGCTAGCTGGCCGTTTGAACTTTTCTAAGCGCCGGACGCGTCCGGCGGTGGGCGCCCGGACGCGTCCGGCGCTTAGGCACGACTGAGCTGAATGTCGGGTAACGGTTGGATTTTTGGCCTTGGCTATAAATACAACCCCACCTTCTTCATTTCGGGTCTCTTGCTCATTTGTTCAGCTAATAGCCACCTTGTGAGAGCAGGAGAGTTGCAAGAGCCTCATGACTTGAAGAGATTTGAGAATCCATGAGTTCATGAGTGATCGAGAGTAGCTAGTGTGCATCCACTCTTCTCCCTAGGCTTTGCGAGGTCAAGTGAGAGTTTGTGCTTGTTACTCTTGGTGATCGCCATCACCTAGACGGCTTGGTGGTGATTGGAGCTTGGTGATCATCCGGCGGTGCTTGTGGATGACCCAACTCATCTTGTGAGCGGTTCTTGGCGATTCACCGCGTCGGAGCGACGAAGAATCAGCCCTAGAGAGCACTTGGTCCTTGCGAGGATCAAGGGGGAGCTATACCCTTGCGCGGGTGCTCCAACGAGGACTAGTGGAGAGTGGCGACTCTCCGATACCTCGGAAAAAGATCGCCGTGTTCCTTGTCCCCTTAATTTCTGCATTTACTTTCTAGCACTTACATTCTTGCAATTACTTTCATAGAATTGCCATGCTAGAATAGGATTGGAACTTAGGGTGCAAAACTTTAGTTGATCGATTGTCTAGGAACACACATAGGCACCGAGGGGTGAATCATGGGCTAGTAGGTTTAATTCCGCAAGAATTTTTAGAATTAGCCCAATTCACCCCCCTCTTGGGCATCTTGATCCTTTCAAGTGGTATCAGAGCCGGTTTGCTCTAAATTAGGCTTAACCGCCTAGAGTAAAGATGTCCCATGGGGATGGACCTCCTCCCATGTTCGAGGGAGACGATTTTCCTTATTGGAAAATTCGCATGGAAGCACATTTAGAAGCGATAGATGTTGGATGCTTCCGTGCCGCTTCTCAAGGACTCCCAAAACCCAAGGATTCGGCTAACCTTGTCGGTGATGATGAGGTTAACTATGAGAAGTGGAATGCAAAGGCAAGGAACGCTATATTCCGCGGCCTTTGCAAGGATGTGTTCAACCGCGTAAGGAACCACAAGGACGCCCATGCACTATGGTCCGACCTTTGTGCGCTCCATGAGGGAACTAAGAGTGAGCGTGAGGAACGCTATCATCTTGTTATGCGCAAATTAAATTCTTTTGAGATGAAAGCTAATGAAAGTGCTAATGAGATGTATTCCCGTTTGAACACTATTGTAGAGGAACTCAATGGGCTTGGACTCAATCAAATGTCGCCATCCGATGTTGCAAGGAAGATCTTGTGTGTCCTCCCCATTGAGAAATATGGGCATATTGTCACCGTGCTTCACCAAGGTGATCTTTCCAATGCTACACCAACACAAATATTGGGAAAGATCAATGCTCTTGAGATGTACATGCATCTCACCCCGGAGGATGGCTCATCATCCAAGAAGAAAGATTTGGCCCTCAATGCAAGTCACTCAAGAAAGGGCAAGGCCAAGGCTACTTATGATGATTCAAGCGATGCTGAAATTGATGACTTGAGTCTTGCTCTCATGGTGAAGAAGACCACCAAGATGTTGAAGAAGCTCAACAAGAATGGTGTCAAGTTTGATGGCAAGAAGAAGAAGTTCTTCACAAGTAGCAAAAGGAAGCCAATCTCTGAGATGGAGTGCTTCAATTGCCACAAGACCGGGCATCTTGCTCATCAATGTCCGGAGCCCCCAAAAGACAAGAAGTACAAGAAGAAGAAGGGCAAGGACAAGAAGGATGACTCAAGTGATGATGAAGAAAAAGAAAAGAAGAAGAAAGACAAGCATCACAAGAAGAAGGAAGAAAAGAAAGAGCATCACAAGAAGAAGGATGGCAAGGCCTATATTGTTGGTGATTGGCTCACCGATATTGAATCTTCTTGTGGGTCATCCGATGAGGAAAGTGATAATGAAGGTGTTGCTGCCATCGGCATTGGATCTTCACCACCTCCACAAATTCTGCCATCATCATCTACTCCATCCCACTTTTGCCTTATGGCTAAAAGTGAAAAGAAGGTACATTCTAAACATGGGGATAGTGATGATAGTGGTAGTGAAAGTGATAGTGATGATGAGTATGAGTCACCTACCTATGATGAGCTTATTAAATTGCTTAGAAAGTACTCAAAAACCATCATTAAGACTAGAGGAAGATGTGATGAGCTTGACAGTGAAAATACTTCTCTTCTAGAAAAGATGGAAGCTATGCAGAAAACTAGTGATGAGCTTAGAGATCAAAATGAAATCATGTCCTCTAAACCAAGGAACTCAAAGCTTCTTCAAAAGAGCTTAAAGTTGAAAATGAGAACCTTGAGAAGAAGCATGATGAGCTCAAATCTAGTTATAGCTCTCTAAAAGAGGAGTACACAACTATTAAAGTTGATCATGGGAATCTAGCGATGGCTTATGAGCTTCTTGCCGAAACACATGAGGCTACTAACAATGTTGCTAAGAATGATGTAGCCACATCATGTGATGAGATCATTGAGCAAGGTGCTAGCGGCAAAGGCAAGTCGGTGGTGGTGGTCGAGCATTATGATGACTATGTCAAGATAAAGAATGAAAATGAACAGCTCAAGAAGGATCTTGAACAAGCAAAAATCAGTCACACCGTCGCTATTGAAGATGAGGGACTAGCACTTGAGAATGAGAAGCTCAAAGAAGAGAACAAAAGACTCCACTTTGAAATGTCATGCTTGAAGCAATCAACAAATGAGTCACTTCTAGAAGAGAACAAGAAGCTCAAGCAAGAGAAAGAATATCTCAAGATTGGGTTGAGCAAGTTTGCAAAAGGAAAGTCACTTCAAAGTGAGCTCTTGATGAACACTGTGATGAAGACCGATAGAAGTGGCATTGGTTTCAAGGCACATCAAGAGAAGCAACATCAAGCAAAGCAAGCAAGTCAACAAAAGCAAAAGCCAAAGCCGAAGCCAAAGAGATGCTTTGAGTGTGGACAAGAAGGTCACTTTGCTCATGAGTGCCAAACTCCACCACCACAACCCTTGCCCAAGCATGCTAGACCCTTTGCATACAATGCTCATTATGTGGTTAGAAAGGATTCAAAAGGACAAGTGAATATCACCTTCTTAGGCCCCCCCAATAAGAATAGGCCTAAGCAAATTTGGGTTGCAAAGTCTCTAATAGAGAAAGTCAAGGGCCCTCAACAAGTTTGGGTCCCTAAACCTCAAACTTGATCTCTTGTGTGTAGGTGAACTACAGGACCGGTGGATGTCATTGGGTTATTGATAGTGGTTGCACTCAACATATGACCGGTGAACCTCGTATGTTTGCCTCATTAGATGAAGGGGAGCAAGATCAAGATAGGATCACATTTGGTGATAACTCAAAGGGCAAAGTCAAGGGTTTGGGCAAAGTTGCAATATCAAATGATCACTCTTTATCAAATGTGCTTTATGTTAAACCATTGAGCTTCAACTTGCTGTCAGTGGGTCAATTGTGTGATCTTGGATTCAAATGCTTGTTTGATGAGAAGGAAGTGATAGTGTCAAAGAAAGAAGACTCAACCGTGATATTCAAAGGCTTTAGATACAACAATCTCTATCTAGTGGATTTCACCTCCGAAGATGCAAATCTGAATGTTTGTTTGTTATCCAAGACCTCACTTGGGTGGTTGTGGCATAGGAGGCTAGCACATGTTGGGATGAGTACCCTCAAGAAGCTTTTGAAGAAAGAGTTAGTGAGAGGCTTGAAAGATGTCAAGTTTGAGAAGGACAAACCCTGTAGTGCTTGTCAAGCCGGCAAACAAGTTGCAAATACTCATCCAACCAAAGCTTTTCTGTCAACTTCAAGAGTGCTAGAGCTGCTGCACATGGACTTATTTGGACCAACCACATACAAGAGCCTTGGTGGGAAACTCCATTGTCTAGTGATTGTTGATGACTTCTCAAGATACACATGGACCTTCTTTCTTCATGACAAATCCGAAGCCACCCCTTGCTTCAAGAAGTTTGCAAAGAGAGCTCAAAATGAATTTGATGTCATGATCAAGAAAATTAGAAGTGACAATGGCAAAGAATTTGATAACACCAACATTGAAGCTTATTGTGATGAAGTTGGAATTAAACATGAAGTCTCATCCACCTACACACCTCAGCAAAATGGCATAGTTGAGAGGAAGAACCGGACCTTGATCACTCTAGCAAGAACAATGCTTGATGAGTACAACACTCCAGAGAACTTGTGGGATGAAGCTATCAACACAGCATGCTATGCATCAAATCGATTATATCTTCACAAGTTCCATGGCAAGACCCCCTATGAGCTGCTCAATGGGAAGAAGCCGGACGTCTCCTACTTCCGGGTGTTTGGTTGCAAATGCTACATCTACAAGAAAAGGCAACACCTAGGGAAGTTTCAAAGACGTTGTGATATTGGTTTTCTTGTTGGTTACTCATCAAAATCCAAAGCATATCGAGTATTCAACCATGCCACCGGTTTGGTAGAAGAAACATATGATGTGGAGTTTGATGAATCTAACGGCTCCCAAGGAGCAATTGAGAATCTTGATGATGTAGGTGATGAACCATTGAGGGAAGCAATGAAGAACATGCCGGTGGGAGACGTCAAGCCTAAAGAAGACGATGATGAAGTGCAAGTCATTGACAAGCCTTCTTCTTCTTCAAGTGTGCCTCAACATGACAAAGAAAAAGATGGGATGACCGATCATGAAGATACTCATGTCTCCCATGAACAAAGAGAGGCACAAGCTCAAGATGTTGACGCTCCCCAACCTACTCCTCAAGTGGTTGAAAAGCGAATTCCTAAACTCCATGATCATCCACAAGATCAAATCATAGGGAGTCCATCAAGGGGTGTAATGACTCGATCTCAAAGACTTGCTAGTATTGCTGAACATCACTCGTTTGTTTCTTGTGTTGAGCCAAAAGATGTAGGTGAAGCTCTTCAAGATCCGGATTGGGTGAATGCCATGCATGAAGAATTGAACAACTTCACCCGCAACAAGGTTTGGACACTTGAAGAGCGTCCCAAGAATGCAAGAATCATAGGTACCAAGTGGGTGTTCCGCAACAAGCAAGATGACCAAGGCAATGTTGTGAGAAACAAGGCAAGGCTCGTGGCAAAGGGGTTCTCTCAAGTTGAAGGCCTTGATTTTGGGGAGACCTTTGCACCGGTTGCAAGACTTGAAGCCATCCGTATCCTCCTTGCATATGCTTCACACCATGAAATGAAACTATTTCAAATGGATGTGAAGAGTGCATTTCTTAATGGTTTCATTAATGAGCTTGTTTATGTTGATCAACCTCCCGGGTTCGAAGACCCTAGCTGTCCTAATCATGTTTTCAGGTTGTCCAAGGCACTTTATGGGCTCAAGCAAGCTCCTAGAGCATGGTATGAGCGCCTTAGGGACTTCCTCATTGAGAAGGGGTTCACCATAGGGAAGGTTGACACCACACTCTTCACCAAGAAGCTTAATGGAGAGATCTTCATTTGTCAAGTGTATGTTGATGATATCATCTTCGGCTCAACAAATGAAGAAGAATGCAAGAAGTTTGGTGACATGATGTCAAAAGAGTTCGAGATGTCTATGATTGGCGAGCTCAACTTCTTCCTTGGTTTTCAAATCAAGCAAATGAAGGAAGGGACCTTCATATCTCAAGAGAAGTACACCAAGGACCTCCTCAAGAGGTTTGTGTGGCAGAACCTCCTAAGTAATGTGGCCCACATGCACTAATCCTCGTCTTAACAGACCTCAGATTACTATGCATGTGTTCCACACGACTTATGAAGCCCTGTCGATGTTCTTAACGAACACCGATTGAACCACTTTTTACACTCATACCCGGGATCAACAATGGAGTAACTCCAACATTACAAAATTTGTTACAAAATATATAGATCAGAGTGCGGAAGAATTATAACATTAATTTTTCAAATAATGAATAGGATAATATTTTACAAACTTAACTTTATATTGCGGAAGTAGAGTGGAGCTACGAGAAGACAACTTAGGTAGGACACCTAAGTTGCGAGAGGCAACCAAATCATGTCGAGCCCAAATGACACAACATGGTTCGAAGCAACATCGGCACACACGCAACGGGGTAGAACAAACCCCGAGTACATGAAGGTACTCCGCAAGACTTACCCGACTAAAAGAAAAGACTCTCAAGGATATCTTGGCTTTTGGGTAGTTGAGCTAGAAAAGGGAAGTTTTGCGGAAATGCATTACTAATCTTGAAACCTTACTTTCAATGTTTTAAACAGAATAAAAGCATCAACTTCTATTATATCTATTAAAGCTAGATTAGCACCTATTCTATTTCCGACAATCAAATTAAGCATTACACTTGAGATTATCTTTCCAGTTTGCCTTCTTCTCGATTCCACGAGTCACCAAGAACCAATTCTTTCATATTTCGCTTGATTGCTACGATGCGGGTGCGAGGATCAAGTCTCCTTATACGTGGAGCAAACGACGGTTCGAAGCGATTTTACTCGGTGAGGATCCCTAAACACACGATATAAGTGGGACTCTAACCCACAATTATATCAACAATACCGTCGGACATTCTAGAACTAGGCTCGGCTTCCGCGCCACCCGAGAGTACACTTACACCTCCAATCCGGGGGACACGGCCCACGAGGGTATTGTACTCCCGCCATCTCGCCACTCCCGGTGCACGGGCTCACCGTACTAGTCCTTAGATTATCCTAGGGTAAAGCTTTTCCGTAGATATGTGAGTAGTTGTAAAGTCTTGATCCAAGGGCCAACAACGGTACGGTCCTTAATCGACACGATCGGAAACACTACATCAAGACTCCATTCCCGATGCAAGTTACCCGACCGGTCTCAATTTCTTATAACCAAATTCTTATGCCCTCGTGACCCATCTTTAGGTCTAGAGAAGCAAGATACAATGGTAAATCATGATCAAAGATTAACGACCTACAACTTCTACCGAAGTCTAAGCATGGCTAAGCATAAGAAATCGACCTACACATACTAGTGGGATATCATGATGTAAAAGTAGATCAAGGTAGACATGCGGCAACGGTATCAACCAACTCCTATTAACTTAATGCACAATACACTAGATTTATAGTGTAAAATATTTGCGAAATAGAAATGGGTTGCATGCTCAGGGCTTGCACGAGTTGCGGTGAAGTTAGATTTCAATGGTCAGACTTGACACCAACACCATGGATGGATAACACCAACATCAAGAGAGATGACTCGACATCATTGGTGGATGACCTTCTCGAATACCCTTGTCGGATGACACCTCTCCAAACTTTGATCAACACGATCCACCCCACTCTCGTATCATCTACACGTAATTAATGATGCGTGATTTAGAACGATGAGCTCATGGCATGATGCATTGCATTAAGATAAACCAATGAGATCAAGATAATTCATGCAACATCGATTTTCTTCTACCATGAAGCAATAAGATTATTCGCATGAAATAATCCTCTAGCAATAAAGCAATAGAGGTTCAAACAAGTAAGCACACGCCAAGGGTCATTATGGTTAATGACCTAAGGTCATCACCCAATTTCAAAGTCACTCAAGAAAATCCTAAGACATTAAGAACTAAATAAACAATTAAAGATCTATTAAATAACTAAGCATAAAATAGAGACAAAATAATAAGTCATCAAATAAATCTCAAAAATTAAATTTAAGCTCCTCATGACCTGAGAAGACTACAAAATAATTTTCAAGATTTTTGAAACAATAAATAAATAACTAAAAATAAAGGAAAGAGCATTTTTCAATTAAAAGGGCAAATTTTATAATAAAGCAAAAGCACTTAAAATAGGCATATTATATTTTTCTAAAATCAAGCACATGACAGAGAGCATACACAAAAATTTTCAGAATTTTTGGAGCTACCAATAATTCTATACAAAATAAACAAATTGCAACACTATTCACTAAAACGGAAAAGAATAAAACTTAAATAAAAAGAAAAAGGTGAAGCTAGGGCCGAATCCGGCCCAAGCGCCCAACCAGTTCGGCCCAGCCACGCGCACACAGGAGCGGGTCAACGCGGGGGCGCGAACAGGCCAGCCCAGCAACGCAAGCAGGCCGGCCCAAGAGCGCGACACAGGCCGGCCCAATCCGGCCTGACCAAGGCCTGGCATGGAAATTTTGCAAATAGGTCCCCGCAGTTTTCAAAATTACAAACTACTCCAAAATACTTTACGGCACTATTCATTAAGTCTTGGGTTTTTGCATCTAAACCCCTAGACTTATTCGAATCACCAAAGCCGGTCCTCGCGCAAGCTGCGGGAGCGAACGACGGCGAAGCCGACGGCGCTCTTGCCGACGGCGAGCTCGTGGGCGACGCGGCGGAGCTCTATATCATCTACGCGACACAACGCACTCGCTGTAGGTGGCTAACGTGGCGACGGAGCGGCGGCAGCGGCCCTGCCGGTGACCATGGCGGTCCGGCGGAGCTATGGCACGGCGACAGCGGTGGCTGGAGATTCCCCGGCGGCATTAAGGCGAGCATCAACTCCTACATGACCTAGCGAGCGCGACCAAACGCTAAACGTGAACCAATCGACTCCCAGCGACAAGGTGACGCGCGCGGCGGCGCGGCGGCCCGGCCGGCGAGCTCACGGGCCGGCGGCAACGACGCAAGCGAGGCCAAGCCGAGAGCATGAGGGCGACCGGGGAGCTTACCGAGAATACGATGCGCGCGAAAAGAGGTCGCGGGCACAACGGAGCGAGGAGCACGACGGGGATGGCGGATTCGGCGGAGCTTGGGCCGCGGCGACGGAAACGGCCGCGCGAGCAATTTCGGCCGAGGGGCGCGGCGCAAACCGATTCAAAAGGAGCGCAAGGACGTGGCGAAGCTGGTGGCGGTGAAGATGGAGGCAAGGAGCAAGCAATGGCGGCGAATTTGGCCGGGGAGCTCGGCTGCCCAGTTCGCCGGCCGCGAAGAAGAAAACGGCGACCGAGCAACTTAGTGCGAGCGAGGGACCATGGATGGGCTTGGTGTGCGCGCGAGCTCAGGGCGGATACGGTGGTGCGGTTTGTTTGGCTGGAAACGAGACGACGGCGACGGCAAGCGGAGGCGGAGCTCGGCGCGGCAATGGCGATGGTGATGGCGGCCGAGAAGAAGAAAGGATAAGAAGAGGGGAGAAGGGGTCGGGCCGGTCCTTAATGGCGCAAGGGACAACGGGCGGTGGAGGCGACACGAGGCGGCGAGAAGCTTCCCCTACGGCCGTGCGCTGGCGACCGCGGCGACCGGCCGGCATGGCGCCATGGCGTCGGCGGTGGGAGCTCCAGTGAGGGGAACAGAGAGATGCTGACGTCAGCCACAGGAACAGCAGTGGAAATTTGCAAATTACTCCAAAAATTTGAACTATGCTCAAAATTTTCCAAAAAGCAACCCTAGCTGAAATTTCATGCTCTACAATTTTCTCAACTGGCACATTTTCAAATTTTGAAAGGAAAATTGAATTTGAATCAAATTTTGAAAAGGGGACAAAAACCCTAGAATGAAATATATGAAATTACTTTGGATTTTTCTAAAGAACTTGAAAAACTCCAAAACTATGGAATGCTCAACTTTTCAAACTACACATTTTCTCCAAAAAGAGTTTTTCCAAAATATGCATAGTTTTTGAATTATGATTTGAAATTCAAAAGGGGACAAGCTGTCGGAAAACCGTATTTTCAAATTTATTTGAAATTCTTTTTGGAAACTTGAAAAACTTTGAACACCAACATTGAAGCTCTCATCAAGACCCACAATATTGCTTTTTGGACCAACCCCAAATTCTTTGTTGATTTCGAAATAGAGAAAAGGGGGTAAATCGGGGTTTTCGGGAAAACGGGGTTTTGAAACGGAATGGAGCTCGATTAAATTTCTACACTAACTAATCGGGCATTAGCAATCACAAGCATCATTTCATATGTAAAACAAAGCATCACATCAACAATAATATTAAAACATGAATGCATTAATGCCATGATGCTCGATGATTAGGCCTTAATAAAATTCTAAATCAAGTTTTAGTTGCAATTAACATCTAGGATGTTACATCCTTTCCCCCTTAAAGAAATCTCGTCCGAGATTTTGGAGCAACAAAATCCCGTGGGGTAAGTAATGGAAAAGGAAATGTGTCAAGCAAATCAACTTGACGAAGTTCATAGAACAACAAGGTTCGATTCGAGAGTTACAACCATGAGATAAAAGTGGTTACAACCGACAAGGTATTTAGAGTTTCAAGGGAGTTTCGGCAATAATTCCCAAGATAAGTTCGAAGAGTAGGGTACATTGTCATGAGACTATAATGGCTCATGCCCGCAAACATTGATACTGCGCGCACCTAGCGGCAACTTGTGTGCCGGGTCACACAAGAGACCCTAGGTCCGTCGCGGCACCGGGGTTACGGAACACGGCACCACTATAGGGCACAACAACGGTAACCCACATTTTGAAACATTGATACAAAGAATCGAGATCGAAGTCGGTCACAACCACAAGGTATTTAGGGAGTTCAAAGAACAATTTTGAATCCCAAGAATATTCAATAAGTAAAGTACATCCATTGTGATCTACTACGATACTGTGCATAGCCTGGTGAAAACTCATGTGGTCGCAAATCACAGGAGATTTCAGGTTGACACGGCACCATAGTCACGGGTCGAGACACCACTATATAACACATCAAAATGACTTTTGACAAACATTTGTCAAATATTATGATCAAAAGATTAGCATGTTCAAAGAATGAGAACACACTTAATTTTGGATTATAAGGATTCATGATCATAGACTTGGGTAACGGCGAATGCCCAGCAGTAACACCACACAGGCGACCCTAGGTTTCGACGATGTTTCCAAGTCATGAATCATGGTTCCTTAAGGACACAATTATAGTGACATGAAAGCGAGATATACGTCGTCGACGACATCAAGGAGATAGCATGTGCCGAAGTTGAAAGAAATCAAGGTGTGACACATACTTAACAAAAGAATTAAGGATTCACACTAGTTTCGGTTTTCAAGGTAATAGTGTACTTCAGGGCATATTCCACAAATTCCCAAGGATCAGAAACTTATGGAGTACAGGATTATTAACAGGTGGCAAAAACCTGGTATATGACGAGATTCAGCAATGGAACAATTATAAAGGATATAATTGTCCTTCAAACATAAGGAGGGAATTGTAAGCACCACCATAGAACACATCATAATGACTTTCGACAAACATTTGTCGGATATGAAGGTCAAGAGATTAGCATGTTCAAAGAATGTGAACACACTAATTGTGAACTATAAGGTTTTATGATCATAGACCCCGACATTAGCGAACGCCCGGCAGTAATTCCTTATGGTCATAAGCCACAGGAGACCCCAGGTTTCATCGCTATTTCCCGGTCATAGATCATGGTACCTTAGAGAACTTAATCAAGTTATGAACAAATGAGATATATGTCATCAAATGACACCAAGGAGATAGTATGTGTCGGAGTTGAAAAGAATCAAGGCATGGCACATACTCAACAAAAGAATCAAGAATTTGTACCAGGTTTCATCTTTAAGATAATGATGTATATCAAGGTATATTCCACAAATTCCCAAAGATCGAAATTTATGAAATAAAAGATTCAATTGATAAACAATCCTGGTACATGGCGAGATTTAACAATAGAACAATCATAAAGGAATATAACCATTCCAACCTTAAGGGGATCTTTTAACTTCCAAAAGATTTTCATATGATACGCTCGTCCTATACGTCCTCACAATGTTAGAAAACTTCACCTTTACCAAGTTAGTGAATTAGAGGGCTTGTTAGACGAACTGTTAAAAGACACTTCAGCGAAGCTTTTGTTGAGGAAGTTGACTTCCATGTTGACCAATTGAAGAAGTACCGAGAAACTTCTCAAAGTCTTTCGCGGAAAGAAAATAGATAAGGATCCATTTTTAATTTGTTAAATTCAAAAACTTTTATATTGTAAAATCATTTTGAAGTTTTCAAATGTAATGTTGTAGCCGATCCAAAGTATGAGCTCGATACCAACCGTGGCGAACCTCCTAAGTAATGTGGCCCACATGCACTAATCCTCGTCTTAACGGACCTCGATTACTATGCATGTGTTCCACACGACTTATGAAGCCACCGTCGATGTTCTTAACGAACACCGATTGAACCACTTTTTACATTCATACCCGGGATCAACAATGGAGTAACTCCAACATTACAACATTTGTTACAAAATATATAGATCAGAGTGCGGAAGAATTATAACATTAATTTTTCAAATAATGAATAGGATAATATTTTACAAACTTAACTTTATATTGCGGAAGTAGAGTGGAGCTACAGAAGACAACTTAGGTAGGACACCTAAGTTGCGAGAGGCAACCAAATCATGTCGAGCCCAGCGACACAACATGGTTCGAAGCAACAGTCAGCACCTGCAACAGGGGTAGAACAAACCCTGAGTACATGAAGGTACTCCGCAAGACTTACCCGACTAAAAGAAAAGACTCTCAAGGATATCTTTGGCTTTTGAGTAGTTGAGCTAGAAAAGGGAAGTTTTGCGGAAATGCATTACTAATCTTGAAACCTTACTTTCAATGTTTTAAACGGGAATAAAAGCATCAACTTCTATTATATCTATTAAAGCTAGATTAGCACCTATTCTATTTCCGACAATCAAATTAAGCATTACACTTGAGATTATCTTTCCAGCCCTTCTTCTCGATTCCACGAGTCACCAAGAACCAATTCTTTCATATTTCGCTTGATTGCTACGATGCGGGTGCGAGGATCAAGTCTCCTTATACGTGGAGCAAACGATGGTTCGAAGCGATTTTACTCGGTGAGGATCCCTAAACACACGATATAAGTGGGACTCTAACCCACAATTATATCAACAATACCGTCGGACATTCTAGAACTAGGCTCGGCTTCCGCGCCACCCGAGAGTACACTTACACCTCCAATCCGGGGACACGGCCCACGAGGGTATTGTACTCCCGCCATCTCGCCACTCCCGGTGCACGGGCTCACCGTACTAGTCCTTAGATTATCCTAGGGTAAAGCTTTTCCGTAGATATGTGAGTAGTTGTAAAGTCTTGATCCAAGGGCCAACAACGGTACGGTCCTTAATCGACACGATCGGAAACACTACATCAAGACTCCATTCCCGATGCAAGTTACCCGACCGGTCTCAATTTCTTATAACCAAATTCTTATGCCCTCGTGACCCATCTTTAGGTCTAGAGAAGCAAGATACAATGGTAAATCATGATCAAAGATTAACACCTACAACTTCTACCGAAGTCTAAGCATGGCTAAGCATAAGAAATCGACCTACACATACTAGTGGGATATCATGATGTAAAAGTAGATCAAGGTAGACATGCGGCAACGGTATCAACCAACTCCTATTAACTTAATGCACAATACACTAGATTTATAGTGTAAAATATTTGCGAAAATAGAAATGGGTTGCATGCTCAGGGGCTTGCACGAGTTGCGGTGAAGTTAGATTTCAATGGTCGACTTGACACCAACACCATGGATGGATAACACCAACATCAAGAGAGATGACTCGACATCATTGGTGGATGACCTTCTCGAATACCCTTGTCGGATGACACCTCTCCAAACTTTGATCAACACGATCCACCCCACTCTCGTATCATCTACACGTAATTAATGATGCGTGATTTAGAACGATGAGCTCATGGCATGATGCATTGCATTAAGATAAACCAAATGAGATCAAGATAATTCATGCAACATCGATTTTCTTCTACCATGAAGCAATAAGATTATTCGCATGAAATAATCCTCTAGCAATAAAGCAATAGAGGTTCAAACAAGTAAGCACACGCCAAGGGTCATTATGGTTAATGACCTAAGGTCATCACCCAATTCCAAAGTCACTCAAGAAAATCCTAAGACATTAAGAACTAAATAAACAATTAAAGATCTACTAAATAACTAAGCATAAAATAGAGACAAAATAATAAGTCATCAAATAAATCTCAAAAATTAAATTTAAGCTCCTCATGACCTGAGAAGACTACAAAATAATTTTCAAGATTTTTGAAACAATAAATAAATAACTAAAAATAAAGGAAAGAGCATTTTTCAATTAAAAGGGCAAATTTTATAATAAAGCAAAAGCACTTAAAATAGGCATATTATATTTTTCTAAAATCAAGCACATGACAGAGAGCATACACAAAAATTTTCAGAATTTTTGGAGCTACCAATAATTCTATACAAAATAAACAAATTGCAACACTATTCACTAAAAAACGGGAAAAGAATAAAACTTAAATAAAAAGAAAAAGCGAACCAGGACCGAATCCGGCCCAACCCCCAGCCCATTCGGCCCGGCCACGCGCACACAGGGAGCGGGTCAACGCGGGGCGCGAACGAGCCCGGCCCGGCAAGAACGCAAACGGCCGGCCCAAGAGCGCGACACGGCCGCCCAATCCGGCGACCAAGGCCTGGCATGGAAATTTTGCAAATAGGTCCCCGTAGTTTTTCAAAATTACAAACTACTCCAAAATACTTTACGGCACTATTCATTAAGTCTTGGGTTTTTGCATCTAAACCCCTAGACTTATTCGAATCACCAAAGCCGGTCCTCGCGCAATCGGAAGCGGAAACGACGGCGAAGCCGACGGCGCTCTTCTTGCCGACGGCGAGCTCGCGGCGACGCGGCGGAGCTCTATATCATCTACGCGACACAACGCACTCGGCGTAGGTGGCTAACGTGGCGACGGAGCGGCGGCGCCCCTGCCGGTGACCATGGCGGTCCGGCGGAGCCGTGGCACGGCGACGGCGGTGGGTGGTGGAGATTCCCCGGCGGCATTAAGGCGAGCATCAACTCCTACATGACCTAGCGGCGCGACCAAACGCTAAACGTGAACCAATCGACTCCCGGCGACAAGGTGACGCGCGGCGGCGGCGGCGCGCGCGCGCCGGCGAGCTCACGGGCCGGCGGCAACGACGCAAGCGAGGCCAAGCCGAGAGCATGAGGGCGACCGGGAGCTTACCGAGAATACGATGCGCGCGAAAAGAGGTCGCGGGCACAACGGAGCGAGGAGCACGACGGGGATGGCGGATTCGGCGGAGCTTGGGCCGGCGGCGACGGAAACGGCCGCGGGAGCAATTTCGGCCGAGGGCGCGGCGCAAACCGATTCAAAAGGAGCGCAAGGACGTGGCGAAGGCGGTGGCGGTGAAGATGGAGGCAAGGAGCAAGCAATGGCGGCGAATTTGGCGGGGAGCTCGGCTGCCCCGGTTCGCCGGCCGCGAAGAAGAAAACGGCGACCGAGCAACTTAGTGCGAGCGAGGGACCATGGATGGGCTTGGTGTGCGCGCGAGCTCAGGGCGGATACGGTGGTGCGGTTTGTTTGGCTGGAAACGAGACGACGGCGACGGCAAGCGGAGGCGGAGCTCGGCGCGGCAATGGCGATGGTGATGGCGGCCGAGAAGAAGAAAGGATAAGAAGAGGGGAGAAGGGGTCCGGGCCGGTCCTTAATGGCGCAAGGGACAACGGGCGGTGGAGGCGACACGAGGCGGCGAGAAGCTTCCCCTACGGCCGTGCGCTGGCGACCGCGGCGACCGGCCGGCATGGCGCCATGGCGTCGGCGGTGGGAGCTCCAGTGAGGGGAACAGAGAGATGCTGACGTCAGCCACAGGAACAGCAATGGAAATTTGCAAATTACTCCAAAAATTTGAACTGTGCTCAAAAGTTTCCAAAAAGCAACCCTAGCTGAAATTTCATGCTCTACAATTTTCTCAACTGGCACATTTTCAAATTTTGAAAGGAAAATTGAATTTGAATCAAATTTTGAAAAGGGGACAAAAACCCTAGAATGAAATATATGAAATTACTTTGGATTTTTCTAAAGAACTTGAAAAACTCCAAAACTATGGAATGCTCAACTTTTCAAACTACACATTTTCTCCAAAAAGAGTTTTTCCAAAATATGCATAGTTTTTGAATTATGATTTGAAATTCAAAAGGGGACAAGCTAATCGGAAAACCGTATTTTCAAATTTATTTGAAATTCTTTTTGGAAACTTGAAAAACTTTGAACACCAACATTGAAGCTCTCATCAAGACCCACAATATTGCTTTTTGGACCAACCCCAAATTCTTTGTTGATTTTGAAATAGAGAAAAGGGGGTAAATCGGGGTTTTCGGGAAAACGGGGTTTTTGAAACGGTTGGAGCTCGATTAAATTTCTACACTAACTAATCGGGCATTAGCAATCAGAAGCATCATTTCATATGTAAAACAAAGCATCACATCAACAATAATATTAAAACATGAATGCATTAATGCCATGATGCTCGATGATTAGGCCTTAATAAAATTCTAAATCAAGTTTTAGTTGCAATTAACATCTAGGATGTTACAGTTTGATATGAAGGATTGCAAGCCAATCAACACACCCATGGCATCTAATGGGCATCTCGACCTTGATGTGGAAGGTAACTCTGTGGATCAAACTCTTTACCGCTCTATGATCGGTAGCTTGTTATACCTCACTGCATCTAGGCCCGACATCATGTTTAGTGTGTGCATGTGTGCTCGTTTTCAAGCCGATCCTAAGGAAGCTCACTTGAGTGCTGTCAAGAGGATCCTTAGGTACTTGCAGCTAACCCCAAGCATTGGCCTATGGTATCCCAAAGGAGCAAGATTCCAACTTGTTGGCTATTCCGATTCGGATTATGCCGGTTGCAAAATTGATAGAAAAAGCACATCCGGAGGGTGCCATTTGCGTGGGAGGTCACTTGTCTCTTGGTCATCAAAGAAGCAGAACAGTGTTGCTCTATCTACAGCCGAAGTAGAGTACATAGCAGCGGGGGCTTGTTGTGCACAAATCTTGTACATGAAACAAACCCTCCTTGACTATGGAGTGAATCTTGGTCAAGTGACTCTCTTGTGCGACAACGAGAGTGCAGTGAAGATTGCCAACAACCCAGTTCAACACTCTCGCACAAAGCATATAGATATCCGCCACCACTTTCTTAGAGATCATGTCTCCAAAAAGGATATATCTCTAGAAGGTGTGAGAAGTGAGGATCAATTAGCGGATATCTTCACAAAGCCATTGGATGAATCAACCTTTTGTAGGTTAAGGAATGAGCTCAATATCCTTGACCTAAGCAACTTCACAAGGAAGAGATGAAAGGTGTTGTCGGTTGCATTGCATTGTTTATAGAGCACGTTTAATTTTCTGTAATGCATATAGGGCTTGTCTAACATGGTTAAGATAACACTCTTTCGAGGTGTGAAGAAGCTTACCCTTGGTTCAAACCTGACAAGCCATCTAGATTCAAATCCCAGTAATTTTTATTGCTTGTGTGTTGCTCTTCGTTTCTTTTCGATTATTTTTTGAGCAACCTCTGTGTTCGTCCATGAATTGAGAAAGCCTTTAATGCCTCTACTGGTTTGAAAACTCAAGCTCATGGCCACACGTTGTTCCTCGCTCGTGTTCATTGCTTATTTTCGAAAATTATGTGTAGCCTATGGCAAACTATTTGATAAATTGAGGGTTTGAGAGTGAGGATCTCATATTGACTCCAAACTGTGTTTAGTTATCTCTTAAAAAGTTTGGAAATCAATTGGGAGCAGGTGCCGCGAAGAAAGGATTTATTTCAGCTCTTTATAAAGCGCCGGACGCGCCTTCAAGACCCGGCGGACGCGTCCGGCGCCTTATGAAGAACCGGCGCAGAAGAAGCCCGCTGATCAAGACTGGCCGGACGCTCAACAGTGTATCGACCGCGTCCGGCGACCGCGTCTGCAGCGCGTCCGGCGGTATCGGCCTGAGCAGATGGATTTCGGGAGTCTCTGGTCGGCGTCCGGCGGACCCCCAAACTCACCCCGGACGCGTCCGGCGCGAAGAAGAAGAGCGTGGTAACTTAATCTGACGTGTGGGGCCCCCTACTCCTTCTCTTCATTCCAAATCGGCCCGCGGCCTTCTCCTTCCTTTCGTCACCCGAGCGCCGCACCACCGCCCGTGCCCTAACCACCGCGCTGTGCCGCCCCAGTTGCATCGCGCCGCCCTGCTCCGTCGCGCTCGCACCTCGCTCCTCCTCCGCCGAGAGCCACTCCGGCCGCCTCGCCCCCAGTTCCTCGCAAGCCAGCGCCGCCTCGGCTTGGCTCACGCCGCCGTGAAGGATTTCCGCCGCCGCCGCTCGTACATCATCTTCTCCGGCGATTCCTTCTCGTGCTCCGTCCGCAGCGTACTCCATTGCTTTCTTCCCATGTTTTGGCTCGCCGCTAGGCGTTTTTCCCATCCAGGGGGGGCCATCTTCATGGTGAGTGCAAACACTTGCCGTAAGGTGTTCGTCGAAATGCACGAACCGGCCTCTCGATCACGACTTGTCGTTTCTTCGACAAATTCCTCTGTGCAGTGACCTAGACAAGCTATCGAGAGTGCCCTCCATCCACCACTAGGTCATCCTTCGTCTAGTGGTGAGCACATAGCTTTGCTTCGTCATTTTTCGACAAGAAGTGCCATTGCCTCTATTCCTCAATGCCCTGATCATTGTTTGATCAAATTCTGTGTGCAGTGTTCAAGTTCTTCGCTCGTTGGGTGCCCTACACTGTCATCTTCTTATCTCTTCACAGGTGTTCGCGTTGCCTTAGGTATCAATCCTATTTCTTCTATAGTTCTTACCTAATGCTATGCTCTAATAGGGTCGCTCACCTCTAGAAATGCTTATGGTTATATATTTCCCTCTATTCCATTTCTTGCAGCGAGCTGGTCACTTGGTTGATTTGACAGTTGGTCAGTGGGCAGTGAAACTCTAGGCCAAGCCTAAGAGTACGGATTGAGGCCAAGCCTCACAAGTGACAGTTCATCCTCTGACAGTGATTTGCTTGATCAAAGACAGTGTCAGTAATGCCAAGGTGCAAGGGTACCGGCAGAGGTTCAGGGGGAGACGATGATCCTAGTAGAAGACCAAATCTTCCTAAGATGGTTGAGAAAGCGAAGGGCAAGAAGGTCTTGGCCATCAGGAAGAGGAAGAGGCAGCCACGGATGCACGGGCGGCGACGGGCGTCTTTGAGAGGAGAGCTTCGCGAGGTGCGAGCATAGTAATCCAAGAGTCCGGATCGCGCGAAGCACGGAGGCCAAGGCGAGAGGCCCCGAGGCGAGAGGAGGCCACACTTGAGCAGCGGAGCTTTCTCCTCAATGACGGTCCTCCCGTGTCGGGACACTCCGGCGGCGAGCGGCTCGGCGATCCACGGAGTCAGGTCCTTCTTCTACTCCACAGAGGCAGCCCAGCAGGGGCCCTACAGGACCTAGACTGAGTACAGAGGATCTTCTGAAAGCAAGTGCCAAGAAGATTCAGGCCATCAGACAGGTGGACATAAATACCTGGTTTCCACCTTCCAGAGAGAGAGCTGGTGCACCCTACTATACAGCTTTGCACAAGTCTCTGGTTGAGGCATACAGGCAGAAGCCAAAGATTACCAAGCAGAGGACAGTGATAGCTGACACTTTCTCACATGTGTTGGGCCAGGCCTTCGAGGAGTATTTGGGTGCTCAGCCAGGCATGATTGATCTGATTAGAAGATCTGGCAGATATATTCCAGAATGGGTGTTAGAGTTCTATGCTACACTATGGATTGCTCCAAATCATTCACTCATTTCATACACCATTTGTGGTCAGAGACAGAACTTGTCTAGTGAGGAAGCCAGGAACTTCTTGGAGATTTCAGAGCAGCCCATCAAGCTACATCAGCTGTGCTTTCCAGGGATCGAGCCACCCCGCCGTGCACAGGGAGGAGTAGTGCCACCTCCTGAGATCATGAGAGAGGTCTTTGGACCTAACTTTGGTGCAGGGTCGAGCAGGACACCACAGGATGAGCTACGTCTTGCTCGAGTCCTTGATCAGATTCAGAGGTACACCATTCTTGCTAGGCCCGGTTTCGAAACGGGTTCACTAGGCTCCGGCGGTGGGTTGTGTCACATCTTGTGAGGAAGATTCCTTTTGACATCTGGGATTTGATACTTTGTGATATGGAAGATGTCATCTATGGGAGTTTCACCAAACACCGCCTGATGCACTATGCTCATTGGATTACTTGGCCGATCTACGAAATGGTGATCTTCCGTTTCAATCGAAAAGAATATGAAGATCCGACTATGTATGAGGTGTTTGGCTCCTATGATGCCTCTCGATTGTCGAGTCACTTTGAGATATTCCTCCGATCATTCCTCGACATGGAGATCCGATTCTGAGATAGGAGCCGAAAGCGGGATGCTAGAGTTGAGCGGCTAGCGGCGATGAAGAAGCGAGCTTGCGAAGGCGAGGCGGCGGGATATGAGATCACCACCTCGGACTCGAGGATGATGAGGAGTACTACATTCCGGTTCGTCCTCCACCTCGTCGGCATGATGCGAGGCGGGCGGTTCGAGCGGCCCTTGAGCGCATGGCCCAAGTACTTGACGATTGGTCACAAACCGGGGAGCGTGCCGAGGAGAGGCATGAGATTGCTCTAGGCGAGATTCGAGCTCGTCGGGATTCACGGCATCGGCTACGGCAGCGGCGGCGGCACACGGGACCATGACTTTGATTGCTTCACTGTTTCAGCAGACAGGTGCCACAATTCCTCCTGGTATCCTTCCCTCTGCTCCGAGTCAGCTAGCAGGACAGACCTTGGGAGTAGGTCCTTCTCAGGTGCCAGTCACGAGTTCAGGCTTACCAGCTTCAGGCATAGCACCTTCTTCTCCAGCAGTTCAGGTGTCCCCCGGCTTTCCACGGATCTCCACTGGCTTCTCACCTGTTGGCTCTCATTTGTTGTTCACTCCAGACTCAGGTGCAGCCCATCATCAGGCTTCTTACAGTGCACTCACAGGAGAGGCGACACCTGAGTACATGAGACAGCCAATCCAGCAGGGCTTGCAGCCACAGCAGCAGCAGATTCAGACTGTGATACCTCCAGTGACAGGGACCGGCACATCAGGCACTATACCTTCCTCAGTGGCTTCCACAGATCCTCTTCCTACTACTGAGGCAGTACCACAGGTGGTTCCTACTCTTCCACTTGCTGCACCGTCGAGCCACGAGGTCGGCCGAGAGATAGCTCCGATCCACGATCCGATCACGAGAGGCACGGCGATACGATTCACGGTGTCAGTTGAGCAGACCCAGACCGCTTCACCGCCAGCGCCACAGCCAGAGGGTCAGCAGGCTCCTGTCACTCAGTCCCAGCAGAGCTCAGATGATAGCCCAGATGATGCTACATCGTTCGTCATTGATCCACATGCTCGTGAGACCGGCTCGTCTGCTCCTTCCACCCCTCAGCCTTAGGTTTTGGTCCTTGATGCCAAAGGGGGAGAGTTAGGAGAGTATGTAGGACTTAGGGGGAGCTCAGCTCTTGGGATTTGGTTCTTTTGATTGATACTTTTGCATGCATCATGTCTACTTTTATGCATTGTATGATATGTGTGAGGTACTTTCAGTGACAGTGACATATGCTCTTCGGTTTGGTATCACCTTCTATGTCACTTGGCTCTTCGCTCATATGTGCTTGGCTTCCGCGTTTTTACTCTGTTTCCATATGAGCTATGTGTTTTGTATTGTGCTAACTCGTTTTTGCAGATTATATGAGCACAAATATTTTGGCTTGGTGTCACATGAGCTATTCTAACCTTTGTTCTTATTGTCAAAGGCTCATGTGAACCAAGCATGCTTGAAAACCTCAACCAAAATCTTCATACTCCAGAGGTTGTCATCAATCACCAAAAAGGGGGAGATTGAAAGCATCTAGGTCCCTTGATGTGGGTTTCGATGATTGATGACAATATATATTACTATGACTAACGTGTGTTTTGCAGAAACAGTGGAAGTTAGGTCATGGTAATGGAATCTCGAGCAATTGGTCATCATGCCCTCTTATCGATGAAAATCATTTCGGTTTTCAAAGGATGGACGACAAGGTTAAGGACGGTTAGTTCCGATTGTCGATGGTGTTGAGAGACATCGGATTAGTCGTTAGGACTTTGTTTTCTCTTTTGGCCGTACTATTAAGGGGGTGCAAATGGGTAGCTTGACCTAGCTGAGTCTTGGGTTTAGGTGTGGTGCACACTGGTGAAATCTTAGCGCTAGGAAGTTACTAGAGAGCCCTGAGAGTATTTGGAGTTGTCGCCATTTTCAAAGGATCGATGATCAAGTGAAAATGGGCACTTCAACAGGCGCCGGACGCGCCAGCCGAGGGCGCCGGACGCGTCCGGCGCAGGTTGGTCTTGTTCCTCGGCCTGTCCCGTTCGGCGGACGCGCGGTCCCGCGTCCGGCGCTCCGCCGGACGCGCGGTCCCGCGTCCGGCGCTCCGCCGGACGCGGACCAGAAACTTTCTGGGAGCTGGCCTTGGGTCCAAGTGCGCTCCGGACGCGCTCCGGACGCTGGCGCCGGACGCGTCCGGCGTGTGCACTGTAGCCCAACGGCTAGGCCGGCCGTTTGAACTTTTCTAAGCGCCGGACGCGTCCGTCGGCGGTGGCGCCGGACGCGTCCGGCGCTCACGACTGAGCTGAATGTCGGGTAACGGTTGGATTTTTGGCCTTGGCTATAAATACAACCCCACCTTCTTCATTTCGGGTCTCTTGCTCATTTGTTCAGCTAATAGCCACCTTGTGAGAGCAGGAGAGTTGCAAGAGCCTCATGACTTGAAGAGATTTGAGAATCCATGAGTTCATGAGTGATCGAGAGTAGCTAGTGTGCATCCACTCTTCTCCCTAGGCTTTGCGAGGTCAAGTGAGAGTTTGTGCTTGTTACTCTTGGTGATCGCCATCACCTAGACGGCTTGGTGGTGATTGGAGCTTGGTGATCATCCGGCGGTGCTTGTGGATGACCCAACTCATCTTGTGAGCGGTTCTTGGCGATTCACCGCGTCGGAGCGACGAAGAATCAGCCCTAGAGAGCACTTGGTCCTTGCGAGGATCAAGGGGGAGCTATACCCTTGCGCGGGTGCTCCAACGAGGACTAGTGGAGAGTGGCGACTCTCCGATACCTCGGAAAAAAAGATCGCCGTGTTCCTTGTCCCCTTAATTTCTGCATTTACTTTCTAGCACTTACATTCTTGCAATTACTTTCATAGAATTGCCATGCTAGAATAGGATTGGAACTTAGGGTGCAAAACTTTAGTTGATCGATTGTCTAGGAACACACATAGGCACCGAGGGGTGAATCATGGGCTAGTAGGTTTAATTCCGCAAGAATTTTTAGAATTAGCCCAATTCACCCCCCCCCCCCCCTCTTGGGCATCTTGATCCTTTCAATACTTGTATGTAGCCATGATCACTTATGTATACCAATTCTATATACCATTGTGTTGCTTTATGCAAAGCAAATCCTTCAGAGTATGTATATATAGTGTAATATAATTTATTTCATAAATTAAATATAACATACGTCTTCTTCCTCATAAATAAATCAATTATAGCATCAAGAGGTGGATGGTTCATGCTCATTGCCTATATATAGGGTACGTATGCTTATTGCCTATATATATAGGATAGGTATGATTGTATTCTACCTGTATTTCTTCTTTTATTTTTCTATATAGGAAAATGGCAAGGTGACATAGATGTGGCCTTGCTTGTCTTACACAGAACGGCAAAACTGACAGGGGAATAACAATTCATATCTCGGAATAGATATTGGGAGCGGAACAACAAATCAGTACTCAGGCTCAAGCCGTAGTCAGATCGACTATCTGCTCAGGCGCCGCCGCTGCCTCATGGAGTCATGGTTGCTGCAGATTTGGGGAGGGAAGGAATTGCTCCTGCGGAAGTGCGAATCGACAAAGCAGTGGAGAAGAAGAGGCACACGCAGAACTCGCGCGCCAAGTATGGCCGCACGTAGATCCGTGCGCACGCAGCCAGGAGACGACGTCCCGTACAACGGTGCTTCTCCCGTCGCTTTAGCCTAGGAGCACGAGCCGCTGCCGTCTCTTCATGAGACGACGGCTTCACTCTCTTCCTTCATTCAATGCTTCCGGAGAGGGTGGTTTTTGCAAATATACATCTCTACAGACGGCACTCCGGCTCCGGCGACCGTTGTAGGTGCCCTAATATAGAAATACGCCGTGCTCCATCGGAACGAGCATCGCAGACGGACCCAACCATTCCCTGTCTTTTTTTTTTTTTTTCAGCTCCAGTCCAGTAGACAGTAGTTGTCTGGCCTTTTAGGTCCGGCCCAGCGCATGCACATGACTGCGGCCACACGGCGAGGCCAGCTCCAGTCCAAGCAGCAGCAGCCCCAGCAGAAGCTACCACGGCGAGGCCAAAACGCCGGAGCCGGCCGGACGCTGAAGTCTTCCATACTACAGAGTGTAATCAAGTAATTAGCCCCCAACGTTTTTGTTGAACATACAACAAGCCTTAGGCCATGTTTAGCACAGCTCTAAGCCTAATTCTACGAGCATACTTGTTTATACAGTACAACAGAACTCAATTTTTTTAGGCTCTGTTTGAATCCACCCCAACTAAAATTTAGCTAGATAATTGTTAGAGCTAAATTTTAGCTAGCTATTTAGTTGTGGGTGTTTGAATCCTTTAGCTAAACTTCGATTGAGTTTAGCAATGATCTGTTTGGATCAACCACAGCTAACTTTAACCAGCTAATGTTTAGTTGGTGGATCCAAACAGGATAGATCAGGTTTCTACCATCGCTGAGCTATTCAACCCAAAATCGAGAAATTCCTTGATCCAGAGCAGTCACCATGTCAAAGGCGTTTGGTTTACAGTTTCAGGATAAAAAAGAAAAAAAGGAAAATGTATTGAGCTTAGAAATTTCAGTAACTTTTTTAGTAAATGCATATGTTTGTTTAAACAGCTCTAATGTATATTTGACCTGAAATCTTATATGGGTCATGGAGCTGGATCTGCTGTCATGACGAGTAGGGCTTTGATATTCACCTCCCTATACGAACCAACACACTGATGCACTGTTTGCCTCTCGTATATATTATTATTACAGCAAAGATAGCAGTATTCAGCGTCACGTCCTTTTTATATTACATTGTCGTTCGACGATCAAAAGAAAATTAGCCTTTACACACTTCACTTCTACAATCAGATTTTAACATATATATATACTACATTAACATGATGGAACTAACTAAAAGAAGAAAGACATATTAGAACCAATAGAGTCGGGAAGAGATAAAACCCTTTAAGAACTATCAAGGTCCCGTGTTCAAACTAGCTCTAGAGCCCATAAACAAAATACCCAATAACATGACTCCAGGCGCATCAACGTTCTTCCAATCAAACAATAGCCAGGAGATACACATAAGCAAAAGAAGCGTACTCCAAATTCAAAAAAAAAAAAAAAAAAAAAAAAAAAAAAAAAAAAAAAAAAAAGAAGCGTACTCCCTACATCTTAAATTACATAAGTTATTTTGGATTTTTCTAAACACATTTTTCTTGCTATAAACGTTGATACATGGTAAAAAAGTCGCCTATAAATCTAAAAAACAAAAACAAACTTACCATTTAGGTTACACCATTACCACCTATAGTAAGTTATAGATGACTTGCTTGCTATAGTAAAATTCAAGTATAAAGGCTAATGGTGCACCACTCCCCCTTGTCGAGATATTCATCGTGGTATTTTTGTTACATATAATGCAAGCAATACGAAAGTAAAAAGGTACTCTCTCTCCATTTTTTATACTTCCTCTATTTCAAAGCGTAAGCTATTTTCAAGCTTTGACTAAGTTTGTAAAATAATAGATAAATCTCTACAACAGCCGGTCCCTTTTGGTTTTGGCCAAGATCGGGTCAAGCATGTGAAAATTTAATTACCAATAACTTTTAAGATATACACATCTTTATTCAAAAGTACTATTAAAACCTTATATAGTTATACTACATTTATAACTGGTCTTCAAATAAAATAATGGTTAATCCATCCAATGATCAAAAACATCCGGTACTTTTGACCGGACGGAGTACTCACAGCTTTAATCTTCGTGTCAAACTGGGCTCAATTTTGCAATATGTACACTAAGGTTATGACCAATGCAGGTATATAGCAGTAGTGGTTTTATTCAAAAGTGATAGGTTTAAATAAGAATGAAAAACTCTATATATCAACATAAGCATACTTTTGTTGTCCACGCAACTCAATCTCTCCACTTTCTCTTTCTGTTTACCTTTTTCCTTACAATTTCTGTGGTCCTCTTTCACTTTTAAGGCTATTGTAGCTTCTGGTATCAAATTCACCTGCAGGTCACCCATTTTTTGTTTTTTAATCCGAGCCCAGTTGGCTAAACCATAATCCAAAGCCATTTCTCTTTGTTTCAAAAAAAAAAACATTTCTCTCCTCAAGCTCTTGTAGTTTCTACGTGTACCACTGCCACCTGTAGGATACCGTTTTTTCATCTGAGAAGTAATGACCAAAGAGCCAGGCCCAGGAAGAAATTCATAATTTCAGATTTCTGCAGTGTTTTTTCGTCTTCCTGTTCGGCTGTGCTTTTTTTGGGCGGGCTAACTACGGCAGTTTCAATAGTGTTATATGAGAGAGATTTAAGGCACAGCTGGCTGCTGCTGAAAAGTAGAAGCGAACAGGCGAAGTCAAATTTCATCTAAATCTCCTTACCTCCCCGCAAAGTTAGAACTACTACTCTACCGATGGCACCAAGAAAGTAAGATTTGGATCTGCGAAGCTAAGCTACGTACGTATGAAGAGCTTAAAGCTGTGATGTTGCTCAACTTTGCTCTCTTTCGTTTACCAAGAATTATACCTGCACTTGACTGCTTGCTTTCGGCCTTTGCCCGTGCAACCTTGTTTAGTTTAAGACTTTCGCACTCTTTCCGATGGTAGTCAAAATTTCAAGAAGCTGATGCCTCCATTGCAACCCATGCAGGATCTTTTTTGGGTTAATCTTGGCCATACTGCGTAGGCAGCCCAACACCCTGCCGAATTCTATGGTGGGTAGCTAGTCGCCTAGTCCATTTGCACGAATGCATCCGAGCTGCCAAACCTAGCCCTGGCTAAACACAAAACAGTGAATCAGGAGGCAGTGTTCGTTCGAGCTTTCATGGCAAAAGAGAGATGTTACATGCGATTAAAATACTTACATGACATGTTCTCAGGTGTACTGTATGCTTTTGGCCACTAGTTTGTATTTATTATAAATAATGTAACATGTTGAAAAATCCAATGGCTTTATGAGATCATAGATCTTTTCAGTACGTGATATTTGTCGTCTTCAAACTTCTCTATTATGATATATTTGTAAACAAATTTTATGATATTGTAAAGTATCTTTGCCTCCAAATAAACTAAATCAAGAGATGAGTCTGAGTTAGTGGTTCAACTGTTTGATCAAAATGCACGAAGAAAGCATATAGACAACCAACCAAGAGATGGAACACATACCACACATTTGGAAAATTCGTGGACGTCTACAAGCATACCTCATGGATGAATCGACAAGCCTATGCAGTTTTGGTACCTGCATGCAAGAACAGTAGGTCCATGAATAAAACACTTGCACCACGTTATAAAAAGACAACTTGTACCCCCAGCCCACTACCATAGAATAGGATTTGCACAAAAGTGACACACCGAATGAAAGGTGCAGTAAATAGATCTTTTCCACACCATTGGAATGGATGAAGCAGCAAAAACCAAAAGCGCGCTACTCCAGATTGCTGCAAAACGTGTAGACCCGGATGGAAAATAGATGCTTTATTTCCAGGATGTACTATAGCAGCAAATGTCATCCAGTCACTAGTTTCACACTGCCATCCATGCATCCACATCAAATAGGGGTCGTCCATTCAAGTCAAGTTGATCCAACAGGAGCAGGGTATCCATTCAGTTCAGTTTGGTGCTCATAACATCCTTCACAAAAGCAGTGGAAGTATTACAAGAACTAGTGGTTCGTGTTTCATCTTTTAAATAACTAATTATAAATACTTAAAGGTTAAAGAATTTAAACCAATCTAACCGTTTCATATCCACCATGTGAACTACATCCTCAATCCAAATAATGTAATTAGTAAAGCCTGCGCCTGTACAAGAGTTTGCAACTCTACCCAGGTATGTCAAAAAACAATAGTATTGACCTTGTCAGAAAACAACCCTTTACGCTCCGCCCATCCTCAACTGATTTCCCATGCTCGCCACCCTCCACAAGGCAGAGTAGGGCACGATACTGTATGGGGCCTGCTCTTGCACCATCCTTGGGATACCTTGAAATTGGTCTGACCAATAGCTCAAATAAGTATAGTGTGCAGTTTGTTCTGCTGTCCAGCATGTTCATACACTCCATACCTTGATACTGATACCTGCAAAGCAGACAGAACATCCGTATCACCAACAAGTCTTTTTTCAAGTCCACAGTGCAAGCTGTTGCATGTTTTAAGTAGTGAAAGTGAAACAGCACCAAGAGTTGGTCAACAAAGTAGATAGAGATGATCATATTCCTATCAGTTGATTCTTTAATAAAATGGGAAGGAGTTGCTTTCACTAGCCAAGATTTAGATCTCAACTTACATTAGAGCAATTTTACCAAGAATCACTCTGTCCCTCTCTTCAAATTTGCAGTTAATGTAGGGCCTGCTTGGTTTCAGATTTTTAATAACCAGTTTTTGACGCTAATTTCTATAATCTGGATTGTGGGGAAAAAAACTGGTGGGATGTTTGGATCCCTCAGTTTTTAAGAATCTGGCTTCATTTGTTGCTCACAGGGTCACAAGAAACCGGCAAAAGCTGGGTATCAACAGCTTCTTGGTTTTTAAGAATCTGGCAAAAACTGGAAACTAGGTAAAAACTAGCATGTTTGGATCCCACCCAGTTTCCAAAAGCCAGATTTTTAAAAACTGTAGGGATCCAAGCAGGGCCTTGTATTTCTACAGAATATCTGGGACATTAAATTCTTGGAAATCCAAAGAAATACTGATATTACCAATTGGAGTCCTCAGTTCAGAAATACCAAGAGACGATCAAAGCCAGTACAATGCGAACTACACAGGATGTGATTCCTAGGTGACTGACATGTCCTTGGAATTATATAGGTACCATAAATGCTCTGGCATGAATCCTAATTACAATTCCAGATGATAAACATTCAATGCAGTCTAATAATCTAATCATGCATATATACCAATATATACCAATTAAAATTTGGCTGAGCCTTGGGGCCCTTTCGGATTGAAGGATTTTCAAATAATGTTTAAATGACCTAAATTCCATATGAATGTAACATTGTGTTAGATATCTTGGATAGATTAATATAGTTGTAGATATATCTTATTGCAAATTCTCATGGTCTTTTGTTTCATAGGATTCAATAAGCTATTAGAAACTAAAATCCAGCACTCAAAAGTTCAACTCGTGATAAGAACAGCACATGACAAAGAATGATATCAAAACTAATCTATGGATTTCACACTGCAAAGAAAAACTATATGAAACCTGATTAATGAACTCCACACAGACATGAATCATAAGTGTTGCAATTACCTCAAAAGATGGCCTTCTTAGTTCATTGATCCACGGCACCTAAACAAGCAGCGGATAGTTAGGATGAAAAGGTAGAGTAAAACAGAAGTAATCTCAATGGTAGTGCTCAACTGCTACATTAAGTAAATAGAAACGCAACAGGTCATTCCTAAGCAAAACTATTGCTATGAGAAAGACAAGTCACTTAGGGCAAAAACGTATTTCATGTGGATGCAGAATTTATTAACATCTGAATGTTTACCTTCATATATGCACTATTTAAATTGTTATTTCAATCTTTCTAGAGCATGATATCTAGAATTTAGATACTTCGGGACATGAATCTAATTACTTTACCCCGCAAAAACAAATAATTACTTCATCTGTCTGCATACTGCTGTGCAAAATGGGATGAGGCACAGATAAAGGAGATGAATATCCGCATGTTTTCCATAGTGCAGTGGTAAATAAAAATTGGCATCAATACAAGTATTCTAATCTCTCATTATCAACAGTTTGGTAAGGAAATCTTTTTATGTCGGCTCTAATTTTTTTTATTATGTAGACATGCAATCATTTTATGTTGGCTCCAAATTTGAAACACGTTATTTTAATGAAATAGATCTCAATTGAGCAAAAAAAAGGTTTTGGCCTTCCTGTATAGTGATTAGCAGATTTACCTCCGAGAACCACAATGGCACGGTATCTTTTGTTCCTCCAATGGAAACTTGTAATTATATGTAATTTCCTCACCGGCATATATACGCCTCTTTGCATAAATGAAAATCTTCTTCTGGCCATCAACAGTGATCACCTTTGTGTAGCAATTTGGCTGGCAGGGAAAATATGAAACAAATACTTTAGCATTTTACAAGCATCGCAATTGAATAATCTTTTCTTGAACACTTACCTCACAAGAATGATTTATGAACCTTGCTAACCCACCACGCTTAGTGGCATCAACCTGCATAAATTAAGAAACTTGGGGAATGAACACTAGAACGGAAAACACAAGGTGGAATAACAACCTGACAGCCTTTTCTTTTTGGTTGCAGCTTGAGAGTACATAGCACTATAACAGTACAATTACCATTACCATCCATCCAAAGAGCAATAGCACAGCTCCCAACCAAATAAAAGATTTTGTTTATGCTAACCGTTTTCACATATTTTGTTTATTATGTACCCCTTGAAATAATACATGAGTTTTTTATTCTCATAATCAAAGAAAAAAATGAAGACACCAAAGCAACACTGCATTAAGTGAGGAATGATCTGCATCACCCACCACAAAATCATCATCCAAGCGAAAGAGGTAACTGCTTCCAATCCCACTCTTCTCATATTGAGACTCACGTATGTCAGAGACCTATAGGGTACAAATCATTCTTTAACACATTGCTCGAAACAAGCATATCAGTGAAACAATGGTTGATTGAATAATGCATGATTACCCGCCGGTGAATCAGTTGACCAACATATTCTATAACAAAGTCTTCTGCTTCAATCAACTCAAGTGCGACAAGACCCCATTCATGGATCTTGCTCCTCTGAAAACGCAGGCGTTTTTTCCTTGCCTACACATCAAGAAAGGCATAAATGAGAATCATCAGAACCTCTTAGAAACAAAAAAATTCAGAATCAGAATATATATTTCTGTTTTACCTTCATTTGGGTAATTTTCAGCAGTTCAGCACCTTCAGCAGCTGCCAACAGATTTCGCAGTTTAACCCGATTTGTTCTTGCAGATGAAACCTTTGCTTGAGAATTTTTCCACGCATTATTCTTTGATGAGGCAGAAAGAATAGACCGAACACGGTACCCTCTCACATGAGCCCTTTCCGATGGAGTAGCATTCCGTGCCCAATTGCGCCACTCCCATCCATTAATGGAAGCTCTAGCACAACCATCTGATTCTGGGCATGAGATCACCGGTTTTACCTTCTGACTGGTCTCGCTGGAAACATCCCTGCCCTTTTTTTTCTTGACATGTTTCGTGAGCATACTATTATTCGCAACATTCTCGTTCACCGTAGGTGTCCTATTATTCGCAACATTATCGTTCACCATAGGTGTCCTATTAGCAACCATGTGCTTCTTAGTTGGATGAGATGACCTAGCTCCTGGAAAGGAAAGGCATATCACAAACATATACAAATCTATGTATCAGAACAAGAAACAGGCCAAAAGACTTACTTTTGGCACCTCACTGGAAAGGAGTGTCAGATCTTGCTGCATATTCAAATCATGACCATCATTAGCCACAGTTTTGGCTACTTTTTTGGAGGGCTTGACTACAAATGAAACTCTCTTTGATGTCAAAGCTTTGTTTGATTCCTGGATATTTTTCAAATAAATCTTGCGGTCGACAAGCTGACAGAGAGGTTTTGAAAGCTGCTCATCCATTGACATTTCCACTGGTTTTTTTGATGATTTTGCTTGACATGTTTTCTCAAATTTCCTCTTCCTGTAGTATGTTTTTTCTTTGAGTTTTGATGATCCATCTGCACTTTCAGGTACATCATTTCTCCTGGCATACCATGAGGCCAAGCACTTACTAATTGTATCAGAAAAGAGAGATGTCCAGTCACTCACAACATTGTCATGTAGGTTTTGCCGGCAGAGAGCCAAGGTTATATATCTAGAAATCAAAGGAATAGAGTTCACTGATTTTGAAGGTTGATATATGTTTTTCTCTATAAGTGGTAAAGGGACTAAGCCAGTCTCCATTCCAGGAGGCACTTCATCATATTTCTCGTCCAATTCAGCTGTCTTACATATATCCATCTTTTCAAATATCCTTGCATACGACATGGATTGGTGCTCTTCCACTGCACACACATTACAAGGGAATAAGAAAAATGAAATCAAGCACAAAACAGATAAGAATGGAAGAACATAACAGAAGGATACTGCTCATTTACCATGAGAAGTGGGTATTTTATCTGTTGTCATTTCAGCAGCAGTTGATGTTTCAACTGAGGTCGGTTCAGTATGACTGGTTCTTGTAGCTTCAACTGTATTCAGCTCTTCATCTACAACCATTTCAATTGGACTGGTTCTTGTGGACATAGCCATTTCAACAATATTCAGTTCATCGCCTCCAGCCATCTCAATAGGATTGAGTGTTTCATGCATAGACGTTTCGGCTGACACGGGTGATTCTGGTGCGTGAATAGGGGTACCAATTTGTTCCTGTGATACACATTTACCAAAACAAATCGTGAGAATTCAGGGATATTAACAGTAATCAGGATAAAATCCTTTTCATTATCAGCTCACCTGATCAATACTGCTTTCGAGTCCAAAGCATAAACAATTTGTTATCTCCTCTGCAATAACCTCCTCAAAATAGTGAAATAAAGATTGCTTGGATGAGATATATAGTTCATTGGCCAGCATCCTCTGGACCACTGCTAAGGGGCCAGAAAATAAAGTGGAGCTTGATTCAGACTTCCCATCCATTTTAGCACTTCCATTGACTTCTAATAAGGATGGAGAGAGGGAGCTCTCAGGAGATTTCATACATGGTCCAAATCCAGGTGGGAAGTCCATGTCACATCCAGTAGCATCTAAATCCTGCAAGACCATGAAAATCACAACATATCAGCTGGGAAATAATAACCAAAGGTTTATAAAACACTAAACCACTCTTATCAAGAAAGAAACACATTCAACCCCAGTGAAAATACCTTTGGTGACAATTCATGACTGTCTTGGGCTTTTATGTTATCAGGGGTGATGGAAATACTTGTAGAGGGCAGATTCCATATACAATTTCTCTGTAACCATACATCACAGTAGTCCATAACACGTTCAGACAGTATTTCATCCCATACATTCTTTATGGATTCATAATAAACTGTTTGGCAAACTGCTGATAGTATATCAGCAAATTTACCATGCGCTGCTGGAAATTGAATTGCCACTGAACAATCCACTGGGGTTGTATTATAGGAGTTGCCTTTTTTGGAACAGCAGATGACGTGTTCACTTTGACCTTAACTTTGGAATCCTTCTTGTTGCTCACACTGTCAGGCTGCAAATAATGGCACAATTAGGGCAGGTTATCAAAGGCTGAAAAGGAAAAGTTAGACACAGCTCCCTCCTTCGACAAACCCATCGTAAATAAAACAAACCTTAGTAACTTGGTTCTTCAGTTTTGCAGCCAGTTGCTTCTCAGTTTTCTTGGAAATAATTAAATCTGGAAGTACAGAGCTGAATATTTCATCAATTAAAACCCTACGAGCTGATTTCATAATCCCTGCATGCAGCTGATGGCTAACGTCATCAACTATGTCACCCACTAAGCCATTCAATGATGCAGAATCGTTAGCTGTAGCTTCTGAACGCTCTGTGTGTTCCCCATTCCACATACCCATTAGTGATACAAGTGTGAATGGACCAAATTTGCCATCAACATGGTAAATCTGAAGTAAAATTACAAGAATAATTCAGATTGTAAACTATATCGAGAAATTAAAACTTATCATAAGTTGGACATGAGATAGTAGGAAATGTGTACTATGAGAGTGAAGGATCTAGATGCACATCAATTCTATAGAATATCTTAAATCACGAATAATAGGCAGGGCAAACTTCCATGAATTTCAACAGAATTTTATCTCAATTTTTCTCATCCATCATGTAAATCTTATTCAAGCTGGCTGGGTTACCAAATAGTCAGTACTTGCCAAGAATGAAAATAATAATATTATACTATGGTACACTAGTCTAACATAAAGTGCCAACGGAACTCATGGCAATAAATGAACCAAATTTTACAAGCTTTTTTTCAACAGAAGAGAGAAATTCCTCCAAGTATTACACATTAGGATATCCAATAGCTTAATATTCTTGAGCCATTGACAGATGTGACCAAATCATAGGAAAGTGTTTCACTCACAAAGAAAGTGCTGCGTTACATTCAAGAATGTCATAATTTAAAGGTATACACACTTTTTTTGCTTACACAAAGCATTAATGAGATCCAGAAGGTGATAATTTTCATATCTGATTTCCATACCATTGCAAGATCTTGGATATAGCTATTATGATGCCAATAGGAAAGTTCAGCAAGAGAATGTGGCCCTTGTCGGCAACCTTCTGAATCCTCAAACATCCAGCATGAATCTTCGCTTGAAAGAGACTAGCAGGGAGAAAGCAGCGAGCAAAGCAGTCAGGAAGGCAGGCAGGCTAAGGATGACACGAAGGAATATAAACAGAAGAGCAAACCATACATCTGGAAAAAACATTTTAGCATGGGAAGCCACTTTCTCTTTCTCCATTGATGTATTTGGGGTGGAAACCATGGCACCAACATTCCATTGTGAAAGGAATTGTTTCAGAAAGATCAACTGCACAGGATCAGCTGTTTTCCCACCAAAAACAGCATAGATAGCAAGAGTTTGAGGCAAAAAACCAGTGGACAGCCCCTCATACAGTTGTTCAGGTGGGTAAGGTCCGCACATCTGCCCATTCCCGCTCATATACATGCAACCTTCAAAATGTTGATGTTGCATGTATGTGCCCTGTGCCCCATTTTGACCAAACGAATAGCCAATCGCAGATTGTGGATAAACCACACCACTGTTACCAGTGGAACACGCATATTCCTGCATTGCAGGAAACACGCCAGTGTTCTGCGTTTGGTCACCACTCCCCGGAAGCCACGTGATGCCGCTCGGAGCACCTGATAAATCATGCAGGAAAGCATTAAAGGTCTATCTTTTTAATAGAAATAGAAGGAATGATAAAAGGCTGAACAGATGGGATTGGCAGTGAAGCTTTGCACTGGTCAAGCAAATCCCCCGCCCTCATCAGTGGCGGACCCAGGATTTAAGGGTATGCCTAACCAAAACTTTGCTATCCAAGTATAATATAAAATTTTGATGAATGACTCAGTTATATATCTTCAAATTCTCATAATAATACCTTGAATTCAACAAATAAGTTTGAAATTTGCATAGTTAACAATATAAATTGTTCAACTGTAATATAAGGTCTTACATAGAACATTGCAATACCGTGCCAACACATACACAACAAAACAAGCAAAAGAGACGCATCCATCGGGCATATGCTCCCAATCGGCCAGTCTATCTAGCGGCAAATCAAGGACAGGGAGATAGGGAGTCACCACTCACGAGTCAATACTCAAGACTCCAGAGATGCTCACATGTCACAAGCAGGGAGCCAAGGAGGACAGTGGTGACTGATGTCCAGCTCCGGACGGGCAGCCGGCGGGCGCACAGCGGCCAGTGCCGCCGCGCCGCTCAGATCTACCGGCTGCCGCCCGCCCACCCGCCCTAGGCCTCTGCCCAAGGCTGCGAGCCGCCGGACGTACAGCAGGCAGCAGCCACGGCCGGAGTCCGGCGAGGAGCGACTGGGCGATCGGAGGCCAGAGGGAGCTGGGAGGCCAGAGACGGTATGGGCGCCTGACGGAGACGCTCCCGACGACGACGAGTCGGGCGGGGCTCAGTGACGGCGGATGTCTGGTGGTTGTCCAGATTGTAGTGGGCCATCGGGCCGTGCCAGCCCGGCCCGACGGCCCGGCGGGCCGTGCCAGCCCGACAAGGCACCGGGCCGCACCGGGCCGCCGTGCCTACCGGGCCGTGCCTTGGCCGTGCTCGTGCCTGGCCTCCGGCCCAAGGCACGGCCCACGGGCCGTTTTTCCGTGCCGGGCCGCCGATGAGGCACGGTCTGTCGGCCGCCCGAGGCCCACGACGGGTCAAAGCGGCCTAGAGAGGAAGGGCTGGGGCGCGCCAACCGAGGAAGGGAAGACTCATGGGCCGAAGCAATCATGGGCCAAGAGCGTGCGGCCTACATTTCTTTTTTTAGAATTAGCAAAATTTGCACTTCTTAGCAGGCCAGGCCACTAAGAACCGGGCCGTCGGGCCGTGCCTGAGCCGGGCTGCGTGCCTGGGTGGCGGCCCAGGCACGGCCTGGTGCCTCGGGCCGGGCCGTGCTCGGGTCGGGCCAAAATACCGGGCCACGGGCCGGGCCACCGGGCCGCGGGCTGCATGGCCAACTTTGGTCCAGATGGTGTGAGAGGCCTTTACTGGGCTTTTCATCCTCTAGGCTTTGGGCCAAATTTCAGGAGAGTTGTGGGCTCATCCGGACTACCGCTGGGCCCGTCACTGGACCCCACTGAATCATCACATACTATCTCCAAAGAAAACAGAGGAAGGGTCTTTTTCTTAATTTTAAAAAAAAACAGAGGAAGGGTGTGGCAGAACCTCCTAAGTAATGTGGCCCACATGCACTAATCCTCGTCTTAACAGACCTCAGATTACTATGCATGTGTTCCACACGACTTATGAAGCCCTGTCGATGTTCTTAACGAACACCGATTGAACCACTTTTTACATTCATACCCGGGATCAACAATGGAGTAACCACAACATTACAACATTTGTTACAAAATATAGATATATCAGAGTGCGGAAGAATGATAACATTAAAAAGTTTACAATAATGAATAAGTTAACATTTTACAAACTTAACTTTAATGTGGAAGTAGAGTAGAGCTACGAGAAGACAACTTAGGTAGGACACCTAAGTCGCGAGAGGAGACCAAATCATGTCGAGCCCAACGACACAACATGGTTAGGAGCAACGTCGGCACACCGCAACGGGGTAGAACAAACCCCGAGTACATGAAGGTACTCCGCAAGACTTACCCGACTAAAAGAAAAGACTCTCAAGGATATCTTTGGCTTTTGAGTAGTTGAGCTAGAAAAGGGAAGTTTTGCGGAAAGCATTACTAAAAGTTGATCCTTACTTTCAATAGTTTTAAACAGGATAAAAGCATCAACTTCTATTATATCTATTAAAGCTAGATTTGCACCTGTTCTATTTCCAACAATCATTTAAGCATTACACTTGAGATTATCTTTCCAAATGCCTTCTTCTCGATTCCACGAGTCACCAAGAACCAATTCTTTCATATTTCGCTTGAATGCTACGATGTATGGTGGAGGATCAAGTCTCCATATACGTGGAGCAAACGACGGTTCGAACCGATTTACTCACTGAGGATCCCTAAACACACGATATAAGTGGGACTCTAACCCACAATTATATCAACAATACCGTCGGACATTCTAGAACTAGGCTCGGCTTCCGCGCCACCCGAGAGTACACTTACACCTCCAATCCGGGGACACGGCCCACGAGGGTATTGTACTCCCGCCATCTCGCCACTCCCGGTGCACGGGCTCACCGTACTAGTCCTTAGATTATCCTAGGGTAAAGCTTTTCCGTAGATATGTGAGTAGTTGCAAAGTCTTGATCCAAGGGCCAACAACGGCCGGTCCTTAATCGACAAGTCGGAAACACTACATCAAGACTCCATTCCCGATGCAAGTTACCCGACCGGTCTCAATTTCTTATAACCATATTCTTATGCCCTCGTGACCCATCTTTAGGTCTAGAGAAGCAAAGATACAATGGTAAATCATGATCAAAGATTAACAACCTACAACTTCTACCGAAGTCTAAGCATGGCTAAGCATAAGAAATCGACCTACACATACTAGTGGGATATCATGATGTAAAAGTAGATCAAGGTAGACATGCGGCAACGGTATCAACCAACTCCTATTAACTTAATGCACAATACACTAGACTTATAGTGTAAAATATTTGCGAAATAGAAATGGGTTGCATGCTCCGGGGCTTGCACGAGTTGCGATGAAGTTAGATTTCAATGGTCGACTTTGACACCAACATCATGGATGGATAACACCAACATCAAGAGAGATGACTCGACATCATTGGTGGATGACCTTCTCGAATACCCTTGTCGGATGACACCTCTCCAAACTTTGATCAACACGATCCACCCCACTCGTATCATCTACACGTAATTAATGATGCGTGATTTAGAACGATGAGCTCATGGCATGATGCATTGCATTAAGATAAACATAACAACTAGATCAAGATAATTCATGCAACATCGATTTTCTTCTACCATGAAGCAAACAAGATTATTCGCATGAAATAATCCTCTAGCAATAAAGCAATAGAGGTTCAAACAAGTAAGCAAACGCCCAAGGTCATTATGGTTAATGACCTAAGGTCATCACCCAATTCCAAAGTCACTCAAGAAAATCCTAAGACATTAAGAACTAAATAAACAATTAAAGATCTATTAAATAACTAAGCATAAAATAAAGACAAAATAATAAGTCATCAAATAAATCTCAAAAATTAAACTTAAGCTCCTCATGACCTGAGAAGACTACAAAATAATTTTCAAGATTTTTGGAACAATAAATAAATAACTAAAATAAAAGAAAGAGCATTTTTCAATTAAAAGGGCAAATTTTAAAACATATAAAACATAACCAAAATAAGCATCTAATATTTTTCTAAAATCAAGCACATGATAAAGAGCATACACAAAAATTTTCAGAATTTTTGGAGCTATAAATAATTTTATTTGAAAATAACAAAATGCATTACTATTCACCAAAACAAGAAAAGAATAAAACTAAAATAAAAAGGAAAAAGCCACCTGGGCCGAAACCGGCCCAACTGGCTCAGCCAGCCCGGCTCGGCCGCGCGCGCGCAGGAGCAGGCTGACGCGGCAACGCGAGCAGGCCGGCCCATGAGCGCAGGCAGGCCGGCCCATCTAGGCCTGGTCGAGGCCTGACCTGGCGACTTTGCAGAAAAGACCCTATGGTTTCTCAAAATTACACACAGGCCCTTACCACTATTTGGCACTATTTATATGAGTCACGGACTTTGCATAAAGGACCTTGGTTTTCTCCCTATTCTTGTTCCCTTAGGTCCCTGGTGATTCCAGAATAGAGGGCGACGGGGCGGCGTTCGGCCGGCGGCGAGGATGGCCGCCGATGAGGTTTCCGGCGCTAGGGTTTGCACCTACGGCAACTACGCGACGCGGCGCACCCCAGGGTCTGGTTAACACGGCGGCGGAGCGACGGCGGCAGTCTAGGCGGCGGCTGTGGCGGCTCGGCGGCGCACGGACGGGGTGACGAGGACGACCGGACACGACTCGAGCGACGGGGACGCGAGCTCTACATCCTACGTGATGCCGCGAACACGATGCGCACCCTAGGAAAACTAGCGCGCGACCCTATCCAGCTTGGCCTTGCGCGCGGCGGCGGCAAGGCACGGCACGTCGACGGCAGCGACGTTCCGGCGGCCACACGGCCTCTCCGGCCTATCCAACGGAACGAGCATCTGCAGGACATCATGGCGACCCCAATTCGCACGACGGTTAAGATAGGAAGGCGGCGGAAGAGAGTCCTCACCGAGGGCGGGGACGACGGGGATGGTGACGGCGCGCGCGCTGGCGAAAATCCGCTCGTTCCGGGGCTCCAAGACGAGTTGGCCTCCATCTTTCGGCGCAATAGATGCACGAGCTCAAGGAGACGCTGATTGGTTAGCTAATGGGGGCTGTGACGGCACGATGATGACGGATTGCGGTGGCGGGCTCACGGCGACCCGGTTGCCGGCCGCGGAGAAGATGACCGCGTCGGGGCGCTCTGGGCGGTGCGAGGCTGCAAGGATGGGTTCAGTGAGTGCGCAACAGTGAGGTGGAGCTGGTGGCGGTGAAAATTGAGGCGAGAAGCGAGCGGAGGCGGCGAATTTGGCCGGCGGCCAAAGACGACGGTGACGGCGTGAACAGAAGAAAGGAGAAGGAGAGGGAGAAGATGGAGTTGGGCTCGTCCCCTCCTTATGGCGCGTTTGCGAGGATGACACGCAGGGGAGAAGCTTCAAGATCGAACGTGAGCTGGCGACGAGGCGGCAAGCCGGCATGGCGGCCATGGACACGGCGGCGACCAAGGAACAGAGAGGGAGATCGAGGGAGATGACGTCAGCGCTACAGTGGTTCATAAAGATCTTTCAGAAAATGGCCATTATCTCCAAAATTTAAATGAAACCAAGGAAAACTCCAAAAACAAAGTCCCACTGATTTTTCAAGACCTACAACTTTCTCAAAAGGAGCATTTTCAGATTTTGAAAGGAAATTTGAATTTTGAACCAAATTTGAAAAGGGGACAAAAACCCTAGAATGAAATATATGAAATTACTTTTGATTTTTCTAAAGAACTTGAAAAACTCCAAAACTATGGAATACTCAACTTTTCAAACTGCACATTTTCTCCAAAAAGAGTTTTTCCAAAATATGCATAGTTTTTGAATTATGATTTGAAATTTAAAAGGGGACAATTGTCGGAAAACCGTATTTTCAAATAATTTGAAATTCTTTTTGGAAACTTGAAAAACTTTGTTCACCAACATTGAAGCTCTCATCAAGACCCACAATTTTCCTTTTTGGACCAACCCCAAATTCTTTGTAGATTTTGAAATAGAGAAAAGGGGGTAAATAGGGTTTTCGGGAAAACGGGGTTTTTGAAACGAATTTTGAACTCGATTTAATTTCTACACTAACTAATCGGTCATTAGCAATCACAAGCATCATTTCATATGTAAAACAAAGCATCACATCAAAAATAATATTAAAACATGAATGCATTAATGCCATGATGCTCGATGATTAGGCCTTAATAAAATTCTAAATCAAGTTTTAGTTGCAATTAACATCTAGGATGTTACATCCTTTCCCCCTTAAAGAAATCTCGTCCCGAGATTTTGGAGCAACAAAATCCCGTGGGGTAAGTAATGGAAAAGGAAATGTGTCAAGCAAATCAACTTGACTGAAGTTCATAGATCATCAAGGTTCGATTCGAGAGTTACAACCATGAGATAAAAGTGGTTACAACTGACAAGGTATTTAGAGTTTCAAGGGAGTTTCAGCAATAATTCCCAAGATAAGTTCGAAGAGTAGGATACATTGTCATGAGACTATAATGGCTCATGCCCACAAACATTGATACCTGCGCGCACCCAGCGGCAACTTGTGTGCCCGGGTCACACAAGAGACCCTAGGTTCCGTCGCGGCACCGGGGTTACGGGACATGGCACACTATAGGGCACAACAATCTTAACCCACATCTTTAGTAATATCGATAATGTAACCGAGATCAAAAATCGGTCACAATCACAAGGTATTTAGGGAGTTCAAAGAACAACTTTGAATCCCAAGAATATTCAATAAGTAAAGTACATCCATTGTGATCTACTACGATACCGTGCATAGCCTGGTGAAAACTCATGTGGTCGCAAATCACAGGGAGATTTCAGGTTGACACGGCACCATAGTCACGGGTCGAGACACCACTATATAACACATCAAAATGACTTTTGACAAACATTTGTCAAATATTATGATCAAAAGATTAGCATGTTCAAAGAATGAGAACACACTTAATTTTGGATTATAAGGGTTCATGATCATAGACTTGGGTAACGGCGAATGCCCAACAGTAACACCACACAGGCGACCCTAGGTTTCGACGATGTTTCCAAGTCATGAATCATGGTTCCTTAAGGACACAATTATAGTGACATGAAAGCGAGATATACGTCGTCAGACGACATCAAGGAGATAGCATGTGCCGAAGTTGAAAGAAATCAAGGTGTGACACATACTTAACAAAAGAATTAAGGATTCACACTAGTTTCGGTTTTCAAGGTAATAGTGTACTTGAGCATATTCCACAAATCCCAAGGATCGAAACTTATGGAGTACAGGATTATTAACAGTGTGACAAAAACCTGGTATAAGACGAGATTCAAAGAATGGAACAATTATAAAGGATATAACTGTCCTTCAAACATAAGGAGGGAATTGTAAGCACCACCATAGAACACATCATAATGACTTTCGACAATTATTTGTCGAATATCAAGGTCAAGAGATTAGCATGTTCAGAGAATGTGAACACACTAATTGTGAACTATAAGGTTTCATGATCATAGACCCCGACATTAGCGAACGCCCGGCAGTAATTCCTTATGGTCATAAGCCACAGGAGACCCCAGATTTCATCGCTATTTCCCGGTCATAGATCATGGTACCTTAGAGAACATAATCAAATTATGAACAAATGAGATATATGTCATCAAATGACACCAAGGAGATAGTATGTGTCGGAGTTGAAAAGAATCAAGGCATGGCACATACTCAACAAAAGAATCAAGAATTTGTACCAGGTTTCATCTTTAAGATAATGATGTATATCAAGGTATATTCCACAAATTCCCAAAGATCGAAATTTATGAAATAAAAGATTCAATTGATAAACAATCCTGGTACATGGCGAGATTTAACAATAGAACAATCATAAAGGAATATAACCATTCCAACCTTAAGGGGATCTTTTAACTTCCAAAAGATTTTCATATGATACGCTCGTCCTATACGTCCTCACAATGTTAGAAAACTTCAACTTCACCAAGTTAGTGAATTAGAGGGCTTGTTAGACGAACTGTTAAAAGACACTTCAAATAAGCTTTTGTTGAGGAAGTTGACTTCCATGTTGACCATTTGAAGAAGTACCGAGAAACTTCTCAAAGTCTTTCAGAAAGAAAGATAATAGATAAGGATCCATTTTTAATTTGTTAACTTCAAAAACTTTTATATAGTAAAATCATTTTGAAGTTTTCAAATGTAATGTTGTAGCCGATCCAAAGTATGAGCTCGATACCAACCGTGGCGTAACCTCCTAAGTAATGTGGCCCACATGCACTAATCCTCGTCTTAACGGACCTCGAGATTACTATGCATGTGTTCCACACGACTTATGAAGCCCTGTCGATGTTCTTAACGAACACCGATTGAACCACTTTTTACATTCATACCCGGGATCAACAATGGAGTAACCACAACATTACAACATTTGTTACAAAATATAGATATATCAGAGTGCGGAAGAATGATAACATTAAAAAGTTTACAAATAATGAATAAGTTAACATTTTACAAACTTAACTTTAATGTGGAAGTAGAGTAGAGCTACGAGAAGACAACTTAGGTAGGACACCTAAGTCGCGAGAGGAGACCAAATCATGTCGAGCCCAACGACACAACATGGTTAAGCAACAACGGCACACCTGCAACAGGGGTAGAACAAACCCCGAGTACATGAAGGTACTCCGCAAGACTTACCCGACTAAAAGAAAAGACTCTCAAGGATATCTTTGGCTTTTGAGTAGTTGAGCTAGAAAAGGGAAGTTTTGCGGAAAGCATTACTAATCTTGAAACCTTACTTTCAATAGTTTTAAACAGGATAAAAGCATCAACTTCTATTATATCTATTAAAGCTAGATTTGCACCTATTCTATTTCCAACAATCATTTAAGCATTACACTTGAGATTATCTTTCCAAATGCCTTCTTCTCGATTCCACGAGTCACCAAGAACCAATTCTTTCATATTTCGCTTGAATGCTACGATGTATGGTCGGAGGATCAAGTCTCCATATACGTGGAGCAAACGACGGTTCGAAGCGATTTTACTCAGCTGAGGATCCCTAAACACACGATATAAGTGGGACTCTAACCCACAATTATATCAACAATACCGTCGGACATTCTAGAACTAGGCTCAGCTTCCGCGCCACCCGAGAGTACACTTACACCTCCAATCCGGGGGACACGGCCCACGAGGGTATTGTACTCCCGCCATCTCGCCACTCCCAGTGCACGGGCTCACCGTACTAGTCCTTAGATTATCCTAGGGTAAAGCTTTTCCGTAGATATGTGAGTAGTTGCAAAGTCTTGTCCAGCTGGCCTACAACGGCCGGTCCTTAATCGACAAGTCGGAAACACTACATCAAGACTCCATTCCCGATGCAAGTTACCCGACCGGTCTCAATTTCTTATAACCATATTCTTATGCCCTCGTGACCCATCTTTAGGTCTAGAGAAGCAAAGATACAATGGTAAATCATGATCAAAGATTAACAACCTACAACTTCTACCGAAGTCTAAGCATGGCTAAGCATAAGAAATCGACCTACACATACTAGTGGGATATCATGATGTAAAAGTAGATCAAGGTAGACATGCGGCAACGGTATCAACCAACTCCTATTAACTTAATGCACAATACACTAGACTTATAGTGTAAAATATTTGCGAAATAGAAATGGGTTGCATGCTCCGGGCTTGCACGAGTTGCGGTGAAGTTAGATTTCAATGGTCGAGACTTGACACCAACACCATGGATGGATAACACCAACATCAAGAGAGATGACCGACATCATTGGTGGATGACCTTCTCGAATACCCTTGTCGGATCACACCAATCCAAACTTTGATCAACACGATCCACCCCACTCTCGTATCATCTACACGTAATTAATGATGCGTGATTTAGAACGATGAGCTCATGGCATGATGCATTGCATTAAGATAAACATAACAACTAGATTAACTTGATCAAGATAATTCATGCAACATCGATTTTCTTCTACCAATTAAACAAAAAGATTATTCGCATGAAATAATCTCTAGCAATAAAGCAATAGATAATTCAAACAAGTCATCAAAGTGCCCAAGGTCATTATGGTTAATGACCTAAGGTCATCACCCAATTCCAAAGTCACTCAAGAAAATCCTAAGACATTAAGAACTAAATAAACAATTAAAGATCTATTAAATAACTAAGCATAAAATAAAGACAAAATAAAAGTCATCAAATAAATCTCAAAATTAAACTTAAGCTCCTCATGACCTGAGAAGACTACAAAATAATTTTCAAGATTTTTGAAACAATAAATAAATAACTAAAATAAAAAAAGAGCATTTTTCAATTAAAAGGGCAAATTTTAAAACATATAAAACATAACCAAAATAAGCATCTAATATTTTTCTAAAATCAAGCACATGATAAAGAGCATACACAAAAATTTTCAGAATTTTTGGAGCTATAAATAATTTTATTTGAAAATAACAAAATGCATTACTATTCACCAAAACAAGAAAAAAATAAAACTAAAATAAAAAGGAAAAAGCCACCTGGGCCGAAACCGGCCCAACTGGCTCAGCCAGCCCGGCTCGGCCGCGCGCGCAGGAGCAGGCTGACGCGGCAACGCGAGCAGGCCGGCCCATGAGCGCAGGCAGGCCGGCCCATCTAGGCCTGGTCGAGGCCTGACCTGGCGACTTTGCAGAAAAGACCCTATGGTTTCTCAAAATTACACACAGGCCCTTACCACTATTTGGCACTATTTATATGAGTCACGGACTTTGCATAAAGGACCTTGGTTTTCTCCCTATTCTTGTTCCCTTAGGTCCCTGGTGATTCCAGAATAGAGGGCGACGGGGCGGCGTTCGGCCGGCGGCGAGGATGGCCGCCGATGAGGTTTCCGGCGCTAGGGTTTGCACCTACGGCAACTACGCGACGCGGCGCACCCCAGGGTCTGGTTAACACGGCGGCGGAGCGACGGCGGCAGTCTAGGCGGCGGCTATGGCGGCTCGGCGGCGCACGGACGGGGTGACGAGGACGACCGGACACGACTCGAGCGACGGGGACGCGAGCTCTACATCCTACGTGATGCCGCGAACACGATGCGCACCCTAGGAAAACTAGCGCGCGACCCTATCCAGCTTGGCCTTGCGCGCGGCGGCGGCAAGGCACGGCACGTCGATGGCAGCGACGTTCCGGCGGCCACACGGCCTCTCCGGCCTATCTAACGGAACGAGCATCTGCAGGACATCATGGCGACCCCAATGCGCACGACGGTTAAGATAGGAAGGCGGCGGAAGAGAGTCCTCACCGAGGGCGGGGACGACGGGGATGGTGACGGCGCGCGCGCTGGCGAAAATCCGCTCGTTCCGGGGCTCCAAGACGAGTTGGCCTCCATCTTTCGGCGCAATAGATGCACGAGCTCAAGGAGACGCTGATTGGTTAGCTAATGGGGGCTGTGACGGCACGATGATGACGGATTGCGGTGGCGGGCTCACGGCGACCCGGTTGCCGGCCGCGGAGAAGATGACCGCGTCGGGGCGCTCTGGGCGGTGCGAGGCTGCAAGGATGGGTTCAGTGAGTGCGCAACAGTGAGGTGGAGCTGGTGGCGGTGAAAATTGAGGCGAGAAGCGAGCGGAGGCGGCGAATTTGGCCGGCGGCCAAAGACGACGGTGACGGCGTGAACAGAAGAAAGGAGAAGGAGAGGGAGAAGATGGAGTTGGGCTCGTCCCCTCCTTATGGCGCGTCTGCGAGGATGACACGCAGGGGAGAAGCTTCAAGATCGAACGTGAGCTGGCGACGAGGCGGCAAGCCGGCATGGCGGCCATGGACACGGCGGCGACCAAGGAACAGAGAGGGAGATCGAGGGAGATGACGTCAGCGCTACAGTGGTTCATAAAGATCTTTCAGAAAATGGCCATTATCTCCAAAATTTAAATGAAACCAAGGAAAACTCCAAAAACAAAGTCCCACTGATTTTTCAAGACCTACAACTTTCTCAAAAGGAGCATTTTCAGATTTTGAAAGGAAATTTGAATTTTGAACCAAATTTGAAAAGGGGACAAAAACCCTAGAATGAAATATATGAAATTACTTTTGATTTTTCTAAAGAACTTGAAAAACTCCAAAACTATGGAATACTCAACTTTTCAAACTGCACTTTTCTCCAAAAAGAGTTTTTCCAAAATATGCATAGTTTTTGAATTATGATTTGAAATTTAAAAAGGGGACAATTGTCGGAAAACGTATTTTCAAAATAATTTGAAATTCTTTTTGGAAACTTGAAAAACTTTGTTCACCAACATTGAAGCTCTCATCAAGACCCACAATTTTGCCTTTTTGGACCAACCCCAAATTCTTTGTAGATTTTGAAATAGAGAAAAGGGGATAAATAGGGTTTTCGGGAAAAACGGGGTTTTGAAACGAATTTTGAACTCGATTTAATTTCTACACTAACTAATCGGGCATTAGCAATCACAAGCATCATTTCATATGTAAAACAAAGCATCACATCAAAAATAATATTAAAACATGAATGCATTAATGCCATGATGCTCGATGATTAGGCCTTAATAAAATTCTAAATCGAGTTTTAGTTGCAATTAACATCTAGGATGTTACAAAGGGCCCGACTGCAAACAACTTTGTGCACTTCCTTCCAGTAAAGACAGGGTAAGAGCCTAAGAGCATTCAGACCCTGATCACAAGAATAATGGCATTCCAAAATGGGACACTAAGCGCATGCCTTAGCGCACTCGAAGCGCTAAGCGAACGGATAACACTTCCTTTGGAGGCGAGCATCGTTTCGTTCTTTGTTCTCTTGGTCTTTCGGTTCAAGTCTCCATGTTTAGACACCGTTTATGGTCAATCAACTAGAACCCTCGTTGGACTTTCTTTAGCTCTATCAACCATCTTTCTCACCATTGCATTCACGAGGACATGTCACACATCACAACAACCCGGCGCTTCGATTAGTCCAAACACGCTAGAGCAAAGATTGAACATCTCACCTTGACAGTCACTCAACATCGACATAGGCACATTTCCACCATGTCATCTCGGTGTGTCAATACATAACCGATAAGGGGGGCCTTCCTTAAAGCATATATAAGAGTCTCACTTAAATTTATTCTCTTGATCATCATTTAGATAGCTATTTGAATAAAAGTCGCTCTCCCCACCCTCAATAACTTCTTTATATTTTGTGTGGACTTTAGAGACTTAACTTTGTTTTATGCCTCTGGCTAATGAGAAATTTAAAAATAGAGGATGACTATATTTGAAGATCTAAGAGCATCTCCAAGAGTGTTTCTTAAACTCACTCATCAAATCATCATTTTTTTTTCGAGAACATGCTTACATGTGTTTCATTAAGCAGTGGTAAACCGAAGTTTAAGTCCTTACACTCCCAAGGTAATCCAAAGATTACCGAAGAAAGAGCCCTACAACTAAGCCTCGCACGAGGTTGTAATTACAGAAAAACCGATGGCGCTACTAGACTGCTAACAAAGCCCGCCTCACTGTAGAGATGGACCATCCTCCAAGTCAATCGTGTTGAGGTTCCTCCGAGAGAGGCCGACGAAACGCTTTCTTACATAGCTGCACCGTGTCTTCAAATCATCATTTAGAGAGTCATTTGAATAAAATCGTTCTTTATATATTTTCACCTTCCAAAAACTTCTTACTTCTTTATATTTTGTGCTTACTTTAGAGCTAATACTCTTATTTGTTGGCTAGCAAGAAATCTAAAAATAGACGACGACAATATTTTGAGATATAGTTAAATAAGCCGTTGGAGAGCATTTTTCTGCCAAAGCCTATAGAAAAGGCTATTGGGGTTCTAATTAATAAGTTGTTGGATAACTTTTTCACCAAAAATCTTTACTCCTATCACAAAATAATTCACATTGTAGGCACGAGAATTTGAGTGAGAAAGTTGTGTGCAGAGAAAGCAAGAGAGATTGAAATAGAGATGTATTGGAAAAAAGAGAAAGCAACTGCTCAAGCCTCATCAGGGTGAGGCAGATATCGGTGCGGATTCTCAACTCACAAACTGAATATATAGCACCTGCAACAAAATCTTAGACCGACAACTGTGTGGTTTGTTTAGTTGGGGTCCAATTTAGCAGGTTATGGTTGGTAAGATCGACGTCGAAAAGACCATGAACAATCCAACTACCAAATAAAATCATATATAAAATGTTCATATGTTGGGCAATCCATCTATCTAGACCCAACACTAAAGACTCGACTGACTGTTCGACGACTATAACACACTGCTAGCACACGCCATACATCAGATCATCCAGGGAGTTGGTGGCACCGCACCTTGACTCAAGCTAGAGGATCACATCTTCTGGCTGCGGCTCCTAGTACCGCCTCGTCGGCAGGGGTAGCCGTCCGCTACTGCTGGTGGCGGCGGCGGCACGGCCGCAGAGGAGCGCGTTGTCCGGGATGGGCAGCTCGTCACGGAACGAGTGCGATGGCGTGTACACCCGGAGGTAGAACTGCTGGCCCAGGTACCTGCGCGCCCACACCTCCGACCTCATGTTCCACATCCCCACGTTGTCCAGCGCGATCAGAACTGCCGTCCACCCTCTTGGGTACACCTGCACAGTCACGGAGCAAACGAGTAAGCCCAGGCGCCATCTGCCATTCATCATGCCTGCGCCTGGAAATGTATTACTCACTTGCACGGTGCAGCGCGAGACAGCATCCTCAAGGTTGTAGCCATCCCTGCTCTTCTCGCTCCACGTCCCGACGTCCATCCTATACATGAGAATCCACACAGACAAAAATACCGCAGATCAGATCGATGCAGAGCGAAGCTAATCTTGTTCGTCATTCATGCCATGTCACATGTGGAGCGCCCGCCTAGCATGCCGTACATACCCGACGACGAACACGCTGTAGCCGTCGAGGTGCCAGCTCTGGACGCTGTCCTCGCCGTTCTCGAGCACGACCTCGACGAAGGACCGGTGATCCGAGTCCATGACCGCCGTCTCGTTGCGCACCTCCTCTGCAGCGGCGCCGGTACCAGTGGTGCCGGCGGTCGCCGCGGGCGCGTCAGGGATGCTGCCGAGCTGGAACACGCCGCTGATGTTGTAGTAGTCCGCCAGCTTGAGCGGCGTGTCGGCCTCCGCGAACGAGACGCCGTTCACCGCGTACCGGCGCTTGTCGCCGACCAGCCCGGCCGAGCTGGCCAACCGGATGGTGCGCGACACGTTGATGGAGCCGTAGTGATACGAGCCCTGCGGGTTCGGCCTCGGCCCGCTCGCCGTCAGGTTCGTCCTGCAACGATCGAGTTTTGCATATTCAGCTGTACAAATCCACTTGTGAATTGTGATCGCCATCCAGTCAAGATGATGAGTTGACACGTGTGTACCTGATGGAGCGAGCCTGATCGAGAGAAGAGTCAACGTCGCTGGGCCCATCGGGCAGTGGCCCGGAAGCAGGGCCACTGGAGCCAGCGTAGCGGACGACGGCGGTGGCGTTGAGGGTGGCGTTGGTGAAGCGGGTGGAGACGACGACGTGGTAGTCCTTGGCAGGGCGGTCCGCGGTGAACAGCACCGAGAGCGACTGGCCGACATGGACGTCGAGGGAGCTGTAGGTGTTCTGCACCGTGTGCGTGCCCTCCACCTCGACGAGCGTCATGTTGTGCTCCTGGATCCGGAAGTTCAGTGTGTTCTGCAGGCCAACATTTGAGATGCGAAGCCTGTATGTCTTTCCTGCATAGAGGAACACGAGAAACAAATAAACAATCCATAGTATTCATCATAATAGAGACAGAGTACAGATTTCTAATAAAACCAAATCATATAACAGAGGTCAAATGTCACCTTGCTCAACGGCGAAATGTGCACCGTCCGGACTACCCTTGCCGTTGATCAAGATGCCATCAGGGGCAGGCAACTCCTTTCCACTGTCCAGCATATCTTGCAGAGACTGTATCAAACAAACAAAATGATAAGAATGAACAAGTTCAGTCATGGACAATAACACTAGCATTATATTTGCAGAAGCCTAAGTCATGGATCATTTGGTACTATACCTTATGACTGGTGCTGTACCAGTCACCGATGAGCACCGTGTACTCCTTGGCCGGCGGGGGAAACGGGATGGGAACCGTTGGTCGGCTGTGGATGCGTATAGCGCCGAAGCCACCGGCGGCCTTATGGAAGGCCAGCGATGGGAAGTAGTAGAAGCTGCCGATTTGGTCCTTGGCCTGCATGCGATACGTGAAGTTCTGGCCCGGCGGGATTGGGCAGTTGGTGCCGGAAACGCCATCCTGCCATGAATTCTTGCGGTGTTGCAAACCACTCCTGCAATTCGTAACAATTAGGAAATCAGTTAAGATTCGGGTTGGACAAATCTACTATACTTAGGCTAGTCTCAATGGTGTTTTATGAGAGTTTCATGCATATTAAATACGCTGATGTGACACTATATTAATGAAGAGAGAGATGATAGAGTTTTATCGGAGCAGAGAGAGTTTCATCCCCATGAAACTCTTATACACTGTTTCCAAAAAATTAATGCATTGGAAACTATGCCATGAAACTCCCACTGAGACTAGCCTTACTAGTACTAAGTAGGTGGGTCCAATATTTTCTTCCCTAACTTTTCAATATCAATCAGTTATAAAAAAAACGCTGTGGGGGGAATATACCCTGCAATTTAATGAAAACGCATATATCTCTAAAATTGTACTTATTGACTCATAAAACTCTTGATACCTAAAACATAAGCACTTTGCATATAGATGCATTATTTTGTAAAAGAGAAACACTCTGCATACAAATATCTGCATTCATGATGCTCAAGCTAGACCCGTTTCATCAATACATCTATATACTACTACTAGTGCCAAATTAAGTCAGAACCATCAATTTGTATCCTTCCACATTTTATCTTAATGTCTGCCCACTATTATATCCGAGAATACCCATATGGGCTTACAAGAAGAATCAGTCTGCATCCATCCACATCTTATCTTAATGGCTGCTGGCTATTATATCCATGAGTACCTAAGCTTCGGTTCACAGAATAGAGATTCATGCTTGCAAGTGGCCCATTATTAAAAAAAAACAATGGTAGATACGTATATGAGTTCTTTTTTGTGTGCGTACGTCATCTAACTTATATAAGATGCAATGTTATTGACTTATTGTTTTTTTAATAATGTTATTGACTTAATGTCAATATCAACAAAGGGATAAATCTGTTAGAGCAACAAAAATGTAAAGACCATACCATGAGAACAAGAACGGATCAGACAAATTGTTGTGGACATTAATAATCACGTTCTCGTTTGTTTGGCACTCAATCTTCGGTCCGGGGAATTGTCCATTGATGAGGATTACCTATAAACACACACACAAAAAAAAAATCAATCTATAACTTTTTACATAAAAGATACGATATCAATAATGCAAAAAAAAAAAAAAGCTCAAAGAATAGACTAGTTCATATACGATATCAAATTATCAATAGTGCAAAAAAAGTTCAAAGAATAGACTAATTCAATAGGGAACAATTTGCACCTGTTGTTTAGTTCCAAGAAGACTGATATTGCCATAAGTGATCTCCCAATCCAAAAACTGGTACGGACCTTCGGCCCTCGCTGCTGAGACGAACAAGAAGCAAATGCATACGAACAAAAGAACAAATCTCATCTTGCTCGGCGCTAGGCAATGTCGTCTGACGCAAACACTGCAGCACGCTGGCCGCCGGCGAACTCTAGTTTGGCAGCGGAGGCTCTGCAGCACCAGGAGCCCTGCCGCGCGCCGGAAGCCGCCGAGACTATTGGCGCCGACTAATTTAGATTAGATTTATTTTTGGCATTCTGTTTGTTGTTCCCATGCGTCCTATATATACAGGGAAGACCCTAGTCTGTAGTCACTTTAGATGTCGTTCGTTTCCTGTGTGCGGTCAAGATTAGAGTTGGGGAGTACAGGCGAAATTAAAATCAATAGAGCTGTTCTAGAAAAAAAATAATAGAGCTGTTTCAGAATAAAAAGTCAGATCATAATTTATATCGGAATAATAAAGGGATATAAGCGCGGAGTGCGGGGACTGCAGCTGCAGCCTCTTTTTTTCGATCTACTCGTATATGTGTCAACGGCATCGCCGTCCCGCCGGCGAAACAGACAATACCGACGCGCGGGGTATGGCGCATGCAGCAACGGAAAGATGTCGCGGCGGCGGTGGACTGAGCATCTCACAGCCGTCTCCGAAGCCGGCAGCGGCAGGACCAGAGCACGCCGCAGCCGGAGAACGAAAGCTCTGGTCTCGACGCCGTCGGCAAATCCGTTGTGACACAGGGGATGGTATGGCCGGAAGTCAAACTCACCGAGTCATCGTATTATGTCATGGTAGATAGCACCCAGCAGTGCCAGTTGGCCACGTGGATTGGAATGTACCTACGAACCTTAAATGGGTTTGTACTGATTTTTTTTAGAGTTGAAAGGCAGAGCCCCGATCTATTAACCAAGGCCAATAGAACAAGAAAACGTTTACAGGCGCTGGCAGATGGGAAGAACCACGTGGATAGTTTAGTTTCAAACCAAAGCTCATCCTACCGAGATGAGAGTGAACAACCCTATTACATTTTTCCAGTTTTCGTCATCGCCCTCTGCAAACAGCTTCAGGACTCCAACTTTTTTGTCAGAATCACATCACTTGGTGCACATCACTCACCCAAGCGTATTGCCCGGCGAGTCGACTTGGGTGTTCTTCTATCTCCACTTCAACCACAACACTTGTGCCGCTTCCATCTTGATTAACTTCGCCTTTATGAGCAAAGCATCTTTCGTCTCCTCCGAACACAAAATTGCCCACGTCTACATAGAGTTGGCCACCTAACACTACTGCAGCAGAGCACAGTAGGGGCGGGCATTTTGCCACTGTAAGGGCGGCAAGGCAAGCCGCCCCTATGCCCCCGATCTTACAGTGGGGGGCACTGTAGGGGCGGCTCAACGTCAGCCGCCCTTACAGTGAAAATCGAAAACAAAAAAAAAAGCCCACATGGGCTTGGATCTGGGTCGCCATAGTCGTCCATGCCGGATCCCGCCGCCAGCGCCGCTGCTTGCCGGAGACCGCCATCGCGCCGCCAGCCGTCGTCACTGACTCTGATCCGCCACCGTGTTGGGTATTTTAAACGCACACAGAATAATCCGCAAGCGCACGGATACCGATGTAGCTTTCACCCGGCAGTATTCCAAGGTATCGATTTTCCACGGGGAACGTGAAGTGTACTAATTAAGGTTCAAGATCGCCCAAGGATAACTATATGTTTTTATGGAGAGATAGAAAGTGTTTTCCTATGAGTTCTCTAATTGATCTATGAATCAAGGTTACTTCAAGATTACTTATTTCGGGACATCGAGCACTAGCCACGGAAATGGATGAGAATGGGGCTAGGAAGGTCTCGACTACGGTCCTACGTACACCAATCCGAACGAGGTGGAATACGTCGGCCGTTAGGGCCATCACTACCCTAGGGCTACCACAACAATCCGTAGGATTGGGTGCAATTCCGTGTAATCGCGACTAAGCACCACGCCTAATCTATTAATTACTACTCTAGCGTTGCAAAGACTAGAGCACTTGATGCAAGCGGGAATCCAATAAATAACTTGAAAGTAAATGCTGAAAGTAAATAAAGAACTTAGGAATTAAGAATTGATGAACCTGGAGAGTAGCTGGAAGACGAACTAGATGCTGCAAAAGTACAATGTTGAGGAAGATCCGACAGATCCGGCTCCTCCTCCGCTCTCTCCTCTTCTCTCCCTCTATTTCTAGATACAACTAGATGAACTAGAACTAGAACTAGACGAACTAGACTAGAACTAGATGAACTAGAGGGACCTTCTTCTACTTGGATGGAGGATGAAACCCTAGGTTTTGATCTGTAGAAGAATAATGATGGCCAACCCTAGGGGGCGCCCTCCTTATATAGCCCTGGGTGGAGTCGCCACGTCATCGATCCGCGTGAAGCGCCATGTCATCGATCCGCGTGAGGTGCCATGTCATCAATCCAGAGACCGTCTCCTATTGGCTGAGGAGGGGGCGCCACCTTAACCTCTATGACAGGTGGGCCCTCTTGCTTTGTCTCTATGTAAACATGACATGTGGGCCCTCCTCCTTTGTCTCTATGTAAACATGACATGTGGGGCCTTTTTGGCTCTTTTCAGATAACCCCCTGCAGAAATAGATATTCACCAAAACTTGTGGAAATTTGTCAGTTAAACCCCTAAGTCTATGGTGATATTACAATTATGCCCTTTTTAGCTATTTATTGATGATAAAAAAATAGGAGTTATCTACCATCAACAAACTCCCCAAGCTTACCCTTTGCTCGTCCCCGAGCAAAGCTAAACTCACCAAGGATCGGGAGTTGCTACAATGCTTTCACGCCTCAAAAGTACACATGCGTTCAAAACAGAACTCTCTTCCGGATTAGAGTGGACTATTTTGACTTTAAACTTACCCGTATTACCTTCCACCATGGGGCTTGTAGCCTTCACTTGGGTCTTGAGCGGTTGAAAGACGAACGGTCAAGTCAAGCGCCATGTTTCTCGATCTTTGATCAACTATTATTCCGGAGTCTTTTTTTTGCAAAGTTTTGAAATAAAACTCAGAGTTCCTTGTATGAACCTTTCAGGTCTCTCATTTGTGGTATTTCTGGATCCTTTTCAAGGCATGAGTAGTGTATGCCTTCTCTCTTCTCTCTTGAATATGTGGTGTTTGTGGAACTAAGGCATAGTGGAAAGTGTCTTCTCTCTCACCCTACTTTCTAATAGGCTTATGTGGAGCTATAGGTGGGGAGACACTCAAACTCACTTGCATATATTGCATAGTTAAGACATGGATCCAAAGGAACTAAAATAATAATAAAGTCATATGTGCATGTGAATGAGGGAATGGGATAAATGATAGGATGATGATGATAAGGAAATGATTATGAGGGGTGATCACTTGGTGAACATCTACTTCTACACTTGCTCCTTTGGGGATAACATAACTCCCTTTATTTGGAAACCTTGAAACTTCTCGAAAGGAAGGACTTGGCTACTCTTTCTCTTCTCTTTTTTTTTCTTCTTCTTTTTTTTTCTTTCTCTTTTTTTTTCTTTTTTTTTTTGAGCAACCAATCCTCTGAAAACAAAACTTAGCGATGGGGAATGTATAACTTGAAATGATAGTGACTGGAGCTTTTATGTAGGAAAAATAGGATGGCGATGAATATTTCTAGATGTTCACTCCCAGGATAGGAGTAACTTTCCTGGATGAAGTGAAATGAATGGCGTATGTATATGTGGATGGATGGATGGATGGATGGATGCGTACTCCCGAGTAGGAGCAAAGATAGGTGCGAATCTCCGGGTAAAGATAGCACAAGTATGTGGGGAAATGCGTACTCCTGGGTAGGAGCAGATAATATGTGGTGGATGTGGATCTATATGTGGGTGGTACCTCTAGGGACAAGTAGCACAGAATGAATGTAACATTTATAAAACGGGTGCATGCTTCGAGGACGAAGTAGCATAGATCAATGGATGGAGAGCACATAGTATTGACTTTAACCGCATGACCGATTCCTTATGGGTCCACAAAGATAACCACACTCAATGCCTATAAAGACTACACTCAAGCCTACAATATGATCTATATAAATAGATGGGTGTTCCTAATCTAGTAAGCATGAATATATGGCTGTGGTAGGAATTTGAACTCTCATCATAAAGGAACTCATCATGCAAGAATTTAATATTTTCAAATAAATTCTCCAGAACTCTAGTATCTCTAGGAACAAGATGGACAAAGCAGCTCAAAACTTTCCCATATCATACCCGTCAACCACCTAGACTTAGATCAAGCATTCGCTACCCACAAGTTTCGGTTCGAGCAAATCTTAGATCAAAACAAAGGTGTCCAAAACTTGGGAGAGTTCTAGGTTGAAAACAGGCACTTGAAAGGAATTACAAGCAGAGCAACTATTCATCATCTCCAAAGAGTTTATTCTAGGGATTTATTTTAGCAGGCAAAAACTTGTACACTCTCTTTTATTTAACAAATTTAGACATTATACAAAACTAAATATAGCAAGCAAATTAAAATAAATAAGATGGGAACAAGAAATACTTAGCTAGATAAATGGGGGTGCTCTCCCCCAAGCTAGATGTTGGCATAATCATTCACTCTTGGGTTGATGTTGGTCTCACTCTTCTCAAACTTCGCAAATCCCGCAGTAACTCAAATAGACAACAAAACTCGTGGAGCATGTTAAGGGTTAGGTAATCGAGCATTAGTTGTCTAGAGCTTCGGTTGATTGAGTTTTAATGTGGGAATTCTATGAACTCAATAACATCGAGTTCCTCAATCGCGTTGATTTGTGGCTCAAGATACACTTTCAAGCGTTGGCCGTTTACTTTAGAAGTGTTTCCTACATCGTCTTGGATGGTAATGGCCCCGTGGGTTGAAGTGTCAATGACTTTGTATGGACCATCCCACTTACTTCGCAACTTTCCATGTCCAAAGAGCTTAACCCTTGAATTAAATAGTAGAACCTTATCTCCAGGCTTAAACTCCTTGTGCTTGATTCTCTTATCGTGCCACCTTTTGGTTCTCTCTTTATAGATCTTGGAACTATGGTAGGCCTTTTCTCTCCACTCTTCTAGCTCGATAGTTGCATCGACGATTCTTGGTAGCTAGGTGGAGATCCATGTTCCATTTCTTGATTGCCCAGTGAGCTTTGAACTCTAATTCCACAGCAAATGGCACGTCTTCCCATATACAAGTTGATAAGGTGACATACCTATGGGTGTCTTGTATGCGCCTTCGGTAAGCCCAAAGTGCATCGGGGAGTTTGTCTTTCCATCCTTTACCCATTTCATCTACGGTCTTTTGCGAATATTCTTAATTTGTTTATTGGATGTTTCGCTTGACCGCTAGTCTGAGGATGGCATGCCGTAGCGACATTGTGACGAATTCCATGATCCGCTAGATACTTCCGGAAGAGTCTATCGATGAAGTGGGAACCTCCATCGCTTATGACTATCCGGTGTGTACCAAAGCGAGGAAAGATTACTTCATGGAACATTCTCTTGGCATGTTTTGAATCAGCTTTACGACAGGGCAATGCTTCTACCCATTTGGACACATAGTCCACAGCTACTAAAATGTACTCACAATTTCCGGACATAGGGAATGGTCCCATGAAATCAATGCCCCAAACATCAAAGAGTTCAACTTGGAGATTGTTTGTGAGAGGCATTGCATTTCGTGAGTTGATATTCCCATGTTTTTGACATCGGTGGCATCTCCTGACAAACTCCTTTGTATCTTCATACATCGTTGGCCAGAAGAAACCACTTTGCCAGATCTTGGCATGTGTCCGGAATGCTCCATAGTGTCCTCCATATGGCGAGGAATGGCATCTATCCATGATTTGAATAGCCTCACCATAGGGACACATCTCCTCAACAATCCATCGGCGCAGACTCGAAAAAGGTAAGGCTCATCCCAATAGTGAAAACGGCTATCATGTAGCAATTTTCTTTTGTTCGCACCAAAGGGGGACATAGCCTTTCACTATAAAGTTCACGATGTCTCGCGTACCATGGATTGGAGTCTTGTATTTTGAGCAGGTGTCATCCCTTAGGTAGTCATTGATGGGAAGCTCATGTGTTTCCTTATACTGAAGCCTAGACAAGTGATCGGCTACAGAATTTTCTACTCCTTTTCTATCTCGGATTTCTAAGTCAAACAATTACCTTTGCCCCCACTAAGTAAGATCTAAACTTGTCTATAGCAAAGACAATAGCCAATAGCTCTTTTTCAGTTGTAGCATAATTGAGCTGTGGTCCGGATAAGGTTTTGCTAGCGTAGGATATGGCATAATGCTTCTTATCCTTGGTTTGGCCTAAAACGGCACCAACCGCAAAGTCGCTAGCATCACACATGATCTCAAAAGGAAGCTCCCAATCAGGTGGTTGGATGATTGAGCCGAGATGAGTGCTTCTTTGAGGATTTGAAAAGATTCATGACACTCATCATCAAAGATGAAAGGTGCATCCTTAGCTAGGAGACTAGTCAAGGGTCTAGCGATTTGAGAGAAATTCTTTATAAATCGCCTATAGAACCCCGCATGTCCCAAGAAGCTACGGATTCCTTTCGCGTTTATGGGAGGTGAAAGTTTTTCAATAACTTCAATCTTTGCTCTATCCACTTCTATCCCACGTTCTGACACCTTGTGTCCTAGCACTATTCCTTCCTGAACCATAAAATGGCATTTCTCCCAGTTCAGGACTAAGTGCTTTTCTTCACATCGTCAAAGACTTTGTCTAGATTCTCTAGACAATGATCAAAGGTTTTTCCATAGATGGTAAAGTCATCCATGAACACTTCCATGATTTTCTCGATCATGTCACGTAAAAATAGACATCATGCACCGTTGGAAAGAAGCCGGAGCATTGCACAACCCGAACGACATTCGTCGGTATGCAAAAGTTCCATAGGGGCATGTGAAAGTTGTCTTATTTTGGTCATCTGGGTGGATTGGGATTTGGTGATATCCAGAATAACCATCAAGAAAACAATAGAAAGAGTGATTTGCAAGCCGTTCCAAAGATTTCATCAATGAAGGGTAATGGGAAGTGATCTTTCTTTGTAGCCTTGTTGAGTTTTCTATAATCAATGCACATACGCCACCCAAAGTGACTATTCGTTGAGGGATGAGTTCATTCTTCTCATTCTCAACAACCGTCATTCCTCCTTTCTTTGGCACTACTTGGACAGACTAACCCACTCGCTATGTGGCACGGGATAAATAATCCCAAAGATGTAGGAGTTTAAGGACCTCTTTCTTAACAACCTCTCGCATGGCGTTGTTAAGTCTACGTTGTGGCTCCCTTGAGGGTGTACAATTGGGATCCGTAGGGATACGATGCGTGCAAAGAGCGGGACTAATGCCCCCGAGGTCTTCGAGTGAGTAGCCAAAAGCCGATCTATGTCTTTCAAGGACAAGTGACAAGTTGTTGTTCTTCATATTGAGAAAGCTTGTCACTGATGATTACTGGAGTGTTTGGGTTGTTGTGAAGAAAGACATATTTAAGGCCAGGAGGAAGAGGTTTTAGCTCTATCGAAGGAGGTGGAGGTTGTTCATTTATGTCTAGCTCAATGGGCGCTGACTCATCTTCTTCTTGAACAAAATGTTCTACATCGAAGAATGGTTGAGTCATCTCCTCTTGAGACACCATTAAGACCTCCTCAATAGGGTCTGGTTCAGGTTTGGGTTCCACTATCGTGTTAATTGATCGATCAAGAGGAACAACAATAGTGGAGTTCCCAACCTTGAAGTCTAAATGACCTCGTAATGGTTGTTCCTGTAGTAGTCTCATGATTGGTCTGCCAATCAAGAGAGGAATATCTGGGATGTCAAAAATATGAAAATCTAGACATATCCCAGAGTTCTTGATTCTGATAGGAATGGTCCTCAATACCCCATGACTTTCTAAAATAAATCCTGATGGATCTTGTAGAAGTTTTTGAGATGGGGTTAAGGATGTGTCGGGATAAAGAGTTCTAGCTAACTCTTTTGAAATAATGTTTATCCCGACGAAGGATTGTAGTGGACTCTTCTAGCGGACCCTCTAACTTGGCACGAAGAATGGTGGATGGAAAAGTGATTCGAGCTACCTCGGAGATAACTCGCTTCTCTTAGCCATTCATAACTCATGATAGCCGAAAGGCTTTGAATATGTTCTATGGCCATCAATTCTTTCGTGATTAGATGGAGTGGTCTTTGCTCGAGGTCTCACTTGGATTGGAAAATTCGAGGCATTTCCATAATCTTCAAAGAGATCTTCCTCGAATTCAAAGGGAAGCTCTAAAGGAGATGGTTCATCATCCTCTAGTTGAGCTTGCTTTCCCTTAATGGGAGGTTTCTCAACAACCACATCATTAGAAGAGGCGTTGGAATTGCTAATTCGGTTGTGATTTCCTCCTCTTTTTGGTTCGAGGCTAGACTCGACTTCTTTTTCTTCTTCGGAAACTCATCAAAAATGCCAAAGTAAGGGGTGTTTTCAAGTATCCTCTCTAGAATGTCTTTCCCTTCACTAACGAGTTTATGCGAGAATGAACCTCCCGAAGCAAGGTCGAGATGTAGAGCAGCTTCCTTGTTAAGACCACGATAAAAGTGATAGTGCAAGACATGGTCACGCAAGGCAAGGTTTGGACCCGAATTGGTGAGGCTTGAGAATCTAGCCCAAGCCGCTCCTAATGTCTCCTTCTCTTTTTGTTGGAATTTAAGAACTTCTATTCTAAGGTCAGCGACTTTATAAAGGGGGAAGAAAGCAAGAGAAAACTTTTCTCGAAGTTCCTCCCAATTTCCATTTACGCCTCTTACAGAATGAGCATGCCATTTTTTCGCTCTTCCCGAAAGTGAGAATGGAAACAATTTCCATTTAAGAGTCTCTTGTGTCATGCTAGCAATAGTCCGACAAGAACACAATTGCTCGAATTCCCTAAGGTGGCTGTATGGATCTTCGTCTACTAACCCAGAGAAGGATAACTCCCGAAACATGTCTATGAAAGCAGGGCGAAGCTCATAGGCATCTGTAAGAATGGGATCTGATGATGGTGGGGGCTCCAACAAGTCGCCCTTTGGAGCAAAGAATTTATAGATAGGAGTGAAATCCATGTTGTAAAGTGGTAGATGTTTGTGGTGAGGTGAGAAAGGTGGTAAAAGGAAAAAGGATACACGGACGACTTGGCTCGAAACTAGCACAGCTACCGTTCCCCGGCAACGGCGCCAGAAAGCTTGTTGGGTATTTTAAACGCACACAGAATAATCCGCAAGCGCACGGATACCGATGTAGCTTTCACCCGGGAGTATTCCAAGGTATCGATTTTCCACGGGGAACGTGAAGTGTACTAATTAAGGTTCAAGATCGCCCAAGGATAACTATATGTTTTTGTGGAGAGATAGAAAGTGTTTTCCTATGAGTTCTCTAATTGATCTATGAATCAAGGTTACTTCAAGATTACTTATTTCGGGACATCAGAGCACTAGCCACGGAAATGGATGAGAATGGGGCTAGGAAGGTCTGACTACGGTCCTACGTACACCAATCCGAACGAGGTGGAATACGTCGGCCGTTAGGGCCGTCACTACCCTAGGGCTACCACAACAATCCGTAGGATTGGGTGCAATTCCGTGTAATCGCGACTAAGCACCACGCCTAATCTATTAATTACTACTCTAGCGTTGCAAAGACTAGAGCACTTGATGCAAGCGGGAATCCAATAAATAACTTGAAAGTAAATGCCGAAAGTAAATAAAGAACTTAGGAATTAAGAATTGATGAACCCGGAGAGTAGCTGGAAGACGAACTAGATGCTGCAAAAGTACAATGTTGAGGAAGATCCGACAGATCCGGCTCCTCCTCCGCTCTCTCCTCTTCTCTCCCTCTATTTCTAGATACAACTAGATGAACTAGAACTAGAACTAGACGAACTAGACTAGAACTAGATGAACTAGAGGGACCTTCTTCTACTTGGATGGAGGATGAAACCCTAGGTTTTGATCTGTAGAAGAATAATGATGGCCAACCCTAGGGGGGGGGCGCCCTCCTTATATAGCCCTGGGTGGAGTCGCCACGTCATCGATCCGCGTGAAGCGCCATGTCATCGATCCGCGTGAGGTGCCATGTCATCAATCCAGGAGACTGTCTCCTATTGGCTAGAGGAGGGGGCGCCACCTTAACCTCTATGACAGGTGGGCCCTCTTGCTTTGTCTCTATGTAAACATGACATGTGGGCCCTCCTCCTTTGTCTCTATGTAAACATGACATGTGGGCCCTTTTTGGCTCTTTTCAGATAACCCCCTGCAGAAATAGATATTCACCAAAACTTGTGGAAATTTGTCAGTTAAACCCCTAAGTCTATGGTGATATTACAATTATGCCCTTTTTAGCTATTTATTGATGATAAAAAAATAGGAGTTATCTACCATCAACACACCGCCGGAGCACCCGCGCGCCGGATCCGCAGACCCTGAGGCCGGATCCGCGGGCTCCAAGGCGATGCGCTCCGCCTCGCCGCCGAAGGGGGGCGCACTCCGCACTCCGCCGCCGCCCAGATCCACCCGCCGCTGCAGCACCTTGGATCTAGGGTTAGGGACTCCGCACAAAGAGAAGATGGGGTGAGGAAAAAAAAGGACCCGGAGTACCTACTGGTGGAGAAGCCATGGCGGGTCATGGACAGCCGGCGGATGGGCGCGGCCCCCTCCGCGGATCCCCCCGACTCCGGCGGACGGGCGCGACCCTCCCCGACTCCGGCGGACGGGCGCGGCCCTCCCGGCTCCGGCAGCGCGACCCTCCCCGACTCCGGCGGAGGGCGCGGTCCCCTCCCCGGATCCGGCGGACGGCCCCTCCCGGCTCCGGCGGACGGCGCGGCCCTCCTGATCGCGGGCGCGGGGTGGAGGAGGAGGGAGGTGAGGGCGCGCGGGCCACGCCGGGTTGCTACGGGATGGGAGGCTCGGGCCGTGCCGAGACGCCGCCGGACGGAGGAGCAGGGCCGTGCCGCGCCGCCGCATGACAAGGGAGAGGCTGGAAGCGCAGCGTCGCCGTTGCTGGGGCGCGGGGGGCGTCGATCCGGAGCTCGGTGAGGAAGGACGGGTGCTAGGGCAGCTGGGCGAGGCGGCGCTGCGTTGCCGTCGACCGAGCAGCGCACCCGTTTGGGTTAGGGTTTGGGGCGGCAGGCGAGGTGAGGAGGAAGAGGATCGGGGAGGGGAGGGGCGGCTGGTTAGGGTTTGGGTGTTGGGGCGCCCAGTTTATATACTACGAGGAGCTGGGCTGGGCCTGTAATGGGCCGACGCCTATAGTAAGGGCGGCTGGATCACCAGCCGCCCCTACAGTGCATTAGCAGGGGCGGCTGGTGATCTAGCCGCCTGGCTCCCCGCGCCGGCCACTGTAGGGGCGGTTGCATCACCAGCCGCCCCTACAGTTTTTTGCCAACCGCCCCCGTTGTTAGATTTTCACGTAGTGTAATGAAGTAGTATACCCATACTCCCCCAAAGCGAACCTCTGAAAGTACAGATCATTTCTAAGTTTCCATATACTCCAAAAATAAAGCAACAGAAGAAACAACATTCACTACACAGTTTCTTTTATTACTTAGGCCTTGTTTAGTTCACCCTAAACTCCTAACTTTGACACTATGCAAAAACAAGATTTCCCGTCACATCAAACTTGTGGTACATGCATGGAGTACTAAATATAGATGAAATTAAAAACTAATTGCACAGTTTTGTTGTACTTTGTGAGACAAATCTTTTGAGTATAATTTATCAATATTTGGACAATATTTCACAAATACAAATAAAATTGCTACAGTGTGCTACAGTGTGTTAACGTCTGAATTTGGACTCCCAATTTTGGGATCTAAACAAGGCCTTAGCCAAAATCTACCAACAATATCTAAATAAATGCCTAACTGTACTTCCAGCGAACTAGATAAGAAACACCATAATTGTTATGCACTGCACACAAAAAACAGGTGGTGAATAGTTTCATCTTCAGCACAAAACAAACAGGTAGGATACGTGCAGAGTGCGGGGACTGCAGCTGCAGCCTCTTTTTTTCGATCTATATGCGCCAACGGGACCGCCATCCGGCCGGCGAAACAGACATTACCGACGCGCACGGGGTATGACACATGCTTGCAATGGAAGGTGTTGCGGCGGCGGCGGACTAGAGCATCTCGCAGCCGTCCCTGAAGCCGGCAAGAGCAGGACAGGACCAGAGCACGCCGCAACAGGGGACGACGCCGTCAGCAAATCCATTGTGACACGGCCGGAAGTCAAACTCATCGAGTCATCGTATTGTCGAGGTAGATACCAGTGCATGTTGGCAAAGTGGATTGGAGTGTACCTGCCCTGACTATGGGTTTTTAGTGATTCTTTCTCTAGTTAGCCGTATTGTTGATGTAGATAGCGTGCCAACAATTCACGCACCCACAAGCTACCCTAAGAGTTGTCATGATAGGATCAGGAAAGGGCAATCCAATCAATTTCTCGATGACGACCATTGAGAGAAAAAAAAAGTAGGCCGCCACAAAGCACTAAAATAGGATGAATGATTAGTGGGAACAAACAAAAGGGATTTCTCCTTTTAATATTAGGTATAGGTATACCATATTTTGATTAGTCCTAATTGGCAAAAATCTACTTCCTGTATTTGTTTTCGAAAGCGTGCATTGGCACGTGCTTCATTAACTGGAAATGAGAAGTTTTACAAATTCTAAGGAGGAACACGGCGAGGAACCGTACACATCTTAAAAGGAACAATAAAGAAAAGTAAGGTTGTACTAAGCAAATAACCAATGCCGCGACAAAGACAAGAGGAGGGCCCGACGTGTGGCGGTAGCTCACTGAGTCACCTCGTTGGCCGTGTTTCCAACACTTTGCAAGCACAGGCATGAGCTCGCGCGTCGCTTCCCACTTCCAAGGGGATCCGGGCTTGGCGAACGCCTCATGGAACTTGACAGCGATTGTGTCATCCAGAGTGTCGGTGACGGCATTGTCCGGCCTGTGCTCCCACTTGTTCACCAAGCACACGTTTAGCTTACTTCTCCAGGTGGGGGGTCGCAGTTCGTGATAATTTTATTGTTCTGCTAGTAGTACAATTGAATTTTTCCAAGAGTGTTTGAAATGTTCAATGGTATTGTGCATATATTTTGGTTATTTTGTAGGTTTATTCCATAATATCCCTGTTATATTCTTTCATGAAAATTTGTTCTACTAGTACAATACGATCATTCTAGCTTGGATTTTTCATTTGTTCAATAAACGGTTCTTGTTGTAAACCATAATAGTTAGTTGGTCATGTTGTAATTAGTATAAAAATCGATGTCTGTGTTCAAATTTTATCTAACCATGTTCCCTTCTTACGAGGTGTATAGAAAATGGGACAGAATAAGCCAACAAAAAAAATGTATAATATTATAGCAAATGAATAAAGAAAAAAGAATTGGTGCACAATGGCACGAGGCACGACCACGAGTACCTTAAAACTCGACTTTGCTTCTTGCAAATTGGTCAAGGTACATAACATTATAGTACATTCCTGACGAAGAAATCAACATATATATAAGCACTGCATTACAAATCCAACTGATTGACAAATCTGCATCCTAATTCTTCACTCAGGCTTGAAGAACTTGACCTGCATGCCTCTCTCCACGAGGCCCCACAGGTTTCCGACTATGAGGACAAAGCTGATGGCCATGCCGAAGATCCCCAGCGCCCAGTTGACGTTCCACGTCGCCGTGCCCTTCCGCGGCTTCTTGATGGCCACCCACATGAAGCACGGGTAGGCCAGGGTGACCGGCAGCGAGATCCCTCCCAACAGGCCGGCGAGCTGCGACAGGAACGGCAGCGCGACGGCGATGAAGAAGTTGATCCCGCCGAACATGGCGCGGAAGCCTGAGCGCATCCACCAGGGGCACGGCCGGTTCTTCTTGTGCACGTACCCGGCCTCCATGTTGTCGTACACCGGCATGGCGTAGATCTGGAACGTGGTCAGGCAGTTGATGATCACCAGCAGCGTGGTGATCCCCAGCACCATCCGGGACACGTCGCGGCTGTGGAACGTGTACAGGGCGGTCAGGATGCCATTGGAAGGTATCTGCATATGCGGGCAAAGAACGTGAGCTTAAACCTTGCAAAAATCAGTCACTGACAACAGCTAACTCTCGTGCGTATCAGGTACACACCTGGTTGCCATAAGCCCAGTAGCCACCGATGGCGATGGGGTATAGGCAGAGCGCGATGATGGCGTACGCTACCTTAACGCCCTTCCACATGGGCACATGAGAAGGATGTTTCAGAGTCGACGGCATGGTGCCCTGCAAAGCAAACACACTCAGTGTCAGTGACCTTTTTTTCCACCATTTTCCACCTATCGCGCAGTATACGTACTGCAGCAATGGGAAAGACGATAGTAGATATTTTCTTGACTTGCCTGAATCTCCAGGACGACATTGTGGCCTCTGAAAGCGAATGCAATGATTCCGAGGCCATTGAGGATGCCGAGTGCGCCGTCCACGTCGTTGGGGGCCTTGACGGGTTCGTAGGACACGCCGGCCACCCTGCCCTTGGTCACGGACACGGTCCAGATCATGGTGCAGTAGGCGACGGCGGCGGTGGCGCCCACCAGCGACACGCCGGCGATGGAGTTGAGGTTGGGGAGCTGGGACAGAAGCACGGCCGCGACGACGAAGACGAGGTACCACTCCACGGTGGTGAGCTGGTGCGCCAGGCAAGACTCGCCGCACGCGATGCTGAACAGCATCTTCAGGCTGCCGCCGCCCACGATGATGAGAGCCGTGCAGACCCCCGCCGACAGGTACACCACCGGGAGCATCGCCAGGATCTTCGCCCATTTATTGCCTGATCGAGGATAGGACATGAGCACACGACAAGAGAAAACGGGCAGCCATGCATGTTGGTTCACGCTCACGCATGAACCTGCTTGCCGTACGCAAAGACCGAAGAAAGAAAAAGAACCGGCGTGGTTTAGGGAAGAAACGCACCGAAAACGGTGGTGGCGAGGTGCATGTACCGGCTGTACCGAGTGTGGCCGGCGACAGGCTCGTGGAGCCTGACGAGCAGCCACAGCGTGTACAGCTGCCACCCGAACGCCAGGGTGAGGCAGATGATCGCCCACGTCCACCCGAGCGCGGCGAACGCCGTGGGGAGCACGAGCGCCTGGAAGCCGATCCCGGAGCTGAGGTTGTGGAACGCGGCGTAGTAGGCGTTCCCACTCCGGGACTCGGTGATGGGCAGCCAGGCGTCGCGCGGGTCCGCGAGCCGCGTCATGTTGCCCACGGCCTTGACGCCCGCCACCGCCTTCCGGACGGGGCTGGCGAGCGGCGTGTTCGCCAGGGCGCGCAGCGGCGACGCCATGGCGCGGAAAGGCGACGCCATGCCGTGCAGCGGCGACCGCCCGCCGGGCAACGGGGAGTGTATCTGCGACGGCGGCGTCGAGACGGGCGGCGGGGTCGACACTGGAGGCGGGCGCGGCGTCGGCGGCGCCGACTGCACCTCGCTGATCGCGTCCGGCTTGCTGGACGACGACATGGTGGCCGGCCGCTGCTGCCTGCTGCACGCGCCCCCGCGCTCTGGTGCTGCCGGCACCTGTTGGTGCTTGTGACTTGTGGTTGGTACTTGAGTTGGTTTGTCCCGGCCGGAGCGGTTTGCGGGAGTCGAGATTTATAGGAGGTTTTGCCACTCGACCATGCGTAGGGGGTTGGTGAACTGGTGCGTCGACGTCACGCGGCGCCGTTGGTGTGGACGTCGGGCGTGCCCTGGCCCTGCCGCCAGTGAGGGAGACGTGCAGGAAAGCTTGACTCGGGGATGAGGCGGTCACACACACAGGTCCCAAGGTCCTCCTGCATGTCATATATTATACAGCCCGTACTCAAAGCACATGCGTTTTCTGATTTTCTCTTGACTTGCCCAAAACAAACGAAAAGAACACATGCGTTTTGCAGGTACGGGTTGGTACGACTTGTTCAGGTCGATCAGGTCCGCGCTTGTGTAAGGTGGGATATGGGTTCTGTTGTGGGCAAATGGGCCAGCTTGTGTTTCTTCCGGCCTGGGTACGACGAACACTGGTGATAGCCTGATAGGTTCCGTCGTGAGCGATGATCCTTGCCTACAGCACTATTGTGCTAAGGTTCGGTGCGCTAGCGACTGGTGCAGCACTCTGTATACGTGGGGTGACGTACACGTACATGGTTCCTGCTTCGTGGTCCGTGTACGCACTATTTCTGATATCTTTCTGCAGGTTTAAGCCTTTTCTCTCCTTTTCTTTCAAATTTCGTTCACGTTGGATCGTCAGAATCGTCATCGTCGAGAATCGTCAGAATCGTGGAGTTGGATCGATGGCACTGGCGTCGCTGTCGCCTTGTCGCGGTAACGGGGGGAAGTCAAGCTTGTCGGGGCGCCAAGATGGCGAGCATCCGCGGGACACACGCATGCAGCTGGCTACTACCAGATGCATCAAGCGATGATGGTGTCGGCGTCAGCGCACGTACGAACGGCTGGACGAAGCGCGCCCGGCCGGCCGGCCGGCGGATCAATGTGGGCTTGGCACCTCTGGTGAGGCTGTGACCGAGAGGCACCCAACGTCAACGTCTCGATCGGTCCGGCGATCGATTTCCGCGGTCTTTTTGGTAACTAATAATAATCGCGCGCATGCATGATTATTCCACGATCAGAGAGATTGTCAAGTTCCACTACTTCCGTTCCCGTAGTGGCCGTGGCAAGGGACGATTCGTGCACAGGAAATATATTGTCCATGTCGAAGCGTCGAGTGCTCGCATCTTTTTAGCATAACACACAGGGGGATTAGACGGCGCGCCGGACGCGACCTTGCCACCTTGGATTGGAGTAGTCCTACTTCCTAGCGAGGAGATCTATAGCGCATATCTCCGTTATATTCTTCCCCATGCATCATGCATATTTGCTAGTACTTTCTTGTGAGTTGTGACCATATGATTAAGCAGTACGTTACCCAATCCAAACCCAATTATGTGCTCCACCGTGCTAATGACGCAATGCAACAGTCAAATGCGAATGTGACAACCGCTGAACTAGTAGCTCTATAGCTCTTGTGACCAGTCATTGTCAAACGGCAGATACCCTATTTTTAACAAATCAAATGGCAGTTACTAGGAAGGTAGGAAGAAATGCGACGCGTGTTTGTCACCCTAGCCTGCGTCAACTAATGAAAACCATGTAGTACTACATACAAGTCTAATTAAAGAAAAACGTTTACAAAGATCCAATCCTAACAACTACTAGTATGAATCATAGTTTGAATATATCGTCCACGCATGTCAAAAGGTCCATGAATATAATGATGAAAGCAGCTACAGTTGGTCTTCGTATACGTTCATAGGAAAGAAGGACAGCAGATTTTTTTTTTCTCGAATACGTAAAAAAATTGATACACACACAACACATTTTTGATAATCGTCCTAGGTGGTCTTACAACTCTTCTACCAACCCTATTGTTGGTAGCTAGGAATAGCTCATCTAGAGCTGCCACGTGACTCGGCGTCAAGTTCCGTGCGAATATGGTGTCCTATGTTCATTTGGACGCAGATGAAATTAGAATTGGAAGTGGTGCAATGTCCATCTTCTTCATGAGAAGCACCTCGTCCCGCTTGAAGGTCGGTATATACACTAGTGGTTGAGCGGCAATCCGTCTGCTCTTGATCGGCAAGGGATGCCTTGTGGTTGCCTCCTTCTCTTTTGGTGGACTAGCAATTAATAGTGACCGTCGCTTGAGCTGCACTTTCGCGGTGAACCGTGCGAGACGTCGAGCAGCGTCACGCAGTGTGGGCGTCGCGTCACCGGGGTGGACATGCCCGTCATGCTCTCATCTGCTATTGAATCGCCCCCACTTTGTGGTGAGGTGAAGGACAACAAGGTTTCATTATCCAGAGGCAGCGAAGATGTTTTCAGGGGCATTGACAAAAAGGACAAATATTCCCTTTGATCGCAGATTCACAGGCGTGGAGAAGCATCGATCGACTTAGGGTGGCGGAGTGTGTTTAAAATTTTGTGGCCACCCCGGCAAAAATTTGTAAAACTCTCTTCTACTTAAATACAATGATGCGCAAGTCTTTTGCATATTCGACAAAAAAAGCATCGATCGACTGAGATAAATTAATCACGGTTAGTCGTTGCCGCCATCTTTAATGGTCATGGTTGGTGAACCATGGAGGGCCGGTACCGGTTTCAGGTCTCGCCGGGTACCAGACGCACCAAGCGTGATGGACTGATGGTGTCGGCGTCAGTGCACCAACGGTTGGACGAAGCGCGCCCGGCCGGCGGATCGATGTGGGCTTGGCACCTCTGGTGAGCGCGGCAGTTAAATCGGAGCACCCAACGTCAACGACTCGATCGGTCCGGCGGCGCGCGCATTTTCGACAATCAGAACGTCAAGTTGTACGGCACCCCACTAGCTAGTTCCGTTTTCGTGGCGACGGACGATTCGTGCAGGATAATATTGTGGATGAGAAGCGTCGAGTGCTGGTATCTTTCACGTATAACATGGGGATTGGACGGACGGACGCGACCTTGGAGAGTCCTAGTCCTAGACAGGAGATCTAGCGCATATCTCCGTTATATTATCCTCTTTCCCCCTACATGCATGCTACTTTCTTGTGACGATAGGAAGTACAGTACTTATACCCAATCGAAACCTAAATTTGTGCTCCACCACTCCACCATGCTGAATGCCTGACTTGCCGATGCAATCCGACAGCCAAATGTGAACGTGACAACCGCTGAACTGGTAGTAGCTCTCTTGTGACCGGTCACTGTCAAAAGGCAAATACGTGGAAGTTAGGGAGAAATGCGACGCGTGTTTGTCACCCTGCGTCAACTATTTAAAACCAGGTCTAAAGAAAAATGTTAAAATAAGATCACATCCTAACAACTACTAGTTTGAATCATAGTAGTTTGAATATCGTCCACGCTTGTCAAAAATGTACATGAATCCAATGATGAAAGCAGCCAGAGTACGTTCGAAGGAGAGAAGGACAGAGGTTTCATCCATGTTTTCAGGTAGTCTGGGTCATTGACAAGAGGACAAATATTCCCTTTGGTCGCAGGCAGCGGCATGGACAATTAAGCATGGACCGAGATAAACTAATCAAGGCTAGTTAGTTGCCGCCACCTTTGATGGTTGGTGAAGGATCGCGAGGGCCCGTTTCAGGTCTCGCGGGGGCAGTTAAGTTCGTTTGACAATGCTTAAGCACACCAACCGTAGACCGTAATAGTGTGTACTACTAGCACTCGCTCAACAAGCGGTCAAGACGCCCTTGCTGCCGCGCGCGTGCCTTGCGTGCATGGTGGGTGGTGGCATGCAAGCCAAGTCCACCCAGCCCATAGCTGTCGGTGTTTCGTACCCCGGGGGACATAACACCAACGAGTAAATTTCTATGCGTGCTCCCTAATTCGGATGGTGATGCAAGAAGGACACAAATGTTTATCCTGGTTCGGGCAAAGAATGCCCTACGTCCAGCTGTGGGGGGATTTGTATTATCTTGCACCGAAGTGCTTGTACAAGGGTGAATACAAGCGGGACTTAGCCGTGAATGAGTGTGTGAAAATGTGGGAACGTGTGTGCGTAAAAGCCTGCCCTATACAAGGCCCTGGCGTCCCCTTTTATAAGCCAAGGGGAGGCTCAGGGTTACACGGTGGCTAGGGCTGTCGTGGGCGTGACGTCGAGGCATGGGCGCCATGTCGAGTCGTCGAGACTGTAGACGCTCCCTTTGGTCCGGTTCGAGCCTGTAGCAACGCGGGCAATGATGGCCTGCTCGTCCTTCTCGGTCGTGGGCTGACGTAGTCGAGGTACGGCGCTGGCGTAGACGAGCACGTGTGCCCGGGAACCCCGCCGTATGGCCGTCGAGGTGGGAAAGACAGGGCACTGCGCGCCCCATGCTCAGGTCGCGTCCGTCATCATTCCTCGAGTGGTTAATGACCGCTTCGAGGGGTAGATGGCCCGAGCGACGGGACTGAGCAGCGGGTTTGGTGGTGCGCAGAGTTGACAATCGCGTTCCAAGGGGGTGTCGTACACGGCATAGTGTTCAGCGTGGTGTAATAGTGATGCCTGTCATGCTCGAATCCCGGGTATGGGCGGTGGAATAGGAGAAGTGACCGGCGTACTTCTCACTATTTCACGCACTGTAGCCATGGGGTTAGGCGGAGCAGGCGTACTTCCCACTGCTTTACGCACTGTAGCCATGTGCGTGCCTTGGATAGGCAATTATTGCAGGCGGACTCGAGCGGGTGCTCGTTCGAGCGGTCTCCGTCTCTGTCTCGAGCGGTCGCTTGCTCGGCGATTCTGCCGTCTCGAGCGGTCGCTCGCTTCGAGCGGTTCGTAATGCTTTCTCGAGCGGGTGAGCGGGCGCCGCTCGGGTAGGCGGGCTTTGTGGGCACGATCGTGGCCTAATCGTGGGCCGGCCCAAACCGAGAGGAGATTGGGGTTTTCTCCGCTTAGCTTTTGGGATTTTTAGAGTGATGATGTAGGCCGATTTGCTTATCTCTAATTCACCCAATTTAGGACCCCTAATCTAGGTATCCGACAATAGCCATCGCCCATCGGCATCCACCAATCCCCACCTCGCGTGTGGACTGACTTGTCAAAGGCGAGCCGTGGAAAAACTGGCATGATGAAAACGAACATCGATCGAGTAGGGTGAGCCGGGAGCAGGCACGCCTGACCGCACACAAATGCATGTCGCTAGCCGGTGAAAGCGAAGGCGAATCGAGTAGGGAAAAGCAGGGAGGAACATCGACGGAAATGCCGGGGCGCGGAGGACTAAAATCGCCCGAAAAAGCTGAATTTTTGGTCGGGGTCCATTTCGTTCCTGTAGGAGATGGGAGTCGTTGTAGTCAAGACCGACCGGTACGAGTACGACGTCGAGACGGATACAAAGGGTGCGTGGGCACGTCATGCGTGGCGCGCTGACACGAAACGAAAGACCGCTCGGCGAGGCCGAACAAGAAGCTGGCATCCGGCCGGCCCACACGGCCCACGTAGTGGTCCGTCCGTTCGCTATACTAACGTCCTTGTCGGCCTGTGAGCCCAAGGTGTTCCTCAGCCCGCATTCCTGCCTTTGTGGCCGCGAGCAAGCGAAGCGGCACGACGAAATCCTTTTTTTTTTTTCTTTTAAGGATGGGCCAGAACCTGGGTTTTTTTTTACCGCCCGGTAAACCGCGGTTTACCACGGTAACCGGACTTACCGGACCAGTCCGGTTCCGGTTCGGACAGTTGGTAAGTCCCAAATTCAAATTTCAACTTTGAAAAAAAATACTGAAAAAATTCCTAAAAATAGTTCATGATTTATTGAACCCAATGGTGTCAAAGTTATTCAAATTTGAGTTCATTTAGTATTTATTTAGACGTTTAGAAGTTTGAAAAAAGAAAAAGAAAAAATACACAGCCGGCCCGTTAAGGCTCATTAAATCATGAAGGTCAAAAAACATACTAAACACACTCAAATTTGAGTAATTTTGACATCATTGGATTCTAAAAATCATGAAGTATTTTTAGAATTTTTTTTAAAAAATAAATTTAAATTTTGAAATAACCGCTCAAACCGTTCAAACCGAGCGGTAAACCGCTCAAACCGGGCGGTTACCGCTCCAAACCGGGCGGTTTACCGCCGCTGAATTCAAATTTGAATTCAACCGGTTACCGGGTGGTTACCGAGCTTACCGCCCGGTAAACCGCTACCGGAGGGCGGCGGTCGGGAGCTTTCGGTCGGTAAAAAAAACCCTGGCCAGAACTGGAGCCTAGGCACAGACACAAGTACACAGTGGGATAAACGGACCAGGCCTTGACCTGGTGTCTCATTAAAGTGAGACATTAAAAGGCCATCGTAGAAAGCCCAGATACGGTGGATCATAGCAGAGGGCCTATCTCTGTCTGTGGTTCTGTCAGTACGCTGTACATTTTTCCTCTGCCAGTCTACACCCTTTGCATGCATTCGCCAAAGGGATCATCTTTTCTATAAAACCGAAGGAAATCAGTGGATATTCTTGGAGTTGGAGCAACACTTGAATGGCATCCAATGCAACAAGAGAGGATCAGGAAAGTTCCTTCGGGCCTAATAGGTTAGCTTAGCTACGAGCCAGCCAACAAGGCAACAACTACGAACTCTCCTCCCCTGTCTCTCGTTGCCTTGGCAAGCTGTTCGCCTTGCATCCGCCGGTAACAGCAGTACAACACACTCCTACTGCTTGCTGATTGCCGTCAAAAGAATGTACGGGTATCTGATTTGCCGCTCTTGTATTACCTCCTTATTACACGAGACGTGCATCGTCGATGCACTTTAGCCATTGGTTGCGTCCGGCGTTGCTCTAGGGTCTACCTATAACACAGGATCGCATCGATGTGACCGTGAGAAACTTCCACATGCCACCTGTGTCCGTCTAAAATCTAAATCATCGAAGGGACAAAAGATAGAAGCATAGATATATCTGACAGCTGTTCTCAGTCTCACCCAGGAGTCCTGGACTCTCGTTTTCTAGGATTTGACCACGCAGTGGTGATTATGATTAGCATGAGATTGTTTACATATCCCTGTTGTTTTTATCTGACTGGCCAGAGGCAAGCATGAGATCTGATATGAAGTTGCTGTCGAAGAGCATTGATGTTGACGGCTGAATGTTTGTCTGCGGAGAAACAAATTAAACAGGGTCTTTGGCCTAACCTGCAGGGTGCAGGAGCCGATTCCTTTCGGCGGAAGCGTTCGCATTTCACATCTAAATCCAATCATGCCCTTCTTCTTTTTGCTGCATACTATATATTATTGAGCTTTGTAGTCCTCTCGTGTTTATTTATGCAATTTACTCCGTATTGGCTATGGCCTTCTTTAGTCTAGAGTGGGTTTGTTTTTGCATGCTAATTGATGAAGTTCAAAGACGTTTCATAAAAAAAAAAATGAAGTTCAAAGACATACATATTATATGCAGGGAAGGAAAACCGCTGACATCATTTATTATCACAATTTTTTATGAGAAACATCACAATTGTTTTATCCCCTCCAATCAAATCAGAATGATACGGTTATTCTTGCCGCATACTATCATATTGTGTTTTAATCATCTATATCGTTTACCAAACTTATGACTTGTGAGCTATACTATATATATAACCTTTCCGTAATGTTCAGTTGGTTAAGTTATTATGCCTGCTAAGGGCCCAAGGCGTCCAGCAGCGGCGCCTAACGCTAACTCATCACTCTTCAAATTTGTTTGGGTCATTAAGTCTGACATCTTTGTTTGATTTTTTTTGTTAAAATTTTGTTTGCTAAACGCGAGGGGCGGGTGGGGATCGTCGTCGTAGTTTATTTTATGCTCAAAATTCTTCACGCCATTCAATCTCCAAACAACTTCTTGGCGTATTCGCAAAGAACAAATTAATCAAAATTCTTCGCCTACTCGTGTTCTTTTCTTACATGCAACGTACCAAACCATGTCGTCATACAATATATTGGATAGAGATGGGTCGGTCAAATTCGTGTGTGCTTCATAACTATCAGTGGTCCTAATCAAAGCCCAAAATAACCACAAAAATATGTTGATTGTATAGTGTATACCAGCATATCCACTTGGTAATGCTCGGAGCCTTGAAAAAATAGCCTTTAGTCCAGTTCCCAAGAAACCTCAATCTTTTGATCGGGTCTTTGGCTTCATATATTTCAGCTGAAAAACATTTAAATACATGGTGCCTGAATCAATGTCAGATACAAGGCCGCAATCGACGGGCATATCGTCCATTTTTGTCCAAGTTCCCATGAAACCTCAGTTTTTTGATCGGGTCTTTGGCTTCATATATTTCAGCTAAAAAACATTTAAATACATGGTACCTTGAATCAAAGTCGGATACAGGCCGCAATCGAGGGGCATATCGTTCATTTTTGTTCATTATTGACAACTCTAATGTAGTACTTAAGCTACTCTCAAGTTAAGCATTAAGCAACAAAGACAAGAATGTCATTTTTGCATCCGGATTAAATTACACCTGTCACCCTATAAATATTCAAGCTCGTTTGGGTGAACACACATATGAATGTAGGCCATGTTGCCATGTGGGACAGACTCACAATGATGCATGGTTTCATCAAATTATAAGTCACTTTGACATTGTCCTAAATCAACAATGACCAAATTTATAGTAAATACATATTGATATCTGCAATGTAAAATAAGTGTGCTCTTATGGACTAATTTGGTGCTAACATTTTTATTGTAGAATTTATCAAAATCAGATAAGTTTGACTTAGGAAAAAAACCAAAATGACTTATATTTTGAAACGGATGAAGCATTGTGTTGTATGGGTATCTATGAAAGGCCACGAGCCCATGGAGTGCAAAGGAGTACATACATTCTAGAGTTTTGTAGACTGATTAGTATGAAAGACAAATGACCAGGCCACACGACATTTGTGATAGTATACAATGGTATTATCATCACGTGGTGGTGCACACGTCCATAATGGTTCTAGGCTATTATTTTTTTAAGGAAACTGGAGGGACCAAGGTCCCTGCAGGATTTATTAATACAAGAACATCCCATACAAATTTAAATGCAAAACACAGAAGGGACGAAAGCAGAAACTCTAAGAAACGAAGAAAGAAACAAAGAAAATAAGGCTGTTACAACAATCTATTGTAAATTTTGTATCCATTGATCAAACTTCTGAGAAAGTCCTGTCTTCACCCTTAGTCTCACCCATTGGAGCTCAGTGAAGAAAAGTGTTCTGCGTTGCTGGATGGGCAGCTGGTTGTTGTTAAAGATTATCTCATTCTTTGTCTTCCAGATTGTCCAAGACATAAGGATTACGGCAATCATAAAGAATTTAGAGTTTAGCTGATCTCTGATGGCAGCAACTGTTATGACTCTATTGATTTCTGCGTTTCTAATTGTGCAGTCGTGTATGCGGCGGAGCTAGCTCAAGTCGGCATTTCAGCTGCAGCTGATAGGCCATTCAAGAGCTGTCGATCGAGCCGGAGACCGGAGGGCAAAACTGGCGTCGCAATCTCGCCTTCGTCCCTTCGAGCTCGTGTTCCATATTGAAATGGCTTCTCATGCTCCACGTGTAATAAACATACTTTTAGGCAGCAAACCATGTGATGCACAGAGCCTTAAATGGCGGGAATATTCTCCTGATCAGTTTATCCATTTGATTTGATGCCTTTTTTTTTTGGTGGGGGAGAGCAGAGGCGAGCAGCTTTGGCTGGTGAGTGGTGAGTAGCGACTGCCTGGTTGGTGTGTTCCATTCCGTGGCCTCGTACAGTCATACTGCGAGTATCCCAGGGAGCAGGGGAATCTACAGCGCTGCCCACCTATTACATTCAACGTACTCACTGGGCCAGCAGCACAGCACGATGCAGAATCTTTTTCCATATTGGTGTCAATCATCAAGGCAACTCTACGGATCATATTCAGCAAACGTCGGGAGCATATCAGTAAGGCTGGTAATATGTTTTTTTGATTACAATGACGATGGTCATGACGAAAGCACACTGATTTAGTTGAACAAAACAATACCTGGGGTTGTAGTATAAGACCAGGCCAGCCACCATTGCATGGGAAAATATCTAGTGCAAACCACGTATTAGGTGGAAACATATAAAATCAATTTGAAAACATATTTTTGTCCGTTCAAAAAATCTAAAATTTGACACATCCATAATGTATAGAAATATGTACTTACATGTAAAAAGTCAGGATACAAACTCAAACTAGAAAAATTCATACAAAAATGACGAATTTCGGGGACATGTGCACTACGACAATTTGTTCTCTGGTGCACATGCATCTAAAAATTTATTATTATTATGAATTTTTCAAAAGCGTTGCATCCGAAATTTTCTATGTGAGGACATATTTGTATGCACTATGGATGTGCCAATTTTTAGATTTTTCGGAAAGACCAAAATATGTGATATGTGTTTTTGAAAGACCAAAACATGTTTTCATCTGATATGTGGTTTGCACTAGATATTTTTCTCCGTTGCACAACCACATTGTCCATTTGTACAATAGCGGAGCCAGGATTCAAAAGTTGGATATTCCCATCGATAATTTGCAAGCAAGAATCCAAATCCAAGAATAGGGACCTGGTCTGGTGTTGTCGACGCCCCAGCGGCTAGCGCACCTGAGCTCGAACTCTTGAAGCCGCTGCCGGCTGCCGCTCTGCTCCACTGCTGCTACTCCCCTCACAAAATGCCTTTGTAGCTTTTGCTGGCCAAGTGTGGCTTGCACTGCCGACCACAGCATGCTCCATGATGGAAGACGCGGCTTCGCCTCGCCGCCATAGGGTTTGTTGTGGGTTCGTGGCTCCGTGGCCACGAACGTGAGGAGGGCAGCTCCATGCCCGGTTGGTGAAGGGTGAAGTGATGTGGAAGGGCCAAATGGAACGGCCTGAGATGGGGGGTTATTGGAAGCCAGACCAAAAGGGCATTTGTTTTGCTGTTTTGGGCTCAAATGCTATGAAAATATCGCAAAATATGGTATTATACACACATATATACAAGTATACACACACATATATTTAACAGTGTTAAAAAAGTTAGGTGTTCACAAGAATACATGGAAATCCCCTTAAATCTACCCATACATTTGTATTTGGCGGCTATTGTCTATTTCGGTCCCTATGAAGCCCAAAGACGACTGGATTATATACGTGAGTATATGTACTATTCGTTACGACGGCTGCATGTTCACGAAACAACGCAAAAGAGTATATACATGTATGTATATTTGGCTAATGGAGAGAAAAATGCTACAACGAAGTTATGTGCGTGTACAACAAGATGTATTTCCTATGCAACGGAACAGCCAACCCTAGTAACTAACCAAAGTCTTTCACAAGTTTGTCACAAGATATTTCACAGTCCCATCACTTCTAGTTTAACAAAGGAAATAGAATCTCGAGTTATAAACAAACTAAGGAGCCATTTGGATCCCTTCATTTGAAGGTGAAGGACCGAAATCGACAACCAGAGGAAGGGTGAATGTGAGCCTCGAACTTTTTCAAAACTTTTGGTTCTCGGTTCAGCAAACAACTCCAAGAATAAAATCAACCCCGGTGATGTCCATGACCCAAAAGAATGTGTGAATATTTTATAGGAACACAACAGGACATCCTAAAACCAACGCAACAAACAAACTCAAATCAGAGACCGAGCGGGAGAGAAGAGACCAAACAGCACGAACCGGTGAACCACAGATAGTCCGCTGCAGTACCCTAGATAGACTGCTATGGTGCCCCAAACTAGAAATGACGAATAAAGCCAAGAATGAATGGGGGAGAGGATGAACTCGTGAATAACATCAGGATCACACAATTCACAGCTAAAAACGAATCCCGGAGTACACGATGTGGTAAGGGCCACCATTCCTGCACGAATTCGATAAGAGTTGTAGACCTCTGTCAAGATCAAGACACAGAGATGAAAACCTAGCTCTAGAATGAGAAAATGAAAATGGGAGAGGTGAGAGAGATGGGTGCTCCCTTATCCTATTTAATAGGGTTGTTACACAATCCTAGTTTTGCCCTTGGATACAATTGAGACAAATCACAAATCCCAAGGGCGTTATCGTCTAACCCGAGATTTTTTTCATCCAACGGCCATCGTGCCTTCTCTCACCAGTAGCTTCACTTCGACATGAACTCCCCAATGCCGCCACATGTCCTTCGTTTTCGCATTAGAACCTCCGCCTGGGTTTTGAGGCCCAAACCCGTGAAACCCGCCACCGATGGTTTTGAGGCCCAAACCACAAACCGCCCGCGAGTAGCATACTCCACACACGTCGCCCACTCCTCGACGTGTGTGAAATTGTCCTTGATCTCGCTCGGCTGCTAAGTCTTCCAGCCTCCCGCTTGACTTGCTCGACCACCATCTTGACTTGGCCAACACGCTCACTCCATGTACACTTGCATTTGTCGGCGTCCCAAGTGCCAGCCACCGCGGCTAGTCAACCGGCCTCCTAGTCCTTCGGTCCAAGCCTCACATTCTCCGTTCACCTCTCCCGATCCATTACCACGACACGTCCTACTTGACCTTCTCCTCACCATTTACCACCACCTCCAAGCTCAGCACCTGCACATCACAAGCCAAGCGACATGTTGCACAAAACACCTCATGTGTCCTGGGTTAGTTGAAAGCAAGAGCAAAAATGTCGGCTTGTTGACAATTGCTCATCACACAAACTGAATTACATGGGTACTTGTCAACCATTTCTTCACAGAATTAATGGAACTCTACTTAATAAACTAGACTGTTTGGGTTGGAATCTGACATTCTACCACTTTTGAAGTTCACATATAAGCTTATTTCAAATTCAAAGGGTGGAAGACGAAAATTGATTCTATAGATTATCATGTTGTGATTCTACTTTTCAACTTAAAGACTCTCTTCAACTTACTCTCCTACGGTACAAATGCAACATATAAGTATCTCTCTCGTATAACCAACGATAATATACAAATATAATCCACATTCAACTATATTAGCTTAATTAATATGCATGATGATTATTATCATAAATTCAATTCCAAGGATTCAAACGAAGCTTAATTTCATTCTTGAGATTAATTTAGCCCTTTTTGTGATAAGAGATTAGTTAAGCCCTTATGCATGGAAAAACTATAACTAAATGGCAACTGCGTATTAGAGCTTGAAGTTTGAATTCAAACTTGATTTTGATTTCTGATCTACATCTTACAATTGAAAGATGAGCTATGAACTTTGAATTCCAAGATTTCCATATTTGGAACACAATGTTTTTACTTAGAACCTAAGCACAAAGCCAAACAAGAGTTTCTTTCTTTTTGGCGTCGTGTTTTTCTAGGTTGAGTGGTAGGTTATGTTACCAAGTTACTACATGCTCTCTCTTTCTCTCTCTCACACATACATAATAATATAATATATTATAGTTTGTTCTAAATCGAACCTCACTTTTAGATTGATCAAATCTCTCTCTCTCTCTCACACACACAGACCCAGAGAGAGAGAGAGGGAGATTTAAGTATGTTCTAAATCAAACCTCCTTTTAAGATTAATCCAATTTATTGAAAATATTGACATTTGTAGCATCAAAGCGGTAAACTATAAAAAATATTTAATAATCATCTTATGATGTTGATAGTAATATCATAAAGATTATATTATTTGATAAAAACTTGCTTAAACTTTGGATTGTTTACTTAGGATAATTTAAACTTCACTGTATTTTAGGAAGAAGAGAGTATTTGATTTTTATTTTGGTGAGAATATAAGGTCATGCGCGTGAGGAGGGTGAGGAGTGTGCTTGACTTATTTGTTGTTTATTTGTTTAGCACGATCATTCGTGGTGTGGGCTGATGGGTGTCCAAGTTTTGTTGGGTTGGTTCAACCGCGCTGGCATGCTGCTGACCATTGCATGACTGCCTGATTAGTTTTGTCGATGTACGCACCTGCTGCTAATGTCAGAGTGGTAATTTATGAGTGCTAACTATGACGCAGCAAATCTTCACTTGTGGTTAGCAAAAAAAAAAAGATTAATGTCATATGACAAGCTAGCTACTTTAAGTAAGTATAAGCCAGGAATCACGAGCAAGCAATGAGTGGCCATGGCTCATCGCCTACTATTAGCGAAAAGATCGTTGGGGAGTTTTTGGTACCCCGGGACCGGACACTCCAGTGGCACGCAGATGATGCGCCGGTGTAGTTGTGTACGGCGCAAATCGAGTGCCATGGCAGCGCCGGATGTCCCGGCCTCCGCCGTGGACCCTTTGTCCGCCACTCCTCCGCCTGCCACCGGAATATGGGTCGGTGATCCCGCGCGTGTCCCCAGAAAGGCATGAACCAACCAGCCCGCCCCGATGAGATTACCACGAGGACCCAGCGTGAAGCCGTGAACGATCGAAAAAGCCTCAAAAGTGAACGAAAACGTCAAGTTCGCAACGGCACGAACGACCCAGCGTCAAGCCGTGCACGGGAACAGCCCGTGACTGCAAGTTCGCAACGGCACAAACCATGCCTCGCCGGCCTGCTGCCACTCCGGCCGGCCAACACGACGCGCACGCCTTCCTCGCGCGCACATCCGGATCCGGCATCCCCAGGTCCCACCGTCCCAGTCCCAGCTGCTCCACCTATAAAATCCACAGCCTCTCTTCTGACCGCCACTCGTCACGGCGAAACAGCAAAAGGCAGTGGAACACACACACACACACACACACACAGGGCCACGAATGATGGCCGGGTACCGCCGCGCCATCTCGTTCCCGGCGCCGAAGCCGGCGGCCGACGGCGCCTCGGCACTGGCGACCGCGAGCGACAAGCTGGCCACGTACCGCATCCGGTCGTCCAGCCTCCCCTGCCGCTTCCACCCGCTGCTGCTGCAGCTGGACGACGACGTGGCCGCGCTGCGCCTCGTGCTCGGCCAGAACTCCCCACCCTGCGGTGCGTCCACCTCGCGAGCGCCAACGCCACAGCCGCCCACGACGGCGTCGTCCGTGTCCGCGGCGGCGTCGCAGGTGTGCCGCGTGCTGGTCTCGCTCTCGGAGCTGCTGCACCACCCGCAGGCGCAGGAGCCGCTGCGGCGCCTGGGGGGCCGGGCGTCGTCGCGCCTGGCCGAGCGCCTCCTCGACGACTACCTCCGCCTGGCCGACGCGCACGGCAGCTTCCGCGAGTGCCTCGTCGCTCTCGCCGCGCTCCAGGCCGAGACGCGCGCCGCGCTACGCCGCGGCGTCCGAGGCGGCGGGGACCCGGGCAGGCTGGCGTCCGCGTCGCGCGCCCAGCGGCGCGCGGCGCGGGACCTGCCGCGCCTGGCCGCGGCCGTGCGCGCCGTGGCCGCCCGGGCAGCACCCGCGCCGCAGCTCCTCGAGGGCCTCCCCGCCGACACCGCGGCGCTGGCCGCCGCCGTCGCCGACGCCACCGCCGCCGTGGCGTCGGGCTCCGCGGCCGTCTTCTCGGGCCTCGCCGCGCTCTCCAACGCCGCCGCCTCCGCCGGGCGCGGCGTCGAGGTCGCCTCCACGCCGTGCTGGGTCACCGCGCCCGCGACCTGCTCGTCGTCGGACGCGCTCCCGGGGACCAGTGGCAGCCGCCACCGCATCTGGTGGGTGGCCGACCTCGTGCGCTGGATGTCGCGCGCCAGACGGCGGTCCGCCGAGAAGCAGAACGGCGTTGGCGGCGACGAGCACGAGGACGAAGAGTCCACCGTGCGGCTCCGGTCCGAGGCGCGCGTGAAGCCCGAGGAGAGGGCGCGGAAGGCGGCGTTCGAGCGGCACGAGAGCCTGGAGCGCTGCATCGCCAGCGTCGACGGCAGCGGCGAGAAGGTGTTCCGGGCATTGGTCAACACCAGAGTGTCGTTGCTCAACATTCTCAGCCCGGGATTCTGATGACCGCTGAACCACTCGGATTGAAATTTCTGAAGTTCATTCTAGTTCGCGTGCTTGGACATCATCTGTACATATTGAAAATGGAGTCAAAGCTGTTTGCAGCCTGCTTGTTCACCTGCATCTTTCAGGAGATTTGATTTGAAACCGGGCGTTCTGAATTGCAAAAGTCGCAACTTTTTGCTCTGTTCTTGTCAACAACCGATCGAATCCTCCTATCTGCAGCGGCATACTTGACCGCATACTGGAGTACCGGTTTACCAGAAAAAACTCCGCAGCGGGGTACGCTAACACCTCCGGAATCGTTCCGGACCGGCCTCCACACTGGGTCTGTCACGTACGTACGGAACTTCCGGTATCACACGCACGCGGGGCCCGCGCTCGTGGGAGGAGAGAGAGCAGCAGACCAGCGCGTCGTCCTGCTCCATGCTCGCGCGAAGAAGATGGACTCCATGGCCGCCATGGTTGGAGCCTCTGCTGGAGGCCGCCATGGCCTGCACGAGGGCCTACAGCTCCGCCCGCGCGCTCGCCGGACCGAGGGAAGGAGGGAGGGGCGCCGCCGGATCGAGGGAAGGAGGGAGGGACGGAGGCGGGCATGGCCGCCGCGCCGAGCTCGGCCGTCGCGCGAGCTCCGCCGCGCCGGGAAGTAGCACGGCCGTGAGGCCCTCTCCGGATCGCGAGCGCCGCCCGCACCTCCCATGGCGGCGGAGGAGATGCGCCCCGCGGCCCCGCGGCGGAGGACCCGCGACCGAGCTCGCCTCGCCGCGTGGAGGGTGCCGAGGAGGAGCACGGGGAGGGAGCCGCGGAACCGCTCGTCCATGGCGGGGAGGGAGCTCGATTCGCGCCGCCGTCTTCTTCTTCGTCCGTCGGAGGCTGGAGCTGGAGGCCGTGCTCGAGCTAGAGACCGCGTCGATGTCGCCGGCCCACCCCCCCCCAGGCGCCGATCCGCCTCCCCTGCTCGGCCTCGCCATGGACGCGGCCGACGCCGGAGCTCGCCGGTGCCCGAGAAGACGACCAGGAGGAGCGGGAGCAGGAGCGCGTGCGTCGGCCTCGCCGGGATCCGGGGACGCAGCGTGGGCACCCATCCGCGCGGCGTCGATGTCGGCCCCCAGGCGAGTAGTACGAGAGAGAATGACGGAGATGGAAGGACCGAGAGGCTAGGCGATGGTGGAGGAAAAAAATAAAAAAATTGGTACGTGGGCCCACTTTTTGATATAGAGTAGAGATTTTGGGATGACGAGTGCGGGAGAAGTTGATATGGAGTATAATGTCTCGATGGCGGACAAAAGATTCGTAGAGGAAGAATTTGGAGTACGACGAGTGCGGATAGTCTAATGCAGCATTCTTCCTCGAAGTCTTCGTTATCCAGACCCCGGAGAGGCCTCTAGATTGATTGATGCCTATTGAGAACAGAATATACCATGTGCGCCCTCGGCGAATCCGCTGAAGAATTTTGATCGCCGATGGCACCATACTCCTACGTTCATACCTTGAAGAAGAATATACCGGTGACAAAACGCTGGATCACGTTATTTGCTCATCCAAACTGTGCAGACTGCAGAGGTTGTCTGCATCTGAACTGAACCACCAAATTTGAATCTGATCCATCCGTCCATAGACCAGGAAAGCCAAGACTGTAACATCACGCGCGACACAACCTGCACAGTACTAGTACGAAGTATTATCCAGTTCAACTGGTGCCCTCGTACTGCTCTGTCGCCTGAATGTTACTGTCGGCCGTGTTTGCAGTTGTTGTCACGGTTTGAGGCCTCAGGATTCAGGAACGCTGGATAGTCTAGCACTCAAAAACAAATCCATCTCCTCGGAGCTCGCAGGCGCTCTGATGAAGAGGCGAGCACATCACGTGCTGTCCGGTCCCAGCCCGTGTCACCTCTGCGCCTTGCCGGGGACATGCCTCTCTGGTGACGGATGCCGCCTGCGAGGACATAGCTGGACGCCTGTGCAGTGCAGCACTGCAGCTGTGATGGTGCAGGGAGCACGGAGCAGGAGGAGCACGCACCCGGCGGCTGGCTCTTGGTCGATGGACGCCGTGCGTTCGGTGAGTCGGTGCGGATTCCTGATTCCTCCTCGCTTTTTCTACCTGCACATCCACGCCGCGCCTTGTTCAGGAAACACCTGAACGAGCGCCCCCTCCGTTCTTGGCAAGCGGTACCATGTGCGTTTCTGCGTTGCGACGCATGTAGGATTTGTCAGTCGTCATGTGGCGCACACTACAACGACGTGGGTAGTGTAAGAGAGATGCGGTGCGGCTTCCTGTGGTCTCGTGAAGGCAGCTACGCACATACTCCTGCATCTCGGAGCTGTTTCAGTGTGCCAACATGCTTCTTACATGACATGTTTTGAAATCGCAACATTCAGTTTGGAATTTGGATGAATCGCAAACGGCAAACATGCTTTTCAAATCCAATCCAGACCATACGTCCATACGGTAGTCGGTAGGCACGAAGAATCAGGCATCCAGGCGCTCATGACCGTGAGCACGGTCAATAACAGCTTTTACACTCGCAGAGAGGTTGTACACTTTCACCATGCCCGTTTACCCATGTGCCCGGATCATGACTCCCATCTCACTTCCAAGGTGAGCAAAAGGGGAACACTATGAAGTCTTTCAAAGGTTCCTCTAACAAGTTAGAACCGCTAGGTTTCCATGTCCTACGAATGTAGAGCCCCTCTTTCCAAAGGCACACTCACGCAGAAGTACTCTTAGGAACAGAGGCCGCACTACACCCAACCCGGTACACGCCCCTTTTGCGCCCTTTCGGGTAACGGCTAGCAAGCTAGAAAAGCTCCTCATACTTAACTAAAGCCAGAGCCATATAGCACTCATGGTTGTACTGTAGGTCCCAGCTTTTGCCCCCAGATAAGTCCTTATGGAGGGTTGAGAAGCAATCGCTCTCACCCTATAGGTCCCAGCTACGAACACACAGACGCCAAAATCACCGAATTCGGATTTAAAACGCGGAAAGATATGGCATTTATAAGCTGCTGATGGCAAACTGTAAATACCGTGAACTATAAACGAATTAAAATAAATAAAAACGAAATCGGCGTTTGAATCAAAGCGAGGGACCGAGGGCAGCATTCACGAAAGCCGGGGACTCTTTAGCAAATTGACTCCACGAAGGGGGTATCTTCTAATCCCGGCCTTAGATCAAAGATTGGACGGTTTAAAAGAAAATGGGAGTGGCAGAGGTGGCCGGCCATCGACCATAACAGAGGCCACGGCGATACCATGGCCGGGGCCGGAGCTCGCGGCGCACGGGGAACGAGGCCCATGGGCCACGGTTCGACGAACCGAGAGCACCGGGGGTAGAGGAGGGCGACGCGAACTCGACAAGGCCAAGAACGCGGCCGGGAACTCGGCCGACGGAGGCTGGCCATGGCCGCGGCGACCAGCACATCGGCGCGCACGACCAGGGCCCAAGAGGCCATGATTCGGGAAAACGAATACATGGGGAGAACGGGATCGAGGCGAAGTCACCGCGACTTCAATCGAGGACGGAGAAGGTGCGAGGACGGCACACACGGCGGCCGCGGACGTCGACGGCCGTGGAGCGACGATGACGGAGAGTGAGCGACCGAGAAAGAATTGAAACGAAAGGAGAGCCTTGGGACGTTGCTTACGACTCACCGGCGACGCACGAATATGGCTGAATCGCGGCGTCGAGACGGCGGAGCGGCGGCACGGCAACGGCGGCTCGCGCGGGACCGCGTCATGGGCCGCGTGCGCGTGCTTGGCGAGGGCAAATGAGAGCGGGCGAGAGCAAGGGGAGCGGGACAAAGGGCCCTTCTTAATGAGGCCGAGGCGAGACGCCCCACGATCGTGGCGCGGGCGCCGTTGCCGGGGCGGTTGCCATGGCTTCGGGTCTCCAGCGTTCGCAGGCAACCGTGAGCGTAGACAGAGGAAGGGATGGCAAATGCGAAGCCAAGGCCATGGCCGAGCCGGGCCGGCCCAGAAGGATTCAGTGGGCTGGTTAAAGAGCAAAGAAAGACAGGAGGCCGCGCAGGCCGAATGCCATGAAATGGACGTAGGGCAAAAGAAATTCCTTTTTCATTTTCATAATCGATTTTCCAAATCCATTTCAAAAAGGATTTTGAATTCCATTTTGCTTTAGATAAAACCAGACATCACATAAATAAAATGCAGCAGATGAATGCATCACATGTGTTCAACCTATTAATTAATTTTATTTTCACAAAAACTATTATTTGCTACATTTGTATGCACACAAAATTTCATAATAAATCAAATTTAACTATTTTAAAAGAAAGAAAATTTTAGGGTGCTACAATTCTACCCCTCTTAAGAGAATCTCGTCCCCGAGATTCGAAGGTGGTGATCAAAGAAATGTAGATATCCGCCACTCGGACTTCATTTTCTTGCAACGATCACAATGTAGCATTCATGTTGTCATAACCTTGTTCCAAATAACTTGCTTATCTGTTTCTGGAGATCTCAATGAGTACTTTGTCTAGAGAAGATCCTTCTTTAAACTTAACTCCTTATCCTTCAATTGTCTTTCAATATTCTCATGCTCCATGGTAGGCTTTATTGCCAATTCAAGGCATTAATGACTATACTCCGACTAGGATGATCAAACTTTGAATGCAAATCCTTAATCCTTGGTGTCATCTGAATCTTCCTTTTGATAACTCTCCTGTGCTAAGGGCATCAGCAACGACATTTAGTTTCTCACGTGATAGCACACTTCCAAAGTATAAACCTTCGATTACTACAACCCAACAATAATGCAAGCATCGAAACCAACTTGGCGAAGATGGTTTTTTTTTATCCATCTAGATATCACTCTTCATACTTGGTCGGAATCTAACTGAACACATCATTAACTCTTTTTTTTTTTGTTCTCCAAAATTCTAGCTCCAAAGATAACATATCCATCCTTTTCAAAAGATATAGCATATCCACGTAGATATCTCTCTTCTTTCAACTTACTTCCCATGGTTGGTGTAATAGTGAGTTGTTATTATACTTTTTTTTTCTTGCACCAACTTTCAAATATACCCCTTCCTATGTCATTCAATACCTGCAACATGCATGTATTGAGTGTGCTAATGCATGAACTCTTAGTGAAGATAGCTTGAAAGAGAATCAATCTTGATAAATGCATGAGCTTCTCGGCATATTTCCAATAATGAGCAAGTATACTTCACTTGATAGTGACTTCTCAACCATGGAGATAACTCATGTTTCCAAGTGAAGAACTAGAATATACGAAACCTTCACCCTGCACTTCTTTTACTTGGCTACCCCCCTTAAGAAAGTTCAACTAGGGGACACCAAAAGTAGCATGCATCTTGTTCCAAGTGAGTTAACCATCTTAATGACCAACTCATGTGCATAAGCTAGAGCAAGAACTCTGAAATTCCCTCACAAACAGAAAATCAGCAGCGCTGTAAAATTGTTGTAGCTCCTGTTATATAAACTGATGAAGTTGTGGTTTACACCCGTTGGAAAGCTTATCAAATTCCCTACAACTTCTGTACAGAACTCTTTTCCAAATTCTTAATTTATCTTGGTCGAAAATAGGGCACAACACAAGCTGTTCCAGATTGCTAACAGCACAGAGGCATCATCTTGTGATTTTCATATCTCCCAGTCCCGCAGAAGATTTTGACATGGTTCCAAAAGCATTTGAGAGGTATAGAAGTCTATTTTCAGCCATAAAAATCTCATAATTGTTGAATTCACGGGTGCAGACTGCAGACTGATCCAGAATCAAAGCCACGTACAGAGATAAGATAATAGCAGCCCAACTAAACATCCACTAAACTTTAAGGTTTGACACTAAGAGATGTGTGGACAGACCCACATTCTCTCTAACACTCATGAGAAAATCCAAATCATCCAAGTTCATCAACATAAGCAACTAAACACTTAAAAATTCACAAAGCCACACATTAGAACTAGCTCACTCACTCAACTTCGCTACTAACGAATTTGCTACACGAGGGCTTAGACTTAATTCTTAAACACGGTGTGAGTGCAGCGCATCCGGGGTAGCATCTCTTGCGCGAGGATGAGCGAGTCACGTCTTCCACTTCATTTATCTTAGGTAGTCCAACACGACTCCTCCACTCATCAATCTCATCAAGGGCTTCCTCATGGTGTTGCTCACCTCTCGCTAACTCCAGTTGGCTATCTTCTAACTTCGATGCGTAACTTGGATAGTTAAGGCCATCTCTTTGAGTACTTCATTCCTCTCTACACGAGGGTCGCATCACACATTGTAAAACTCTAAAGTACGTCGAGGAAAGTACTTCGCTTGTCATCCTTCATATCCTCATAGTGTTTGCCACGGCACACCAAAAGAGCTTGATGAGCAAAGATCAGATATACCAAAGATGCATGTTGAAGCGATCGGGAGCAAGAGTGAATGGATTCCACCACACGTGAACCAAGAAACTCATTCACCCTTGTGATGTGTGCTTCTGTACTCCAATGGTCCTCATACTTGGGATGTGTCCACTTAGTGCATTTGTATTCCACCTTGGCTTCTTGATTAGGGTAGTGGTCTTGCAATACACGGCCCAGACGAGAGTTGAAGAAGGCCTCTCCACTATATGGTGTGGTAAGATACTCCTTGCGCCAACCCATGTGTCTAGGTGTGACACGAAGAACTTCTCCATACCGGGACCAAAGCATGGCCTTCCGGAGCTAGTGCGAGCGATCTTCATTACGAACCACCGCGTAGCGTAGCATTTTTAGACGAAGTGAGAAAGGTCAGAATAGATACAAATTTTTATAATAGAATATAGACAAAAGTGAGCATAACTTTTAAAATATACAAGGTTATAGAGAAAGCATGAACAAAGCAAGGATGGAAGCATGCTAAAACGTCCTAAGGTTCTAACTAGGTTTGCGTCCTACAGGCCAAGATGGAGCCGATACCATTTGTAACACCCAAGCTTTTAGGACAAAACCATGTACACTATATGTGAGCCCCAGAAGTCAAATCTCACATATAGCCACAAATTAAGGAGTAGTATCAAGTCATAATGCTTTAATAAAACGTACGTGTAAAAAAAGCAAAACCTTAGAACAAACAAATGAAGGACCACTCGATCTTCAAGTGTAGACACCACTCCACAGTGGACGAACCGACCGGTTGACCACAAGCCTAACTCTTGCAATCTGGTATCCATCCAGGATTTTTATCCAAAATATAAAATAAAGCAAGTGTAAGTACATCTTGTACTTAGCAAGTTAACATGGGGTTATGAAGCCCAAAGGGTTGACACCGGTTTACCGCAATTAGCACTTTTAATAAGTCAATGTTTTATCATTAAGTCATATTAAGTTATGCTTAAGCAAACCCAATTAACCCACTTGATCATATAATAGAAACAATTGAACCATGATATCGTCATCATCATTATATCACCATGTATATCAACAAGATTAACCAATATACAAGTAACCATTTATTCTCGTGAGTTTTTCGGGTCGCCATGACCGTGAGCACGGCCGTTATAACAGGTTTACACTCAAGCAGAGGTTGTACACTTTCACCATAAGCCGTGTTACCCATGTGCCCGGATCATGACTCCCATCTCACTTCCAAGGTGAGAGCAGTAACACTATGAAGTCTTTCAAAGGTTCCTCTAACAAGTTAGGACCGCTAGGTTTCCATGTCCTACGAATGTAGAGCCCCTCTTTCCAAAGGCACACTCACGTTGGCAAGTACTCTTAGGAACAAAGAGGCCGACTACACCCAACCCGAGACACGCCCCTTTTGCGCCCTTTCGGTAACCGCTAACAAGCTAGAAAAGCTCCTCATACTTAACTAAAGCCGAGCCATATAGCACTCATGGTTGTACCGTAGGTCCCAGCTTTTGCCCCCGCATAAGTCCTTATGGAGGGTTGAGAAGCAATCGCTCCTCACCCTATAGATCCATTGTTAAGACAAGTTTTATCATCATGTTAAGTAGGATCAAAGTCATCATGTAGATCAAGTTTAGTTTAAGTTGAGCGCTAGCAAACTACCCATATGCATATCATAACCCATAGGAATCAAGGAACAAGATATCAACATCTAGGATGTCCTTAGGTTTATCATAATTCGACACATGCAAATGAATAAATAATTAATGGTGAATGGGACATCAAGGAGGGTCCATGCTAACTTGCCTTGCTCGTAAAAGATCTGCCGGTCCTGCTGATTCCCGAAGAAATCCTCGGTTCCCTAAGCACTCCTCACCGTCTCAACTCAATCGGCAATCAACAACACGCAATCCAAAGGCATTCATGCATAGCAAACAAGCCTATTATTAGGGAACAGCACACCAACAGAGACAAAACATGTTTAAAAGTCTATAAAATTGTTCTATGCGTCGCTACGAACACACAGACGCCAAAATCACCGACCCGGATTTAAAACGTGAAAGATATGGCATTTATAAGTCACTGATGGCAAAACTGTAAATACCGCGAACTATAAACGAATTAAAATAAATAAAAACGAAATCGGCGTTTGAATCAGCGTGAGGGACCGAGGCGCATTCACGAGAAGCTGGGGGACTCTTTAGCAAATTGACCCACGAAGGGGTATCTTCTAATCCCGGCCTTAGATCAAAGATTGGACGGTTTAAAGAAAACGGGAGTGGGTGGTGCCGCCATCGACCATAACAGAGGCCACGGCGACAAACCATGGCCGGCGTCGGAGCCCGCCGGCGCACGGGGAACGAGGGCCCATGGGCCACGGTTCGACGAACCGAGAGCACCGGGGTAGAGGAGGGCGACGCGAACTCGACAAGGCCAAGAACGCTGTCGGAACTCGGCCGCACGGAGGTCGTCATGGCCGGGCGGCGACCAGCACATCGGCGCGCACGACCACTGGGCCCAAGAGGCCACGATTCGGGAAAACGAATACATGGGGAGAACGAGGGGATCGAGGCGAAGCTCACCGCGACTTCAATCGAGGACGGAGAAGGTGCGAGGACGGTGACCACACGGCGGCCGCGGACGCCGACGGCCGTGGAGCGACGATGACGGAGAGGAGCGACCGAGAAAGAATTGAAACGAAAGGAGAGCCTTGGGACGTTGCTTACGACTCGGCGACGCACGAATATGGCTGAATCGCGGCGTCGAGACGGCGGAGCGGCGGCACGGCAACGGGGGCCCGGCGCGACCGCGCTCCGTTCTTCGCGTGCGCGTGCTTGGCGAGGGCAAATGAGAGCGGGGCGAGAGCAAGGGGAGCGGGGACAGGTGCGCCCTTCTTAATGAGGCCGAGGCGCGAGACGCTCCCACGATCGTGGCGCTGGCGCGCAGCGGCGGTTGCCATGGCTTCGGTCTCCGCTTGCCGTGCAACCGTGAGCGAGAGATGATAAGGGATGGCAGCGTTGCCAAGGCCATGGCCGAGCTGGGCCGGCCCAGAAGGATTCAGGCGGGCCAAGTTAAAGAGCAAAGAAAGACAGAGGCCGCCAGGCCGAATGCCATGAAATGGACTCCGAGGGCAAAAGAAATTCCTTTTTCATTTTCATAATCGATTTTCCAAATCCATTTCAAAAGGATTTTGAATTCCATTTTGCTTTAGATAAAACCAGACATCACATAAATAAAATGCAGCAGATGAATGCATCACATGTGTTCAACCTATTAATTAATTTTATTTTCACAAAAAACTATTATTTGCTACATTTGTATGCACACAAAATTTCATAATAAATCAAATTTAACTATTTTAAAAGAAAGAAAATTTTAGGGTGCTACAATTCTACCCTTAAGAGAATCTCGTCCCCGAGATTCAAGGTGGTGATCAAAGAAATGTAGATATCCGCCACCGGACTTCATTTTCTTGCAACGATCACAATGTAGCATTCATGTTGTCATAACCTTGTTCCAAATAACTTGCTTATCTGTTTCTCGAGATCTCAATGAGTACTTTGTCTAGAGAAGATCCTTCTTTAAACTTAACTCCTTATCCTTCAATTGTCTTTCAATATTCTCATGCTCCATGGTAGGCTTTATTGCCAATTCAAGGCATTAATGACTATACTCCGACTAGGATGATCAAACTTTGAATGCAAATCCTTAATCCTTGGTGTCATCTGAATCTTCCTTTGATAACTCTCTCCGTGCTAAGGGCATCAAAGAACGACATTTAGTTTCTCACGTGATAGCACACTTCCAAAGTATAAACCTTCGATTACTACAACCCAACAATAATGCAAGCATCGAAACCAACTTGGCGAAGATGGTTTTTTTTTATCCATCTAGATATCACTCTTCATACTTGGTCGGAATCTAACTGAACACATCATTAACTCTTTTTTTTTTGTTCTCCAAAATTCTAGCTCCAAAGATAACATATCCATCCTTTTCAAAAGATATAGCATATCCACGTAGATATCTCTCTTCTTTCAACTTACTTCCCATGGTTGGTGTAATAGTGAGTTGTTATTATACTTTTTTTCTTGCACCAACTTTCAAATATACCCCTTCCTATGTCATTCAATACCTGCAACATGCATGTATTGAGTGTGCTAATGCATGAACTCTTAGTGAAGATAGCTTGAAAGAGAATCAATCTTGATAAATGCATGAGCTTCTCGGCATATTTCCAATAATGAGCAAGTATACTTCACTTGATAGTGACTTCTCAACCATGGAGATAACTCATGTTTCCAAGTGAAGAACTAGAATATACGAAACCTTCACCCTGCACTTCTTTTACTTGGCTACCCCCCTTAAGAAAGTTCAACTAGGGGACACCAAAAGTAGCATGCATCTTGTTCCAAGTGAGTTAACCATCTTAATGACCAACTCATGTGCATAAGCTAGAGCAAGAACTCTGAAATTCCCTCACAAACAGAAAATCAGCAGCGCTGTAAAATTGTTGTAGCTCCTGTTATATAAATCCGATGAAGTTGTGGTTTACACCGTTGGAAAGCTTATCAAATTCCCTACAACTTCTATACAGAACTCTTTTCCAAATTCTTAATTTATCTTGGTCGAAAATAGGGCACAACACAAGCTGTTCCAGATTGCTAACAGCACAGAGGCATCATCTTGTGATTTTCATATCTCCCAGTCCAGAGAAGATTTTGACATGGTTCCAAAAGCATTTGAGAGGTATAGAAGTCTATTTTCAGCCATAAAAATCTCATAATTGTTGAATTCACGGGTGCAGACTGCAGACTGATCCAATCAAAGACACGCATGCAGATAAGATAATAGCAACCCAACTAAACATCCACTAAACTTTAAGGTTTGACACTAAGAGATGTGTGGACAGACCCACATTCTCTCTAACACTCATGAGAAAATCCAAATCATCCAAGTTCATCAACATAAGCAACTAAACACTTAAAAATTCACAAAGCCACACATTAGAACTAGCTCACTCACTCAACTTCGCTACTAACGAATTTGCTACACGAGGGCTTAGACTTCTAATTCTTAAACACGGTGTGAGCGCAGCGGCATCCGGGGTAGCATCTCTTGCGCGAGGATGAGCGAGTCACGTCTTTCCACTTCATTTATCTTAGGTAGTCCAAGACGACTCCTCCACTCATCAATCTCATCAAGGGCTTCCTCATGGTGTTTCCTCACCTCTGCCAACCTGAAGGCTATCTTCTAACTTCCGATGCAGAACTTGGATAGTTAAGGCCATCTCTTTGAGTACTTCATTCCTCTCTACACGAGGGTTAGGCATCACACATTGTAAACTCTCGGGCAGACGTCGAGGAAAGTACTTCTGCTTGTCATCCTTCATATCCTCATAGTGTTTGCCACGGTACACCAAAAGAGCTTGATGAGCAGATCGATATACCAAAGATGCATGTTGAAGCGATGCAATGGGAGCAGAGTGAATGGATTCCACCACACGTGAACCGCAAGAAACTCATTCACCCTTGTGATGTGTGCTTCGTACTCCAATGGTCCTCATACTTGGGATGTGTCCACTTAGTGCATTTGTATTCCACCTTGGCTTCTTGATTAGGGTAGTGGTCTTGCAATACACGGCCCGACGAGTTGAAGAAGGCCTCTCCACTATATGGTGTGGTAAGATACTCCTTTGCGCCAACCCATGTGTCTAGGTGTGACACGAAGAACTTCTCCATACCGGGGACCAAATAAGCATGGCCTTCCGGAGCTAGCGCGAGCGATCTTCTCATTACGAACCATCTCGCGTAGCGCGTAGCATTTTTAGACGAAGTGAGAAAGGTCGAATAGATACAAATTTTTATAATAGAATATAGACAAAAGTGAGCATAACTTTTAAAATATACAAGGTTATAGAGAAAGCATGAACAAAGCAAGGATGGAAGCATGCTAAACGTCCTGGCTCTAACTAGGCTTGCGTCCTACGTCAAAGATGGAGCGATACCATTTGTAACACCCAGCTTTTAGGACAAAACCATATGTACACTATATGTGAGCCCCGTGTCAAATCTCACATATAGCCACAAATTAAGGAGTAGTATCAAGTCATAATGCTTTAATAAAACGTACGTGTAAAAAAAAAAGCAAAACCTTAGAACAAACAAATGAAGGACCACTCGATCTTCAAGTGTAGACACCACTCCACAAATGGACGAACCGACCGGTTGACCACAAGCCTAACTCTTGCAATCTGGTATCCATCCAGGATTTTTATCCAAAATATAAAATAAAGCAAGTGTAAGTACATCTTGTACTTAGCAAGTTAACATGGGGTTATGAAGCCCAAAGGGTTGACACTGGTTTACCGCAATTAGCACTTTTAATAAGTCAATGTTTTATCATTAAGTCATATTAAGTTATGCTTAAGCAAACCCAATTAACCCACTTGATCATATAATAGAAACAATTGAACCATGATATCGTCATCATCATTATATCACCATGTATATCAACAAGATTAACCAATATACAAGTAACCATTTATTCTGTGAGTTTTTCGGGCCGCTCATGACCGTGAGCACGGCTGTTATAACAGGTTTACACTCTGCAGAGGTTGTACACTTTCACCATAAGCCGTGTTACCCATGTGCCCGGGATCATGACTCCCATCTCACTTCCAAGGTGAGCAGGCAGGGAACACTATGAAGTCTTTCAAAGGTTCCTCTAACAAGTTAGGACCGCTAGGTTTCCATGTCCTACGAATGTAGAGCCCCTCTTTCCAAAGGCACACTCACGCAGAAGTACTCTTAGGAACAGGGCCGCACTACACCCAACCCGGTACACGCCCCTTTTGCGCCCTTTTTGGGTAACCGCTAACAAGCTAGAAAAGCTCCTCATACTTAACTAAAGCGTAGCCATATAGCACTCATGGTTGTACTTGTAGGTCCCAGCTTTTGCCCCCGCATAAGTCCTTATGGAGGGTTGAGAAGCAATCGCTCTCACCCTATAGATCCATTGTTAAGACAAGTTTTATCATCATGTTAAGTAGGATCAAAGTCATCATGTAGATCAAGTTTAGTTTAAGTTGAGCGCTAGCAAACTACCCATATGCATATCATAACCCATAGGAATCAAGGAACAAGATATCAACATCTAGGATGTCCTTAGGTTTATCATAATTCGACACATGCAAATGAATAAATAATTAATGGTGAATGGGACATCAAGGAGGGTCCATGCTAACTTGCCTTGCTCCCGAAAAGATCTGCCGGTCCTGCTGATTCCCGAAGAAATCCTGGTTCCCGAAGCACTCCTCACCGTCTGAACTCAATCGGCAATCAACAACACGCAATCCAAAGGCATTCATGCATAGCAAACAAGCCTATTATTAGGGAACAGCACACCAACAGAGACAAAACATGTTTAAAAGTCTATAAAATTGTTCTATGCGTCGCTACGAACACACAGACGCCAAAATCACCGAATTCGGATTTAAAACGTGAAAGATATGGCATTTATAAGCTGCTGATGGCAAAACTGTAAATACCGCGAACTATAAACGAATTAAAATAAATAAAAACGAAATCGGCGTTTGAATCAGGCGAGGGACTGAGGGCAGCATTCACGAGAAGCTGGGGACTCTTTAGCAAATTGACCCACGAAGGGGTATCTTCTAATCCCGGCCTTAGATCAAAGATTGGACTCGTTTAAAAGAAAATGGGAGGGAGAGAGAGGGTGCTGGCCATCGACCATAACAGAGGCCACGGCGGACAGCCATGGCCGGCGGCCGGGAGCTCGCCGGCGCACGGGGAACGAGGCCCATGGGCCACGGTTCGACGAACCGAGAGCACTGGGGGGTAGAGGAGGGCGACGCGAACTCGACAAGGCCAAGAACGCGGTCGGGGAACTCGGCCGCCACGGAGGCTGTCATGGCGGCGGCGACCAGCACATCGGCGCGCGCACGACTGGGCCCAAGAGGCCATGATTCGGGAAAACGAATACATGGGGAGAACGAGGGGATCGAGGCGAAGCTCACCGCGACTTCAATCGAGGACGGAGAAGGTGCGAGGACGGTGCACCACACGGCGGCCGCGGACGTCAGACGTGCTGTGGAGCGACGATGACGGAGAGTGAGCGACCGAGAAAGAATTGAAACGAAAGGAGAGCCTTGGGACGTTGCTTACGACTCGACGACGCACGAATATGGCAATCGCGGCGTCGAGACGGCGGAGCGGCGGCACGGCAACGGCGGCTCCGGCGCGGACCGCTGCGGCTTCTGCGTGCGCGTGCTTGGCGAGGGCAAATGAGAGCGGGGCGAGAGCAAAGGGAGCGGGGACAGGTGCGGCTCCCTTCTTAATGAGGCCGAGGCGGGGACGCTCACGATCGTGGGCGCCCCGGGCGCTGCAGCGGCGGTTGCCATGGCTTCGGTCTCCAGTGCTTCGTGCAACCGTGAGCGAGACAGAGGAAGGGATGGCAGCGGTTGCCAAGGCCATGGCCGAGCCGGGCCGGCCCAGAAGGATTCAGGCGGGCCAAGTTAAAGAGCAAAGAAAGACAGAGGCCAGCAGGCCGAATGCCATGAAATGGACGTAGGGCAAAAGAAATTCCTTTTTCATTTTCATAATCGATTTTCCAAATCCATTTCAAAAAGGATTTTGAATTCCATTTTGCTTTAGATAAAACCAGACATCACATAAATAAAATGCAGCAGCATGAATGCATCACATGTGTTCAACCTATTAATTAGTTTTATTTTCACAAAAAACTATTATTTGCTACATTTGTATGCACACAAAATTTCATAATAAATCAAATTTAACTATTTTAAAAGAAAGAAAATTTTAGGGTGCTACACCAAGCCATGGCCGGCACTAATGGGGTAGCTATTACCTGCTGACCTGCATGCCGCAACGACCACCTGCTGGACGCGGCTTCGAACGAGGTACCAGTGCGCCGCACGTCATTGTAAACGCTCGGCTTGACCAGCGGCCAGGCTCGCCAGTCGCCACGCCACGGATATTATCAGTTTATCTCAGTTCAATTGTTCAACCCCTCACCCCATGTACAGAACAGATCGGAACGCCGCGACCGTCACATGTGCCAGGCGACCGGGCTCGCATTGTTTAAGCCGGACGAAGCTAAGGCTAGATCCATGGCGTCTCGCGCGTCGGCGTCCCTGGCGAATATGAAATGGGGGAACGCGCAGGGCTTGGCTGGTTGGTGCCCGACACGGCTGCTCCCATGTGGACTCGTGACTTCCACGTCGATCGGCACCGCCCGGCGTCTCGTCTCTTGTCTTGGCTCGGCTCGGCCTCGCCTTGTCTTCCTCGTGTTCTCTCTCGCCTTGTCTTCCTCGTGTTCTCTCTTCTCTGTGGTCTTCGTCCCTGGGGGTGAGCTCCCCTGTGCTATGGTTGTCGGGGCGAGCCTGTGGATGCACCGATCCTCGCCAGCAACAGCCTGGTGCCGCATGCTGCTGGTGCGACCGTGCGGGCCAGCCACCCAACCCAATGGCCAATGCTTGTGGAAGTGAGAGGGTCAAGTTTGGGACGTATCAGATTGGGCCGTCAGTTCCATAAAAAAATCATATTGGGCCGTCATGAACTCATGAATGTTTGCAGGTCAAATTTGGGCTTCAACTTCAAGTCGAGTCATGCTGGGCTGTGTTTTAAACCAGTCCAGGCCCAATTCCCTTGAAATACTGGGCTTTTGACTTTTTTGTTTCTTCTGCAGCCCTCAGAGTTTGGACCAGTTGATTGCTCTGTTTTTCCTCAAAAAAAGGTTGATTGCTCTGCTCAGCGGATCAGTGTTGACATCAGTTGCTTGTTGCATTTCGACTGACTCGGGCACAAAACACTATGATGTATTGGACGGAACACAGAAGAAATTTATGGTAACCCGCAACATAGAAAGCAGGGATCAAATACAGTGCGAGGTCACAACTCACAAAGAAGAGGTGGGGGGTACCGGCCTACCGGGTACGGGTAAATTAGACTCACCAAGAAGCATAAATTGCTCCCTCGTGCAGCCCTGTAACCTTGGACAGAGGTCCATTTTACAGACTTCCAGTTTGGAGTCAGGGTAGATCTTTACAAAGATTGAGTAGTTGACGACTCTTTAATACGCTTAAGAGGAGGGTATCCAATGCTCTACTCTATCCATGGCTTGGCCAGCAGATCACTGAACCACTCCAGGATCCCCAGTGGTTATCCTGAACCCCTGATTACACAGTGGGCCAAAACCAGTGTCATCATGGCCTTGCAGTTCCTGCCTGCCAACAGATGATGGGCTGTGAACGCTAGTAACGCACATCATTCCTGCGCCTGTGGTGCAAATTATGGTCTTTCACCAGTAGTTCCTTGCTTTGGTTTCAGAGGATCTCTCATCTCTGAAACTCGATCTGGTCAGCCACAGCCAGCGACCACGCCACACATGTGTTGCAAATGATGTCACTGATCAGCGCAGGAGCTTTGCGTGCATTTTCCGGACAAAGCTTGTAGTAGATCTCTTCTGCTCAAGGTTCAGGATGCAGTGTGCTCTTGTACTCAATATACAAGAGATCACCAATAATAGCTTGGATACTTTTGGATCGTTTCTAAGCAAACCTATATTTGCAGCAACAATCTCTGTACATGTGATCGCCTATCCCGTGAGTTGGACTGTCGGTTGCCAGCATCACGTGTATGCCTGGTGCGCCATCGTTTTCGTTTGTTGCGGTATGGGGGGCTTACCAAAAGACTGTCAGGATTTCTTGGAGACGAAGTAGATGAGATGATGCATCTCTTCTTCGAGGACAATAACTTACTGTATCTATGCCTATTCCTTTGCAATGCTCGTATGTACGTGTAGGTACAGCATCAAGATTGTTATTGTTACCCAGGGCCTGAGACAGGGAGTGGAAAGAAATGCGAGAGTTTGAGTTTCAGCAGCATGCCTGGAACGGCACTAGCAAGTACGGAGTACAGTACTAGAAATGTTCGTTCTGCAGGCTCCTTTTTTCCACACTACGAAAAAGCAAGCTCAGTAATGGAAGGGGAAAAAAGAGCGGAAAAGGAACGGCAAAAGAGCAGAAATCTGCAGTGAAAGGTTGGCATAGGATTCAGGAAAGATCGACGAGTTTGGCAAAAGACAGAGCGTCCGTCGAGCATGTGGCCGGCTTGCACGAACGATGGCTTTAATTCGGAGTGGCCGGGTGGGGGCAGAACTCACCAACTATTTGCTCGCTAGTCCTATGCTGTGAATTCCCTAAAGAAAAAAAAAAAAAGGTCCTATGCTATGAACTGTGCTGCCACCACACCTCGCACGACTACACGAGCCGAGAGCACTTATTAAGGTGAGCATAGACTTGTCTTGGGCTGCTCAAGGATCACAATCACAACACAAGGATACGATCGAAAAAGTGTAGCATGATTTTGCTACAGAGGGGCATTGTCCCGCTGGCCGCTGCATGAAAATCTTGGTTATGTGGGCAAAACGTATGGTCGTATCTCTCTCTATTGACCATCCCTAGTCCCTACTTGGAGAGATTAACATATATAGTAGTATACTAGATTATATTTTACATGCAGGAAAAACATTTTGTTTATCGAGACGACGAGAATTGACTATGTTTAGGCGAGAAGATCCAGCATTTTTGTATAGCCGCTGGCAAATCCGAAGAAGCTCGTGCATCGAGCATGACTTTTTGGTGAGAAGAGAGAATTGGGCAAGGATACATACATACAACAGGGCGTGGTGATTAGTGAAACGATTAGTTTAAGTCACTGCAGTTATTACAGCGCAATTGTTTAGGCAAGTCAAACGCTACGTACTCCGTATTGGAACTGGATGGGTGGTATTGACAGAGAACAATTTCGTACACCATGTGGTTTTTGAGTCATGCTGCTGCTGTGCCTGTGCGCGAGGGCAATACGACTTGGCAGCTGGCAGTGGCTTCCATTGTGTTCTTGAATAGGTGATGCATAAAATCCTCCATATATAATCACTCTGCAGTCATGGTAGGGTTCTAGCTAGGCCACACATGATGATACAAAACTCACCCTTCAATACAGTAATCACGTGTGCTGATGTGAATTGGATGGTCCTCACGTGGCTCTAATAATCCTGCGAGTAGTGGGCGTGATGATAACTGAAACGTCACCGCACAGCTTCAGATCGAAAACTGACCGTCAACTACCATCGCTGCAGAACATCCATGGTGAAGCCGGACTTGTATTGCCGTTCAGTCAGGTGGGCATTAGGGGATGATGACTTCAGCGTGTGGAAGATACTCCTGCCAAGCAGCAGGACAGCAATGGCTTGGTATTATCCTTTAAAACATGGCTTTAAAACTGCAGAGACGTTGCCACATCTTGAAGCGTAATGACAATTGAGTACGGGCCAATTAGGAGCCGATCGGGAACGTGATTGTATAATTATGCCTCCCTCGCCAACACAATCATGGCACCATTCTGCATTATGTACTGTGGTCCGTCGTGGATACTGTACCAAATCCTCTGTTTCCAGTTGCCACCGCTGTCAACTGCTCAACTCGCATGATATAGACCAAGGACCGCGCTAACCAACCCCTCTTGCTAGTTCCAGCAAAGGTGAAATGAAATGGCCGCGTCCAGTGGAGACAACAGAACTGATCCTACAACAAGACGTAATATGTTGTTGTTGCCCTACTGGCTTGCGTTCATCATGTATTCATGTGGCCTAATGCCCTTCTAGTCTCAAGCGTGTACAAATGATCGTGGGTGAATGGCATACAACCTTTTCTGTTGCTCCCTACAGCTGGGAGCCACGCTGAGCAGCATTACATGATGGATTTCTTTGGATGGGACCTACAGTAAGTGAGAAGAATAAACATGACATGGATTCAGCTCATACCCAGTGACGCCTGCCGTTTTCGGATTTCCCTAACTACTTGTGGTTAAGGCAACTAGTAGAGGTGTCATGGATTGTGAGGCGAATCAATGAAGTCTCTCAGCTGAATCTTAGGCCTTGTTTAGATCCCAAAATTGGGAGTCCAAATTCGACGTTCACACATCGTAGTAGTCTTATTTATGCTTTTCGTTTGTATTTGTGAAATATTGTCAAATATTGATAAATTATACTTTCAAAAGATTCGTCATGATAAACCGTGGCAATTAGTTTTTATTTAATCTATAGTTAAGTGATCTTTCGACGCGCATATGTCTTGGATATTTTTTTGATGTGACGGGGAATAGGAATTATGCGTAGTGAAATTTGGAGGTGAAATCCTGGTCTAAACAAGGCCTTACAGGGTCAGAAAAGAGTAGAGGCCAGAGAAAAAAAAAACAGTGGCACGGGATCAATGCTTACCGATCTCTCTGGACTGGTTCAGTGGTTGCATGGAAGTAAAGGCATGGTCCCTGTCTCGGAGACATGCACAAAGCTGAAGAGGACAGCTGAACTGTGGCGCAGGGACGCGTTCGAGTAAATTTTCTGGCAAGACTGAAGAATTTGCTTTGTGATCTTGGCACACGCAGTCCATGCATGCTTCACTGACGCTTTTGCGCATCAGATTTGAGCAACAGACGTCAGACAGTGGTCCAGCGTGAAGTACTGCACTAGTGATAACACGCATGGAGGTAGCAACACTAGTGATACCACGCATGGAGGTAGCAATGGGTTGATAGACCGCATTGCACGGCCTTGTTTAGTTTCCTTTAAATTAAGTTTTTATACTTTCTCTTTACCACATCAATTTTTGGATCCATACATGAAGCATTAAATATAGGTAAAAACAAAATAACTAATTAATAATTATACAATTTATCTATAATTTGTAATACGAATTTTTTGAGCATAGTTAGTCTATAATTAGATTGTTAAATACAAATGAAATCTACGGTCTTAAATTTTTCAACTTTAGCAATCTAGACAAGGCCTAGATTATTTCTTCAGAGTTCAGACAATGATAGTTGGGAGTTTGAGGCTCTTGCCAAAGGGCCAAAGGGGGATACGGATATCAAATATTTCTGCACCTCAAATTTTTGGATAGATTCACTTAATACACCTTAACACGTAACAGGTTGCGCATTACTTAACACATCTTATAACAAGTTAAAAGCTAGTGACTCTGCTCGACCATGTCTCCTAAATAAGTGCTTCATTTTTTAGATAAAATTTATACAATTTGGTCTCTAGAACTATATGGGACTATATAGCCAAAAGACACACGAACTCTGAGACTCAAAATCTCAAACAAACGAGCTTAGATGATAAAACAAGAAAAGGAGTTCGTGGACTAAGAAAAAAATCTAGAGAGACTAGACTTTGTTCTCTGCCTTTACTTTCAACTTGTTTTATGTTCTCATAACAATACCTCTCCACACCGACTTTCCCAAACAAAAGGAGTCCTTACCCTTATATCCGACTACAACAACCGAACTTGTGAAAAGTTTGCCGGAAGATGGACCTTCACGGCGATGCCAATAAGAGTTGGCACCATTGTCACTTGTCTCATCGTGGTAAGAATTTTCACCTATTGACAAGGGTGACTATGAAGTGTAATGGCAACACCTCCACAAAGAAGGTGTCATCGTTGTCGATACCAGTAAGATCACCAACACCTCCACATGACACTGGATCCACTACCCCACACGCAATCCGCCACGAGCACACTGAGACTCTGTATGTTACATAGTCACCCTTTTGAAGCACAACGAGCCATTCCCTAGTGTCCGCAAAGGCCACCACTGTAGAAGCCACTATACGAAGTTGCACGCATCACCACTAAACAAATCCATAGACATGAGCCACATATCAAGCTACCCAAAGAGTGCACTATCACTGTCAAATTGTCGACTCAACTTTCACCACAAACACCACTCTAATAGTGTGCTTAGGCGACGAGAGGAAGTGGAGGCGAAAGAAAGAGTGGCGGTGCTACCAGTCGGGTTATGCCCCAAATCATACGCAAAAACTCCAATAACTGGAACCATTGGTCCGAAGTCAGACCTTGACCACCTTCTTGGGCGGCGACATGTCCTAAACCATTGGTCATCGTGGAGAAGCTTTCACTTTGTAATACAAAGGAGTGGAATATGGATCTTCTAGGTTCAACTTTTGATGATCAAGCAATCCAACAGATCACATTGGTCCCTACAGTCCCAGATCAAAGTCTGGATATTCTCAGGTGGAAGCCAGTCAAAAATGGAATATGCACAACAAAAAGTATTTATAGGCACCTAGCAGCCCAGAATCACATTCACCTTCCTACTCAAGGTTCAAGAAGTATCCTTCCTCAGGTTAATCAAATTCTCCAAAAAATTTGGAAATCCCAAACCCTTCCTCCTAAACTTTCAGTTGGAGGCTCATTAGACGTGCCTTAGCTACAGTCCAAAGAGCTTCTACTTATTCCACTCATATTGACCCTTTCGTGCCTCCCGTGGCCAAAATGAAACCGATGCTCACCTTTTCTTCCACTGCAATCTTCCTAGAGCTGTTTGGTTCTCTTTTATTCCTTCTTTGAGAACCGATTCTCTCCCCAATGAAGATGATGGCATCCAAGTTATATTGCAAACCATTACCACTGCCTCTACCTTAGAATCTCAACTTCACCTAATTCTCGTTACCTTGTGGTTTCTTTGGAAAGCTCGGAATGAAAAGCACTTCAAAGGCAAATCCTGGACTCCTATTCAAGTCCATAGTGTAGCAGCAGCTATGATGACCACCATTACCACAACCGGTCTCCAAGGCATGTCTGTTTCCTCTACAGGTCATCGCAACATCAACCGGTCACAAATCATCAAGCACCTCCTCGGTTACCATCCACAGAAGATCAGACTACTCCACCACTACAGCCTGGTTCAGCTCCTTCAATAGATCATCCACATCAGCAGCAGTCCACAAATCATCAAGGATCATCACCTCTTCTAACAACAGGACCTCCTACCTCTACACCAGTTCCCGATGATCCAGGTATTTCCTCTTCTTTGCAGCAGGTGACCCCAACGATGAACAGGTTCATCATTACCGATCCAGGAGCTCTTCAAGGCCCATTCTGCTACTTTGATACCTCACTACTTCCTGACAACGCACAAGCTACTCCAAGACAAGCCGGACTAGGTATATTCATTTCCAATTTGCATGTCTCCATGCAACAATCCATCCACATTCAAGCTCGGCTTCAATCTTGCACCTCAGTACTCATGGCGGAGGCGGCTGCTCTAGCGCTGGCTACCTTGATCACATCCAGGCTAAACATTCCAGAATGCACTTTTCTCAGCGATTGTGAACAACTAGTGCACTTCATCAACTCTGAAAATCAACCTAATCCTCCTAATTGGAGGATTAAACCATTCACAGAAATCTTCAGCAACTCTTCCAGGAGCTACTCTTTTAGATTATGCAAAATAGATAGAAGATTGAACAATGTAGCAGATAATTTAGCTCGCCAAGCTCGGGCGTCGACTCTGATCAGCTTGGCTCCAGCCAATGCCTTGTTTCACAAGCTCTTCAGTGTGTAGACTTGCCTCTTGTACCCTTGCTAGTAGCCGCTTGCTGCTGAGATATGAATGAAAATGTTACTTGTCAAAAAAAAAAAAACTTTGCAGCAAATTTTTACCATGGTTACAAATCAGAAATTTCACGTAGAACAGTTTTGTAGTACTACACGCGTTCGTATTTGAGGACAGAGATCCAACGGGGCTGCCGTGTTATCTAGGGAACACTTTTAATTTCTGCAGTAGTGCTACAGTACACTACGCCCGAACTACTACTACTAGCACCAGCACATCAACCATTCGACGAAAGCCATACTACGGAGCACTGTACAATTCGACGAAAGCCATACTACGGAGCACTGTACATCGGAAGCCCCCCCTGCGTCTACAGGTCCACCGACCCGGCCGTCCCAGTCGCGTAGTACTTGGTCTAGGGAGATGTACGTGTACTCCGTACTACTCGTACATCACTACGACGAGTCTACCACGGTACTACCACCACTACTACGTTGGTCCCGTCCCGTAGCGTTGTAGCGCAGCAAATGTTTGACGCAACAGGTCGGGTTTATTACTGCGTGACTTGCACTCCGGCGACATGACCCCGCCCTGAATTCCCGGCCCAAATTCAATGCCGCGTCCTGGGACGGTAAACCGTACTCGTAGACACGAAGAAATGAATCGGCGATGATCGTCAATTCGTTTTTCCAGACTACGACTACAGTAGTAACCAGGATGGACGATCAGAGGATGCCGAGGAAACAGCGGGCAGTGAGTCTTGACTCGCAGGCGATGTTTTCACTGTTTCTCGAGATCACGGTTGCACAGCAGTGGCGGGGCAAGCAGCACTGCAGCAGAATCAGTGCACGGCATGGCCACAGCCCACAGCGGCGGGGCTGCGCAGCGTGCGCCCTGACCAGCCGGCAAGCGCCGGCCGCTCTACCTACCTGGGCTGTGCTGGGTGTTCCAGGCCAGGCCGGCCGAGCGGGACAGAGCGTCAATGCGCCGCGCAGCGGCCGGGAAGCCGCCCCACCCGACGACCCGATCCACGTCCACCGGCGAGCACAACGAACGAAACCATTGCCCGCCGGCGTCGGCATCGCCCACTCCACCGTTGCCGAGCCACCGAGGTCGGTCAGGTCCCCGGTGGAGTGGTGGCCTGGTGGGGCGGAGCGGACATGGCCTACTCCGCTCGCTCATGCGGCCTGTCTGTCCGGTCCGGCGCGGTCCAAACTTATGGGCGCGGCGTCACATTCCTCCATCCTGGTTCTTGGACTTTTCCTGCCGCGGCTCCTCACCACGGTCCACGGTGCACGGACGAGACGACGGCCCCCGCGCCGCTCGCGCGCGGACTCGCCCGTACTGCTTGCTGTTGCTGCCGGTACATGCATGCAGTAGGCTACAAAAAACTGTGCGCTGCCACGGCAACACAACGCCCCCGGAAAAAGAAACCCGCAAACAAATAAGATAGTAGAAGATTCCGACCTCCCTTCGCGGATCCATCTCCCGCCGCCGTCGTCTCCCTCGGCCCTTCCACGTTTACCTCTCGGCCCCTGCGGCGCGCGTGAGCGCATCATTGCGCCATCAGCCAGCCAGCCCAGTCCTTCTCCCGTCCGTCTCCCCCCTCGCCGCGCCGGACGACCAGACCAAACGCCACCGAACGCCATTATGGTCGGCAGGTACCAGTAGTCCAGTAGAGTATACACTGCCGCGGCCTGCTCCACTCCACTCCACTCCAGACCACCGAGCGCGCGTCGTACTTGTACCGTGCGCTCTCACGCCGGCAGCGGCAGGCAGGCACGCGATGGGGTGCAAGGGGTCGAAGCTCGACGACCAGGAGGCCGTGGCGCTGTGCCGCGCGCGCGCCGAGCTGCTGGCCGCGGCGGTCCGCCACCGCTACGCGCTCGCCGACGCGCACGCGGCGCTCGCGGACTCCATCGAGGCCGTCGCCGCGCCGCTGCACCGCCTCCTCCGCCTCCAGGCCGAGCCGCCGCCGCCGCCGGGGCTCGCGCTGCCCTCCGCGCGCAAGGGCGGTGGCGGTGGCGGTGGTGCGGCGCACGCGAACCGGCTGCTCCCGCGGTCCTTCGACCCGTCGGCGGCGGCGGCGGCGCCGCTGCCTTCCGACGGCCACGGCCGTTCCTCGCGCGGCCTCCAGTTCGGATCCGAGCCGGCGTCGCCGGCCGCCTCGCCCCCGCGCCGCGTCGTCCCCGAGCAACTGCAGCCGCAGCACCCGCATTACGCCGCCGCGTACGGGTACGGGTACGACTACGCGACGCAGCCGGCGTTCGCGTACCCGGCGCCGGCGGGGTCGTCGCTGCAATTCTACTACGCGCGCAGCCGCCCGCCGCCCGCGTCCGTCACCGTGACGGAGCGCGCGCCGGGGCCGCCGGAGCGCGTGCGGTTCGGCTCGTTCGACGCGGCGGGCGGCGGCTACGCGCAGCAGCAGTACGCCTACAGCGCCCAGCGGGCCACGCGCTCGGGCTCGTTCGACGCGCACGCGCAGCAGTACGCCTACAGCGGCGCCCAGCGGGCCCCGGCGCCGCCGCCTCCGGCCGCGATGCAGCGGGCCCCGGCGCCGCCTTCGCCGCCCAAGGCGAGCTCGTGGGACTTCCTCAACGTGTTCGAGAACTACGACTCGTACGACAGCTACTACTACGACTCCGCCGCGGGAGCTGCTGCGGCCGCGGCGGCGTCGTACACGCCGAGCCGGAGCTCGCGGGAGGTGCGCGAGGAGGAGGGCATCCCGGACCTGGAAGACGACGTCGAGGAAGACAGCGTGGTCCTGAAAGAGGTGACCGGGCACGGGCACTACTCGGCGCCTGGGAGTGGCGGTGCCCGCAGCCGGCGCAGCTCGCTCGGCGGCGTCAGGAGCTCCGCCGAGCTCAACCAGCCGGAGAATGTTATCGCCCATACGCATACGGACGTCATCGGCGAGTTGCGGCGAAGGCCAGCGGCACATGGCGATGTGTCGGTTCACGCGCCACCACCTCCCGCGCGGGGGGTCGTTGACAATGCAAATGTAGCTGGCGAAATCAAGGCACTGCTTGTCCGCACGGCCGAGGCGGCTAGGCAGCTCGCGCCGATGCTCGAGGTCGGGAGGCCAAGCTACCAAGGCCGCAACTCTGTATACCAATGTGAGCTACATCTTGTTCTCTTCATGTCCAATTTAATAATTTCGATTGTCAGTTTCTCATTATGCCATTGGATGCTTAATTCTTTGATGATCAGCTTCCTCAAAGATGATGTCGGCTATCTCCGTGGCTAATTTGGGGTGCAAAGACATGGACGTGTTGGACGTCGCAGCGGTAGGGAAGATGGTGGACACGCGGAGCCTATCCTCGGCACTTGAGAAGCTCTATTTCTGGGAGAGGAAACTGTATGCTGAGGTCAAGGTATGTCCATCATCCTCTGATAAAAAACTGGCCTTGTTTAAAACTTGTACTACAATAGAACTGATCTATGAACTGGAGCTATATGATATTGGTGGTTTATGGAAATGTTCAATGGAAATGAAATGATAATATTGTATGGCATGCTGCAATTATGTCACTCCAATGTATATTATTAGTTTTATGTTAGTCTTAGTCCGCATTAAATTATGCCCTTCATCTTAAACTATGATCAAGTTCTACTAAACTAATTAATGGCGCTGATCAGCAACAGTACTTCGCTATGGGAAGGTTGATGTTGTTTTGACTTTTGCATATGAAGCAAAATTCTTAACTATATACTTTTAAGAAAGGCTGGCTGCGTCTCAGATTTGCAACCTAACATGTTTCTAAATAGTGTTTACTGGTTAGTTTTACTAACACAGTAGTTTGGTTGGTAGCAGTATTTTATTTTTGTTTAATTTAGGTCATGGGCATGTTTAACCAAGGGTCCAATTAGGATAATACCCACCACACTGGAAGCCTAACGGTCAGATTTGGAAAGACATGTCTCATTAACGTTTAAAATGTTCTTCTGATCTGTAGTAGTGGAGTTTTATCGGTTCAGCTAGTGGAACATGGGAGAACAAGTGGATATATTTTGAGAATCCATTTGCTTTGAGTTTTATGTGTCACAGTAAATAGAACCAGTTCGTTCAAAACAGTAAATAGAACCATGTTGTGTTTATTTAAAACTGCAACCATCTTCTTGAATTGGATATGCCACTTTATTAATCTATTTGTTATCATTGATTTTGATAATGTTATAGTTCAATAGATTATGTCCATGCATATTTTCACCCTTGCTATCTTGTTTTTATATAATGTTTTTTTCTTCTCTCGGCTAATGTACTTCTCATGCAGGCTGAGGAGAAAATGCGCTTACTTATTGCCAAGAATTCCAAGCGACTGAAATTATTAGATCAAAAGGGTGCAGAGCCTCAAAAGATTGATGCAACTCGAAATTTGCTGAGGAAGCTTTCAACAAAGATAAGGATAGCTGTGCGTGTTATAGCCAAGATTTCAAGAAAAATAAACAAATTAAGGGATGAAGAATTGTGGCCACAAATTAATGCTTTGATCCAAGGGTACGCCCCTCTTTTAGCTCAAGGAAAGTGCTTATTTGTTGTTGTTACTGTCAATGCTACTATTGCTATTGTTGTATTACTACTCTAACTCTTAATATTACTATAACTAAAACTACTAATATTATTGTTATTTGTTTCTTTTTTGCGTCCGGGGTGAAAGGGGGGTGGGGGGTGACATACGAATTGAATCCTTTTACACAATTGATATAGTGAGCTGATGTATGCATTCATGCAAACTGAGTGGATTGAGAGAAAACCATAAAACATGGATAATGGTTATGTAGGAAGTAGGATTGTCAGAGTGTTTTTGTATACCTAAGCTGCATGTTATATGTCAAATGGTGTTAAGTGATCTATAATAAATTGAAATACTGATTTACTTGCTTTCTCGCTTTGGTTGCTCCCTCTTCTTTTGCATTGTTGGGCCCTTCCTGAACAAATTAATGGCTTATTTCAGGTTTCTATTAATGTGGCAAGATAAATTGGACTCTTACCATAGTCAATGTCAAGTGATATCAGGAGCCAAAAACTTTACTTCAGCTTTGTCAGGTGGAAATGGCCAGGATTTGGTGTTGGAGCTTGAGGTAGAGCTGATTAAATGGATCATCAGTTTTTCCTCTTGGGTGAATTCACAAAGAAACTTTGTAAAGGCACTGAATGGATGGCTAGCACTCTGTCTTAACTACGAGCCTGAGGACAACAGTACTGGAGTTCCATCTTATTCACCAGGAAGCATAGGTGCTCCATTGGTTTTTGTTACCTGCAACAAATGGTCTCAAGCCATGGATCGGATATCTGAGAAGGATGTGGTTAATGCCATGCAAGCTCTTGTGTCTAGCGTGCGGCACCTGTGGGAGCAGCAGCATCTTGAGCAAAGCGAACAAATAATCTCAATTCGAGAAAGGGAAAAATGGATCAAGATTTTGGAGAGGAAGACCCAGGAGATTAACAAGGAGGCAGATGAACTAAACAGGAAGCTTGCGTTAATACCAAACCGACAGAGACTGCATGTGCCTCGGACCGTACAACTGTACGAGGCCCATTGTGTTGAGGCAAGTAACTTGCACATAAATCTGAGGCTGGTTCTTGAAGCTTTAGAGAACTTTGCTGCCAATTCACTGCAAGCTTTCCAGGATGTGTCAAAAAGTGCTGAAGGGACAAGGCTGCCAAGAGATGATGTGAGGAGAGAGCACCGTAGCGCAAATAGAAGTTCAACTTCAAACTACAAAACCAGCTCGTAAGATGCAGAGCTGGTAGCATGATGACTTGTTGAGGTGTACCGTGGTGGCTTCCTGTGAGATGAAACTTGGATGGGGTCTTGTGCCACAGACAAAACAACTTGAATGGGTTTTTGAGCCGTTGAAAATCTGTCACTCAACAAGTTTGGGTTAGTGATAGATTTATTTCTGGGGGCATGAATAGAAAAATCCAATCAGAAAGAGCGTTTTGCCCAGTGTTCAGGTGCGTTATTTTGCCTTGGTTCAGGGAAGTGTATATACCCCTTTGTTGAAGCCACAAGGCCGGTTACCGGTTGCGAAGACTGAGCAGAAATGTGTGGTGCAGGCTTGGCCGCTTGGGGCCATTCCTAGATGCAGCTGTCGCTTCGACGAAGTATGAACCTGGTCACACGAAGTTGGATTTTGGTGACCGTGTATTGTAAAGGGACTGAATGTAAAATCAGTAGTCACAAAAAAAAAAAGAATGTAAAATCAGTCAAATGTGCATTCCTGAACGATCTTGCCACACGAAGTTATGTACATATCTATGGTGTATTTGCAATCATCTTACTTTGCAAAAATCTAGTCAAACTTATAAAAAAAAAAGTTTGGAACGTGACAGTTAAAAATAGGACATGGGGACCTGCAAATTATATAAGACACTGCTAACACAAATAGTTTGACAGTAAAATGAACCATATTATAGCTGAACTGAAAAGAGAACCCCAGCGATCGACCACGAAAATGTAACTGTTAAAGTTAATTGAAGAGGATGTATGATCAGGGATATTTTCTACGGGAGCTTCGGTGGCCAATGGGCCAACCACTAAAGTTGTTGTGGCATCTCGTGGGCCGTGGCCTGGCGCAGGTGGCCTTTAGCGCCCTGTACTAACTCCTAAGGGCAGCTCCAATGACAAATTAGCTAGTTCTATATACATATCATTTCACATTTCAATATAAATAAAAGAGAGAAAATCTATCTCTTGATCAAGAGATAATATGGAGTGTTATGTCGGAGTATTCATGTTATAAGCTAGTACGTGATAAAAATAATACCAATGAAAAAGTTGTCTTAGAGATGGTAAATACCATTGAGGGGCCTCTTTGGAACATAGAATTAGAAAAAAAAATATGAATAAAATAGGAACGCACGTGCAAAATAGAGGAATGAAAAAAATAAATTTTATTAAAATGGGTATTTGGTTGAGTGTAGGAAAAGCATAGGGAACGAAAACAATGAAGTTCCATCTATCCTTTCCTGTGAACTAAAAGGCCTCTAGAGTGCCCATTTCATAGAACTATTGATTCCTATATTTTTTCTTTGGAAATCCTATGAACCAAACGAGCCCTTGGGTGTGTTTCAGTGTTTGTTCATATGAAATGGTCCATTTCACTTCGTTGTGAGTCCGATTTATATACCTCTCTTAATCTCACAACAAATTTTTTATACGCAATCAACTCTTTTTTGATTTTTAACTACTTATAATCGGTTTTAAAAAACGCGAGACATGGCGCTACATCAGTTGTCCTATGTAGCGTCACGCCAACTATAAGGGAGGTAATTACATGAACTAGACTTTAAAAATATTATAGAACTATTTTTTCAAAAAAATATCCAAATAAGTTTTTTGGAATAAATATGTATTTGAAAATATTAAAATCAGATTTATTATTAAAAAAATCATAGAAAATTTGTTTCGCGTGCTCGCCAAATTTCTGATCTCTTGTCTTGGTTTCTTCAACATTCTTGTATATGGATTTCTAAAAGATTTGTCTATGTTGCTCTTGATACTCGTAATATCTTTTGAAAGAATCGAGAAACGTTGTGTATTACAACTCCTATTTCAGTGGCATGTTATCTTCGGGTAAACTTGTCCGGAGGTGGCCACTTTTGCGTTTCGGCAGCGGGCGAGTGTTTGCCGGCCACCGGATCCCGTGATCACAACGGAGTTGACATGGATATCTGTGCAGCTGCCGCCGCCGCTACAGTCAAACGCCACGGCGGTTGGCTGGCTTGAGGTCCCCTTCAAATTGGTGTAGGTTACGTTGCTGATCGCCACGGCCAGCTGCAAACCCATAGTCAGAGATACATAGACATCAGTTGTCGTGGTCAGCAGTGTGTGCGACTTCAGTTGCAATGGAGCTGATAGCAAGATGAAGTACTACATGGTACCTCATCAGTGCGGTCTCGATAGAATTGATCGATGACTACTGGGTGAGCCACGTTGTTGAATTCTATGTTGGTGAATGAGATGGACTTGGCGTACCCTCGTGCACCCTATGGCAAGACAAGAAAAAACACCAAATTAAACATTTTACTAATAATCGTAGGGTTTGTTTGTTTGTTTGTTTTTCTTGCCAGTGTGTTTGTAACCACAAGTTTCGTTCAATTTACCTCCCATGTCTTGATCCTAGCTCCGTTCATTGTATTTGTAAAGTGAACATTCTTCACGTCGATGTACTCCACGGCGGCGTTTCCACCATTCTTGCCCAGACTCCCAATGCTGGCCAACAATATGAAAATGAAAACCATAGTAGGTTACCTTTCAGTCGCATACGTAAGCATCTTGTGCTACAACGCCCACGCATAAGCAGCAAGATATCCTGCAGTTGCCCTTACCTTACTCCGTGGCCAGGCCCGCACTCGATGTGGTCGACGGTGACGAAGCGGCTGCCGGGGCCTATGGAGATGCAGTCGTCGCCCGTGCCGATCCTGGAATTGGCGATATGCACGCCCTGGCTCCGCTCGACGTGGACGCCGTCCGTGTTGGGGCTGTTCCCCGGCGCGGCGATGGTGAGCCCCCACACGTCGACGCCGCACAATGTTGCCTACCGTCGGTGCAGATTTAACGCTGGCACTCACGGCACCGCTGTGGCTTCTCCTGGCCCACCAACTCTGACCATTGCCGTCGAGCACGCCGTTGCCGGTCACCCTCAGCCCGTTCACGCGGTAGAACATCAGCCAGTAGAGGTTTGGCCCGTTGCTCCATGCGCTCGCCGCCATCGACGGCGGCGCCACAATCGTGCCCTGGATCTGTGTGCAGGGTAAAGCCGGCAAGTATCGGTGTTAGTCCTAGTCATTACAAGTGGTGATGGAGCTGGAAGATTTTTTTTTTTAATGCTGGAATCAGGAGGGGCAAAAGGGATCCACTATACATCTATATAGGGTTGTCCTATGCCATTTTTATCTTAGGTTTGACCATCCATATCAGTCAGCAGTCCAACAGAGGATGATGAAAAGGAAAAAAAAAGTCTTCTCTGGCAGTTTGATAAAAGAGCTCCTTAATAAAAATAGTTCCATGCAAAATAGTTTGATAAAAGAGCTCCTCAAATATTCTCTCTAACTCATAAGTTTTCAAAGCCAAGAGGAACTTTGTATCTGCTCCTCAACCATTTACGTGGAAGATCAGTGTAACTTGGATGCATATATACTACTCCAGATTAGTCTTGCTAAGCCAAAACGTCATTCTTTTGCATGCAGGAGTATAGAGGCTAGAACGACATTTTTTTGAGTAACGGAGGGAGTACGTATTAAAAAGTTTAGTTGGTTGGAAATAGTTCCATGCAAGATTCCTAATGTAAAATCATTTAGAAATGTAGTATAGAACCTATTGGAGAGAAAAATAGATTGGATTGCTTTCTTTTAACTCGCTATAAACTAGAAAAAGCCAACCATAGGAAACACCAATAAAAAAAGACTGAGAATACAATTTGTCACCCGTAGGGTGTTGAGAGGCACTGGCATTGACATGTGCACTTAAAGGGAGTGTACCTGCACGGTGACTCTTCCAGAGGCGCAGGGCCCTTGTAATTTGACAGGGCCGACGAGGAATGACCTCGGCGCTGGCACGATCATCAACGCGGACGGTCCTCTAGCGGCGCATGCCGCGCTCCACGCGGCCTTGAACGCCTTGATCAAGAGAAACACCACGAAACATACGTGAGCACATGCGCCCGCCGATCAGATGGAGCAAGAAGATGAATCGTACGCAGACGTACCTTGGTGTCGTCCGTCCTACCGTCGCCTCTAGCGCCGTGGGCCACAACGTCAAAAACGAGCTCTCCGCCAGCGACGCTGGTCGCGCAGCAGCACGCCAGGGCGAAGCCGGCGAGCAGGATGCCCGAGCAGATTATGCCGGCGGCGCGCTGCAAGATTCATCAACGTCTCCCGCATGAGCCTATACACAATATGACATTGATCGTGCTAATGGCTAGCTGCATGTGTATATTTCTCAAGTTTTGCAAGCCTTACCATCGTGTACGTCAGTGTAGACTCGTAGGTCGATCGCGTATATTGCCAAGGGTTTAGGTGATGGAGTGAAGATAAAACTACTGAACTAGCTACTTCAGCTATGTTTAGAGGCTTAGGGGCCTTCAAGGATATATATGGGCTTGTGGGGAAATGAGAGGAGAAATACGTTGACCTAATAGCTAATGTGCATTCATGTGGTAAATGTAGAGAGATCCTTACGATTAATAGAAGCTTTTTATTTACTGATAGAATGATGCGCTTAGTGATAGTGATAGATTTAGATGGGACTGAAGATTTGAATAAAGCCTGCTACGTGACTCTTTAATTTCAGTACCGCATCTTTTTCCAGCCTGTGCAACCACTGAAGCGGTTTTTACTACTAATATATTCGTGCGTAAGAAAATAATTTTTAAAAACCATAATTATATAAATCACTTTAGTTAAAATAAAATAATAAATTTTCAAATTGAGTTTTTAATATAAAATGGGCTATAGTCCTAATCAAGATTCCTCATGGATCTATGACAAAAAAAAGTTTCATAAGCTAGTACTCCCTCTGTTCCAAAAAACATGCAACTTGAGTGTCAGATAAAGTAGCTTATATTTGATCAAGTTTCTAGCGAATAATATTCATATTTATGCCTATAAATTAATTTATTATGAAAATATATTTCACAACTAATTTAATAATATTTATTTGACATTGTACTTATAATATCATTCAGATACGTTCTTTTAGGCAACAACCACTAAAAAGAATTATGCATAACAAAAAAAACTATATTACTATTAAATTATATATAAATACCCAACCACCTTAGTAGTATTTTGTTTGTTTGACTTCATCCATATGGGTCTCACACCTCGGTTGGGAGCTGAGTTCATCTCACGCCATTCCATTCTTGTTTTCTGACCGCAAAAGACTGGGGAGATCCCCACAGCCCTGTCAGTGATAGATATTCCATTCGTGTCTGATCCATAATATCAGATTCTTTTTTTGAAACTACAATTCATAATACCAATTTAGGGCTCACAAATAGAAAGATATATATCGCATCCAAAGATATCAATCCATCTAAACGCATCCTTAAGGTACAATTTTTTTTTTTTTTTTTTTTTTTTTTTGAGGGGAAGGTACAATTCTTGTTGGCAAAAACTTTCTCCACCTGGGCCAAAGTAAAAGAGAGCTCTGATTGGGCTGTATTAATGGACTGCAGGCCATTTCCGAAGCCCGCCACGAGAGGTTGTGGAGGATGACTCTAGGCCCGGGTAGGAAGGAGAGCGTTGGGTGGACGATGAGGTTTCGTCAGCCCGTCACGTACTCGCGGTGTCGGTCTTGCCGCGTCCCTCTGTTCGTACTGTAGTCGTTGCGCGCCAAGTGCCAAAAGACTGGTGTCGCAGTGTGACTGGCAGTTCTTTTCAAATCCGCTCAAAAAGAACACTAGTTTTATATCACAAATGAGACGAGGACACGATGGATAGGATTCTATATACATGCTTCGCAGAGAACAGAAAAGAAACAAATATACAGACAAAGGATAAGGATTATGGAGAATATATCAGTCTGTAAAGAACAGTCTGAAGGAATATTCAGCGCACTGAAATGTTGTGGAACATGTCGATGAAACTAATATGGGGAAGGGGCAGTTCTTTAATTTTTTTAAAATGAGAAAATGTAAGATAATTCTATATTTGCGAAAGGGGAAACAAAATGTATGCTCGGACAAAATTTCCCTTTACATTCTCTTGTCAGGTTATATATACATGTTTCAGGTTATATATACAAATTTAAATGGAGGCCAAAAAAAATTGGTAACAGACATTTAGAAAAAAAAAAAAAATCAAGAATCACGGTAGACCCATCAAAATCGCATTATAACACTACACAGTAAAACATAAGAGGGAATTCTTTTTGTTTCTATCTATGGTACAAGCTATATGAAAGAGAAACCATGACTGTCAAAATGACTTCCATTTCTCCAGTAAGCATTGTTTGAGGACCGATCATAAACTATACAGTTGTTTCCTCATACCGAACTATAGGCTTCCTTCTGCATTCACAAGACAGAGTGTGTCAATACTGATGATTTAATGTCGATTGGGTCGAAGGTATGATAAGACTGAAACTATGTGATGATAGAGATTTCGATGAGGTAAAGCTTAAAATTCTCAAAGAATAAAGTGCATTGAGACAAAAAAAAAAATTGTATTTACCTGTCTTTTCTAAAGGAAGCTCTTCCAGGCCTTTCTTCTTTGTCGAGCTGGCAAAAACTTACTTGTTTCTATGTGTCTCCAATCTCCAACAATAAACAGGAGAAAGATAAATAATGCGGCAGCTTCTGTCCTCTAAATAATTTATCACCAAACCCTTTGTAAATAAATAAAAACAAACCTATAATGAACTATCTATCTGTGTCTAGTCTGACATCATATCCTCCAATTCAGGAATGTCTGATCCACCAACACGAATATCATCTGATTCAGTTTCATTAGATGAATCCTTGCCCAAGGGTGTATGCTCTCCATAGTCCAAATCCTTCCAGTCAAGTTCCCCATCAGTAGAATGGTTCTGCACAGCTTCTCCAGGACCTTTAACTAGGTGAGGCCTGCTCTGTCCAGTTTTTCCCTTCGATCTTGCACAAATGCAATCTACAGGATGCTCATGGAATTCGCCTCTTCCTAGTTTAATCTCATTGGGCTCCCCCATGAATCCCTTTTGGAAGGTCTGAACTTTAGATGCAAATTTATCCCAACTCATGCTAGTTCGATTCAGAAATAATGAGTAAAGTTTCTTAGTGTTGGGCCTTATGGTCCTCCTGTGCCCAAAATATCTCCTGAAAATCCAGAGTTTATCAGTCAATCACCATTGCCAGTGTAAGAAAGATAAAGAAAATCCACTTTGTTGAATCAATTGCCACTGAATCTATGTTAGCACTTAAGGAAAAACAGAAAGAAAAGTGTACCTTCGACCAGCTAACATTCTGGCCATGTTGCCATTGTTGTTTGTCACAAAAACATCGCTCTTATCGCATACAATAAAATCAAGAGCAGCCATGCGAGATGAATATGGTAAGAAAGGAGCTAACTCCTTGCTTGCTAGAGTTTCCTTCGAGTGAAAGTTTGGGAACAGTGCTTTCAGAGGTGCCAGTGTCTCCTCGCCTCCATATACATCTCCTGATGCAACATAAAGGTGCACATCCTTTCCAAATCCCAATGCCCTGAGCATGAGCCCTACTTCCTCTGGAGTTAGAGGGCACTTTCCGTGCCGCCGTTCTCTGTCAGGGTTGCTTGCCTGTATAATAATTTCAAATGTGTCACATGAAAAAAACTAAAATGGTTTTACTTTCAGAAGCGTCACTAGTTAAAACGGAACACAGAAGTACTCTCTTACATGCAGGGTCTTCCACCTCTTACGAATCTCACCAAGTTCTCTTCTCTCAATGTCTCCACCCCCATAGTAGCAACCAGAGAACGCAAGCATGTCAGGCTCAAATCTGTCAATAGACAGGTCATCAGAATTAGTGTGCACTATATATGAAACATGAAGTGGTGAACAGGATAAAAAAAAGAGATTTAATATGACCTTAGGTGAAGAGCAATGAAGTGACCACTTTTTTCCCTCATTCTTTGGACAAGCATTTCACCCATTTTGAGGATTGGGTCTGTAAACCTTAGTGCATGATAATTGACTCTACACCTAAGCTTTTGAAGATCAGTCTCTAGCTTATTTGACAATCGGTAGTCAAATTTGGTTAACTGAACAACCTGTGGGTCAACATTTAAGAATTGATATCAGAATTGAGTGCATTTTCACCAAAAAATGTCAAACTTAACGAAACATGTCAAATTCAAAAACTTTAATTCTTACATGCTTCTTTAGAAGAGCAGGCAAAACTCGGTTCTCATAGCATTTAGGAGTACACTTTCTAGCAATACGCATTTTATATGGCGAAGGTGGTTTCCCATTCCTGTCAGGTACTTGTCGTACGATCTTTACATCATTTGAGAGTGAGGATATGAATGAATCGACATCAAATATTTCTGCAAAGTCACTGCAATGCAGAACTAAAGATTAGGAGTAGGTTCTTTGTTGCAACAAACAAGATAGAGTAATGACTCTGAGGTCTGACCTTGCATCTCTCCAGAAAGATTCTTCATCCAGCTTTGGAATGACAAGTGTTGCATTCAGTATGCGGGCTGCAACAACAGCATCTATGATCTGGAAATCAGATAAGAAGAATTTCACATTATTCATGGGCGAAAGATTCAGTCAAAAGATAAATCGACAAATTATCATTTGAAAAACAAATGATGTTGGAAATGAAGATTTTTTTATGTTTAATTTATTCCCCAATTATTGAGAAACATCGATATGAGATCTCACACACATTCACTAGCTTACAAAATGGCTAACTTTTCAAAACACTAATCAACATAGAATTATTATTTAGATAAGTTATCAAAACTACTTCAGCGCAATTATACTTTTGTGTAAGTTTTGCTACAGAATTTTGAGTATGATGATAAGATTATTCATGACCCGAGTTGGCAAGCATTATTCACACATTTCTGACAGTAGTTGCACGCAAGTGCCAGCTGGCAGGAGATGAACATATACACAGTAGCCGCTGAGGGCGCCGGAAAGTAGTTGGAGCATACCAACAAAAGACAGAAATGCACGGGCGGTGACGTACAGGACCAACAAAACAAGTGGTTGGAGTATAGGACTGATTAGCTGATTGCCGATGGCAACAAATAGTAGTTGGATTAAATGAGTTACTTGTACACGCTGGACGAGTACAACTGAAGAAAAGCTACACTGGTAGCATGTAGTAGATCAGTACATGCTCCTACTAACTCTCATAATTGTCAGACATAGGCACGGGCAATAAGATTTCATGTATGTACTGGAATCACAGCATAACTTGCTTAAATTTAACCACAGCACAACCAGATAGCTTTTGAATCTTTTCTTTTTTTAACTGATGAGATGCTCTGATGGTACAACTGTTCATTTGGCAGTTTGTATTGTTCTTACCCCTGTCCGCTGCTGATTCAGTCCGCCGCTCGTCGCGATCATCAAGAAACGGTCCGACTTGGTCACAGCCTCGGCATCTATACAGAAAAAAAAATGCAAGCTTTTATTGTCAGTTTGGCACCAAACACACGCTGCAGCATCAATCAAATCTCCCCACAGCGGAACGTTAGCGTAGACAAAACGAAACACAGGCGATGAACGCGAGGGACGCGTACCGGCGAATTGCTTGGTGGCGTTGCTGCAGCCGAAGAAGTTGGCCGCCGCCTTGGACTCCCAGAGCTCCTCCCCAAGCTTGCTCCCGCCGCTCTGCAAACCATCACGAAAATTCGGCGAAATGGCGGCTCAATTGAATTGAATCCCCCCTGAGCGAGGAAAGAATGGAACGAACCGAACGCGGGATTCTGCACTCACGGGGACAGCGAAATCCACGGCGCCGATTACATTCCTGCGCACCTCCGCTGGCTTGTTCAACTGCTCGCAGAGACAAAAGGGGAAAGAAGAACAGAAGCCGCGCGTTAAGCAAGGAAGGAGGATGACGAAATCGACGACGAGCCGAGTTTGACTGTTGATGAACCGAGGACCCCCGTCGGCCGTCGCCCCCAGAGTCGTAGGAAGCGCACGTACCAGGAACGGCGGGTTCGGCCGCCGGAAGATACGGGGGCTGCCACTGCCGCCGCCGCTTAGCGGCGGCGACAGGAAGCAGTGGAACGCGACGACGAGGAGGAGCAGCCCCGCCGCCGCGAACGCCGCCGCCGCCGGCGCCACGGCCGGCACCACCCACCGGCCGTGGTGGTGGTGCCGCCGCCGCCTCGACCCCATACGCACGTACCCGCACACCCACGCGCGCAAGCGCAGGCGCGCGGCGCACACGCACGCCGCCGCCGCGCTCTGGTCTGGTGACTCTGGTCCCCGCGCCGGCGGGACTCTTCGCGCACGGGACCCTCCTCTCCTCTTCTTGGCCGGCCGACCTCCTCCGCGAGCGTGCACCTGGAGAGACGGCGGTGGCCGGTGGCCGGTGGCGGAGGCGGGTGGCGGGCGGCACTCGAGAATGGGAAGCGAGGCAAGGCAAGTGAAGGAACGAGAAGAGCACGCGGGAGGCGGCGGGCGAGGCGGGGGATGTAACTGAGAGAACGCCGGGGTTTCAGGGGGTGGAGTGCAACAAGAAATGGGGCCAGCGAATTATTAGAAAAATAATGAGAAATATCAAGAGGAATCTTCGCATGCTAGCAACCGTTTCTCAATTTTAAATTTCCTTTTGGCTATAAAGCGGGATTAACATGCAATAATTAATTAACATATTTTATTATTATTTTTTTGTTTTTTCCGTGCTGGGTCGATCGATCTGGCTTGTTCTGTGGGTGTCTTCTGATGAGAGGGTGAAGTTGGTGGCTAGCGAGTGGCATGATGGGGTGTCCTCTAGTGGTGGCTGGTTAATTAGTCGGTCACAGTGGGTAAAGTTTAGGGCCTTCGTGGGGTAATATACAATTACACAGATTTAAACCGTTGCAAAAGACTCTACTAATCACCAGCCATTGATTTGACTACGATCAAGCACATTTAATGTGCAGACCATCTGTGCTTAATTGCCTTCATTGTAGCAGATATTGCATGCATTTTTTTCTTGTGATCTTTCTCAATTCGCCGTGTTTGCTTCAACTTATAAGCTCCGCTTTATCGGTCATTTTATAGTGCTTCTCTCTCATAACAAAACAGAATCAGCTGACTTATCAGCCAAACAAAACAATACCTTCTTCTTTTAAAAACTAGCATTTTTCTTCCACGCAAATGTCAAGATGTTTGGGTTTAATCTTGTACAGTACCATCTACAGTAGAAACAGACATGACAAGTGGGCGCGGGTGACCGTAGGACGTGCTGAAGGTCAATCATGTCACGTCTAATAATATCAAAAAGCAGGAGGTTCATGACACGGATTTTGGACATGTCATCGGTCGGTTCGGTTCAGGCTTCTCTCACCATTGGAGAAAAAAATTTGCACGAAAGGGAACAACAGTCCACGTGGTGCTTGGTTCCGATCCGATCGGCATCAGCAAACCGATGGATCGGTGTCGTGCCGCGACTCGCTCGCCTTTCCGTCGTGTGCAACACAAAAGGCGTGCTCGAAAGGACTCTGTGTTCCAGCCTAGTTTCATGTGAATTGATTCGTGGAACATACAACCGGAAATTTTCTACGGATGCACATTGCACGCCATCATTGGCTACGAAAAGTTGACGGTGCTGTTAGCCTAGTACTAGCACTGTAGGAGTATCCCATTCTCGGGTAAAATAAAAGGAAAAGTTGTTTGGGATTCCCTGCAAGATCGGCACACATGCATGCTTCAGTTCGTGCCAGCTTGCATCAGAGAAACAACTGCGATCTAGAGGATCAAAAGTGCAGCCATACCGTTCTTGTACAAGATAGCTAGGTCCAATCCAAAGCTGAGTGTCCAATGTACCATTTCACTCAAATATGTTCAGGCCAATCATTTCTAGAATCTAGATCCGTTTGATAAGGGGGAAAAAAATCTTAACTAGTACTACTTGCCATTGTTAAATTCAAATCTATACACATAAACCTTGCAAAGATCTGAAGTTTGTGGTTTCTATAAGGAAAGGCATAAGATCACATATTACCGGCAGTAAATTTTAAATTATGTTCAGTGGCAGAGATCGGCACAATGAGTTCGCTCGGGCTACAATAATTAAGCGTTGGGTCCGCTATTGGTTATGTTTATGAGCATATATATTATCGGTCGAATTATTTATGCAGTTGTTCTCTACTACAAAATAAAAAAAAATCATTTTTCAGCTATGTGATTGGTTCAAGTGTACTATGCATGCTCCGATCACTTTTGAGGATAATAGCCTGGAGCGAACGTGACAAGCGAACTAGCCTACAAGATGCGCATGTGACGGCCTGCCTAACGGACGGGCATGGATCGGATGCATGCTGTGGTGGGTACCGTACTAGACATTTTTTTTAAAAAAAAGAAGGGTCTGATGCACAAGTGGAGCTAAGGAGGAGGAGCCAACACTGGGGCGATGGAGAGAGAGACCTCTAAGGCTCTAACAAACTGTGCACGCAGAAGGGCAGCAAATTATGTGTTGATGGGAGGGTGGATTAGAAGGCAAGTCACCATCAATCATCAACCCAATTTCAACCTGGTCCCGGCCACTACCCAACCCATATGAGCTCAAATGCTCAATCGTGTGGGTTTCGTCTTCATAATTGGCTTGCCGAAAAATCTGTTTGTTTCCTACTATACAGTCGTGCCCACATTTTGGTTTCATCCAGTTGATATGTGCGGTCAAATCTTAGCCATTGCATATTTAATCTGGCTGTCAAATTGTTTGTAACCAGTCCAATTTTCTGTTTGCTTGAGCAACTCCAAGAGTCTCGCTAAAACCTTCCGTGTAATCCGATTTAGCCTTTTTTCGTGAAAAATCGCCTCCAACAGCCTCGGTAACTCAATCTCCAAAATACCGAGTATGCTATTCCGTCTTTGTCGCTGGGTATATTTGGATATCGAGGACCGCTCGTTATCTATGTTTTTGTGGTGTTTCCCATGTGCCTCGCCGTAAATCCCGCGTGTCTCCATTATTTGATAGGCTGCCAGGCTCGGCATGCTGCCATGTTCAATACCAGGAAAGATAATTAGTGTTGACGTGGACATATCAAAGAAATAGACAGCCTAATTTAGAGAGTCTGTTGTGGAACATACCTGTTTGAGTGGTCTATAAAGATTTAGAGAGGCAATTTAAAGATCCAAATTTACATAAACTCTTGGAGATGCTCTTAATACGATACGATGATTTTGTGGGGGGGGGGGGGGGACTCCATATGTGCATATGACTTGGAAAATTATGTTGACATCGACCAAGCATCGAGCTAGTTGGATAAAGCATACAATTAAACTGCACTGTTTTGAGCGGCGGTGTGATCCGGTGTAATGGAGAACAGGTCTTGTCGATGACTTTTCAGGCTTTGAAAGAGCCTTTTCTGATTTGCCTTTTAGTTCTTCTAGATAAATTGATGTAGCAAGATATTGATGCTCTTTCTGACTAATTCTAGCATAGTTATAAGTCAAAATATCTTAATTTTAACCATTTTTTAAAAAAATATTAATTAATATTTATCATACTAAATAAGTATCATTATATTTTTTATTGGAATATGTTTTTATAATATATATTTATTTAGATTCATAAACATTGATATTGCTTTATTTAAACTTAGTTAAAGGAACGATAGTTTGACTTAGACTAAACTTAGAATTGGATGGAGGTATTAGAAAATTTGAACAATTGTTGGTCACAAACATTGTTTTCTTTTAGCAATGGTCGGTGAATATTCATATTGAAAAAGGTGATGCTCTGCATAATACATAATGTCGTACCCGTCCATGGTTTCAGTATCTACAACTAAACAACGTAGGAGACATTGTTATTTTTAGCTTAATTCTACACCACCCAATTAAGCACAATAGCATATGTTCTTCCACAACCAAGACGACAAAGGTACAAGCCAAAGTTCTGCCCAAAAAGAGCAATGATGAAATGACAAGTGTATGAATAAAAGAAAGGGAAATATGATGAAGATATATATTTTTTCTTTCTATTTTTCCTTATTCCTTTTCTTGTGAAGAGAAAGCGAGATGCTAACAACTAAGATTGTGTTTGAATCCAGGACCTTACGTTCTTGTTTATGAGGTATGCACCCATATGAAGACTTAAACTTCAAAATCGTTGACCAATAGGTTGGCTATAATAATTTTTAAATTATTACAATACAAACTTGATATAGTTAGATGTATTTATGTTTTAAATGGCGAGCTAAGGCCAAAGTGTTTAGCGTTTTGTAATCTGTAATTAGCGGACTTTAGTTGCAAAATAGCGGTAAAATTGTGCATGAACGCAAATAGCGTCACAATTTTTTTCAAGCTATTTCGGACTATAGCGGCAAAAATAACGGGCTATTTTTTTCCAACATATAAACATTATAATTTAAATTTTAAAGTATATGAATGGTTAAAGTGTAATTTACAAATCTGTGACATATAAATTGCCTTATAAAAGAGAATGGACGGAGTAGCCATGGATGGTTTTCATAACTCATGAGTCGACTAGCGCTATTTTGTTGTGAGAGTAAAACAATGTACCGTAACTAATAAATCGGATTGATAAAATGATCAGGCCAATGCCTCTCTCCTCTCTCTCTTTATTATTCGTTTTGCTCTTATCCAACCCCCCTCTTTCTTTGTCGCCTAGCCAAATCCACTCCTGCCTGCTGTTCTCCATCTGCACAGGCCATCGACCTCAAGCTCGGTGCAAGCCCGATGAAGATCCGCCGTTGGCGCCCTTCCTCCTGAGCTGGCACAGAGCAGCCAGCAAAAGAAATCCACCTTCACGCCCTCAGCTACAACCATTCATCTAACCAAACCTCATAACTCTTGGATTATGAGATGTGAGTCTGGATAGTCGGCAACGTGTGGTGCATTGTGCAGTTACAAAAAGCATATCTGTGCACGTCCACGCCGGCGTAAACTCAAATCCGTGTAATAGTATAGGTTGCAGCCCTTTTTGAAACGCCACCGTCTTCTCTCTGCTGCTACAAATTAGTGATTTTTTTTTTTTTTGATAACATGAAACACATGATTGTTTCGCCACTACGACTCCATACCACACCTGGTTTCCCAACAGAAAGAAATGGACGAATAATCAATCTGCCTCCACCTGCGCACTGCGCGCAGAACACGGTAGCACGGCCAAGCACGACAGTCAACAGGCACACGCACACACAACTGCTGAGATTGTGATCTTTGCTCAGCAGCCAAAACGGCCGACCACCAGGACCGTGTCAGTCATCAGGCATCCGGCGGTTACGTGCAACTGGGACAAAGTTGGCAGTTTGGCACGCAGAGGGGCTGCCACTCCACACGCACACGATGCCCGGCCTGCAGGCTGCAGCAGTAGTGCACAGCAACGCGACTTTGCATCCAGATCCAGCTACCTGCTCTATCGCCGCCATTTTCTTAAAGAAGACATCCCGGCGATCCTCCCGCTCCCGCAGGCCGCAGCTGACCGACACCTTGGCCTTAGCTTTCAGTTAGTTTTCAGGCCGTAGCTTCCAGTTAGTTTAATCTTGGGCGATAACTGTTTCCTGCACATCTCCCCAGAAACAAACCCACGCATGGCAATTGGCACTTTGTCAGTGCATCAGTGAGGGCTTCTTCAACGCTCCTACATGGCGTGCTGCCCCAACCTCCAGATCAGTTTGGTCCTGCACATCCTGCAGAAGAGGCGTTTGCCTCAGCTGACAAAAGGCAGAGGAGAACACCCGCTTGCGTTGCAGCATACCAGTGGGTGCTTCCTGACGTATGCATGCTGCCAAAAGGTGCTAAATCAGAGCTGGGCAGTACTCCTGTGGTCCCAAAACAATACTGCTAGCGTTGGAAGATTATTTTCACTGCGTACTGCTTCATCTATGTGGCCTTCCTTTTATCTGACACCACCATAGGGCGTACTGCCTCCATTGGCCTTGCCCTGAGCTCCATGTCCTCGACCAATCTGCCAAGCTCCATACCGCTGACACCTAGCAGTAGCAAGCATCGTCACAAGCAGGGGCCCAGCACACAGACACTACAAATAGTAAACAAGGTGAGAAAAAGCAGCATGGATATACATGTTTAACTACTAAACAAAGAGACGGGATCGGATGCTTTAGAGGCTCGCTAGCTAAACCAACCATGCATCGATCTTTTTTATTAGAACGTGACGGCCTTCCCCCATTTGCATGCCTTTTCCTTTCATCGTGCCCGTAGCTTTGTTCCTCCACCGGCGGTGTGGGCCAAAGCTGCCTACCAACTCCATTTGTTTGTGACTATCAATTTATATCTTTTTTTGAATAAATAAATAAAGAAAGAAAGAAATGACTGTCTATCAGTCTATGTATAGGAGTATTAGGAAAGCAACGAGGCGATCCGATCGAAGAGTCAGGCTCAGCCCCAAATAATTGAACCGGCTCCGATCAGCTGAAAGCAAAGCTGCTAGTACGGAGTACCTATTAGTAGCAGCACTTGGTTGTTGGAGCAGATAAGAAGGGTCGAGAGCGTCGCAATCATAAATCAAGCACGTACTGATGGCATCCATCCCTGACCTGGATTTGCATTGCCGGCTCCAATAATTCAGTACGTCCTGCACGGATCGGATCAGCGAGGGACGGGACGGGAGGAGCTAGCAAGAGTGATTTCCTCAGCGCTGACGTTTGTGCAAGCGCACAGGTGTCCGGCGTACGTAATGTCTTGGCATCTGCTTAATTGCGTGCTCTGCTCACGCTCTGTTCCTAATGGTTAATGCCCACATTGGTCGCTTTTGGTAGTTTGACGAGGGGAGGAACGGGTGATCGACCCGGGAGCACATGGCACGACGAGAGGGGATTTCAGACACGTACTGACAGCGACGGGATTAGTTTACGTCGGAGGTTAGGAGCACATGGGGCAGGCAGTCGCATGGGCCATTAGAAAAAGCCTAGCTGTTGAGATCTGCGTTGGGTTTAGGGATCCACGGTGCGTTGAGACTGCGCAGTGTAACGGCCTGCCCGTCGCTTTGCTTGGGATGGCGCCAACGAACCGCCGGGGTGGCCTTTTATGATTGTGTTGTGGGGAGGATCACCGATCACGCACGTACGTGGTCACGCACCATGCGTGGGAAAAACGGATGGCAAGTGCGGACGAAATCAGCTCTTGGTGGCTGGTGATGGACTGATGGCGTTACCTGGAGCTGGAGGCTGATGCCCCTGGTCCCTGGACGATTCTAGTTCAGGTCTCTGGTGCCTTTTTTTGATCATCGAAAGAAAAGAAAACAAAAAGGTGGCGCCAAGAGTTGCGCCAAGACTACACTTGAGGCCACGGTGATTTTGTCTGGATCCGAGGAGCGTCGCGCCACCTGTTGTTGGTGACAAAGCCACTGTAACTACTTCGTTCGTACAGGAGTCGATCTCGGCGCCAAGGCCCAAGGGCAAGGGCATCCCCGTTCCCAGGAACTGTGGCAAACCAAACCACGAAATACACGTGTACATGCAGTTGAGGCATGACCGAACACAAGTGAGGAAAAAAACACAGCCCACGAATGAAACACATGATTTTACTACATTAACAATGTCCAAAGTAACAAGATGCTATTGGGCACAGTGCCTTTAAGGCTTTAACAAAGTCCGGCGAGGTCAAATCCTCCCAGCAAGTTGGCCTGCGAAACTGGTTGCTTTGCTGCCCGATCCGAGAGCACGGCAGGGAGTAAACAACTTCAGATACGCCCGAATGGAATCAGTAGTGGCGCGCTCGTTCGTCCCGAGTACGAAGCGCACCAGATCGTGCGTGGGCGATGGACAGGAGGGCCCGGGGCCGCATGCGCAGGCATGCGCAGGCACAGGAGGCATGGAGTAGAAGCAGACCACGCCCAGTGTGGGCCCGTGTGTCAGGGAGAGAGAATGTGGCGAGCAGGCGATTGGAGCACGGACGGGGTCCCTCTGCCCTTGGATGGCTGGTCCATTTGAGGGTCTGTCGAGCGTGCAATACGAGTTCTATGCTTCTTGTATCCACTGAGCGAGTGAGCATTTTGAGGTTGGTTGATGCAATAACTTCCTCTGCATGAGTTCAAATTCAAGATGCATATATACAACACATTTGAAAAATCATCCGGATACGCCAGCAACGACTAAAGGGTGTACACAAATGTTGATTAGGCCTTATCGGCCCATGCGCAGCAGTCAGACAGGCCCCATTACTGATCAAAGTTTCTTTTTCTTTTCTTTTCTTTTTGGTGCAGAAATTCACTTCTACACATGCAGGAAGCAGGATGCAATACAGATACTCAATAAAAATATAATATCAGCGTTCTTCACTCGAGAGAGTGCCAGAATATATAATATCAGCGTTCTTCACTCGAGAGACTACCATTCTGGCACTTCAGTTATGCAGTGTACCGTTGTTCAGAAATTCAGATCAATAATCCATGTAAGTCTTTAACAACACAATAGAAATATGTCCAAATGGACACAGTTACGCAAGAACAAGCGTTTCCATTTCCAAAGAATGAAAAAACTACTGTAATTCTAAAATTTTCCAATACCAAATCAGTACGACTCGACCAAAAAAAAAGAAAAGTTAACAATCTATGCACAGAGGTTACCTATCATTATCAGCTACCTAAATATACCTATACAAAGACAGTATGAAGTTGTGAAGGCTCCAAAATGGCAAGTATCGCAGAAACAGTTGCCATAGAGGTTACCAGCAAATGCAAACCTTCCAGTCTTTTTTTTTCTCTCCACGTGATACGGTTTGACTCTACCATCTCGCAAAGTAGAATTGTTAGCTCTTTATAGCCCAGCGGCGACCCCTGATCTCATATCCATCAGAAGCTTGATCACCACCTCCCCAGCTGTCCATAGCAGCAGCTGTGCTCACAATTCTGCGATGTTTCTTGCCCTTTGCGACACCACTGTCACTTGTGCTTCCACTTAATAATGGATCATCAATCCCACGAACAGGTATCTCTGGTGTTGCTGCACTCACCCAGTTGTCATCCTGGCTTTTGTTACGCTTATCATTCTTTTTCATCAATTTATCAATGCGCTTCTCCACTGGCCGCACTGCTTGGTGAACAGTGAACTTGAAGTCCTTGATCACCTAAGTTAAAGGAGGGAAGAAAACAAGACAACGCATGGACATTATGCTCACAAACATATTCTGAAAACCCACACAACCCATTAAAGTAATAATAGAATAGAAGAGAACATATTTGACTGTCAAGCTAAGATTTATTCTACTGGTTCAAATAATTCAAAACCCAACCTAATTAATGCTCAGAAAGAAGATTTGGTCCCAGCACTCACATATTCTCCACTGCCAACAACGAAGTCCCGAACACTTTCTTTTATGTTTGTCACGCTTCTCTCATCTGGTTCAAACTGTGGAAGCTTCATTTTGGTAGGCCGGTTGCTTTCCTTAATTTCAAAAGGGTCCACAGGGTCAGAGGATACGTAGTCCCCGAGTACAGAAATGTTTCCAGGTGACTGATTAGCTAAGAGTGCATAGGGCTTGGCTGGGAACACATAGAGGTGAACAACTGAAGCAATGCCCATCTGTCCTGGAGGAAGACATGGTGCTATCAGATATCTACAAATAGGCACATAAACATGAAAGAAATGGATTCTTTAAAGCAAAGGCAAAGATAGATAATAAAAAGTTAAAAACACCCTGGAAGGATGAATACCTCTATGCAAATAATGAAATCTTGAATGCTTGATTTTAACTCCAAGCTCTGGGCTAAAGGACTTCTAAGAAGGCCCAAAGCATACATTATTGCAATCACCACACCTTGCCACCAAGTCAAGAATACTATCGATTTGAAAGAAAGAAACTTAGCCAGAGGCTTTATAGGTGCCAATTCGTCCTTGGTAGCTGTATACCATGCTACTAGACAGTACAGGGCCCAATATTGACTAAAGTTGAGAACTGAAGCAAAGTAAGGGTACCTGCATCACAGATATATGCATTGGGGTTTTAGAACAAAAAATGTAGAAGATGAGATGAAATAACTGATTTAGCCATCTCAACCGTGGTTCATTCATAATGGAAAACAAGCAAATAAGATGTGATTTTTTCCCAATGAAAGCATGACATAGTATAGTGGAGAAACAACTCGCCCCTGCATCATCAGCATCAGGCAGCACCCATATCCCCCAGCCAGCACCCCTCCATCAACCCTATCTCTGGCTCGGCCGCTACCAGAGCTGCCTGCCAAAGGCCTGACAAGCATGAGGAGGGCAGCAGCAATGCCCTCTCAGTCCCCCCCCCCCCCCCTCTCCTGTTGCATTTCGTGGTTTGGCATCGGTGCTATGTCACGGTCGGCCAGATCCACTTTGGGACGTCAATGGCCTGGAGCGAAGATCTGGTGTTGCCTGACATCGTTACCTTCTTGAAGGCTTTGTTAGGCTATTCCAGCTCAGTGACTTGGCAATTTCCATCTGCTTTGATGCCACTCTTTTTCCTTGTTAGCTTTGAGTAGTTGCCCTGATGTTTGGACCAGCATAGTTGTCCCGGCGTGCTTGTCCGGTGAATGCGTAAAGATAGTTGTAAGTAGTGCTCAGTGATGCTCTTCAAGGTAACTTGTAGTGCCAAGTGATTGGATTGTTGGCTTTTGGTCTATGGACCGGAGGTGTCAGATGTGTACTCATAGATATACAGTCGGAGGACCAAAGTTGTGTGGGGATGATTTGTGTACCCCTAGTTGTGTGGTCTACGAATCAAGTTGTTTGGTCCTTTGGGGTTTATACCCATAGTTGTATGGTTTTTTGGCCCAGTTTCCCTTATAAATTAGGCAAATTGTCTTCTCATAATATTTGCAAAGTAAAAATCCTTTGCCATTTTTTTTGAAAGGAAAGGAGCAGGATGCGTATCATGAGGATGACGTGGCAATTGCATTCAACAAATGTAGCTTGTTTTTTTTAGATAAAGGACAAACGTAGCTTGTGCATAAACAAAAACCAATGTAAGGAAGATTTAATCTTCGTATTTGAAGACAGAGAGCCAGAAAGGAAATGATAGTCTTACCCACATCGTAAATTGAATTCTCCATCACAATAAACACCAAAAGGTTCTAGAAGAAGAGATAAGGTAGCTGTGAGGGTCTTTATGATCACCTGCAGGTGCAAAAAGGGCATAAACTAAGTCTTATTTTTTGACTTTTCAAATAAAAGAATTTGCAAGGGCTTGTGGAAATACATATTGGAAGATTCCAAATTTGATAATCAGGTAGAACCGCGTCCCCAATCTCCAGGGCTTCAATACAAAATTTACAGGAAAATGATGGTGTATGATTCCCTTCTCAGAAGCATTATGCAGTAGAGGTTGCCCAGGACCAGAGCCACCTTCCCTCTTTAAAAATGTTATTGTTTTATCTTCCCCACCTACATTTGATCAGACATAATAAACATAAACAAATGAAGAAAACAAAATATGAAAGCTGGAAGTGCACCGAACAACATATATCATGAAGTGTATCAGAAAGGCAAAATGTAAGGGTTTGCTTGTTTTAGCTGCAGATTGTGAAAAGGCACCTTGTAGATTGTAGATTTTAAATGCTGGTGGGAACTAGATTGTAGATTGCTGTAATCTGGTATTGAAATCTAGGGGTTTCTTTTAGCCTTGGATTGTACAAAGAGAGATGATATAAATAGCCTGCCTGCCACTGGACAATATACATTATCTACCAAGCTGTCACAAATATTTTTTACTCAGCAACAGTGCCTCCATTTTGCTAATGCTGCAGTATCGTTATGATGAGCTACCTGATATTCTTAGCATCTGGTGTAATAGATATGATACTAAGATTGCATGCCACCGCACCCCCCCCAACCCACCCCAGGAATTACAACACATTGGTGAGACACCGCGAAGCACAATGGCAGGCCCACAGAGGTATAAAGAAGGTAATAAAAGATTGCATTGTTCAAAATTATGTTACATTCTTGCTTTTGAAATAAAACTCCATGTGCAAAATACGGTGACAGCTAAGAAGTAGAACACAATACTACATGTAGTCTCAAGAAAGCAATGTCTATAGGCATGTAACTTACCTAAACATGCAGTAATATATCTTCCAAAGCAGTACATTGCAAGTGCTTCATAAGCATCGCGTAGGATGCCACAGTAAACACTTGCATTTGGATGTATCAAAGAAATATACTGTTCCAAAAGAAGAACATTAGACATGCTGATTGAGTAATGTAGTACATACATATTGTCTTAGAAGCCTTACCGACTCAACTGCATAACAAGGGACCATGAGAATAACACCCAGTACAAATTTCTGTTCCTGTACAAGTAGAACAGAACGTAAAACAGTGAAAATCATGCTTTACCATGGTTCTGATAAACAGAATTATGAAAAAATAATAATGATAGGATGCAAAAGTAGAAACTAGAAACCTCTGGATTGTTGTATGCTGAGAGATGCTCAAATATCAGGTACATGGAGAGCGAAAGCGCAAGCAGCATGAAGAACCCAGCGACTAAAGTAGCCCATATGGGTGTGGAGTATTGTGCCATCAAGGGCACTAGGAGCCCAAAATTGACCCTCATGGTGACAGACAAACACTTCTTTGAACCGGTATGCTTTCAAAGTCCGTTAGCATCATCCAGCATCACCTTCCTTTAACTAGCAGGCACCTAACATCAGCAAAGCCAACAGCACTGACGAAAGCTGGCACTTCAATCCAAACTAACGGGATCAAACCTCCTGGATCCACACGCCCAGTCTATTATCTGCAATGAGGTCAAATGGTGTGAAATCCTGTCCATGGTCGACGATCCATGCATGAAGCACGAAAACATCCAAACGCAAACAATCTAACATTGTAACTAGTCCCGTAGAGTTGATATGAACTGAATACAATACAACTACATTGAGACCACCAACACGACCAACCTCACCAAAAACCTAGGCAACGAGAAGGGGTTGCAATTGCAACCGACCAAAATTAAACACGAGCCCGCATCAGATCGCTCAATCTCCTCCGAGACGGGCAAGAGAACGCATGACCGCATGAATTTGAAGGAATTGAAGGGAACGGAGGAGCTTGAAGGAAACCTGCGCCGACGACTCGCCCAACCGGCCGCAGGAATGGGTCGCCCCCGTGCCGATTCCCCTGTTGGATCGAGGTGGTTCCAGCGTCGCCGCGCGTGATTTCCGGCGAGACGGACGGCGAGGTGGAGGGGCAAATCGCGAGCGCGAATCGCGACGGCGTCGCCGCCCCCTGTCTCCTCTTCGGACCGCCGGTTTTCGGGAAGGCGACGACGTCACGCCAAGGCTTTTGCGCTGGCGGTAGCTGGGGAACGAGGAGTCCGGGCCGAGCTGACTCTGGACAGGACAGCTTCATGGGCCGCAGCCCACGTTTTGACAGTTAAAACTCGGTCTCTTCTACCGGCCCATAGTTTCAACTTTTCTCTTCAAACCTTAAAACCAACATTGACAGCCAAAATATGATCATGGGAGTTAAAATAGATGAAAAAACCGTGTAAAAAAATTTGATGAAATTGAATTAATTTGACCAAATTTGTAAAGATAAAATTACAAAAAAAAAACACCCACAAGCTAGTTTCTGTAGAAACATGAACATTGTTTGAATCGGCAGTCTAAGATTAAACCCAGATTTTTCTTTGGACTTATCCAATCTCAAAACTTGTAAATTACATGTGCAATAAGTTTGCTACTGAGATAAGATTATCATCCTTTATTTATTTGGCAGTCCAAGGTCAAATTCAGATTTTTCTTTGGACTTATCCAATATCAAAACTTGCAAACTACATGCACAATAAGTTTGCTACCGAGATGAGATTATCGTCGTTTATTTATATGACAGGATCACAACAAATAAAGAGTTCCATTTATCAGCGTTCTAGGCATTCACGGATGTTTCGCGTAAAGAGCAAGCGTCAAACCGGTCTCACCGTTTAGACCTCCCTCGGTTGTGTATCTCGATCATGTGCAATTCAGACGATCCAGCTCTTGCTAGTGCGATGATCAGATTTACTGTACTATAAGTGGTCTCTTTCGTTAAAGTTATGAAGGAGGGTCTGTCTTTTTGTTTAAAAATAGATAAATACTTGATAAGATTTTCAAATCACAAATAGCTTTTTAAAATTCCAAAGAAAAAACTAAAGATAGATTGTGATATAAAAAGTTCAAATAAGAATATTTAGATTTACAAAAACATCTTTAGAAACTTCAAAAAATGAGGTTCAGTTCTAGGAAAATAAGAAAAAAATAGAAAACTCTAGAATTTTTCTATAACAAATGTATATAAACATGTTTTAAAAAGTTTGCATGGCAAGACAGATCTCAAACCCGGGTGATACCACTCGGCCAACTGCGCATCTATGCCACATTTGAGTTCACATAGCACCACTCCACCAATACCAGCGCGAGGTGGCTGCATCAGTCATGTGCCCACGTTCAAATGTCAAATACCCAACTCCGGATTCCCAAACAAGGTTCCAACAACATCAACACCAAGTGAACAACGAAATGAGAGAACATTTTGGACAAAGACTATTGATCCATTTGATTCAGAACTTGTTTTCTTTACAAGGTTCCAATAGCATTCCTGAACAGGACAGTTCGTTATTAGCCGCAGTATAACTGCACGACCTGACCTACCGTCACTCGCCATTCAGGACATAGATAAAAAAAACAGTTAATCATAACTCTCCAAGGATATTCGATGCACTTTGGGCAACATCAACACGATGTTTTCTGCATCTTGTTCACGGAGTATGCTAAAAACTTTAAAAATCCACCCAGTTGAATAGGGCCATTCAACTAGATTGCACCTGAAGGAGGTGGTGTCCCTCCTGACTCCAGCAGGAACTGCGCAGGCAAAGTCTTGGCCGCGCACCCGAACTTGTAGGTACTGTACTTCCTGTGCACGCCAGTGAGCCTGCCGGCTCCAGCCTTCTGGTGAAAGTCTACCATCATCCTCGAGCACTCCCTGAGATAACAGCAAAAGGTACACACAAAGTCAGGATACAGATGCTTGTAAATGCAGTGAGGAACTGACTAGATATGGACTTACAGGAGTTGGTCGCTAGTGTATCTGCTATGTGACTCGCAAACCTTTGTCCAGTGAGGGTAACGATTAATAGCACATTGTGCAGTATAAACCGCAGCAGCAGCCAGATGCGAAGGCTGGTAATTCAGCATTTGGTATTCTACCAAGCAGAGCTCCAGCATGAAAAATGACACTAGCTCAAGCTGCAAGATACAACAGTGGGGCAGTGTCAATCATAAAAACCAACAGATCACTACTATGTTTTGTTTATCCAAGTAGACAAAACACGGATCAGAGTGTAGTGATATTTCACCTGTTTATCTGCATCTGCAGCTTTCAGAAACCTCTTCATGAATACATAAGGTGTTGGAACCGACATGTTGAACTGCAGTGTGTTCAGGATCATCGTTTCCTGCAGAAGATTTTCAACTCTTAGTAAAAAATAACAAATAAATCACTATAAAATATAAAAGAAGACACGCAAAGGTATGCAAAAAGGGAGAAATGATCCGAAAGATTACAATTGTCATGGTGCATTGATGTAGAAAGGATATAATTTTTGGAGTAACAATCTTTGTCTGCTTTAAGTACATGTTATTTACTCACTAAGGTAGTACATGGATATCATGATCAAGTGTACACCATCTTCTAAAAAAGAGAAGACTGTGTGCAAGGATATGCAGAAGTGGGAGAAATAATTCAAAAGATTACAAATTGACCAATTCTGTCATGTTCCACTTATGTAGAAAGGATATAATTACAATTCTGTAGTAAAGATCCATGTCTGCAGTAAGGAAATGTTACTTTTTTTTGCTGATGTAGCATATATGGATCCTAATCTATGATCATTGTATGTTTATAAAAGAACCAAGCATGAATTCAGAGTGAGTGCAAATTGTATTTAGTGGATTACCATTTCTAGAATTTGCCCTTTTGTGTAGGCACGGTCAGAAATGAGCACAAGGTCCTCAACAACTGGAACCGAGACCTCCTCATATTTGCAAGCAAGAAGCATAGCTGTGATTCCAACAAGTTGTAGCTTCTTCCTTGGAACCACTTCCTTTTCCAAGAATCTATCTATTATGTTTACCATAAGATAGAGTGTCTCATCCATCAGATCGAACTTGTAGTGAACCTGGCAAAAGAACCAGCAAAAATATTAAAACATGCAGTTTAAGATCAGAACAATCTGTAAGGTGCATGCGGCGTTTTGTACCTCAATCAGCCAGTCAATCAAAATTGCTCTCATCTTTGAGTTTATATCTTGTTGACTGGACATGTAATCAGGCCTGACACAACTCTTAGCCTAAATAAAGCACCACATTAGTAATACTGAAAAGATAATAGAATCTGCAATAAAAAAAATCCAAGACAGTAAAAGCCTGCTTAAGTCTTTGTGAATGTAAAGATATTGTCGGCAATAAGTTTCATTCTGGTGACCATGATTTGCTTCAAGATACTGCTTTCACAGTCGTATAACAGATGTAGTGGTTCCAGCAGTGTTACACTATTATGTAGTGATGATGATGATTTTAGCGCAGCATAACTTTCCAATGTGTTGCAGATGGCAACTATGGCTGTGAATTAGACCAATGTGCTATATCAGTATCACTCGATTCAAAACATATTGACATTTTTTTCCTATAGATTAGTTGCTTAAAGTGCATATAAGATATGAATCAACGTTAGGCATGCATTTCCACATTATACCATATTGCAGTTAAGATTCTTGTATGAAGTAGAATGATCCTTACAGGTTTCAGGTCTAAATTATTCAGTTTCACAAGGAACTTGTTCATTCTTATAAGCACATTACAGATAAAGCATCTGCGAATTTGAGATATTCATCCAAAAAGTTCAGAATTCATGATTTGAGATTATCTACCAAAAAGGTCTGACAATAAATCACCTCATTTTCTCTGTAGAACTTGTAAAGCTCTTCAACATATTCTGTTGCTGCAAGCGGGTTCCCCGAGTCTGCACTGTCAATATCCATGAGCGATTCATCCTGGTTCATAGTAATGTCCTTGTTCTCTGTCTCACCCTGCATTGCCAAACATAACAGTAAGCCAGAGCCCACCACAAAGATGCCCAAAACCCATCCTTTTCTGAGCAAGATCACAAATCAGAAGCGCACATACCATGTCGATGTCACTATCACTATCGCCCACCGGCTCGTAGAGTTCCACGTCGATATCGACGGTGCCATCGCCGACTGGTTCCTTCAGTTGATCAACTCCAGGTTCCGGATCAGTTGAGATCGGCTGGCATTCAGGTTGCTCTTTGCTCGCCAAGACGGCGGCGAACTTCCTGAACAACCAAAAGCAATACCCAGATCAAATCAAATCAAAGCCTCCAAGAAATGCCAGAGCGTTTCTGTGAAAAAAAAAAAAATGCCAGAGCGCAAGAACAGGTAGCGGCACGCGTTCTAACCTGGTCATGGGCCGGCTGGCTGGCACCGCCGTCTTCTTTTCGTCCCTCCTAGTCCTCCTGAAGAGAAGAAAGGAAGGAACTCGCGGTTAAACAAGATTCGGACCCAAGAAGGCAAGAAGCACGAAAAAGGCACGATCTTGGGGGGCGGGAGACGGAGATTACTGCAGCGTGGGCTTCTTGGCGACGGCGCAGGGGTAGGGGGCAGCCGCCCCGACGACGTTCTTGATGTCCGTGAGCGCGCGCCGGCTCCCCATCTCTGCACAAACCAGGAGATCAGAACGGAACGCGACGGAACAAGCAGTCCAAGAGGGGATCGATCGGCCGGGGCCGCACCCACCTCGGCCGCCCGGCGCCGCGGGCTTCCCCGCCGCCGCCGATGGCCTCCTGTTCTCGTCAGCCGCCCTCGCCGCCATCGTCTTCTTCCCCGACGCGAGCCGACCTGCAACAACACAGCACACGGCGCACGGCGGCGGCGGGTCAGGATTCGATTCAAGAAACGGCCCCCGCCGATCCCCGCGGGGAGAAGAGAAGAGAGCGCGGCGCGGCGAGGCGATTCGTCGAGCGTACGCGTACCCGCAAGAAGGAGGAGGAGGAGACGGATCGGCCGGCCTGTCGATCCAGCCGAGACGCGGTGCCTTATGGACGCAGGGGCAACAGGAGGGAGGATGCGAATGCGGGGGGGCGGCGGCGGCGTTACCCTTAATAATAATAATAACAACAAACAACCAGAGCAACGGCAACGTCTCTCTGGCGGCGGCCTCCCTTGGGATTCCAAGGATTGGAAAGATTTCGGAGCGGGTTTTATTTTGTTTTTGGTTTTTTGTACTTGGAGAGGAGAGAAATTGGAAGAGAGAGCGTTACGGCTGGGGTTTGTCTAGGGCCTGGGATGCGCGAGAGGGAAGGGGGGAGAATTTGAAAGGGGGAAAGCACAGCAGGCCGGCCAACGGCTAGTGGGCCGGACAGCTCGAGAGGGCCGTCTGTAACGGTCGCCTCCGCGTCTCCTCTCCGAACGGGCATGCACGTGCACGTGTGTGTTTCAAACAGATGCGCTCTGCGCGGCTATACACACCGGTGCCGTCCGGCCGACCCGGGCTAGGCTTCCGGACGGTTCGCGTGGGCGGGCCAGGCCTGAGGCTCCGTGCCTCGTCAGTCCCGCTGACGCGTGGGCCGTGGTTCTGTGGTGCGCGTCTCGCGGTGACGCGTGGACGTGTTGGTGTGCGTGGGATCCACTTGTAAGCGGGGGAGCGTGGGCGAGTCCGAGTCGTGTCACTCGTCCGGCACTCGGCTGTGCGCTCTCCCAGTGGACTCCGCTCCAGTGCTCCACTGACCGTGATGCGATCGGACGGACGAGATCGGGTCCACCGGTCCAGTGAGAAGCCGCGAGACGGATGATGATGGGCCCTGATGGCCTTTTTCGTATCTGATTTCTACGCTGGTACATGTTCTAGGGACTAGTTGCATACACCATCTGCACGGATTTGAATAGGGATCAAGGGAACAGGTCTTCATAGTTCCTAGCTTCCAGTGTAAATGGAGTAATTCCTACTTGATCCCTACTAGAATCTGTACAAATTTTCTTTTTGAATGTCAATCTGTACGAGTACATGAGAAAAAGTGATTTTTACGGAAAACCTACTCGACGCTACCAAACGGAAAGCGCATGACTTTCAGATTTGTCATTAAATTATTTGGCAGGCATAGCGCATCGCTGTCACGCTGCTCCAGTATCACTGTCCTGTTGACTGCTTGCCGTTGCGCATGAAGCCATGGACTGATTGATTTGAAACCTAAGCTCTGGGCCGCGCATTATCTGACGGGTATACGTACTGCAACTGCAGTAGTACTATCAGAGTCTGAGACTCGCCCCAATCACTGTCAGCTGCCAATAAATAGAGATCTCCAATAAATACTACTACTACATAGCAGTCAATGATTTTCAGTTCAGTATCCAGTTTAGCAGATATACCATCAACTGTGGTCAACTACTTTGGCATGATTTACGGATTACGAATTCTGGAGCAGACAACCACAATTGCAGCTAGTGCACGAGGATTTTCTTACCATCGACGGCCCTCATTAGGTTTCCTATTGCCCAATGACAAAGGGTTTGAATTCACCCGAGCCATCGCCATAGATTTGCTGCATGCAAATGAGTCGGTCCAGCAAGAAGCCGTTGTTGCACCACCGTCAGTATTCTTTAGGGCGTGCTTGTGGCATGTCACGGTGGCAGAGCATGTGGGTGCCGACGGATGGGGTTCAGAAGGAACCCATGAAGGTCACGTGAAAATCCACCGTTCCACTGGGATCAGAAAATCTTAACAAATCGACAGTCCACTAAACAAGAGCGTCGCCAGAGAGAGGGGATGGTTACCATGGGATTTGTTTGACTGTACGGTCTCCAGCTACAGCATGTGTGTCGACAACGCCACAAACATCACACTTACGGAGTACTCGGTTGTCCCATGTGATCCATTGTGCATGTGCTAGGCTAGAACGAAGCACTGCACACATGCCTATAAAAACTGGCCTTACCAGCACACGGAACGAAAACACAAGCTCATTAGTCAGCAAGACTCTTGGTTGGGTGACACCGTGACACTGTGACACATAAGGCCAGTCTCTTCACCAGGGTGTCATGCACATTTATTATAGCACCACATCAGCAGAATTGCATGTTTTGATTGAAACGAGGAGGAGAGACAAGGAAGTAGTTTCACCATGGTGAAACGGCCTGGGCGACGTTTCCAGGCAATGAAACCGGGTGAAACTCCCCACTGAGCCGTTTCACCAGATGAAATCCTCGGTGCCCGCCGGGAGCACTGTCGCGGGCCTGCTCCTCCGTCGCGCGCGCAGGCCTACTCCTCGCGGCCGCCGCCTCCGCCTGCTCCTCCGTCGCGGCCTCCTCCTCCGCCTGCTGCCCCGCGCGTGGGCCTGCTCCTCTGTCGCTGCCGCCTCCTCCGCCTCGCGCCGTCATGGCCGGGGCTCCACCGCGAGGCTGGGCGAGGGCGCCGCCGGAAGCGAGCCCGTTCCTCCGCGAGGCGCTGGCGCGAGCGCCGCCGGGCGAGGCCGCTCCGCCGCGGGCGAGCGCCTCCGCCACGCGGGGGCGAGGCCGCTCCGCCGCAGGCTAGCGCCTCCGCCACGCGGGCGAGGCCGCTCCGCCACGGGCGAGTGCCTCGCGGGCGAGCGGCGAGGGCGACGCGGGAGGAGATGGTGTTGACACAAAATGTGGCGCACTGTGTCTCACACACAGCAAGCCGGAAAGCCTAGCTTCAATCGGGTGCCCGAGCGTCTGAATCCGGAAGCGTGCCAGTCGATTTGACCTGAAAATCAACAAGGGATAAAACGGTAAGATCATAACTCGGAACGTCTTTGGGTGATACCAGCATAGCTTCCATCTTTACGGCCCCGAAGCCACTTACGACGACACATAGCTATAGAAGCTATCTCGCCAACAGATTGCGCTTCATTCGGCTAAAATAACATAACTGATGTAAATGAACGAACTTGCCGAATACGGTAAACGAAGACATGTTTGAACAAGATTAAATCATCAAAGCATATCAAACTATATCTCAGGTTTAAAGCATCATCAAGCACTAATAACTAAGGATAAGTAACTTATAAATATAAATCTACTAAACAACACATGCATAGGCTACTCCAACTAGTCTGCCGCACGTCTAGCCTTCATAAACCCGTCGAGCATAAACCCAAGCAAGCTAATCCACCGCATGATACCACTCGCTATGAATTTACACCACTCCTTACTACTAGATCAATCCACCGCATGATACAATCTAACAAGAAAGAGCTAAAAGCACGTAATTACCTAACAGATCTATAAATACTCGCTACATGTATAAGCATAACCGTATCGGCAAGATTGCCGAATCGGGGTCCATGAAGAAGGAACAAACGAGTAACATGTAAAAAAGACCTATCGATTAAACCGATCTCTAGTCCACCGGATGACTAGCTCTAGAGTAACCCAAAGACCCGCATCCGCCGCACGATACCCAAATCCGTCAAGGCTTATCTACATCTAACGTGAATGAACCCACAACACGTGACAATCTAGATCGATCTAATTCGGCTATATGAAGTTGATCTACTTGATATCGAATAAACATGAGATTATGACCAAAAAGCCGAAAAGAGCATCAATCTAGATTGGGCAAAAGAGTGTTGACAAATAAATAAACATTAAATAAAACATGCAACACGTGATAACTTAATGAATCTGTTAGATCTTGCCAAATCTAAGAGAGCCGATAACTATCTTTACTCATGTCTTAATCCGCCGCACGATACAAGGCACAAGCAAAAACTTCCCATCATTAAGCTTAAATCCGCCGCACGATACTAAGCAAAACGGATGAGACTACTTGCATCATAATCTAAATCCGCCGCACGATACTAGACATGATAGCAAGGTTGCCGGGACTTACGGAGGTCGACGGATCGATTGGCCCTCTCGAAGAACTCGACGACACGACTAAAAGGACTCGAAGGGTGGCACGTAGCCGGTTGTATTGATTTGGTTGTGAACCCTTATTACAATGGTCGAGGGTTTATATTTATACCCTGAACAGAACATGAGTCCTAAGCACTTACGAACTATCTAACCAAAATTGGAAAGACAAAAACACGCTAACTCTATCCATAATCGGAGCCCTTGACCATCACGACTCCTTCCCTTCTCGATCAGCTTCCCTTTCCTTTTTCCGCCTTCAAACGAAGCGGTTGCCGACTGCTTGGCCATTTGCCGAACACATGGAAATTAGCCGACCGCATATGCATTTGCCGAATCTCTCTCTCTGCCGCTGCGGGTCCACCCGTCATATTCCCGACCAAATTCTCGGTGTTAACACATGCCCCCACAATTTCGAGATAAAAGGGTTTTATTTCGAAATTGACCGTCGCCGCTTTCGCCTAGGTCGGCCACCGCCAACGCCCGCAGCCGCCACTTGAGATCTGCGCCGCTCGCCTTCAATGGCGACGGAGACTTCAACCAACTCCATCATGGCAACAGGAACTCAAGAGGAGCTTCTAGAGGTAACCCTACCTGCTTTCACCCATTCAACAATTTTCTTGAATCATTTTCCAGATGTGTTCTTGATTCATCCGCTTTACTTTTATAAAGGAAATGAAGAACGAGATTTTGATTTCCAATCTTGCTCATCCTGGGTCATTTTTCCTTGGACCAATGGGAGACCCTAATCCGAGGGATTTTATTGAAAAGGAAACTTTGAGGATCCCATTCAAATCTAGGATTGCCCCCTCAAATAGATGGCCGAACACTTTCAAAACTTGGCCCTTCCTTCAATCACAGGATGGCGTGATTGGTACCGTAGGATGCGGTCCAGAACAGCGATTTCGGGAATCACAAGATATTCAACACCGCTTGGAGCTCTCTTTAGCCGATATGCCGAGAAATGACTCCCTCCCGATAGCCGCTTCCCACTTCGGTCCGATGCTATCAACGCTTTCATCTTTGGTCACGGTCCAATGTCGATCACTCGTCGACATCTTCATGATGACCGGTTTAAATATCACCAAGCCAACATACCCATTCAAATTTAAAGGCACCAAAGTGCACGAGAGGTCATCAAATCGGGAGGAGGTTGGGCCAAATATATTCGGACTTATGCTTCAACCGCACCGTGTCTCGATAAAGAGTATAGGGCTTTCATGAACATGTGGTTGTGCGATTCATCTTCTCGTGGCAAATCCAATGAACCCACTTTGAATCATATAGTGATGGTCAAGAATTAGTCCGGTAAATTGATCCCTTTGGGCAAGTATCTCTTAGGAGCAAGTCTACCACATGATGCATCGATTACTATTCAAATGCGTGGTCGGGTGAAATCTCCCGTGTCAATGGTCCATGGTGGCTTGTTCGGATGTGGTTGCAATTATATATGCACCGGATAGTCTCGCTTAATCTCCACAACCTGAATTTTCCCTCAATCAACTATGCTTTGAAGGTGAAGATCCCGAGATATAAATCTTGTCGGACATATGGAGAAGCCGCATCTTCCATTGTCATTGATCTAGACCTTGGCCACCTTTTTAAGATCTTCTACAAGGGATTCAACCACGTAATCTGGTTTCCCTACGAGAGAATGAGAATTTAACTCTCCCCGTAGATTTAGCTATGAGTCAATTTGGCATAGATGATGATTCCAGGGACATTTTTAATTCTTTCATCGGGCCCCGTGCTCGCGCAGAGAATTTCATCATGGTCGGTTAATAAATTCAACTTATGAATTTTACAACCCAAACATGGTTGCCGGGCAGCTTGGACTTGGTCAACCGCCCCCAAGGCCATATTTTTCAAGCATCATCGGACCCGGGGAGTCATTGCTGAATATAACTGAGGCCAACAAAGTTTTCAATCTTGGATGTAAGCTTCCTGTATACGAACCTAATCCTTTGGTGATAATTGAAGCCGCTCATCCTTCATTCACTCTCTCGGTGGCAAGAATGGCATTCTCACATTTTCGAGCACAAGTCCATCCTTTATGCCAAGTTTTAATGCCCTCATTCTCTTCGATGATGAGGTACACGCTTATGGCCACCTTTTACTTCATGTCTCTCGCTTTCTGTTTCTAAACATCTTTTTGAACAGGACAATGCTCCTCCAAGTCCTCCGAGGTTCAATACCGGCAACCCGGCCCTAATGCTTTCCTGGGGCATGATGCTCCAAGTTTAACAAAGTGTTCAACAAAACACCTGCGATGACACGGTGCTCGAAGGACCTTAAAAGAAAAACTCCTTCTTCCCCTGTCAAGGACACTGCAATTCCCAAGAAAACAAGATCAAAGAAAGCTAAGCCACTCCCTCAGGTATGAATGCTTTTGATCCCTTATCTTCCATCTACAAATGCACTTGCATTTATCACTTTCTTTCACCAGGTACAGGCCAGCCCTCAAAGTCCTGGCAGGGTAGTGATCTTGGATAACTCTCCTGGAGCCTCCACTGGTCAAGCAAACACCAATGAGCCCACTAGTAGTCTTGATATGCATCAGGCAGATGACCAAGCAGATGAACAAGGAGAAGCAGCAGAAGAACTTCCTTCTCATCAGGTTGATGAACAAACAGAAATGGAAAAAGACATCCCTCTTCATCAGCCAGGAGAAGCAACAGAAAAAATTCTTCTTCAAGACATACCGGATTCAACTCCTTCGGCAATTCAAGATATATCAACAAGCCATGACACTGCTATCCATGAAACAGCAACTGTGTCAGTCACTCAAAGTCTTGATGCTACTCAGGAGGCTATTGATCAGGCTTTTGCCGAAGAGGTATTATCTTAATCTTTCTCAGTTATTCCCTATTTGAATTAAGCCATTCGGCTAATAAATTTTCTTCTGTCATCAGGGTACTGCTCTTCAACAGGCCAGCTTTTCTCTCATTGCTGAAGAGTTTGCCGATGACGATGAAGTCTCCTCCAATCGGCAATTATCATCAGAGAGTCAGGTTAAATTGAAGGCCATAATTTCATTCTTGGAGAGGGATATTGTTGACCTAACTCGGGAGTCTGACAAAATAAGGGAAATAGCAGAGCCACTTGGCCAAGAACTCCCTTCTGATCTCAAGGATGCCATAAACGCCTTGTCTCATCTTGATGATCATTTTGCCGTTGTCAAGAGGGCACATAAGAATACATCTGACAAGGCTATCTTGGAGACCGACAAGGCAACCGAGAACAACGGTTAAGGAGCTCTACTCGAATTTAAGTCGACCAAACAGTCTTGGGATACCTTGGAGCCGGAGTTGTAAAGTATGAGAGATGAGAGGATCGATCGGCAGCCCAGTTGGCTCAATTGGACGCCAACATTCAATCTCATGAAGCCAAACTTGCTACTCGCCACCTCTTGACTCGGCTAAGACCAAGATAAGCTCCCTTGTCAAAGAGACCAAGCAAATCAAGAGCAGATCATGACGAGATCCAAAATTCTGAAGTTGAAGACAAGAGAGCCCTTGACGAGGTCAACGAAATCAAGACCGACGCCCCGAATGTCATTAACTCTTATTTGAGTGTATAAACCTCCGGCTTGTATGATGACATACGTAAATATTATGCTCTGAATGTACCATACTTCTTCAACATTTTACCCCTTTTGATTTAATATTTTGTTTTTCTCTTTCTTCTCTGCTTCTGTTATTATTCGGCTGTCCCTGTCACGACTGTACCCATTGATGTGCGTACCAGCCGAATGTAACTGTTGCCGTCTCAAGTGTATGCTTTAGCCGAATAGCCCTCATTAGCTATTTAGCCGACCGAGCGTATGGTAACCGAATCGCCGGTAGTGATGGGCTCGGCCCAAATCAACATCGGCCCATAGGTGTGGAAACCCTATCTTGTCGCTTGGCTTTCCCGCGAGCTCGCCACGGCTCCCACGTTCATAAATAGGACCGCGACTCCCATCATCATCACATCAAGCACAAGCAGTTGCTATCATCTCTTCCACTTCCTCTTCCACCCCGATCTCAAAAAACTCTCACCACCACCGATGGCAAGCGGCGGCGATCAGAACAAGCGTCCCCGCCCAGACGAGGCGGAGGGGCGCAAAGAACCGGCGCCGGCGGTGAGATCTTCAACCTTTAGAGTTGTACTTGCTTGATAGCTTTTACCCGATCTCGAGTCTCTCCCCCTTGCGGTTGTTTATCTTCTTGATCCATTTCGGGGTACCGGATCGCCGGCGACTATGCCGCCAACTTCCGAGGCGGGTCGCCCGGCCGGCACTCACACTCCTCCTTCGCGCTACCGCTCCCGCTCTCCGCGGCGGATGCGGCGGAGGGAAGCGGCCGTGGTGGCCGCCGTCACGTAAGAGATAACTTCCCCATCTCGTTTGTGGTTTCTTTTTCTTATTTAGCCGATCTTGATTGCACCTTGTTTGTAGAACGGCGAGGATCGGCACCGGCCAATGGCGTTTTTACGGGTGCCGGCCGCGGCGTTCGATGCACTCCCCGGCCGGCTCCGGCTCCGGCCCGGCTCCTGCTCCTGCTCCGGCGCCGGCTTCTGCTTCGGCTTCGGGGTCCTCTTCCTCGTACCGTCCTATATGGGACAGGAACGACGAGGAGATCCCGGCGTATACCCGCTACGACGCCGCTGCATACCACCGCGAGAGGGACGAGGCGATGGAGCTTCTTGGTGAAGAAACCAAGAAGTTTGGGATCGCCCAGCTGGAGTTGGAGGACAACTGCCGGCAGCTGAGCGAGGCCATCACCAGTATTTGCTCTTCAACAATTGCCTTCGATTCCCGTTCTTCCCGATTCCTCTGCTCACTGGTCTATCTTATGTTTCTTTGCAGACCTCACCGCGGAGCTGGACCGCCTGAAGGTGGCGGCGACGAGGGTGGCCGATCAGGTGAACGCCAGAGGACCGACCGTGGCGGATCGTCTGGAGGCGGTGCCTGATCAGATTGATCGGGCAGCCCTTCATGGTGTGCGCCTCGGCACTTCCTCGGCTCGCGGGGATGTCGTCCCCGGACCGGGGACGACTACGCTCCGATGCCGACCGGCTTCTGGGGCGGGCTTCCCCACGAGGTTGACGGCATCGAGGGCCTCCTGGTGGCGTACGATGACCATGCCAACGCCATGGCCAACGCCACCAACCCGGAGTCCGTCCTCAACAAGCTCTTCAACGCTACAAAATTTTAATGAAGAATGTTGGTCTTCTTCTTGTTCTTGCTTGTTTGTGATGGTGTTCATCTGTCGCATTTGCTTTTTGCAAATCTTTCCTTAGCTAGAACTTGACTGCAACACTCTTCCCGAACGAAATCTCCCGAATCACATGACATCACCTTAGCCGATTAGATCTCGGTCCTGTTCCACAACTTGACGGTTTGTAGCGTAGCACTTCAATTCACTTTATCTTCTCCCGATAAACCTACCAAATAGAGATAAAACTGTTCACTTATACTTTAAAAATTGGCTAAAGGCGATACAACCGTATCGGCTATTTCTGTTCTCAAGATGATACACACGATATCGGCTATTTTTGCACTAGAGGCGATACAATAATATCGGCTATTTTTCTCCAACTTCTTCCCTTTGTTCTGAAGGCGATTTTATTCAATCGGCTATCCCACGTTTACGTCATAGTCACAATTAAGATCCAACTTCGACACTTGGATAAAACTTCTTAAGATATCTGCCATTGATGGCTCTAGTAAGTTCTTCTCCAAATAACGTCTTCAATATATACGCGTTACCAGGTGCACAACTGACAACCCGAAAAGGTCCTTCCCAATTTGGTGACCATTTGCCAAATGTCTTATCCTTTGTGCCAATTGGTAATATCGTTTTCCAAACCAATTCTCCTTCTGCAAATTGCTTAACTTTAACTTTCTTGTTGTAGTACTTGGCAACACGCATTTTATTCCTCTCGATGTTCTCCAAAGCTTTAAGACGAATCAAATGAAAATCTTCCAATTCATCCATCATCAAATCCTTATAATCTTTTTTCTCACAGTCCTTTTGTAACTCAATTCTCCTTGATCCTGATTGCAACTCCCAAGGCATTATAGCATTATGTCCATAAACCAATTCATATGGAGATGCTTGTGTGGATCCATGGCAAGCCATTCGGTAAGCCCACAATGCTTCATTAAGGATCAAGTGCCATCTCCTTGGCTTCTCATCGATCTTCTTCTGGATAATCTTGATCATGATCTTATTTGACGCCTCTGCTTGGCCATTGGCTTGTGCATAATAAGGAGAAGAATTATATAACCTTATCCCCATACTTTCGGCAAAGTCACAAAACTCTGAAGAAGTGAACTGAGTCCCCTGATCAGTTGTAATGGTCTCGTGGGATCCCAAACCTATGAATTATATGTTCTTTGACAAACTGACCATATTTTCTCGATGTGACTTTTTTCAAAGGGATAGCTTCAACCCACTTTGTGAAATAATCGGTAGCTAATAATACAAACTTGTGTCCTTTGCTAGATGGAGGATTGATCTCGTCCAATTAAATCTATACCCCATCCTCTAAACGGCCATGGTTTGATTATTGGGTTCGAGCGAGATGCAGTGTGCTCTTTGAACATTACCAAATATCGACAATCTCGACACCCTTTGTAATATTCAAAGCAATCCTCCAACATAGTCGGCCAAAAGTACCCCGTCCTTCTATTATCCACTTCATTCGGTAGGCGGGCGATGTGCACCACAAGCTCCTTCATGAACTTCAAACATAATCTTCTTAGCCTCTTCTTGACTCAAGCACTTGAGCAACACTCCATCTATAGACTTGTGGTACAACCGATCATCAAGAAGTACGAATTTAAGGGCCTTATACCCGAGTCTTCGGAAACTTTTTGAGATGGATCTTTCGAGATAACCGATAATGTCACTTCTCCAGTCATCATTTATCCGATCAAAATTGAAAGCACCTTCTTCTCGCCGCATAGACTTCATGATTTTCCCGATATCCGTATGCGGCTTGAGCTAATCTATTTGCTCCTCCATTGTGCTCTCTGGGTATATGATGCAAAATCACTACGAAAAGCTTTTCAAAAGTTCCCGACATTGCTCATGATATTCTTGCAATATATCATTCTTGCATTCATATTGCCCCGTCGTTGATTGATCACCAACTCGAGTCACCAAATATTTCGATAGCAACAGCTTTCACTTCTATTAACAAATTAAGCCCTCTAAGCAAAGCCTCATACTCGCTTGATTGTTAGTGACAGGATATTCAATTAAAAAAGCAAACTCAAATGTTTTCCTCGTGGGGATATCAAAAGAATACCAAGACCACCACCTTTGTCACATGATGATCCATCAAAAAATAATGCCCATGGGGCAATGTTAATCATATCAACCGATAAATCACGATGTTGAGTAATAAAATCGGCAATTGCCTGTCCTTTCACTGCTTTTGCCGACTCATACTTTAAATTAAACTCTGACAGTGCTAATACCCATTTGCCGATTCTTCCATTTAAAATCGGCATTGACAACATGTGTTTAATTACATCAAAACTAGATATCACCACACATTCGGCATTTAACAAATAGTGCCGAAATTTGGTGCATGAGTAATAAACACACAAACGAGCTTTTCTATAGCCGAATACCTTATTTCAGGATCTAGCGGTTTTCGGCTAAGGTAAGCTATTACCCTCTCTTTTCCATCAAACTCTTGCATAAGGGCCGATCCTATTGTTAGGCTATCGGCCGCCACATACAACTTGAAAGGCTTTTCAAGTTGTGGAGGTACCAACACCGGTGGTGCCTTCATATATTGCTTGATCTCATCAAAAGCCTTTTGTCAGATGTCACCCTGCACAAATTTTTAATCGTTCTTGAGCTTCAACAATGGAGAGAAAGGCAATACTCTTTCTGACAAATTGGATATGAATCTCCTCACGAAATTGATCTTGCCCAGCAATGATTGCAACTCTGTAAGGTTAGTTGGGGGCACAATTTTGTCTATTGCTTCCATGCTCTTTTTCCCAACTTCTATCCCTCCTTTGTGGATCAAGAACCCCAAGAACTCACCAGCCGAGACTCCAAAAGCACACTTATTTGGATTCATCTTTAAACCATGTTTCCTCGTGCACTCCAGAGTCTTTCTCAAATCGGCTAAATGTCCTTCATGATCTCTGGATTTGACTACCACGTCATCAATATAAATCTCTACAATTTTGCCGATCAACTCGTGAAAGATATAATTCATGGCTCTCTGATAAGTTGCACCAGCATTCTTCAATCCAAATGTCATCACTATCCATTCAAATAATCCAATATGACCAGGACATCGAATGCGTTTTTGCAATATCTTCGATCGCCATAAAAATCGATTGTAGCCGCATTGCCATCCATAAAGCCGATGACTTCATACCCTGTTGTTGCATCCACTAGTAAATCGGCAACTGGCATTGGGTAACCATCCATGGGAGTAGCTTTGTTGAGATCTCGAAATCTATGCATACTCTCATCTTTCCATTCTTTTTGTAGACAGTACTATGTTTGAAATCCACTCGCATACCTGCATGGCCGAATAAAGTTTGCTTCAATCGGTCTTTCAACTTCTTTCTTTATATCGGCCAATACCTCCTCTTTATAGATTTTTCGTGGAGGTTGTTTGAAAGGACGAAATCCAGGTTTTATAGGCAACTTATGTTCAACTATTGATCGATCCAATCCAGGCATTTCGTGTAATCCCAAGCAAAACAATCTTTGAACTCCTTCAAAGAACTCTATTAATTTCAATTTATATTCTCGGGTCTAAATTTGCACCGATATACATCGGCCTTGACTTTGTATTATCACCAACATTGATCTCTTCTAACTTGTCGGCCGACATGAAACCACGGCCCACTTGTCTTTGTTGCCATCGATTGGATTGCCCATTAAAAGTTCTTGTCGAGCCGATTTGCTTGGATCGGCCGTTGATCTCTATCGAACACATTGACAGGACCTTCTTTCCATTTCTTACCCGAAAGGCAATCTTGTCCATCGTACTCCCAATAAGCGGGCTCGGAAGTTGCAACACTCACTTGAATCATCGGCTTGAACAATCTCTACATCATCTCCTATCCACCGAATAAGAATTTGATGCATAGTTGAGGGTACACAATTAGCATGGATCCAGTCCCTTCCAAGAAGCATGCTATATGCCCCCTTGCCATCAATGACAAAGAAAGTAGTGATCAAAGTCTTGGATCCAATCATCGGTTCCACATGTACTTGCTCCACGAGTATCGAAGCATTGCCGACAAAATCTCTAAGGATCATGTCGATCGCAACAAATCCTCACTTGTCATACCAAGCTTTCGAAAGTAGCATAGGGCATAATATTGATAGCAGCCCCTCCATCAACAAGCATCTTGGTTAAAGGCTTGCCATTGACATATCCCTTCGGGTATAATGGTTTCGGATGACGGTTTTTAATCGGCTTATCAAAGACCGCTTTGCCGAGTCAACACAAGTTGAGCCATCGGTCTCGGCATTCGCCATCAAAGTCTCGAGTACACTTCATCTTGAACTTCTTGATCTTCGGGGGCTCTAAACTCCAATGGGATAAAGAACACCATGTTAGTATCGGCCGAAGGACCCCGTCCATCATCCTTTTTCTTAGGACGCCACACTTGGTTTCTTTTCGGCTAATTCTGCTTCTTCACTCTTGATTCCTCAAACGCCGAACTCTTCTCTTCCGGCTTTTCCTCAAACCAGGAGGGCACCATTGACCTCTTTGCCACCCGTATGAGCTCTCTTCCGCATTATGGGCACTGCTTTGTGAGCCCAAGCTTGGTCTCGCAAATCTTTTCCTCCGATGTCCATCAAAACTGTTTATTTTTAGGCGCCGATCGTTCTCGGAACTTTCATCCCAAGTCTATCATGAACGGGACGGTTGACTCGAGATTGCCCGTACTTTGAATATTGATCACCGCATTCGGGGCAATTGTTCCCGGCGTGCAACTTCAAGCCTTCATTCCAACAAGAAATGAAGAAGGAACAGGTTCCAATGCGACGCTCTTGTTCTCTCCCCGTACTCTTCTTGTTCTCTTTGGCGCACCTCTCGCCTCATATCTTCGACGCTCTACCATGAATCTGCGTTCCTCTTCAATGTACTGCTGCTCCTCATCATACTCCATCTCCTTTTCCCTCTGCCACTTATTCAACAAGTGTTGTGCTGTAACTCTGCGCTTTGACTCAGCGTGTATTCGGCAATTTCCCTTAGCTGCATCTGAAGTCTGTGAAAGTCCCTAGTTTGGTTTTGGCTAATTGATGAAACCTAGGACTAACCTTGTTTATCTAAGTGGTTGATTTAGAGAAAGGTTGTCCACATGATGAGCTTATTGCATATGAAGCATGACACGTGTCATGTGATCAAAGATGAAGATCAAGACGATGCTTGGCTCCATGGACCGGTGTTGAAGGTGAAGGGCTAGTCAAGGCTTAGGGAGTGAAGGACCATGCGATGGTGAAGCTCGGGCAAGACTAGGCGCCGATGGACCGATGCACGGTGAAGGGCAAGTGAAGTCGAGGTCGATGGATTGAGACGGTCACATGATGGTGTAAAGCGTTCATATCATTTGGAGGAACAAATTGGGCTCAAGGCAAAGGTATAACCGATAGGGCCATTTTGTTTTGCACTCAAGACACCATAGATGGTGTGAGTGGTTTAGGATCGATAGCCGCACTATTAAGAGGGGAAGTCTTATCGGCTATTCGACGCACGGGTGCCACTAGGTGAATTCATGAAGTGCATTGCATGTAGGACCTAGTGAGCTAATCTAACCTAACCTTTGGGAAATGATTGTGAAAAGCTAACACACAAGCACATGGAGATGTACACTTGGTGGTGTTGGCACATTTACAAAGGTGGCGTTTGGGCGCACTGTGGTTTGCAGGGTAGAGATGGGTTTGGGTCCCTCTATTGGATGCATATTCTCTATTGCGCCGGATGCAAAATTTGGTTGAAATCATGCTATCTTTGATGATCAAGTTGGTATACTTGTTGGATAGCATGTTGGAGAAGTTGGTGTCACGACACGGCGACGAAAGACGGAGGCTGCGCTGGGCAGGCGCCGGACGCCGGGCGGACGCGTCCGGCCGGCGGGCGGCGGACGCCGACCCGAAAAGTTTCGGTTTTCGGCCGTTCGGCCGGCGTCGGGCGGACGCGGCCGGACGCGCGCGGCGGACGCAGAGCGGTTACTGTGCTGCGTCCGGCGCGTGTTGCGGCTCGGCGCGGAGCAGGGGTTCTGACAGAAGGCGGCGGACGCGCAGGTGCCGCGTCCGGCGCACGCCGGACTCGGAACAGAAAGTTCCAGAGCGCGGCGTTGCGAGCGGACGCGGGCGCCGGACGCGCAACGGCGAGCGCCGGACGCCGCGCCGGACGCCGACGTGGCGGCACGTGGTTGGCCGCGGCGCCAACGGTCGTCTGGGGCGCGCGCGGCTGAGGCGCCGGACGCGTCCGGCGGCCTGCGGCGGACGCGTCCGGCGCAGTAAATTTGCGCCCCCGAGGGGGTAACGGCTAGTTTGAAGTGTTGGGTCTATAAATGGATGGGAGGCCGGGCTTGGCTCCCTCTCTTGCCCATTTCTACTCACTTGCTCATCCTTTGTGCTAGAGAAACTCTCTCCCTCTCATCTCTCTTGCTTGTTGCTCATCCAAAGTGAGATTGAGAGATCACCTAGTGCATTGCATTGCTTGAGAGCATTCTAGTGGCACTTGTGGGTGGTTTAGCCGGTGGATTTCTTGTTACTCTTGGAGAGTACCGCTCCTAGCCGGCTTGGAGATTGTTGGAGGCGTTGGCAAGAGAAGGTGATTGTTCTTGGCCACCTCCGGTTGATTGTGAGAGGTTTGAGCTCACCTCGTGGGGATCACGAAGAGCATCCTAGTGGATTGCGCATGTCGTTGAGTACCTCGCTTGAGAGTGGTGTCTTGCGGTGCCTTGCGGGGCGAGCCTTGAGGGGCTAGTGACTTGAGGGTCACACCGAGGAACCATCTAGGTGTTGGTCGACACAACGGGTGACGTAGCTTGGCGGTGCCCAAGTGAACATCCGGGGATAAATCATCGTGTTCATCTTGTCTCCCGGTGATTGGTCATCATCCTTTGTGTGTTGCCGATTGTGATTGATTGTTCATCTCCTTGGTGATTGTCAACCTCGACTCGACACGTCGGTATAACAAGCTCCTACCCTCTCTTGTATTACTTTGATTACATTCTTGCAAAGTAGAATTGCTTGCGTGGTCGGTCGGGAACCACATCTTGTGTAGACTAAATCCCGTGGGTAGAATTGCTTGTGTGGTCGGTCGGGAACCACTTCTTGTGTAGACTAAATCCCGTGGGTAGAACTCTTGATCACTAGTGGTAGCTTTTGTGTGTACTAGTGATCACCTACTAGAATTGCTTGGATAGGAGGCTTGCAACATCTAGTAGGCTAAGCATAACTTGCTTTCCGCCGTTTGTGTATCTAACGAAGTTTGCTTAGTGAGTTTGTAGAAATTTTTATAGGCTATTCACCCCCCTCTAGCCATCTAGGACCTTACAAGTGGTATCGGAGCCGAGGTCACCGTTTTAGTGCAAGGCTTAACATCCTACGGTGTTAAGATGGCTCAAATTGTGTTCAACCATGTTGGGGGCAAACCACCTATGTTTGATGGAGTTAGTTCTTTTGATCATTGGAAGAGAAAGATGATCATGTATCTTGGTTCAATTCAAGAGAGAGTCTTGCAAGTCACTTTGCATGACTATGCTATACTTGATCATGATCACCTCACCGATGAAGATAGAGCCAACATCACATGCAATAGAATGGCTCTCAACACCCTATACAATGGCATTGATACAAAGGTGTTTGAGGGGATCAAAGATTTGGAGCTTGCTAGTGAAGTATGGACAAGGTTGGGTGAGACCTATGAGGGCACCAAGGTTGTGAAAAGTGCCAAGTTATATGGACTCAAGAGTGAGTTCGAGAACTTCAAGAAGAAGGAGGATGAAACAATCATTGAAATGTTTCATCGCTTGCAAGTGATTGTAAATGATATCAAGAGTTTGGGGCACAAGACAAAAGATGAAGATTTTTGTCACAAGTTCTTGATTTGCTTGCCGAAGAGCTTCAAGATGTTGAAGCTAATGCTACAAAGAGATGGGCTTGAAAACAAGAAGCCAAATGATTTGCTTGGGGAAGTCTTGACATATGACAAATTTGATCAAGATGATGAGAAGGTGGAAGAAGAGAAGAAGAAGAAGACCGTGGCATTCCAAGCCACATCCTCCAAGGGCAAAGCACCAATCTTTGAAGAAGAAGAAACCAATGAGGAAGATGGTGACTTTGAGATTGATGATGAGGCACTTGCTCTTGTGGTGAAGAAGATGGGACACATGTTCATCAAGAGAAGAGGCTTCAAGAGGAACAACTTCAAGAAGCAAGAGCAACCAAGAAAGTGCTTCAATTGTGATAGCACCGAGCATCTACAAGCCGAATGCCCATATGAGAAGAAGAAGAACTACAACAAGGGCAAGTTTGAGAAGAAGAAGCATGAGGCCAAGATGACACTCAAGAAGGGCAAGAATGGTGCATTTGTGGTCACTTGGGAGAGTGACAATGATGATGAAGATGAAGATACAAGCAACAAGGCTATGGCTTCCATCGCCATCAACAAGAAGCCTTCATTATTCTCTTCATCACCATCGTGCTTCATGGCCAAGGAAACCAAGGTACAATATGATGATAGTGATGATGATAGTGAGATGGAATATGCTCACGATGTTGATAATATTGATGATGATGATGAACCTTCTAAGGATCAATTATATGACTTGATGCAAGAAACTAGAGATATAGCTATTGCCAAGGAAAAGGAGTGCAAGAAGCTTTCAATGAAAGTAGCAATACTTGAGAAAACCCTAGGTGAGCTTATGACCACTCATGAGTGTCTAGTGGAAGACCATGAGAAACTTGGTGATGCTCATTCTAAGCTTGAAAAGGCTCACTCACTTCTACTTGAGCAACAAGCAAAGAAAGTGGTGGTTGCATCATGTGACATAGGCCTTACTTGTGACATCATTGATGAGTCATTTTATCAACCTATCATCATGACAAATGCTAACCCTTCTTGTAGCACATCATCCACCACCACCACCGACTCTACCTCTACTACTAGTGATGGCTTCACTTGTGAATAGCTCCATCTTTGCTTGTACCGATCATCTCTTCCCCTCCAGTTGGCTTCCCTGAAGATTGCTGAGTGTTGAAGTACACTGGTCCAGCAAGCTCTCCAAATTTTTCTTCAAAGCGCTTGTCAACCGCTTTGGACCAAAAGTATCGCCATGATTTTGCGGAAGGTGCCCCGGAAAAGGCGTGTTGTGATTTAACATAGTGTCTCCCACGGCTTTGTAAATGGCTCCAACTACCCTCTCGCATCTCCTCCTCGTCGCAATATCGATCGACCGACGAAGTACTCGTGGCGTTGATTGCTTGACGATCACTCGCCACTCTTGTTCTTGGAAAAAGACATCATACATTTCGCGATCTTGTTCCATTGCTTGCTCTACCATCCGCGTTGCTTTGGCGCGGCTCGTCCATGGTCACGTTTAGAACGTGATCGTTGTCAATTTTTGATCCCATCCTAGATCGAGAAGTGGTCCCACCGGCGTGCCAAAAAGTGTGTTGACACAAAATGTGGCGCACCGTGTCTCACACACAAGAAGCCGGAAAGCCTAGCTTCAATCGGGTGCCCGAGCGTCGAATCCGGAAGCGTGCCGCCGATTTGACCTGAAAATCGACAAGGGATAAAACGGTAAGATCATAACTGGAACGTGCTTTGGTGATACCAGGCAGTTCCATCTTTACGGCCCCGAAGCCACTTACGACGACACATAGCTATAGAAGCTATCTGCCAACCGATTGCAGTTCATTCGGCTAAAATAACATAACTGATGTAAACAGAACGAACTTGCCGAATACGGTAAACGAAGACATGTTTGAACAAGATTAAATCATCAAAGAATATCAAACTATATCTCAGGTTTAAAGCATCATCAAGCACTAATAACTAAGGATAAGTAACTTATAAATATAAATCTACTAAACAACACATGCATAGGCTACTCCAACTAGTCTCGCCGCACGTCTAGCCTTCATAAACCCGTCGAGCATAAACCCAAGCAAGCTAATCCACCGCATGATACCACTCGCTATGAATTTACACCACTCCTTACTACTAGATCAATCCACCGCATGATACAATCTAACAAAAGAGCTAAAAGCACGTAATTACCTAACAGATCTATAAATACTCGCTACATGTATAAGCATAACCGTATCGGCAAGATTGACGAATCGGGGTCCATGAAGAAGGAACAAACGAGTAACATGTAAAAAAGACCTATCAGATTAAACCGATCTCTAGTCCACCGGATGACTAGCTCTAGAGTAACCCAAAGACCTGCATCTGCCGCACGATACCCAGTCCTGTCAAGGCTTATCTACATCTAACGTGAATGAACCCACAACACGTGACAATCTAGATCGATCTAATTCGGCTATATGAAGTTGATCTACTTGATATCGAATAAACATGAGATTATGACCAAAAAGCCGAAAAGAGCATCAATCTAGATTGGGCAAAAGAGTGTTGCAAATAAATAAACATTAAATAAAACATGCAACACGTGATAACTTAATGAATCTGTTAGATCTTGCCAAATCTAAGAGAGCCGATAACTATCTTTACTCATGTCTTAATCCGCCGCACGATACAAGGCACAAGCAAAAACTTCCCATCATTAAGCTTAAATCCGCCGCACGATACTAAGCAAAACGGATGAGACTACTTGCATCATAATCTAAATCCGCCGCACGATACTAGACATGATAGCAAGGTTGCCGGGACTTACGGAGGTCGACGGATCGATTGGCCCTCTCGAAGAACTCGACGACACGACTAAAAGGACTCGAAGGGTGGCACGTAGCCGGTTGTATTGATTTGGTTGTGAACCCTTATTACAATGGTCGAGGGTTTATATTTATACCCCGAATGTAACATGAGTCCTAAGCACTTACGAACTATCTAACCAAAATTGGAAAGACAAAAACACGCTAACTCTATCCATAATCGGAGCCCTTGACCATCACGACTCCTTCCCTTCTCGATCAGCTTCCCTTTCCTTTTTCCGCCTTCAAACGAAGCGGTTGCCGACCGCTTGGCCATTTGCCGAACACATGGAAATTAGCCGACCGCATATGCATTTGCCGAATCTCTCTCTCTGCCACCTGCGGGTCCACCTGTCATATTCCTGACCAAATTCTGGTGTTAACAGATGGTGCGGCCTCCTCCGTCGCGACGTCCTCCTCCGTCGCGAGCCGCCGCGGCCCGCCTTCGCCGCGCAGTCCTCCTCCGTCGCGAGCCGGGCTCGTGCGGTCGTCCGTGGTTCCGGTGGGGAATAGAGAGGAGGAGAGAGGCGGTGGGACCCACGGCAGGTAAAAATAGCAAATGAAACCATGCAATGAAATAATGCACTGAGAAAGATCCATGTTTCATTTACAATTTCATGTTATTAGTAACTGTGACATGAAATGATGCATTGAGACTGGCCTAACAAACCAGCGGACTGCAGCCAACTAGTTACACCGAGCCCCAATTCGCCTCTTTTAGTTTCCTCCCCCGCCATGTGTAGCACCAACTAACCTAGTTATATATATTAACATGGATATGTACAATATTTTTGAGTAAAGTCCAGTAGCGGTACCCGAACTTGCGCTGCTGTGTAAGCCGGTATCCAAACTTGCAAAATGGGCGGGTTTCAAACCAGTCTAATCGGGTGTGGGCGCGTATGCAGGTTATGCAATAACCCCCTGCGCTGTGTTTTAGCCTGTGTACAGTTCAGTTACGTGCCGCCGCAGCCCCCGTCTCCGCCGCGATCGGCCTGGCTGCCGCCGTGTCCGTCTCCGTTCCCTCGGTCTGTTGTTTACCTCGATGTATTAGCCGTTTCGTTTACTGAACAAGGCTATACTGAACCAGTAATGCATTAAGTTTACTGAATACGGAAATGCAACTTTTCTGAACGAGAAATCCATTCAAGCACAAGCACACATATAACTGCAGAATCATAGGCATTTAACTGCATCATCCTACAATATTCACCTGCCAAAAGTATTTGTGCATCGTAACAGTTTGATGCTAAGTTGCTAACAAAAATTGCATGCCGCAAGACACTACACTGCGGGAACATTTGAATTGTTGTTGCCTTCCTGACGTCCTTCCAGTTCCAAGTTCCCAGATTTCCTTGTAGCCTTGGATTTCTTCTTAGTTTCTCCCGCATCTGTTTTTGTAGCTGGTGGCTTCCTCTTCGTACCTCCTGCTGCCTTCCTCCCAGCCTTTTTTTTTTTTTTTGATCAAACATACCTGTATTAAAGGTTAAGGAGCGTACAAAGACCGTACAAGTACAGGTACATCAAACAAGGATACAGAGGACCACTGTCCACACCAAAGCAAACCAAAGCAGAGGTGACCAAATCCACCGACGCCATCACCGGCGCCTGCAAATCCGGCCACCGCCACCATCCCTAAGCTGGAAGAAACTCCATCGCACTGTGGCTTTGAACTGAGCCGGAGTAGACACTCGTAAAACGAGATATACCATCGGTGACCGCCCAATCGGCCGGGGCCGCGCCCCAAGCTTCTTCCAGCTAGAACCGAAGCTCGCCGACGACGACAACCGCCACCGCGGGAACTCGAGCTTGGTCCATCCTCCATCCAAACCGCCGAGCCACGCTTCCTCTCGCTTTCTTGCATCAAAAAGCCGGCCGGCTCGTCGCCTCGCGGACACGAAGACGAAGAAGCACCGGCGGGACTCCCGTACAGAACTCCCCACAAGGAGCACCACCTCCACCGACTCGCCGTCGTCGCCGGAGCGGAGCGCCAACGGACGAGGAAGAGTCCGAGAGGACCTTATTCCGCCGCGACGCCGCCGCCATCGCCTCGCCGGCGCCGTCGAAACCTAACCCTAACCCTAAACCTAGGACCTACCCTACCCACCGGCGAGAGACCGGCGGTCCCCGCCTCCTCGCGACGCCCCGCAGGCCGTCGGAGGCGGAAGGGACCGCCAGCTCCGCCGGCGGCGACCGGAGGACCCCCTCCCGCCTCTCGCAGCTGTAGATGGGGAGGAGTCTTCGAGAGAGAGCGAGGAGGAAAGGGATCTTCTCGGGTCGGATCCTTCCTCCCAGCCTTGGTGCATGTTGTCAGTGTTTTTGGCCTCTCGACTGGTTGGTTCTTCAGTATGAACTGACTGTCAGGTAAGGGTCCAATGGCTTGTGACTGCATTGTACCTACAGTCGACTGCATAACAAATTGGCAGTGAGAATAAGCCATTTAGATGCGCATATCCTCAAATCCCATTCTTTCTGGCAATCATGTCTACCATAATATGTCTTCACTGCAAAAGATTCCACTCTGCTATTTCAGGGGCACCCATCCGCACAATGAGCCCTTACTCCTTTCTACGGATCATTGTTTGCACCTTCACAACTGTTGGTGAGCCAGAGACTGCCTGACAGGACTTGGGCGCGCGATTCACTGCAGCCAGTGTAGGCATGTCATCCCAGGCCATTGCAGACTTCGTTTACCTTTGGAACGCCGTGGATAGCTATCAACTCACAGACCAGCCGGACAGGACTGTTTGGCGCTGGACGACGGACGGCGTCTACACCGCCAAATCAGCGTATGAGATGCTCCATCGGGTTCAATCGGCTTCCCCCGGTACAAGCCGATTTGGAAGACCTGGGCACCAATGAAGGTCAAAATCTTCTTGTGGGCGGCTTTGCGGCGCGAGCATTGGACGGCCGATCGTAGGTGCCGACACGGCCTACCCTCACACACAAGATGTTTCCTGTGTGATCGGGCGGACGAATCCATAGATCATATCCTCGCAGAATGCTCCGTGTCCGAGAAGTGTGGTTCTTTGCTCTACGTGCACTCGGCTTAACTCTCCCTAAGCAACAAGAACAACCATCTCATGGTGGCGACGGCCGCGCCCAAGTCCCCCGGCAAGCGCAGAGGTATGAGCCTGTTCGCTCTCATCTCATGGCAATTGTGGAAGGAAAGGAATGTGCGCGCCGGAGGTGCGACTTGCTCGATCCAGGAGATGCTCCAGGTAATCAAATTGGAAGCAGACCGTTGGATTCTTGCAGGAGCAGTCAAGCTCAGGGAGCTGGCGGAGCGTTAGTACCTCATTGATGGATGGAGGTCGTTTAGAATGGTTATTTTCACTTTGTAATTACAAAGGTTTATTTTTGGTTTAGCCGGCAACGGCTCTTTGTAAAAAACTTTTATTTATTCCCCTTCTAATACAAAGATACGCACCCTCTCGTGCGTATTCGAGAAAAAAAAAATTGTTTGCACCTTCAGCAAATGCTGTACACCTCTGCTCCCCCACTGGACAGATTGATAAACATGTACATGGACGCACAGAGGAAGCACCAAAACTAAACTGAGTATGTAACTGTCCAACTCAAATAGAATCCTGTCAAAGTGTCAAGTCCGCTCGGTTGAAGCTGAAGGTGGTTGACTTTGTTCTATTGGCTTCCCTGAAGAGTAGGAGTATGTAACTCGCCGGCGAATCTCAACCACGCCGTCCCACATCACCACCGATCTTCAGGTGCTACCTCCGACTCACACCGCCTCAGTTGCCGGTTGGTCCCTCGTGGCCCCTTCCTGCGCCGGCGGCGTCCAGCGTCCTCTCCCACTCTTCGTCCCCGCTCGTTGAAGCCGGCGGTGGGGAAGTGGTGAGCCACCAGGTTTGTTTGTACAAGCTAGCGAGATTATTTTTCACGCTTTTTCTCTCCCCCAGATCGGCCTGGATTCTACATCAGCCGGCTCCGAGTTCCTTGTTGAAGGCGCCCTTAACCGTGTCGGACGCTAAGTCCGACTTCGAAGAAGAAAGGGGACATCTTATTTCGCCGCGGCGCTCTCCCCTTCGACAAGACGAAGACGTGCTCTCCTTTTCGACAATCGACACGAACATGCCGAGACAACTCAGCCAAAAGGTTTCCACCCGCTCGGGGGCGGAGCATATCACCGCTGACATGCAGACCACACAGATGCAGGGCCAGGTATCTATGCCTTGATTTTTATCGAACCCTTATATGCTTCGTCGGGCCTGTTATCCTATTCGAAAATTTGTGCTTGTAATGCTTAGATCTGTACTGATGTGGTTGCTAGCTACTATTAGTACATGTGTTATATGTTCCGTCCTGTATCTTTGCAGAAAATTTGTTTTACGACCTGTTCTTTCTTCCTCTCCTGTTAACTCATTTGAACATCAATGTAGGAACATTCGCAGGAAGATAGGATTAGTGAACTTCCAGACCACATTCTCATGAATATTTTAGATAGGCTTCAAGAACTACGCAGTGCTGTGAGGACCTGTGTACTTTCAAAGCGGTGGAGGCATGTTCCGGGATTGCTTTCGAGGATTGTTTTAGATGTGGCGAAATATCAGTCTGGGGAGGCCGATTCTGATTATACAAGTGATGAGTTGGCACAAGCCAATGTCTCGTTGGTTGAAGCCACAAAGAGTATCTTGGCACATAAGAGTCAGCACACCATCAACTACTTGAGCATAAGGTTCTATCTGAGGGATGAATCAATTGACATTGTTCGTTCCGTGGATAACGCCATGGCAAACCGGGAGGTTATTAGAGCAGACTTCACAATCATACCGGAGACACTAGATACATCATGCATGTACGGAAGACGTTTCATGACATTCTTGAATGGTTATACCCGGGCATTTGGTGGTCTCATTGGCTTGGGCCTTTATTGTCTGAGACTCGGCAAGTTTGACATGGCTAATGTGCTTTCTGCATGTAAGAAGCTAGAACACCTTATCCTAAACAGGTGTGACGCCGGGATTGGATCTGTCTTACAAATAGAGCACCCGCAACTTTCTCATCTGAAAATTATCCATTGTGCATGTGAAAGGATTGAGCTCAATCGGCTTCCAGGGCTTATTCATTTGACCTGTCAATCTTGGCGCCCTTCACATGATACATATCCATTGACCTTTGGCTATGTTCCAAAGCTTTCAGTGATAATCCTTAGTTCTATGAGTTCTGTTTACCACAGAAATATTAGGCTAAGTGAATTCCTCCGTAACGTGATCATAGAAAATTTGGATTTGAATTTTCAATGTCGAAAGGTGAGTTCATGATAAAATATTTTGTGATTAAGAGTCTATGTGCATAGTAATGTTTTCTAAAATATATTTTGTACTTTATTTATCTGGGAAGATTTGGATTCAACCTGAAGCAACCAAACTGTTAGCTCCTCGTTTGCGTAATCTTCAAATGCTTAGACTACGTTTCATCCATGAAAATTGTGACCTCTCTTGGACAATGTTTATCTTAGAAGCTGCGCCCCTCTTGAAGGAAATTGACATACAGGTACGCTTGTTTTTCTAATTGCTCCAAACAGTTCTAGTTGATTTTTTTCGATCAACATATATTGTAATTAGGATATCTTCATCATCTTGCACCATTCTAGTTAACTCCATCGTGGAAGACTAGTAAAAGTTGATGTCATTCCTTTTTATCTCCTTTATGTTCCGATCTCCACCCTTGGAAACAAGACTTTTAAGAAATATATACTATCTGTACCACATTTAAGAAATATATACTATCTGTACCACATGAAGAATGCTATTATGTATTTTACGACTTAGCTATTATGGTTGTTTTCATTCCAAATGATAAATGACCATTTGTTTAATCAGCAAATGACATCATGGAACTACTCCCTCTGAACTTAATTAAATAAGTCAATTTAGCTATCATCATTTCAATGTTGACCATTATAATGAGTAAAAAATTCATATTATAGGTCAAAATGTCTGCGCTGCAGCTGTATAAAGTAACTTATGTGAGTACATCTACAGTAGCAGTTGCAGCAGCAGCCGTTGCTTTAGTAGAAGTGAATTGGCCTGTTACTCTTTTTGCATTATTGTTTCTCTTTTAGATAATATAATATGTTTCAAGATGTTATTGACCAAAGTGTAATGTTGGAGGCAGTTTTGATGTCCAAATGAGATCGAAGAAGTATAAACCTTTTCACTTTTTGCAGGTGTGGGACCATGTTTGTAGTGCAGACGAACATGATATGGAGACACGAGAATTTTTTAAAAAGGAAAGTGATCACTTGAGTTGGGAAGCGCATGATTTCAAGCATTACAATCTGAGCAAGCTTAGGATGGAAGGTTTTCAAGCAGAAGAGAAACTCAAGAGATTTTTAAAACAAGTTCTGAAAGCAGCAGTGAATTTAGAACTTGTAGCACTACGTAGAAGTCGCCTCTGTGGAAAGTGCCGCGTTCGTCCTTCATCAATGGCATATCCACGAAATGAAGAGCAAAAGGACCTGATAAGGACACAAATTTCAGCCCAGATATCATCGAAAGCTGTAGTTACATTTTCCCCTTGATCATTTCGCATTTCACGTACCTTCTCACATCTTGTTCTGACATTATGTATGGACGTCTTTATTGGTACCTGGTGGTTATATATGATTGGGAAAATGGTGTTCCAGAAGTGTAATTGTGATTTTGCCTTTATTTTTTCAACTTTGTGATTTTTCCCTTATTATTTTAAAACAAACACGCCGTTTACTTCTGTTCTGGATGATTCTTACCTACAGTAGATAAGAACAATAGATGAGTTTTTAAAATAAAATTTGTAATAAATGAATCGGAAGTGTCAAGATTGCCCCCTTGTCTTCATCTACCAGTAAAATTTGTAAAAATGAATCGGAAGCAACGGCTGCGCATCTGGAGGAGGGTCGCCAGGCCACCACCGCTCCGAGCACCTGGCCGCCGCGCCACCGAGCAGGTCGTCGGGCCGCCGCGCCACCGAGCGGGGCGCTGGTTCGAACACGTGCAGCTCCGGCAGGAAGTGCTGATTCGGGGCTTCTGGCTGCGGCTGTTCCTCTTATCTGCGGTCGTTGTGGTCCTGTGGAGGCGCCGGAGCTCGACTTGGGCCGCTCCCCTTGCTGGCTCAGGAAATTTTACCTTTTTTTTTTCGAAAACGTGCGCTGCACGTGCCTCCTTAAGAAGAAGAGAGTTTTACGATTACATTCCGCTGAACCTCGTTGGCGAGATGCCGAGGCTCAAGCGGAAGACACACGTTACACAAATCGCCGGCTGAAAACGGCGGAGCTTAGAGGGTTGTACTTCTAGACGAAACTGACTACAGAACATCATCATTGGAAATGACTAACATAGCACATAGCAAACTGAGCTAAACCTTCTCCACAGTAGAGGATGGTTAGAACAATACAACGGGATTTGTTTGACCGTGCGGTCTCCAGCTACAACATGTGTCGTCAAAGCCAGGAACATCAAACTTGTTCCATGTGTTCCGTTGCGCATACTAGGCTAGAACGGAGCACGCATGCCTATAAAAACAAGCCTTACAAGCATACGGAATGAATCCAGATTAACTGATCAAACGAAGACAAACAACAGCACTGCTCTCGACTCTCACTCTTGGGTTGACACAACAGACAACCAGCGGACTGCAGCCAACTATTGTTATCTCCAACAACTCCTCAAATCCACTTGGTAAACTTATAATTTTGGCAAAAACACAAAAACACCTCTCCAACAACTCCCTAAACCCACTTGGTTAAATAGGCACTTGGGAAAAACACACGTCCGCGCGCGTATCCGTCCGCGCGCGTAGAGGGCGCGGATCGGCGATTTCGGCGCGGTCGATCTCTCTTCTTCCCCGCGCGCGCGAGCGCGGCCCTGCTCCCTCCCCGTCGCGAGCGCCGCTCCCCTCTCGCGGCCCTGCTCCCTCCCCGTCACGAGCGCTCGATCCGGCGGAGCAGCACCACCAGATGGCCGCCACAGCCGAGGCGCAGCAGCAGCTCGCGGCGGCCGTGGAGGTCGCGCGTGACCAGCAGGATCGTGAGCAGCAGGTCGGGCGTGAGCAGCCATGGAGGTTGCGCAGGTCGGGCGTGAGCAGCCGTGGAGGTCGGGCGTGAGCAGCCGTGGAGCCAGTCTCACCCCGAGGTGTCGCAGCAGCAGAGAACACGGATGGCAGCGACAAGGGCAGCGGCGGTGTCGTGCCGCCGGCCTGATCTGATTCCTCGTGCTTTCCTCGATCTAGCCTTTTCCGGTGTTCGTTCCTTGTTCGTTATGAATCTTTCCTTATTTCTTGTTCGTAGAGTGCTCAATATTTTGATGAAAAATACTTAAAAGTTTCGCTTTTTCGTTACGATCGTGTAGGATCAAACCTCACCCAATTTGGTGCAACCGTTGTCAAGAAATCGCGAGTCAAAATTTCCACCCCGCTAGTCAACGTCTTGTTCTGTTCTGGAGGAGCTGCGCGGTAGGGAAGAAGTAGGCAATGACATGTGGGTCCCATCTGTCATCCTCTAGCTTTTTTCTGCAAGTTGAAATACCAAGTTATTGGAGATACCTCTTTTTTTTTCACTTAGAAAATAAAATACCAAGTTGTTATAACACAAGATATACCAAGTGAATTATTGGGAGTTGTTGGAGATGCTCTTACACCGAGCCGATTCAAAAAAGGGAAAAAGGAGTTACACCGAGCCCCAATTCGCCTCTTAAGTTTGCTTCCTCGCCATGTGTAGCACTAAGCACCAAATAAACCTAGTTATGCTAACACGGGTATGTACAATATTTTCTACGAATCGAAAGACTGCTTTCACCTTCAGCAAATGCTGTACACCTCACTGTTGCTCCTCCACTGGGACAGATGGATATACATGTACATGGACGCAGAGGAAGCACCAAACTAACCTATTTCAAATTTTGAGTATGTAACTGGTCAACTCAAATAGAATCCTGTCAAGTCCGCTCGGTTGAAGCTGAAGGTGGTTGACTTTGTTCTATTGGCTTCCCTGATTTTGGAGGAGGGCCACATAAACTCAAAACGACCTGAAAGATTCAGTAATTTATGGGTGAAGTTCTTTTACGGGATTCTGTGGAAATAATAAGAGATGCCAGACAAATCATCCAGATCCTAACCGGTAGGAAGATAAGCCCATGCAGGAATCCAATGATGACAAGCGCCAAATACATTTGGAAGTAATAGACCTGTAGTCATATATTGACATGATAAATGTACAATTCGAGCTAACATGTAACTGGAATTTTAGGTTCAATGTGGATTCAGAAATCGGTACCACAAAAACTTCAGATTTCGCAAAACGTAGGACAATAACTCCCACAAGTTTGGTCAAGGTGATTCCACTGAAAAAACAAAAAGTGTGTCAGACTATGATAATCAAAATTGACACCAGTTTTAAGTCTTTCGTAAGAGTATGGTTTTTTTTTCGGTAGGGGAGGAAGCCACTACCTAATTTTAATCAAAATTGCAAACTATACAAATGCTAATGCAGGTTCAAAGCCATGAGGGCTCACAAAAGCAACAAAAGAAAATACAAGAGAAAGAAGGTACTAAAAGCAGAATAAAAAGCTACAAAGAACAAAGGAGAAAATGCAGAACTAAAAAATATCATAGCTGAACAACATGCTGAGGATCCCTAGAGTTCTCAAATTTTAACATTTAAGAGTTGTTGTAAAAACACTTACCCATGCACATGAATGCATAAATTCAATCAACCCAGGAAAAGTTGTAAAACTAATTAAAGTGTTGCAGTGATTAAAGCTTAAATCTTCCTCCTGTTTCTTATTTCCTTAGGAGAATGCAATCTCTAACCTGAATACAGATGCACCCATCGTGGATAGAGCCTGCCTTGCACGAGTTTCTCTGTCCCCAGTGCCAATCTATAAACAATAAGAGAAACCAAGTGTCAAGTCATGGTGTGTGCTGTGGAAAAGAACAGCTAACAGACACTTAAGCAAAATATATTATATCAGGAAAAACAGCTATGCAGTTCTGTTTTAATGGGTTGTGTGGCATTAGAATCATCATGTTCCTTGCTATGAGAACATATGTAGACTGTACACAAAGTATATATATAATTAAAATGCTTCCACACTGAAGTCCAAAACTGAATTACTAGATATGATGCAAATACTGGTCAACAAGTTTCATGACATGTGCAATTGTGTGAAACAAAGTTCAGCGGAAATGGCCTGAAAAATGTGGCATCTTCATGCCAAACCTTTTAGATTCATCAAATGTAGTATTAAAGTTGCTAGGGTTAGAACTCTCCAGTGATTTCATAGATCAGCAAAATTCAAAGAATTTGGACTGACAATTCCAAATGTACAATGCACCTACCATAAAGGCATGCGTGATATGAACACAGAACTCGACAGCGATTCCTATTGACATAACAAGGTTTACAACAGCAATTGCATTGAGCTGAATACCAAGGATGGCCATCATCCCCTGCAAAACAATTTCAGGGCAAAAAGGAAAATATAAATTAGAGTAAACGGTAATTTAGCACTGCAAGAGAATAGAATGAATATCATTACTAGGGGTGTAAAATTGTACTGTGATTCCCTAACATCATATAGAGTATGGTTATATTATATATACAAATACCCCGGAGTGCAGTACATGCCCTAATGGCAGGTGATGTAAAGGGGACACCTTTTTAGATTCATTTATAGAGGTCTCCATTTTTATATTTCAGCATGATTATTACATGCTGTAGCATAGCTAGGTAACATTATTTGCCTCCAAAAAATGGCCAACCTAGGGGGGAAATAGGTTTCTTCTTAAATAAGAAGAAACAAATAGGCACCCAAATTCGCCTAGCAAGGATGTGAACCTAGGTGGCCCTTGACCAACTGAGCTAACCTCAGTCCTTGATTAGTTCAGCTATCAAACAAATCATACAAAGACCTGAAAGCCCACTTGATAGCGTACTTCAAATCTGGTATGTGCATTATATACTAATTAGGAATAAACAATTAAGCTAAACAATTCTCAAACATATTCAAACTTCAAGAGTATGAATTCTTAAAAGAGGGTCAAACATACCATCAGATCCAAGAGTATCATTGCTAGCACAATTAAAATGATTGCTGAAGCCCATAGACTGAAACCAGGAGAAGATGATCAATATAAGGATCTAATAAATAGAGTACAAATTGGAAATAGCTGGCACTAGGATTATGACTGGACTCAGTCACTCAGCTGACCTGCTGGTAACTATGAAGCAAACAACAAATATGGTACCTGCATTTTTTTTAACAATGAACATGATCAGATTAAATGTGACAGATATCTTACTACTTCATTATATGATTATGTCTAGAAGCTAATTCAAAATTAACAAAAATATGGAGTAAAAACAAAACATGTGTAATAAAACATTTCTCCTTTTTTTTTATAGTGGTGATGTATTACTTTCGTTTTCATCTAGGTTATAAATAGTGGAAATGTAGTTTCATGAACACAAAAATTATTATTATGTTCGAACACAATGTAGTTTAGTGAAGAAAATATATAGCATTCATTGTTAAAAAAAAGACTAATACTGTAATGAAAGATTGAGCTAGAAGCCTAGCTGGATGGGTCCACTTCAGCCAGAACATTGTGCAACTGTTCATAGTCTGACTGGGACCTCTCCAGGTCTACCAAAGCCGGGAAGGAACTCAGCAGTTTCAAGCAAAATACCCGTAAGTTTCATAAAATACTGTCTGAATGACTAACACATAGCAATCAATTCACTGGAAACTCACTCTAGTACTCTACCAATATCAGTTCAATGAATCATAAGACCAGTTCATATCAACTGGCCAACATTAAATAAAATAACAAATATGTCATAAGACAACATTAAATAAAATAACAAATAGCGGATTTAGTTACTAACCAAGGCAAACACATATGTTCATGATAGCTGTCTTCCACACGGTCAGGTATTGCTCAAAGAATATATAGAACACAGAATATGGGAAAATATTCATCTGCATGAATAAGATATATATATTACCAGAGGGATGTTAGAAAGTACAACTTGGAAAACTCTCAGAAGCAGCCCTTGTGAAATACTCCTCCAGGTCCAAATTACAGATCAATTTAGCTTTGCCCTAATGATAACTTCTCTAAATGTGCCCAAGAATTTAGAAAAAAAAAATATTAACATCTACAAGTTCAAATAAATGCACTATCAAGAAATATTACATGGAGAATTTAATTAAACTAATTTGATGTTGTAGATGTTGGTACAGTTTCTATGAGCTTGGTCAAATGCAGAGAAGTTTGACTTAGGACAAAGCTAAAGTGAACTATAATTTGAACAGAGGGAGTATCAAAATATCATTTCATGCACCTCAGCTGGAAAGATAAAGCTAGCACAATGAGATTTCTCCAAATAAGCAGTAGCTTGGTTGGTATGTGCTATCAGTAAATTTCTTAGCCAACTAGGAGGTCTCTCCCTATGATAGAGAAAAAAAGGAGCATAATCCATTTTATTCTTGAGTTTGCAGCAGGAGAAAGTAGATCAAGAGAACAAACAGGTCTTTGTTACACTAATATAGTCAGTATCCACTGTCCAATTATCCATACTTGTTATATTTGAAGGCTGTACTTTTTATACTTTTCATTAATATATTGTTCTGGTCTAAAAATGTGTTGCAGTCAACGCACCTGTAAATCTTTGGACATTTTAGAACTGAAGTCCCGGGCTGCTCTCATTGAGTTAACATAATCACTCTAGGAAAAGGAAAAATAAAATACTGATTAGTTTTGGAAATGTTGAAAGGAAATACAGGGATAACCATAATGGGTTGCATGCTAGTTTACTACCTGCTTGTTAAGGGGAGTATGGTATGTTCTGAATGCCGACGCTTGTATAATGCCACTTTCATAACCTGAAAAAGAAAGATTCATCAAAAACACTACTTCACTACCTGCGTAGTGGAAGTCTACATGTTACACATGATTTCAGATCCTAAATGACACTCTAATGATAAGGTACACAATCATAAAACACTACACGCACCACTGAGGTCTAAACTTGTTGAATAAGCTCCTTTTCCCCCTTTAGAACAATCACTCGATGGAAGTGCATCAAGAAACCATGGAAGTTTATCTCTGAATTGGTTTGTGGATGGACGCCCATTATCCAAGTCTGAGTGTAGGAAGCACTGAGACAAAAGCATGTCAAGTAGATCATCAGATACATTTCATTTCTACTCATCATATATAGTAGTGCGTGGATTACGGAACCATACAATTTAGGCATTTCTCCATTGCGTATATTAGGACATAGTAATACAGAAAACAATCATATGGAATTGGTCATTTTATATGAATTTTTATAAAACAAGATTGAATTCTAAATTTTGCGACAAAAGTACATCTTTGCTTTTTGATAGAATCTTAATGTACTTCAAATTTGATAGAATTAACTTTGGACTTAATAAGGCCTGTAGCGTTAGCATGGTCAAATATACTAGTAAAGTAAAAGGCACAGAGATTGCAGGTATTACCGTTGTACAGTTACTGCAGGTGCTGCCTGTGATGCAAGAGCCTGAAACCTGATCGTGTTGGCAGCATGGAGGCTGTAAAGTACAGGTTTCAATGTTTGTCATATTATAAGATGAAAAAGGTGCACTCAAAAAATTAATTTCTTAGTATAGCAACTGTTGCTACTTCAGTATGTGCAGCAATGTATTCTTATGCAGTGAGGCAAGGAAGATGCTTTTTTCTTGTTGCTGTGCTTGCCTACAGTTTGCTCCTCCAAATGTCTACACATTGGAAAAAAGATATTCCATGGAGTGACCAGCTACCGTTTTCTTGGTTAGTGCTAGTCATCCTTTCTTTCTCACAGTGAGGAGGTTTCCACTGATTCAGATAAGAGTTCTATTTTTGTTAAATCCAAACAAATATGGTAAGCCAAGCAAGGAAACAGTGTATGACCTGATCATCTGGAGGGCAGTAATTTCCATTCACAAATTTCCTACAGCATCCAAATGCTTCAGGGGACATCCAAATTAGGAAGTCATCAAGCCATGAAGCAGCAGGTTTAGCAATATAACTGGTCTCAGGGGATAATGATTGTCTTGATATCTGCATATTGAAACAACCATGTTGTGCAATCTTCACAACAAATGAACTGTTGCACAGTGTGCATTCTGCACTGGGTAGCCTTATACTAAACAAGCACATATCTGATATATTTTGCACTACTAAATTGGGCTAAGAATAATTTACCACTGAATATATTCTGTAACAGAACTTTGTTAAAGCACAGGAAAATAATATACCTCATTCAAAAGAGAATTTGAATTACACTGGTTGATTGAACATATTTGATTCGTATGCACCGATGCAGAGCTGGAAAACAATATAAAAGAAACCACAAATCAAGCTTGGCTATCTCTGTTAAGCATGCAACTTACAAGAGCTTCAGGGTGCATTCGAGAAAAAAAAAAAAGAGCTTCAGGGTGCAATTCGGTGACCTTAAGGATCTCCACCGTCCCTATTTAGTCAACAATCTGTATTCGTATTCCAAAGAGAGCAACTAAATCATCTCATGTCAAGCAACATAAGAAACTTAGTTTGTTTTTTAAAACTTTTTTGCATATCAAGAACAAAAGGATTTGCTATTGCTGTTATTATGCCCATATCAGGAAAGAACGAAACCTGAAAGTTAAGTTATTCAGGACATATTTTTTTCTACATAAGAAAGAAAGCATATATCATATGCAACATTTGTCACAGGAACCACACATAACAGTTAGTTGACCATATTTGAAGAACTAAGATGGAAGAGTCAATATTACATTTGTTATATTTGCAGTTTTGCATGTACATAACGTGACTCTTTTCTTTGAGAAACTTTAGGAGCGCTATTGTTACACATGAATACCTGTAATTGAAGTCCTTCACAACAAAGTATAATGGTGGCCCGACTTTCATGTACTTTGCAAGGTCGTCAAAATAATCCTGCAAATACAATGATCATAGTGAGCTAAAGGAAGGTGGCTCAAGGAGCACTTGGAACTCTTTATAGTAGGAAACCTGTAAATAGGAATTTTGTGGCAGAACAATTTGCTGCTCCAGTCCTGGTTGCAGTCTAGTAGACAATGCCTAATTAGAACAGAGGAAACACTACAGGTGAGTGATAACTCAACTGATTCTTTTGAAGAAAATGCAGAAGTGCACAAGGAGAAATGGTCAGGATGCTCAGTCACAATGAACAAGGCCTAGATCAAACATGCAGTTAGGAAATGCATGAAACCATAAAACATCAGTGCCAGGCGTCTCCCCATAATGTGATTGTAAGGAATTTTTTAAGAAAAGGAGAAAAATGATCCATGCTCTTAGAAGCAGGATAATCTTTGCTATGGTTAGCATGATGCTAGTATTGAGATATATTTTCTAAAAATTGGAAACTTGGTAACAAACAAACCAAAACTTGAATTGCCTGCCACCATCTTACTTCAGGCTAGGTACAGTTTTTCTAAGAATGACGGGAAAAAGGGGGGTGGCCACTGACTCCCTCAGTAATACTCCATAATAGCCCATGGACTACTACAGGTTTTGAATGCAACAGTTTTTTTCTCAAACATGCAGGAGAGCAGCATAATCTTTTTTTTTTTTTTTTTTTTTTTTTTGTGTGTGTGTGTGTGTGGGGGGGGGGGGGTCCATGTTCTTTAGGACCTCAGTTGTTACTTTGGCAGCTAAGATTTCCTAGTAGAGAACCAGAGTTTGAGAATTAGGAAATTCCAGTCTTGTACGCACGAACACTACAAGACACTACCCCTGATTTCTACTATAGTTTCTTAGATCTGCCTGTGTCTCCAGCATGCATTCCCTTGCCATCCCAAAGTGTCTTTTGTAATGTTTCGCAGTAGTGTCCTAACCATGTAAATATACTTGAGAGCTCTTAGAATGCTGTTGGCAAGGACTGATATCTAGACTAATAAATCTCCTATTTTGACAATGATCAAACCAATGGATAAATCATAAGTGCCCTGATCCCCATCACAGCCTTTTGATTCTATACCTTATGTGTCACTGTGAAAGCACCTATGATAAGCCCATAAAATATCATCTCATGCTAATGGATTTCACTTTGCATCACTTATAGGTGCCATGAAGTGCCATTAGCCATTTGGTCAAAAAATATATTAGTTAAAGACCACCTTTAAACATTAAACTAGATTAAAACATGCATAATATATTATTGATGGTCAAAAGGATTTCTAAGAAGTACAGATGGATTTCTTAACAACCATGATGCATGCAATGTAAACCGAAGAAAACTTACTATGCTTGCAAATGTCAATCCTACAAATACAGTGATTACAACGAACTTCACCGCCCGGTAACTGAGAATTGGTCCATGAACGTCCTACCAAAAAAAGGTCAACTATAAGTCTGCCAAAAGAAGAGAGAGATCTGGAAACCTAAAAAATGGCTGATACTGAAGTATAAAATACAGGAAAAGAAGACTTAAATATTTACCCTCATATATCTAGCAAGCAAGTGGAGCCTCTGCTCATTGCCACCTTAAGTTTGCAAGGAAGTAAGAAAAGAAGACAGTTAGTAAAGAAACGAAGTTACTTCACATTTAATACAGCAGAATCTAGCAAAGCAAATGCAAGATCCTAGTTTACTACTACTACTTACCATCACTAGCACCTGTACTTGGCATGATTCTTGCACAAGGGACACAATCAATCCTGCCATCCTGTGCCCTCCTAAAGTCAAATACAATAAGGGCTACAAAGGCTGTCACTTGGAGAAGGAAATCCATAAAGACCGCCAGTGCTGCACAAGATAAAGTAGGTTGGAAAATCCCAAAAGCGACAAGTAGGGATACAATCAAGCCATTGTAGGGAAACTAACCAGCAAACATGGAAAACACTCTGGTTGCAGGAGTTGGATTGATTGCACTCACAGCAAAAGCTAGTACTTCAGCAAAACTGGCTAAAGTAATGGATGGTCCAACTTCCACCAGTGCATCACTTATCCGCTCTTCCAAGTTTGATTGATCTGGTTGACGTTTGACAGCATGCACAAGGATACACATGTTATCAACACCGACCTAACCACAATTGCAACTGTCAGTTTCTTCATAGTAAATGAATCAGATTATCCATCCTGCAAACTTTGTAATCCTTTCTGTTTATCTATTTGTAGCATGATCACCTACTTCTCAAACAAATTAGAAAGCCAATTGAAGACACCAATCAACTACCAAACCTTTCCAGTAAAATAGGCATAATGTAGTCACAACAACAATATGGATAAAATATGATTGTGATAAGGCAGTGGAATTGGCTTTTATTAATCTGCTAAGAAGAGTAACAGTGGCAGGAAACTCTGAACGGATGACTCAATTCCTGCTTATTCCCAAAGGTTTGCCGGCCATTAGTTACAAGGCCGGCAGAGCACACTAACAAACTCCCTAACTTGACTCACAGAAGCTAACTTTAGTAACAAACATGAACACTTGACAAACTTCAACTAAACTAATCAACCTCAGCCACTAGAGGCCACTAGTGGACGATGTTGAACCATTGCTATTTGACACGGACAAATGGAAAACCTCTGAAAGAATTTCCATATTGACCTTGGACATTTAAGAGTTCCGAATCGAATATCTTTAGAAAGAAGATCTTGCGAAACTTTTGCTATTGCGTTAGCCATACATTTCACATGTTGCTAGCGATTCACATGGCATCATCAAATCATCAAATGATACAAGTCTTGGATAAGAATGTACAATGCACTAGAACGCCAAGATAGCTAATCAACCTCAGCCACCTTCTTGCATGCAAGATAACTAATCACCTCAGCCACTAGTGGGCAAAGACTTTTTCTCTTGTTGCATCCAAGATAACTAATCAACCTCAGCCACTAGCAGATGCAAACGTCTTCTTGTGGCGCGCATAGGCTCTGCCTACAAATGCATCCACAACAGTGGGCAATGCTCTTTGCCATGGTTACATGAGCAAGGGGAGGATTATACAAACATAAAGATCTACAGGGCCAACATAAGAGGTAAAATCAGACACAAACATTGTTCTGGCTCAGAAAAAAATCTTAGAGACACGTTCCTTGAGCACACAGTATCAACCAATATCTTACATGGTTCATACTTCATGGGATTCCAATTTTAAGCAGAGGTAGCTCATAGTGAACAAACATTTAACAGAAACAATTCCACATTTTACATAAGTGCTATAGTGTAACTCAGGTGTAAGAATATATAGTTTTTTGTTAACAGGAAATCAAAGAAACATATGGAAAGAACTATAAGTTAAGGAAAAAAAAAATCAGTAACTACTGTACAGAAGACTTACGGCCAGCACAAGAAAAGGAATCACTTCCATAATGATAAGGGTGGACTTCACTCCAATAGCACTAAAGAATCCCATTGATCCTAAAACTGAAAGCATCACCAGAACAACACCAGACAACCCAAGCAGTACCTGAAACAAATCGACAAAATATTTGTCATGACAAAATGTACCAAGTGAAAGACATGTTTTGCATTGTTAAGTAAATCAGTATCTGGCAAACAAATCGGCTCTGAGTTTCCTTTTGAACAGCAATTTTGTCTGTCAGGTACTCAGAGATTTGAACTATTATTTATAAAATTTAAAAGCAGATTGCCCCCTTTGTTTAAGAAAAAACAGATTGCCTCATGACAGAAAATTTAGGCTGTCTTTTTTGTGCAATTAAAAGGAATAACTGTTTGCCATGGTTACATGCAATTTTACAGAATAGCAAAGGTGGTTGTTTGTTGTTTGAGAAAATATGTTGTTTGTAAAATGTATTGTATTTCTGGTAAATTTGCAAAATAGTTCAAGTATCCATACTTTTCACTAATATTCAATTATTTCAATCGATCACAAAACCGCATAAAGTTTTGGCACCTCAGGTGTCATGTGTACATAAACCTCTTTTCACTACTTAATTGAGCGGCAGAGCTCCTGCCTTTTACTTTAAAAAAAATGTTCTGTTCATTTGTATTAGGCACATAAATATAATATAAGCACTGTTTCAAGAATCTAGATACTAGCTGTAAGGTCAACAGCACATCTAAATGAGAATAGATCTCCATTGTGTACAGTTCTACATTACTGTTACAAGGACAAGCATGAGGAAAAGTATACCCAAAAGCATGGCAAAGAGCTGAGCGGTCATTTTATTTCACTCATACCTTTGATGAAACAAATAGTAACAGCCAACGAGAAGGACGGTCTCCAAGTGTGAATGATATATATGCAAACATCACAATATAACTAATCTGATATCAATCAAAGGAAACAAATAAGAATACATTTATTCGCCAATATTAAGGACTTTAGGATTTTTGCATATAAAAGATATTTACCACTATTGTAATTGCATCAGCTGTACTTTCTCTGTTTAATTCATCTTGGATAGAGCTCTCGGACGAAAAGGACAATGTCAGGTTCTGTGCTAATACCATCGGACGTATCTCCTCCTGAAAAAAATATTTGCCTTCTAGCTCATTGTACGTAATATTTGAAGCAAAATAAAAAAAATAATAAGTAACTGCACTAGATAAATCAGAAGATACAACACACTAAAGGTTATAGATGCTTTGAGCTAAAATCATTGTGCATACAAATGACATTAACAGTCAAGTATATGCTAGTGTAAATTTGAGGATATGCCACATAAGTAGAATTTAAGGAAATGTTACCCGATATCTCAATGACACATGGACCAGGAACCACATTAAGTAAGGCAAGGAATGACATACCCTAACTCTTGAGGGATGGCATATCCTCGAATAGCCCACCCAAATATTACAAGCTTCAACAAAATGGAGCTGGAATATCAGAGCTCAGTTGGCGAGCTATAACATAATATAAAGTTGAATACACTTAGATCGCCTTAGTTTTTCACATTGTTGTATCTTATGAGGACATAATAGGACCATGTGTACTAAATGTTCTTTATGGTGTGTTTAAAGGAACATAGAACTTTCAATAGTTAGCAATGTTTATTCTTTATGTGAATGCAATGGGAAGTACTGAAAGGAACTGTGTCAAGAATAGATACAGAAGCATCGACTTGTATATAACAGATATCAATTAGAGTAGACATCAATCAGAGGTAGAGCCACTTGCTGAGCACATGCAAAGACAAGAGAAACTGAATAGCATGGCCAACCTTAACAAGATTAATAAATGCCCTTTCCCAAGCCACAGCCTTCCCGTTCTCTTGTCCTGTTGTTTCAACCTTGTTGTTCACAGGATAAGTTATTACAAATGCCGAAGCCTGCCCAGCAACATCAAGTTGATAAGGAGTGGGCTATCAGAAGATGTAATATGTTTATACTTTATTTTAGTACAAAGGTGTAATCAAATATTACCTCAGTAAAATTGCTTCCTGGAAAACCACCTAAAATTGTACTTGGATCAATGGGTGACTGAAAAGTGCTCAAACATGTCTCTTCAGAAGTGTAATGCTGCAAAATACCAAGATAAGTACTTAGGCACCACCATTACAACCAGCTCAAAAACCTAATAAGTATCCTGATAGTTAGTATCGAATGTCATGTACCCCACATGCCTTTGCCAATACAACAACTGCACCAGGCAAAACAGTGACAAAAAATACAGAATCCATGTTCCAATAAATCAAAGTCAAAATTCAATCCCTCATGTCGTTGAAGTTGCTAATCGAACTGTCATAAAAACATGTACTGATGAGATACTTTGAAGTAGAGATTTACCTGAAAACAAAACTTAGCATGGTCTATTCCAGAATCATCAAACTTTTTAGGATCCAGCTGGAAATACTGCAGCATTGAGCATTGAAACTATCACTTTTATAGTGCTTTGAAGAAACCGTATTAAACACAAAAATAGGGGTATAAAATTTGTATATTCTTGAGAAACCAAGTTGGTTTCAATACAGAAATTAGACAGTAGACACTATAGGATCATCACCTGCAAGACACTTTGAGTAGCACAATCTGTGCTGAGTGGCTTTAAGCAAATGTCAGCAAGGGCTACTGTAGACCCAGAATAATTTGCACGTAGATCATCAACCTTTACAATTAGAAGAAGCATGAGAACCATACGGCAAGAGCAGTCCCAAACTTCAAGTTACTATGTGAGTTTCCTACCTTTTTCTGAATCTCAAAAAGTAATTTCATATTGTTATCATTTACTATTGAAGGAGCTTCGGACCCACCAGATGCAGAAGTGGCCAACACAAGCTGCAGTAACAACAATTAACGACAAAATTCACTGTTCAGAACATTCATTTCCAAATGGAAAACAGGAAAAATAAATCCACAGATAGGATGTCAAAATATTTGGATCCGATAATTCGGTTAAACCGAATGCCCAACCCTGATCACACGAAAAGAAGAATAGTTCTGTAGACAAGAATTCAGCTAATACAATTCGTAAGAAATATTATCGTCACTGGTTAAATGAGGCTACAAGAGTTGGAAAGACCTGCTCGATCCTATAAAATGGTGCGAGATGGCTGTCAAAATAATTCTTCTCATCAGCAGCTTGACTTCCAGGGCTAACCCAAAGCTGACAAAAGAGAAGGAATTAAAATCACAATTTTTTTGAAAAGAAAATGTATTCATAACTGCTTGGTCAAATAAACAGGAAGTGTTGCAGATGCATTTACAACTGATTCATAATTTGCATATGAAGTCTTCAGTTATGAATTATGCACAACTTCAGATGCATTTACGACAAATTTAATTACAGATGTCAACTTTGGATTCTGAGTATTTTACCAAAGGTCAGGTCTTACTATGAGAACAACAATGTTGAAAATTAACGACTGCGATAAATTAAGTACCTTTTCTGGTCGGGTTTCAACCTTGAAGCGAAAGAGACCAATGCATAAGAGCACAGGGACGAGCAATGACACACATAACACAAGGAGAGGGTGTCTAGCAACAAAAATTCCATGCTTCCTGCAATAAGCTTTTTAAAAATTGAGATAGTGTTTAAGCACTTGAAATATCAATTGTATGGATACAATTGAAGAAGGAAACTAACCTAAAGAAAAATGACATGTAAGTTTGAACAATAGAAGGATTGGATGGTTTGACAGTAGAGGATGCAGCTTCAGGCACCTGATACCAAGATAAAATCATCAAAAAGAAAACAATGAACTTGGGAGAAGTACGAACTCAAGCGCTATGTCATGAAAAACAATTTGTCAGAAAAAAGGACCTGAACCGAATTATGAGGGCTCTTGCCATTTTTGTTCGAGTCTGACTTATTATCTGAATTCCACAATGGTCTTGTTTGCAAGGAGAAAGCAGTTCTTCCCCGTGTTCTGTGTAGCAAACCCCATAGCAGAAAAGCGCATAGTAACGCAAGGTAAATAACCACTAGTGAGAAGTCCAAGCATTTGGCCTGTAGATATAGAAAGGAATATAAGTTAAGGGGCACACTACACAGTTAAGAAAACATCCAAAAGATTGCTAAACAATGGACAATTTTGAATCCATAGAATCTCAACAGAAGTTAATGTTTTAATTTAGATGTAGGGGAAGTTTTTTAGCACATTAGGTGACACATACTTCATGCAGATTTAATGAAGACATTTGTTTTTCACAATAAATTTAGTTGTATATCCAAGCATATGAGCACATGCATGGAGAATAGTTCATCCAAATCTAATATGATGTTCACCTATGACAACACATGATTTGTGCCATTTTCTAATGCATTTATTACGGTATCTCTAAATTGTTGGGATAAATATTGAGCTTAGTATCCTAGATCCGATCCTTCTATAGATTCAGGTAACAAGAGATCGCCTACCTTTAAAGATCCCATTTTAACTGAACAGGAGGTTTCTGTATTCAGCTGAGGCAGCAAGGATCCCGTGCAAACAGAAGAAGGGCAATCACCACATGAACAACCCAGAGAAGGATCGCCACAAGAATAAATTGTAGAATTTAGAGGCTTCACACCAGATGAATCACTAAAATCCGATCGAAATGTTATCGAATAAGGTGACCCCGGCTCATTAGGTTTTGCTTGTCGCCCAATAAATGCCAGCCAATCTAATGCCAAGAATTATACAAGTCAGTCAAATGTATTAGAATGAGACAAAAGTAACCAATGCATTCAAAATTACATAGTCTATTATCCAGTATGGCACTAAAAGGCTTAATAACATTAGCTGGAGACATAGATTTGGATGCACACCAAGATGGGGTGCAGGAATCGTAGTTGCCATTTAAACTTGATACCCAGCAGCAGAAAAGGGTTTCCATTTTACCTTTGTAAGTTTTAGCACCAGCACCAATAAAATCCATTGCACGGGTGTTCAGAGTGCCAAACTTAACTTCCTTGCATGAGTTATATAGCTCTTCACCATAGTTAGTAGTTACATAGTAATCTAAGCCATCGACAGTCATAGTGCTATTAATCTGCAAAAAAAGAAGAGACAAAAGTGCACCTGTAAAGGCTGAACATACAAAGTATTTACAAATGTCTTTTCACAGTGAGCTAGCAGTTTAAGCAAATAAATGGTTGCACAGAACCATATGAAACGGGGCTGGTAGAATCTCTAGGAAAATTTTATGGTGGCGAAGTAGATGAATTAAGAAAAGAAAGACCTGCTTTATTGAAGTCACATTAATGAAGAGGCTTTGGTTTGGAGAACAAGACATCTCACAGAAGAGATTCAAGAAATTCCTCAAGCATGCTGGGCATCCAACAAGAAATGGAACAGCCTGCAAAATGTTAACATTTAAAGACCATGGAGTGAAATTTTATATTGAACATAGATCTAGTAGAAACCAGCAAGGAGCGACTAGATCACTTGGCGCGCAAAAAATAATAAAGACATTTAATTAGATAATAACGTACTGAAAATGCAACCAATTGACTGCAGCACTGCCTATTAAGAAATACAGTAAGAATGTCATGACAAAGACCAGCAACAAACAAATAATCAATAATTAGGCAAATGTATTTGTTGATAGAGGCTCTACATGCTGGTAGATGTATGCATTAGCATGAAAGGAATGGAGGGACGACCTATGAAGCAAGCATGAAACTCATGTAAAACAAAAACTTGACACTAACAAAATATTCAGCAGTTCAGGTTAGCTGGTCACAAACTCACCAAATATTTCTTCTTGAAGAGAACAAAAAAAATCATACACTGCAAAGACAACTTTACTGAAGATTAACTGCAATCAGGGAATCTTAAGCACTCAAACATGACTTTCCTGATTGATCATTTGATGTATATTAAACAGAAAAGATATTACCACATTGATTTGCTTATTAAAGTGCATTGTCCATGTACATTCTTCAGCAATCAGCACATTTACCTGTTGGACTTGTTGGTGTAATGTGTCAAACTGATCTACAGTACAACAGACATCGCCAGTGATTGTTGGGCACAAACTTTGGATCCTTGAAGAAAACAAAGTGTCTGGCTGGAAAAGCAATAACAACACTTGATAAACAGGCCACATTTGAATAATCATAAATGTTTTTTGCAAAGATATAGGATTTCTCCAACTATATTATATTCAAATCAAGGTCCAAGGATCATATTGTCACCTTCACAGCTTTGGTTGCATTCGCACAGTTTAAGACCTTCCCATCACTTCGTTGCGCACAAATGCCATACATGGAACAGTAACCCTCTGCTGGTACAACCCTACAAAAGCAAAATGAAGACAGATGATCACCAAGGGCTCCAGCCTCCAGGAATATGAAATACCATGTTTAAATATAAAATTGTAAAAGACAGTAGCATATTCTAGAAGCAATCGAGCATATCTTAGACTTGCTAGCTACACTCAATAAAACAAAGATCACTCCCACAAATTACCTTGAGCCAGTGGATTGCTGTGCGCTGATTGGAAACACTAGAGAACTGATCTGCGCCATAGTAAAAAAAGATTTACATGTTATTTAGATCATCCGAATCGCAGTGAAGTACGACCATATCAACATGCATGTACAATGTACTTTTATCTATATGATAGCCTACTTACATACTATACATGATCCAGATTAAATATTTCTTTCGCTCCATATACACACATAACAGAAAAGGTAAAGAAGTGTTATCTTAGCTATCAACAGGGTTTACCCCTATTAACTGCATACTCGTCTCTGTCACCCCTGTAAATAAATAGGAACTACTAGCAGTGTTTGCAGGAAAATACATGGGAGGTGATTGGGCGATACTGGTATGGTTTCAAATCCTCAGGGCGCAGTATGGCCATAATTTAATCCACAGACTTCAGAAATAGTCTAGAAACCACTTTTATAGATAAAATTAAAAAGGTTAATGCAGACATCACCGAGTCAGCAGAAACTATAACCTAGCAATTCTGAATAGCTTAAAATAGGAATACAGTTGTTGGCTTATTGGGCACATGAATGCAATCAATTCTGCAGGTCGAAATGCGGAAAAACATGTGGAAACAGATTAATTATACAATGGAAGTTCCATGCGAAGCCTGCAAAAGAGAGTTCAACTAAGGAACATCACGGCATGAATTGCAAATAGAGTCGTGTTGATTTTCCAATCATGAACAAGGACTACTGCAGCAACCAATTCCATTACATCTTATAACATAACAAGGATCAAAGTTGACCATCCAACTTTAAAGGAGCAGATACCCTTCAAATCAAAATGTGATAACAGGGGAAAAATTCAGAAAACATTACAGCAAACCTGTAAGATATATCGTGATAGCATGCACTTCAAAGCAAAAATATATAAAAAAAGGGAGACCAAAGAGGCAAACACAGCTTACTGTATAACATTATAAAAAATATATAAAAAATACTGTACACTCCCCCTCGGGTTCAACTAAAATCGAACTAAGTTGGTGACCCAACCGAGGGAAGAAAAAAAAACCAACACCAATGAGGAAAAACCAGACGACATCGATTCCCCGAAACCGAAAATACACGTCAGTTACTGGTAGTAAAAATTGGTCAGACATAAAAGGAATTCCAGTCTCAGATATTCTTCCAAGTTCGGTTCGGATGTCTCAACCCTATATGGGGGAACGCACAGAAGCCACAATGCAGTCAGTGGTAAAATCCAAAGCCGGGTAACTCTGCGCCGATTACTAAAATTGCAGCTGCGAACCGCTCCACCCAAAATTGCATCTACCTCATGCAACCGTGCAAAAAATAGTAGCAACCCAAGTCCCGAGATACGGTTGTGCAGGCTCGAGAACCCAAAACCTCATCCCCAAAACCCCCGACCCGTCTGAGCGGCGGCGGAACCAAACAACAGTACGGCACCCACGACAATACAGTACCCGTCCAGAATCATGAGCTTGGGACTGACCTGCATCAGAGCGATCGCCGCCGCAGCGGCGAAGGCGGCAGACCCGCGCCGGCGCCCGGCGCCGGGGGCCATCCCGTCTCCGGTCGGTTCGTCCTCGACCTCTCGCGGCGGCGCTAAATGCCGAAGCGGAGGAGGGAGGCGAGACGACAGGGGAAGAAGGTGGGGGCACCCGCAACCGCAGTCCCGCACCGCACAGACTGGCGTGGGGAGGTGTGGACCTTTTGGAACGATCCGCCCGGCCGGAATTTATATAGCGGCGGTCGAAGGCCGAGCAGGAGCGAGAGCAGCGGCCCACACGAGTTCGCGATGGCGCCACCTCACGACGGAGGAGAGTGGAGACGGACGAGAAAACGGGCTGTTTCTGACCAGTTTTATCCCATTTTCTGCGTCTGTTTCCAAATTTTATTCGCGGAAGCGAGTTTCAGGCCCGGGTGTCAGTGAGCGGGGGTAGTGATAGGCTGGCATCCGTGCGGGACAGGAGAATGTGGTGGGAGAGGGACCGGACCACCGGACCAGACAAACCGCTTGCGGATTTTGCTCCTGCGGTGGAGTCGACTGACTGGTGGGTGGCACGGGCGAGCAACCAGTGTCCAGTACTGCTACTACTGTACCGTGATTACGTGCTGATTGGTCCCTCGTTGAAGTTAATGTATAATATTATATCAAGTCTCTGTCCAGAAAATGACGAATTACAGCTTACCAGAATTTTTAATGTTTGACTTCTATACTAGGCTGTGATGATCCTCTTTGTGACGTTTTGGACTGCTGTGGATTGGCTGTAGTGTTGATTAGGCAGTTGGCACCTTGTAGGCTTGTACAGTAACAGCTGCAGCCCTGCCGATAGACATGGCTGACTGATAGAGAAGGTATTAATATTATATAATACAAAAAATAGAAAAATATCTTATGATAAATTTTTATTATACTATTGATATCATACTTTTAGTTTTCTTATGGAGTAAATTAGTTCAGATTTAAAATGGTTTGACTTCTATAATAACATTAGTTCTCGCTGTAGATTTTTTTAGTTACAGCCGCAGTCTATGACAACAAAGTAATAAAAATTGTATCTACTGTGGCAGCTGCATGAAACAGCCACGGTGTAGCAAGCACACTTGTGGTATTTTAAAGAGAAAAACTTAGAGAGTAGTATAGTACTAATATTAACACCGAATGTTGACAGCTGAGCCATTAGTAAATCACTAGATATGGGCGCCAACTGCCAGTCAAGTTGAACATTACCATAAGACCAAATATGATTTGCTTAAATATGTAACTTTATTTAATATCCATTTTCACATATCGTACTCTTAGACTCAAGCTCATCCAATATGATATTGACAACTTGAAGTATGGGAAATCACAACTCTTTATTTTTAAGTGTATTTTGATACTATCATATATCATCTTGAGATATTGGTGATCCATAGGCTATGATTGGCTACGAGATTATACAAGGTGTGTTTGGTTGTAAAGCCACAACACACCAGACTATAACTAATGATGCTGGAAAGCCATGTCGTATTATTATGTTTGGTTATTAGTTTTCAGCCTTAACAACCACACTCCATTTGTGGCAGCGCCACAACTGTAGCGACGATTTCTGACGCCATAATCATGACAGAGATTTACACATAAATCTTTTATGGCTGCTTTGACTGAAGTGCCAACAAAACACCAATAGCAATAAATGTGATTGCCTTGGTTTTGGCGGTGGCAGATGATATGGCTGCCAACCAAACAACCTCTTAGTTCATTTTCGTGCCAAACCTTAGGCGTAGGATTTTTCTGTCATAAATTTCACCAATCTTAGCGTGGCTACTAACAATTGGGAACCAAACATGCTCGTTGTCCAACTTATAAGTGTGGAAGAGGAAGAGTGAACACGAGATAAAATAGTGAGTTGCTCCAATGCTGTTTGAGCCTTTGAGAAGAAAGGAAACGTGTGTGTGAAACGACCGTGGCCACCGTGGAAGGCAGATCGAAGTTCTGTCGTTGCTTGCTTGCCTACGTACTGCTTACCTAAACAGACGTTAACCAGGTCCAGGCTCGTGTCATTTATCTTTGATCATCATGCGTGCCACTAATGATGTTCGCCCCACCGAGGCCGTGCAGCGTGGGCCCGCGCGGCGCACGACATTGCTTTCAAATCAACCCGATCCATCATCCATCCACCCCCACGGTGGTGGAGGACCCAACTGCCGGGGGCGCACCTGGCTTGCTCGGTGTTTTTGTTTTCTAGAACTAGAAGGCCATTTGTCCCACGCCAGCGCTTGTCGATAATCTGGTATCTCCATCTGTACTAACACCATCACGGGGTAGGCAGTGCCCGGAAAAGGCAAAAAGAATGCTCCACTCCTCACGATTGGCGGCATCTTTGGCACAAAGAGTGCGGAGATTGGACTTGGACCAGTGCTCCTTTCTCCATGGTGCAGCACTCTAGCGTTAGCGTGGAATGTGGACCTGCAGGGCACGCCAACGCAACGCCTGCGAATGATGAAAGAAATGGGTCCAACTTTTTTTTTTTTTTGACGGTTTGGAATTGGAAGGACTGCTGAATCTGAATGGTGCAGGTGACGACACTTGATCGATCCAGCGTCACGCCGGCTGTTAGGAAAGATTACTTGTCGTTGCGAGAGCTATGGCGAGTACTGGATTTTTTCTAATTTTTAATCCCTTTCTAATCAATATTTCAAAAATATACCGCATGAAAAAATATTTGCATGCCATATCCCTTTTGGTCGCGCCAATGTAGATGGCGCGACCAAACAACTATGTCGCGCCACATGCAATAGCGCGAGAAGGCTATCACGCCAATGCATGTGGCCCCACGGGTCATACAAGTTCCTATAGAGAGTGCTACTTGATGTCTGCGTAGAGTATATTGTATGGTAATTTATCTGAACGAAAGTGTATGTTTAAAATATTTCACTAGTTTCAAACGAATGTTGCAAGTGTATGTTTCAATTATATAATCGGTTCGAAACACATGTTACAAATAATTTTATTAAGATGTTGCAAGTGTTGAAGATGTTGTAAATATTTTTTGTTAATATGTTGCAAATATTCCATCAGTTTGAAATACTATAATTAGTATAATCATCCGTGGCCAGCTATAAGCTAAACATGAGAGGCAATTTGCCAAATCAATATGTATCTATTAGTATCCTTAATGTTGCTCTCTCTCAATAGGATAATATTCAGACAACTCTCTGTTTCTCTTCTTTTTCACAACCAACTTGTTGCTCTATTTATTTTTTCTATACTCTTTTATTTCTCTTTCTCAAGCAAATAACAATATGGCATTCCATGCTGAATTGGCCGGCCTTTATGTACTTCCTCCATTTTCTACTTGTAGTATATTTTAATTTTTGAATAAAGTCAAAAAAGAGTGCTATCTTCGTGTTTGTGTGATAGAGAAAAATAATCAAAAGCCTGCATGCGTGCCTCCATTGATCCAATATTAATAGCCACAAAGCTTAAGTAATACTATTTTTAGATGTCTTGTTTTATTTAAAAGGATTTGCATGTATGTGCAAGTAATACTATTTTTAGATGTCTTGTTTTACTTAAAAGGATTTGCATGAATGTGCTTAGTATGGCCCTTTGTCGCGCCACATGCAATGGCGCGACAGGGAGGGCCCTGGTCAACGCTTCCCGCCATGGTGGCCACCTTGTCGCGCCATTGCATGTGGCGCGACATAGTGGTTTGGTCGCGCCACCATATGCATTGGCGCGACCAAAAGGGATATGACAAGCAAATATTTTTTCATGCGGTATTTTTTGGAATATTGATTAAAAAGGGATTAAAAATTAGAAAAAATCCACGAGTACTATGAATGCGAAATTAATCAGTCATCAGTGACAGACTGACAGCTAACAACTTAGGAGTTTCAGTTAGTTGGGCGACAGCAGATTATGGGATGAAACGGATGCACCAAACCCTGACACGTCGATGTCAACACAGACTTGAGCAATCCACGGCCAGCTCGCGGCTCGCCGCTCTCGGGCATATGTGGTGACGCTCTGTTTGGCTGGCTGTCGCCACCAGCCCACCATGGCCACTCCAATCGAGCTCTGCGGTCAGCAGCGAGGCAAGCAGCAAGCTGGTGTTGTACCCTATATTCGTTTGCTATTATCAGCATTTACAGTCAGCGATTCATTTAGGAGCAGTGAAAATCAGCCAGCCAAAACGCACTTGACACATTCCCATCTGTACCACACAGTGTCGTATCCAGCGGTTCAATGCTGACAGTGATAGCGGTCGAAACCGAATCAGCTTCATGAAGCTGTGCAGTAGCCATGTCGAGTTGCTTTCAGGGATGGCCCGATCAACGGAACTGCACAGATGGCTCACCCGTGCCGCCCAATGCGAGTAGGGTGCTAATATGGCCATTTGGTTGCCGGCCGTCGCTCACCATGCCACACTTCTAGCTGCCACGGTCGGTATTTTGACTGCTGTTTGGCTTGCACGTAAGTTAAGGCAGCCACATATATATATTTTTTTGTTTGTTTCCATTAGGGTGTGCTGTGGTAAGTTCTCTCGCCACACAACACCACAGCTTTGATGTCTACTACGCCACACTTTACGCCTATGACAACGTGTACTCATCACGTAAGGTGTGGTGTGGCCACCAAAGTTGTGGCATGGTGGTGATCGTACTGACCACCACAGTTGTGGTGAAACTCAACAGTCAAGTAGCCTTAACTACAGAATCCAAGCTGAGGTAAAGTAAGACATCCTTAGCTATCCTCTGTCAATGTGTAATAAATATTTAGCATATTTGACTTTTGTACATTGTCGTATATACTATAATATCTTTTGAAGTATTCCTTTGTCAAAACGAATATAATTCGATCACCAAACTATATATTGAAGTACCAAACTGACTTCGACTATTATCTAGATCTACAGTATAAATAGATGGAAGTTGAAGCTACCGCATTAAACCATCTATCAGTCATTATCGTTTGAACACTAGAGTAGCTCCAACAGTGTCAAACAACTACTCCCTACGATTCACAAAAAGTGCCGTTCCCATTTTTTGTGAGATTAAATAATTTTTAACTTTAACTAAATATATATTATTTATATTTTTAGTAAATAATCACTAATCATTGTATATATTTTTTACAATATAAACTTATTTATAGAAATATTAGTGTTGCTTGTATTTTTTACGAACCCGGTCTTGACCCGCACGAAATCCATAGCGTTTTTATAGGATATATATTTTATCGTGTGCTCTATTTTATTCAACAAGAATAAAATAGAATAACAAGATAGCTTTTCATGATTCATGAAGAGTTAAGTACACTATGCTCACACGTTTTTTTATACTACTATAACACATTATTATTTATTTATTTATTTAAACCTTTTAATGTTGAGGTTGTCCTTAGACGTACGTATACTCGCAAGCTGACCACGTATACCTACAGTCCTCCCAACTTATGAAAGAGCCGTCTGAGGTCACAAATCTGCCGAGTATGCAGAGTACTGTACAGTAGTTGCTAATAGTGGCAGCAGTTTGACCATTAATTAATTAAACATACCATCTTGCCATCAAGGTCGTGCAAATCGGACGGCTGTTCTAGTTGGTCCATTAATGTTGAACAGGAGACACTGCCAACTGTGACAGCGCGTATTCTTGTCCTTGACCTGACTCTTGCATTGCCCCGCACATCACTGCATCAGTCAAACTGCTCGTTAGTGGCGGACGGTGGCTGTTGTCGTTCTTTTTTTTTTTTTTGATCCCGTCGTTTTTTCTTTTTTTTTTTCCCACACCGTATGCATGGCTTTTACATTTTCACGCCCCATAAGCGGCTGTACAGTGGCACGCAAAGAAGGCGGCACACAGAAGACTGCCACGAGCACCATGGCCCGTCGTATAGAGCAACGCCTGCGGCCGTGCGGCGGTCAGCGCACAAGGTAACCGGCACTAGCGGACCGTGCGCATCACGCGTCTCTTGTGCACCGATCAACCTCGGGGTGAGCAAGCGAGGTGGCGAAGGGAGCGCCGCGCCGGCCGGCAGGCGCGTCAGCCCGCCGATCGAGGAGAACGGGACGGACATCTCTATCCATCTGCGGACACTGCACAGCACTACAGCACACTGCACACAGTACGGCTGTTGGTTGTTGCTTGCTTCCTGGAGGACCTGGGCAAGTGCTGTGGTGACCCGTCGGGCAAGTGCTGTGGTGACCCGTCTCGTTCTCGTCCCGCGCTGCCCAACCAAAGCGGCGCGCCAGCTACCCATGAGCTATCGGACTGTACTACGCCGGTGTAGAACTTCGATCGGTGCCGTTGTCCTCTTTGCCATCTTCCGGCGTGGTTGTTGCAGTGTGCTGCGCAGTGCGCACCGCCGCGCCGCGGCTCCAAACACCGTAGTGTGCGAGGAGTGCATGTGTAATTGCCCCGGGCACGCACCACCACACGTCCACACCAGTGACGGCGCGCGGCGGCGTGATGCGTTGTTGTTGGTTGCCCAAGTCCAAGACGCGGCTATTGAAGCTGACAGGTACAGCGTCGCTGACAATGTTTAGCGAACAGGTATCGCTGACAGGTACAGCTGCCCACATGCCTTCGTCAGGAATGTTTGTCGGCGTCGACACGTTCCCTGTTTTTTTAACTGAGAGATCTGCAGTGTGCAGGGGGCGAGCCAAGCAGATCGTAGTGACGTAGTGACGTATGGGCCCGCCGGTATATGCCGAGCTGAGTTTACATTAATCAAGTGGACTTTGCAATGTTCCGGGATGAACGTTCAGGGAATCGGAGCTACAAAACGAGCAATGCCCGCCAACTGAAGGCACACGGAGAGAAGAATAGTCGGTGTACTCATTAACTGACACGGTGTGCAATGCGCCCGTGTGGTTCACACGCTTGCAAACAGTACTATGTGACGTGGGTTTCGTCGTTTTCGGAGATAAAACGTTGCTAATGTTTAGCTTGGAGAACTTTAGCTAGCTAAAATTTTAAAGCTAACTAAACTTTAGTTGGGTGGATCAATCAGACCTGAAGCTGTATTTTCGTAGTAGCTATTAATCTTTTTAGCTGGTATAAATTCAAACAGGTTGTATTTAAGTTGTTGTTCACCAACAAAAAGTTCTAATTTTATTTAGAAAATACTCTCTCTGTTACAAATTGTAAGTCATTTCGACTTTTTTGATACATCCATTTTACTCTTCATCTAGATCTTACGTATGTTCAGACACATAGCAAAATAGATATACTAAAAAAGTCAAAGTGTCTTATAATTTGAAACGTGAGGGAGTATTTACATTTACACGTCTCCTCCTTCCGGGGAAGGCTTTAGGTCGGGTTTAAGGCGACGACTTCCGTGCTGCACCCGCATCCCACCACCCCAGCGCTGGTCCGGTGAATAGAGAAGAAGATCACACAGTTTAGCTTCGTCGCCGGATGGAAACAAAGATTTCAGCCTCCTAAAAATTAGCAACGGCCTTACATTTATATAACTTTTAAAACAAGTAATATTTGGTGGATCATAACCTAGCTTATTACCAGCCAAACAATCTCACGAGTGTTTTTTTTAAAAGGATCTAACAAGTGATTTTGATTCATCAAACATGTTAGTAAAACCTAGGTCTAAAATGTTTCTATAAGATCCAGATCCCTATCAAACAACCCTTTAATATTCTCATTTCATCAAATGAATCAAATGCACGAGTGCTCATTTGGCTGTTCAACTCTAGACGACCATTGTGGATGAGAGAAAAGATCTCTTAACAATTGCAATGTTCTATGCCACATGCCTTCTGTTCACCGTTGGTAAATTTCACACGAGGAGGCACAGGCGAGGGTGCGCGTGGGACTAGGTAACGAGCATGCGAGGCCGAAAATGGGCGAACAAGCTACAGATGGAAGATGTGAAAGAAGTGAGAAAATGACACGTGGATTCCACGTGTCATAGATATAGAGAAAATAGAGAGAGAGAAAAAAAACAAATGGACCTTCTCAAGTATAAAATGAGTGGCTAGTCTGTTAGTTTTCTACAACGGAGAGTTATTTGTAGGCGCAGAAGTGTCTTCGCGTTCGTGGAGAGAGATGCCGTGCTCGGTGGCTGGCTGCACACGCCCGCACGGCGCCGCCGGCAACAACGCGGAGGCAGCGCGTGCAGGTTCGATGTTGCCGAGTAATACACTAATCTGCTATATGTGCACAGCACAGGAGCAGCATCCTCCTCGACGGTGACTTCCGTGCCAAAGTGTCCAGCTTCGAGTTGGCGTGCGCGGTCACCGCGGCTGACGGCGGCGCACAGCTCGTGCGCCACGTCGTTGTCATACACGGATACCTCGCCCCCAAGTAACACAGCCTCATCACGCCCTAGGTCCTCGTGTTCGGGTGCATCCTGATTGAGCTGTTGTCCGGGAAGGAGCGGCCGCGTTCGTGGACGACGTCGACACGGGCGACCAAATGCTGTTGTCGGAATCCGTGGAGGCGGCGCTGGTGGACACGGCCGGAAGCACGGATGCTCGCATTTAGGCCTTGTTTAGATCACAAAGTTGGTGGCCAAAGTTTGCATAGTAAAGGTCTCGTCACACTGTAGCAATTTTGTTTTTATTTGGTAATAATTGTCCAAATGTTGATTAATTAAGCTTAAAATGTTTGTCTCGCAAAGTACAACAGAACTCCGCGTAATTAATTTTTTATTTTATCTATATTTAAGTATCCATATATATCTTGACATTTTAATATGACGGAGAATAGAAATTCTGTATAGTAGAATTTGGGAGTAAAATCTGAATCTAAACAAGGCCTCAGGAGAAGAGATGGCGAGGCGCCGCTGAGACATGGATCACTAGCAGCCGTCGGCACCGCTGCTGGCACGTGATCGAGCTGCAGTGGGATTGCGATGTCAAATCCCGAGGCCTGCCTCGGCACCCGGGCTTGCGTGCGAAGCTCGAACCCGGAGCACACCAAAAAATGTTGAGCAGGGACACTGCCAACTGGCAACTGTGACAGCGCGCATCCTGAGCTTACTCTTGCATTGCCCCGCACATCACTACATCAGTCAACTGCTCCCAGAGTGTTGGTGGCGGACGGTGGCTGTTGTTCTTTCCTTTTTTCCCCCACACCGCATGCGTGTCTTTCACAGTTTCACGCCCCATACGCGGTAGTACAGTGGCACGTAAAGAAGGCGGCACACAGAAGACTGCCACGAACACCATGCATGGCCCGTCGTATGAAGCAACGCCGTCGGCCGTGCGGCGGTCAGCGCACAAGGTACGCGTCTCTTGTGCACCGATCAACCTCGGGGTGAGCAAGCGAGGTGGCGAATGGAGCCCGATCGAGGAGAACCCAGGCGTCAGCCCGATCGAGGAGAACGGGACGTCTCTATCCATCGGGGACATTGCATTGCACAGAACAAATGTGCTTGTCGTCGTCTCGTCCCGCGCGCCAGCTACCCGATGGGTGCCACGTCCTATTTGCCCTCTTCCGGCGTGGTTGTTTTGTTTCAGTGTGCTGCGCACCGCGGCGGCTCCAAACACCGCAGTGTGCGTGCAGTGCATGTGTAATTGCCCTGGGCACTACCACACCAATGATCTGTGAACTTGGTGACGTGATGCGTTGGTTGTTGTTGCCATTGAAACTCTTTTTTTTTTTTTTTTTTTTTTTTTTCCTTGTTGCCATTGAAACTCGTCGTGTCCACTGCCCAAGTCCAATGAAAGACAAGACGCAGGCTATTGAAGCTGTGGTACAGCATCGCTGACAATGTTTTTAGCGAGATTAATATTCAAAAACCCTCATTTACCTTCGTGAGGAATGTTCGTCTGCGTCGACAAATCATTATTAGCCTACGAAAATGATAACGGCGGAATCCAATAACCCAAATAATAATATTCCTCCTCCTCCCCTTTTCCACCGCCGCCCAAATTTCTCTCAAATCCCAATTCGAATCGAAACGACCAAAACCCTCCCCCTCTTCCTCTTCCTCTTCCTCGTCGTCGCCGCCTCCTCCCGCCGCCGCTACCGCTACAAGCCTACAACCGCCGCCGCTCCGTTCTTCCTCCTCCCGTCCCCGCTTCCATCCTCCTCCTGGTCCCGCTCACCGCCGCGCCTCTCTTGTCTCCCGTGCCCCGCCACGAGCGCCCCCGTCGCCTCCTCCCGCCGCCGCTACCGCTACTCCCGTCCCCGCTTCCAGCCTCCTCCTGGTCTCGCTGCCACCCCTGGCCACGCTCGCCGCCACGCCTCTCGCGTCTCCCGTGCCCCGCCACGAGCGCCCCCGCTCTCGTCCCCCTCCCCCAACAGGCCAACACCGATCGCTCGTTCCGTCTCAGTGTATGGTAGCATGGAGGGAGGGGCGTCAACTCCGGCGCCGATTGATCTCGTGCTTTATTATGTGGACGAGAGTGCCATTGAGATCGGGGCATTTCAGGGTTCCTTGCCTGCTCCTGCCCCAATCCTTCGACAGGGTGTCCCTGCAACTCTTCGAGACAATGTTGAGGGCACCCTTGGTGTTGGATTGTACCTCGCCCTCTTCGACGGAGGGGAAGTACTCGATCTGGCTTACCTATCTCCGCTGGTGTCAGTCACGAAGGAGGAGGAAGAGGGTAGCGCGGAGGAGAAAAAGGAGGAGGAGGTGGAGAGCTCCGTGGAGGGCTCTCCTCTGGTGGCAATGTCAAAGGGGGAGAAAGAGGAGGGGAAGGGCAGCGCGGAGAAGGAAATGGAGGATGAGAGCTCCGAGGAGGAGGAGGTGGAGAGCTCGGAGGAGGAGGAGGAGGAAGATGAGGATGAGGATGAGGATGAGGATGAGGATGATGATGTGGAAGAACACAAGTTATCTTTGGAACTTCGACTATGGCTAGATACATCTCATGCAACATTGGTTCTGTTTGGTGAGTAGTATATAAGAACTCAATTTATACTTGTGTCCACCTATTCTGTCCATTCTAACATAATCTGTTTTTGTAGATGAGGGATGGTGGAGATCAACGAAGTCCTATTCCATGAAATGGCTGAGGAGTAATGATGAACACTTAATGCTGAAACTTATCCACAAGGCAAAGAATCAACAGGTGTGTAAGCCTTGGTGATTTATTTTGGAAATATAGGAGTGTGTAACTTTCTAAGATATCCATTAATCTACGGAGTCTACAGAAAGAAATGTGCTAATCTATGCAAAAGTACATATCATTATTTCTGTTTGGTAAAGTAACAAATTGTCACAGTTTGCTGAATTAGCTATCACAAGTAACCTATGGTATATATTTTGATCCAGACAGTTGGAAGTTAAATGCACAACAAGGTGGTAGATCTTAGATATAGGCCATAGGCATGTTTACGTATTTATAAAATTGGGAAACACACAAGCGATGTACATAAAAGAGAGCAGTGGTACATGCATAGCATTGTATCTAAAATGAATGCAACACTGTTTCTGTTTTCATGTTGTTAATGAGAAGCAAATGTGCTGAATTCTCCATGCTTCAATCATGTGCTAAATAAATGAGAAGCAAATGGTATATTTCCATCAAAACAGTCAAAGCTAGCACAAACCATAAGTCAGTTTAAATGGTGCTTTTGGTAGTGTCCTCGTGCCTCTCCCTTGTTTTTTTTTTCCATTTCTTTTCTCCTATACGCAGCTCTCTTGTTTCGTTCGAAAAAACTGATGCTTTTAGTTTGTTATATTATATCTGCCCCATCATGACATTGTCTTTTTCCTAATTGAGGAAGGCCCCATTTCCATTAACTTGCAATGGAAATACAGAGCCTATAGCAACTAGCAAACATAAAGGGAAGGGGGAAGTAAAAGAACCAAGAGAGGCTAGGCAGAAGAAGGGGAGGGGGAATTGAGCAGGGGAGTCCCAGGCTCACACAGACTTTTACAAGACGATATCCTTAGCCTAGCATGAGTTAGCATTATGTAATCTTGAGTGTTTTGTGTGTGTTGTATTCTTTTGTTTATTTTTTTAATGCAATGCTATGTGACTCTCATGTGTATTCGAGAAAAAAATTAACAAATAATTTTATGCAGATTACATCATTTTGGTTGAAAGGCTGCTTATCCAAGTTGGAGTTTGAAGGAACTTTGGTATTAAATAAATTAGTAACTATTTTCTGCTGCACGATATTAAATAGTTTGTGATGATGACATTAATATTTTTTTCATAGTTATATTCAAATGATGTTGAAGAAATGATAAAGAAAGAGATGAGCCCTACCATGGGGTGTTTCACAGTTAATAAACGACTTGGTAAGATTTGATCATATATTCATATCTATATATTGTTAGGTAAAATTAATTTGCAACCATTGTAGTCTCGAACTAATGAATTTGTTACAGGTAAAGGTATGAACGGCAGGGTGTATCAATGCTCTCCTAAGAATTCAGTTGTTCAACATGCAATTAAGATTATAAAGGCGACAAGGTCATATGATATGAATGCATTTAACGGAAAAGAACCCAGGTGTGTAATTTTATCTGTTAGAAGGCACAGGTTTGGGGAACATTTTTTATTTCATTAGCCACACCACAAACCATGGAACAACAATGATTCCTTCAATACTTTATTGTGGTTATCAGTGTGTCATTGGGCAATAACTCTGTCACAATTCTCTACAGGGACTTAGAAAGTCAATAGTTAATTTATCAACAAAAGCTGGTAAGTATGCAATGCCGTAAAGCACACTTAACATCTGTAGAAGAAGGGCTTTAGAGGGTTTGCTAGTCTGAACTTGGTTAGGGTTCAAAAGTTTCCCATTTTCTTCCTCGATAATAAAAATAGATGTATCTTCCATCGCTGTTATCAAAATATCCTTGTCATAACCATTATGGCTATAGATTTCAAACTGCAAAGAGGCGATTCCACAGGATAGTCGGCACTAACTGCAAAGAGGCGATTTCACAAGATAGTCGGCACTAACCTGAAACATGGATTTTGTGACACTAGGATTTTGTTGGCTTAGATCCCTGACATATAAATGAAGTAAAATCCATGGGTGCTTAAACATATCATTTTATCTCTATGGAATTGATAGACCCTGTAACTTTTTGTGCTTATCTAACTAGGATACTTATCTTAGGAGTAGTTTGTGCATATGTCAGCACTCAGCACCTTATCTTCTTATCTTGCTTGAGCATCTACTTAGAATATGCTGTAATCCTTTCTTAAGTTGCAATTTTGCTACTCCTATATGTATCCAATCCTGCCATGGTTTGTGGCGTGGCTAATGAAATAGAAAGCCTCAAAACTGTGTCTTGTCTCTAATATTTTCTCTCTCCTTCTAAAGTTATTTTTTTCAGGAATAACATTTTCAATGTTATTTTTATTTAGGGAAATTCAGATCATGTCTTGGTTTCATGACAACACTACCGTTACATGCTATCAGGTATATAAAGTATCTTTAAATTTTTATAATTTGTGCTTAATTTAATTGTTTTTAGTCTTGGATTGCTAATGATCATCTAACTTTTTGTTGTGACATTTTTTAGGCTTGGTCCTCTGCTGATAGCTATGTAGATGAAAAGGGGGCCTGTTTGGATGAAGAGGGGAGCTGCTCAGATGAAGAAGGAAGTTTTGAGTCAGATGACTCCTACTTCGATGTGTATATACATATACATATGGAGTTGTGTTGCAGGTGCACAATATACCTTTCCATTATGTCATTGTGTCAGGTTTTGTAGTATTTGTGCTGGATGCTTTTTCTTAGAAAACTAGTCACTGGGGTGCGGCATCACGTGCTTAGCACCACCACGCTTACATTTTGTTTCAAATGTTGCAGATTTAAATACACAATAGAAATAGATAATAGCTGGTAAAGCAAATATATTACAATATAGCTGGTCTTATATGGACTAAGGTCCATGATTGTCATGTCTAATATCCCATTATTTAATAGCTGCTAACTAAAAAAATGCACATAAATTACATGTAGTAAAGAATCAAATGGTAATAGTAGTGTAAAATAGTATCAAGAGAAACTGATATAGTAAGAATTATTCAATGATATGAACTGGATCAGAATGACATGCCAACACTCTATTACATGCAGGAAAATTATCAAGAAACATGTGGTGCTAGCTGAGAAAGCATGAAAATTATAGGATGCGGTACAGAATCTGGTACTAATTAATACCTGGCACTAACTACTGTCAAGCACAATTGAAAATGCTCAGGAGAAAGAGCAAAGAGAAATGTTCAAAACCGAAAGTGCAGAAGTTCTGCTTACCATGTGAAAGCATAAGTCCAGTGCTTATCCTCTTAGGATTCCTATCTAGAGTAGTTAGTGGCTGCTATGTCACCACCCTTATCCTTTAAGCATCTACTTTAGCATCTAGAGAGTATTCAATCCTGCCATGGTTAAGGCAAGGCTAACGAAAATGAAATTCCAGCCCCAAATCTGAGATTTGTGTCTAACACCATGAACCCCAATCTCTGAAATATGAATCATATTAAAAGAGGATCCATCAAGCTCGAGGTACATTAGAAGGTTCGAGATCTGCTAGATATTTTGTTCGGGATGGGCACATGACTATCGTGGCCATGCTACTTGGACCCAAGTCTACTCCCTTTATTACGCAAGAATAGTGATTGCTGACTAAGCAGCCGTATAAGCTACACTTAGATTTGGTTCATTAGGAATTTTGGTTGGAGCTAAGGGCTGATACAAATTTGTTTACTGCCTTCCCTTGCATAGAACGTCTCTGAATTCAAAATTAATTTGCAGGACACTCCAGGAGACTTTGGCTGTTGGAGAACATACAATTGATATAGAAGAAGAAGGATGGGCTCTCTTTGAGAATATAGCTGAAGCTGTTGATTGTCTACACCAAAAGGGTGTTATCCATAGAGATCTGAAGCCTGCAAATATCTTTATTGGACATAATGGCAAGATAAAACTTGGGGACTTTGGGGACTGTTGCCTGGTGAATGACTATTTGGACGCACGAGATGGAACACCTAATAGAGGCACTGAGTGGTATATGGCACCTGAACTTGACGATGGAAAGGTCTCTACGAAGGTATGCAACTGGAGTTGTGATTTCCGGTAATTTCAGTAGTGGTCGGATTTCTTTTCTTCAAAAAATTAGTATTAGACTTATGCATGTGCTTTATTGCAAATATATCTCTCCCTGCTTAAAAAATATGGACAGTTCCTGGTCTGTGTTTCCGTAGCTCGTCCACTGCCAGACAAGGGCTTCTCCCTCTTGAATCTGGCATGCTATTTGGGCTTTTAGGACGATGTGATCTGTGAGTACCTCGCCTCCCCAATCAGTGGCAATATGTCCACCTCCCAATGCAAGGTCTCTCCAACCCCATGGTGCGGCCGCCACCGGCCCTCGTCCCCTTTCTAACCCTGCGCTGCCCCTGCTCTCTAATCTCCAACCTCTCACCTCAAGACTCCATCACACTGCCGCTACCAGCCCACTCCCCACAGGGCAGGAGCTCCACCACAGCCACCTTCAAAAGGCCAACAACCTCCCCACCACTGCTTCTTCCACACGTTGCTCATGCACCACTTCCTCACCTTATATGTGCGCTACACTCTCCCGAACATCGTGCCTTCCTCGGCCTCCCAGCGCTGCCCTTCACTATGGCTTGATCCTCCCTCATGACCTCCTTCACTCAGAATGGTCTCCTGCAGCCATCTTCCACGCGATACGCCGCCACATGCTCGCAGATGGCGTTCTTGCCACCAATCATTGAGACCTCGTGGCAACCTCCACCCACCTCTCACACGCTTCATGGCCTCACTGCCAAGATACATCCACCCGCCCCATGGTCATGCTTTTCCTTGGAACCATAAGTTTTACTGCAATTTACTGGTCGGAAATGAATTGGGGACAAATGTGATGGAATTTAGGCACTGTAGAGTTGGGCTTCTGATGTAGGGTGTGGCGTGAGGAGTGTGCTGCATTTTCTTATCCCTTTTAGCAGCCCTAGTCTAGTTCTGTTGTGGGGTTGGCAAGGCATTTGACCGAGAAAAAGAAGAGTTGTGTCTTAAAGCAAAGAGGAGGATGTAGAATTCCACACAAACTTGTTTTTCAGGCCCAGCCCACCAGGGATTTCCAAATTGTTAGTCGTTTTATTCTAGTCCACCTCAGACACCCCTTCTTTCCTTCTGCTCTTGTACAGTTTTTCTCCTTGTTGTTTCTCGAACTGTTGTTGGGCTCCATTTTACTTTAAATACAAAATTTACAGTGGAGGCCTCCCCTGCTGTATTTTAGGTTCAAAAAGGAGTGCACTGCAGTTGTTGATGTATACTATATGAGCTACAGAATTCAAATCCCCGCAAATGGCTTAGCGTGTGTTTCTCCTGGTGTATTTACAAGAGACTGGTCGCTACCAGTGTATTGTTTTGTCAATTCCCATGTTATGCTGCTTGCTTGTACAAAGTTTATGTTTGACTTCGATTCCTTTTTCATTCAAGTGCTTCTTGGATTAAATATGATTATGTTAATTTACAGAAATCAAATCAGGTTAAAGGTGTTTACTTTAGTTACTCTCGTAAATCTAATTTTGCATGGTTGATGGATCCCCTAATGCCCTTATAGTGGAAGTACCTGGCATTTTGTCAACTAATTTTGGTTACCTTACCTCTAAGTCTGAACATAATGAGATAGAACCTCAGATGAGAATATTGTTATCTCAAGCCCAATTTTTGTTGTCTCGGTCTCATTCCTGAACACCTTGTTAGGCTTTGGAAAGATCAGGGAGATAGAAAAATGAAACGGTCCCATCGTAACCACTTCTGAAGTAGAAACTGGTCATAAACCATGGCTGCCTATTAATCAGTTTCATTCATCAGTGTTGGAGTATATACATGCATTACATGTATTAGGAGGCCCATGAGGCTAGGCCCATGAGGCCCATGTGTACTACACTATATAGCCACCCTTCTAGGGTAGGCCAAATCAATAGAGAATCAATATTCAACATGGTATCTGCCTAGGGTTTCTCTCTCTCCCCGAAACCCTCGATCCGCCAGGCAGGGCGCCGCCGCCGGCTCGATCCGCCAGGGCAGGGCCGCCGCCGGCGAGCCGCCGCGCCGCCATGGCCGGCCGGCCCCCTGCTCCTCCACCTCCGCCTCTCTACACCGCGTTTCTCCTCTCTCCTCCCTCCCGGGCCGCCGCCGCGGCGCTCCCCCCGCCCCGCCGCTCCGGCGCGCATGCCTTCGATCCGACGCGGACTTCGTCTTCCGGCGCGGGGATTCGCTCCGCTGATCCGTCGGGGCCGCGGGACTCCATCTTCCGTCGCGGGCGCGGGCTACGCTCCGGTGCGGGCGCCGGTTCCGGTGACGGGCGCGCGGGACTCCGCCGCTGGCCAGGCGTGACGCCCGCCACCGTCCCGGGGCCGCCGGCCCGGCGCAGGGGGCGGAACGGGTGGAGCTGGCGAGCCCCCATCTCCCGCCCGTTCCGGCCGCGCGCGGCGCAAGGGCCCCGTCGCGGTTGTTTTTCACCGCCGCTCCGCCGGACCGCCGCCACCAACCCAATCCCGCCCGCCCCCGGATGCGCGCGGCACATATGGCCCCCGCGCGGCTTTCTTCAACGCGGCGCGCGCCGCCCGCTCCTCTACCCGCCGCCTCGGCCCCGCAGCGCCGCCGCTTCTACCCCGGCGCCGCGAGGCCACAGGACCGGCGGCGCATCTCCTCTCGCGGCCTCCCGGCGCCGCGGCCTCGGTCCCTCCTCGCCCTGCCCCGCGCGGCGGCCTTCCTTCTTCGTCTGGGTGCGCAGGGCCCCCACTTCGCCGCATACGGTGACCTTCGCCGCCGCGTGCGGCCCTTCCAGTGGGCGCGGCGCGCGCCGCCCGCCGCCAGCCCGCCCGCGGCCCGGGTGCCGCGAGCGCCGGCCTCGCCGCCGCCGCGCGGCACCATCCCTTTGGCTCGGGTGCCGCGGGCTCCATCCCCATCGCCACCGAGGCCATGACCGCGACGCCGCCGCTGGCCGCCGCTATGGCGCGTGGCCCCCGGGCGCAGCGCTGCGGCTCCCCGCGGGCGCGGGCGCGCTGCCCGCCGCGCGGCGCTTTCTCCATCGGCGCCACCGGAGGCCACGACCGGCGCGCCGCCGCCCGGGCCGCCACCTATGGCCGGCCCGCGCCCCCGCTCTGCCGCGCCTGGCGGCCGCGGGCTCGACGGGTCGCGCGCCGGGGGGGCCGTGCAGGTCATGACCGTGGCACACCCCGGCGCGCACCACCATCTCCGTGGTCGTCCGGGTTTGCCGGCTGGGACCCGGCGGCTTTGGCCTACTTCGCACCACCGCGCCCTCCGTCCGCAGCTTCCTCCTGCACGGGCTGCGACCCGCCGGGGCCCCGACGGGACCCGGATCGGCCGACTCGGGTGCCACGTTCCACACCACACCCGATGCGAGTCTACTCTCCTCTCTCCATCCTCCCCACCCCTCCTGTCCCTCTTCCATCATGGTCGCCAATGGCACCTGCATTCCTGTCTCTTCCGTGGGCACTGCCACTTCCGATGGCTCTTTTCATATTCCCGATGTTCTTGTGGCTCCCGGTATGGTTCACAACCTCCTCTCTATTCGTCGCTTCACGGCTGACAACTCTTGCTCGGTTGAGTTTGACCCTTGTGGCCTCACCGTGCGGAGTTGGCCTCAAGCGTCCTCTTCTCCGTTGTGACAAAGACCGGGCCTCTCTATACCCTTCGTTTCCCTACTTCCGCCGCACCTCCTCTCGCCTTCTTCTTCACTCCCGGCATCCGCCGCTACCACCACCACCTCCACTACGTGGCACCGCGCCTCGGCCATCCCGGCCGGATGCCTTGATGCGGCTACCGTCGTGGTTCCGACATTCGGTGCCCTCGGGCTCACGATGAGCACTTGTGTCATGCGTGCCAGCTGGGGCGTCATGTTCGCCTTCCCTTCCAGCCTTCTTCATCACATGCCACTCGTGTGTTTGATCTTATCCATTGCGACTTGTGGACATCTCCTGTACTCAGCATGTCTGGCTACAAGTACTACTTGGTGGTGGTCGATGATTTCTCCCATTACTCCTGGACTTTTCCCTTGCGTGCCAAGTCCGAGGCGTTCCCCACTCTTAGCCACTTCTTCGCGTGGGTGTCCACTCGCTTGGCCTCACCATCAAGGCCGTCCGGTGCGACAATGGCCGTGAGTTCGATAACTCAACCTCACGTGCCTTCTTCCTTTCTCAGGGTGTCCAGCTGCGCATGTCTTGTCCATATACCTCCTCTCAGAACGGCAAGGCTGAGCGCATGATCCGCACCACCAATGACACCATGCGCACCCTCCTGCTTCAGGCGTCCCTTCCTGCTCGCTTCTGGGCTGAGTGTCTACACACCGCTACCTATCTCCTCAACCGTCTTCCTTCTACCGCCTTTCGCCGGCTCCACGCCTCACCACGCCTGCGGTCGGTACACCTCCTCGGTCGACCACCTTCGAGTCTTCGGGTGCGCGTGTTACCCTAACACCGCCGCCACCGCTCCCATAAGCCGGCTCCCGGTCGACTCTCCGTGTCTTTCTCGGATACTCTCCCCGATCATAAGGGTTACCGATGCTTTGACCTCACCTCTCGTCGTGTCCTCATCTCTCGCCACGTCGTGTTTGATGAGCTCGGCATTCCCCTACTCCACCACCCACACCTCCCTACCTCCCGCCGACCCCCGCGGAGGATTCTCTTTCACACCGACCCGGTGGTTCGCCCACCGTTCCCACTCCCCCGCAGTACCGTCGCTCCGGCGCGTTCCCCGGTGGTCCCACTCGCCTCGCAGACTCCACCCAGGACCTTCCACCACTACCTGGCACGGCGGGGGACGTTGCCGTCCGGACCTCGGGACCGAGCACGCCGCCGCCACCTCCCGGCCGCTTCGGCATCGTGTACCAGCGGCGGCGGGAGTTGGCTCCGCCGTTACAGCCGGCGGCGCGAGCTCCGTCGCCGCCCCCGGCGCCGTCAGCACCGCAGGTGGCCCCTTCTTCGCCAGGGTCACCTGCACCACCGGTGGTGCCCTCCTCTCCACCGGCGACACCGACGCCGCGCCGCCCGCCCCCGGCCGCCCGTGTCGAGCCGCCGGTGTACCACCCGCCGCTTTCACCGGACCCTCGTCACACTCACCCGATGGTGACGAGGCGAGGCGTCCCCGCCCGCGAGCTCTCACCGCCGCCGCCCGTGAGCCGGGGATCTCTCCGGTACCTCTTCCGTCCGCGAGGCCTTGGCGGACCCTCACCGGCGCCGTGCGATGGAAGAGGAGTACGCGGCACTCCTCGCCAACCGCACACGGGATCTCGGTGCCTCGGCCGCGAGGTGCCAACGTCGTCACCGGCAAGTGGATGCGGACCCACAAGCGCCGGCCGATGGTACACTTGAGAGGTACAAGGCTCGGTGGGTACTTCGGGGTTTCACTCGCCGCCCAGGGTTGACTATGATGAGACCTTCGGTCCGGTGGTGAAGCCTCGCTCTTTCCGCACCGTGCTCTCACCGGCTCTCACCCGCTCTTGGCCCGTGCACCGTTGGATGTGAAGAATGCCTTCCCGCATGGTCTTCTCACCGAGACAGTCTGCGCAGCGGCCACCGGGGTTTGTGGACTCCTCCAGCCTTCCGAGATGGTCTCGCCGGCTCAACAAGTCTCTCTATGGCCTCAAGCGTGCTCCCGGGCATGGAACCACGGGTTTCTTTGCTTTCCTCCCGACACTTGGTTTTGTGGAGGCCAAGTCGACACGTCCCCGTACATCTATCACCATGGGGCCGAGATCGCATATCTCGCTACTCTATGTGGATGACATAGTCCCGACGGCCTCCAGTGACTCCCTTCTTCGCCGGATCATCACCTCTCTTCGGCGGGAGTTTGCGATGAAGGATTTGGGTGTGCTTCACCACTTTCTTGGAGTCACTTTGTTGAGCCTCATCCAGTGGTCTTCTTCTTCACCGTCGGTACACTCTGGACATACTTGAGCGGCCGGGATGACGGATTGCAAGCCCCGCACCACTCCGGTTGACACTCGAGCAAGCTGTCCGAGGCGGGGCCCCCAAGGATCGATCCTACGGCGTACCGCAGCCTTGCCGGTGCTCTTCGCACTCACCTTCACTCGGCCTGATATCACCTATGCAGTTCAGCAGTTGTGCCTTCATATGCATGATCCTCGGGAGCCTCATCTCACTGCTCTCAAGCGTCTCCTCAGGTACCTCCGAGGCACTGCTGATCATGGCCTGCTCCTACTCCGACGGTCTTCCTCTACAGAGCTGGTTGTCTACACTGACGCCGACTGGGCCGGCTGTCCAGACACTCGACGGTCCACCTCTGGCTATGCCGTCTTCCTCGGAGGCAACCTGGTGTCCTGGTCCTCCAAGCGCCAGCAGGTGGCCTCTCGCTCCAGTGCGGAGTCCGAGTACCGCGCCGTCGCCAATGGTGTGGCTGAGGCTTCCTGGCTCCGGCAGCTCCTGGCCGAGCTCCATAGCCCCCTTCGCCGGGCCACGCTCGTCTCGCGACAACGTCGGCGCGGTCTACCTCTCCACCAACCCCCGGCAAGACCACCGGCGCACGAAGCATGTGGAGATTGACCTTCACTTTGTCCGTGATCGGGTGGCCATCGGCGAGGCGCGGGTCCTCCATGTACCGACCACCTCCCGGTTCGCCGACATCTTCACCAAGGGCCTCCCGTCGTCGACCTTCACCGACTTCCGCTCCGCCTCAACATCACCGGTGGCTAGTTGTGGGCATGGGGACATGTGTGTGTGCTCTTTCTTTTAGATGTCCAGTCCGAACTCCGTTGCGCCGGTAGTTCGATCTGCGGGGAGTGTTGGAGTATATACATGCATTACATGTATTAGGAGGCCCATGAGGCTAGGCCCATGAGGCCCATGTGTACTACACTATATAGCCACCCTTCTAGGGTAGGCCAAATCAATAGAGAATCAATATTCAACAATCAGCTTCTATAATCTGTAACCTACTCAAATATTGACTTATTATAGAAGCAGTTGGGTTTAATTGGTGGCATCAAAACTATAGGCATTCAGCTAAGAATGTTTCTTGCCACATTCAGGTTCTTGCTATATTTGTTGTATAGTCTCCAAGCTTCCTGATGTTTTACTAAGGCATGAAACCTCATTCTCTAGGAATTTAAATTTATCTTGCAAATTTCTGAGGCATTTAATCAGGCTTCAGGCACCATTTTAGAGATTTTGTAGCAACAATCTTTCTCCACTTCATAACCTGTGAAGTTTTGAAAATAATATAAAATAAAATAAAATAAAATAAAATAAAATGGTCTGTAAGAACACGTGCCAGTTTGTTCTTTATTTGCTTATATGTGATGTGAGGCTGACACTACAGCCGCCGGCCTCGGGCACAGCTCGCGACGGCGAGCGCGGTCACCAGGGCCATGAAGAGGCCAGGACGGCTGGAGTCTAAAGCCCATGCGTGGCTCAAGAAGAAGAGAAGAAGTCGAGAGTAATTAGCTGGCTCTAGTTAATGCCTGGCATTAGTATCAAGGAGCTCTGCTCCTATAAGATGTAATCAGCTACTCTATTAAGAATCAAGAATGAAGTTGTTATCTCTAACCTCTCATCTCTGCTATCTCTAATCTCATCCCCCTGCTGCAGGCGTCAGGAAGCCCTGGCGCCACCATCTCCTACCTCCAGCTATAACCTGCGCAGCCAAGGTCCTCCAGAGCTAGGAGTTGAGGTCCTTGACAATTTAGCTTGTTTTATGCCCTGCATCAGGATAAGCCAATTCAGTTTGATGTTTGTGACAATATGTTGCCATCGGACATTTTGTGTTATTCCTCTATTACTATTTATCTCGTTGAGTTTTCTTAAAAAAGCTGACCGTTGTTGTGGAGATTGATTGGGTGTTCTGCATGTATATTTCTAAACAGGAGCTATTTCATTCAAATTTTGTGTGCCCGTGGTAACGCATGGTTCATTGTACAAGCTAGGCTTATGTTTTCTATTGTTTATGTTCTTCTACTCAATAGATGCATAGTGCTTATTTTCTGTTTCAGTTTAAAAAAATTAAGAAAGTCATATATCTTGATGAGGCCTCTAATAAAAACTTTTTTTTTGTAAATTTTGCAAATTGTTGTAATTTTGTTGGTGGCTCAAAAGAATTGAAAATTGAAATCGAAATCTCTGGATACAATCATATCCTAATTGGAACTTCTTGTACTCATTTAGGTTGACATATACAGTCTGGGTATCATATTTCTGGAGATCTTTCATCCGTTCACCACAGGTCAAGAAAGACATGAAGTCTTAAATGATATAAAGGAGAACAATAATTACCCAACAAACTGGATTGGTGACACAGAATTCCTCAAGAAGCTCACTGCTAAAAATCCTATTGAGCGTGCTTCTATGATAGAGATATGGGTAATTCTCAGTCTCAGTTTTATTTTGAGCATCTTGATCTTAATCAATTTGATTTATTGCAAATTAACACATCATTTTTTAGTTGCAGCCAAAATATGAAATTTGAGTGCATAGCTGGTACCAATTTGAGTTGAATGATAATGCATGTAGTGTCGCATTTTAAATAAGAGATATGGACCCAGTCTAAGTCTATATGTGATAGGGGTGTACAGAGACACCTCCCAACAATTGAACTAGGCTCAGTTTCTATAGCATCAAAACAGATGTATCTTAGATCTAACATATATAATTTAATGCACATCTTATGAAGTTCTTTTTTTAGATCTTTCTATTATTTTTATTTCAGGACTACATTGGAAGCAGAGGGTAATCTTCCGATAGAAAAGAATATGGGCTTCAAAGGTATCAAAGCAAAATCTGAAATAAAAGAAATGTTGTACAGTCATATGAAATAATGGCCATGGCAAAAAACACAAATCATTGTTATGTGTTACCCATTTCTAAATCTTTCTTGTTGCACTGTGATCTTGTTGGTGCATACCACGAAGAGTTATATAGTGTGCCCACCCTTTTTTATCTCCTGTATTGTGCCCTTCGAAATCAATAGTAGTGAGATCACCAAATTGCAAAATAATTGTTTTGTGCTCATTATTACATATATCTTTTGTGGACAGTAAAGATCAGAACTTTGTCAATTCCTTTTTCTTTCTTTCTTTATTTCAGCTAATTATATCAAGTATCAAGGGGAAGACTTCCTATCAAGTATCTTGTGGGGCATCTGTATCAGTTCTTGGATAGGTTCTTCAAATGTCTGATGGTCTGGAGTAGTTCTTAAAAGATTCATTTGTTGTTTCAGTCATAGTCTTTCTTGGAACTGATTGAACAAGTTGTGTTCCAGTTCATTCGTTCAGATTTGTGTTCAGCCGTAACAAATTGAATTTGTGGATGCGGAGAAATAATGATTTAACATTTCTTAATCAGTTATAACGATGGAACAAAAAGATTCTTAGTTCATTGCTCTGGTTCTATGTTCTATGAATTTTCTGATTTTTTTAATCTATTGCGATAGTGCTTCATATCAACTGCCTCATCTGCTGGTCGTTTTCCGGAGTTCAAAAATGAATACTTTGATGCTTGGTTCAGTTGCCTTTTTTCTAACGAACAAGCGTATGGGTGCACGGCCAGAGCAACATATAAAACATAAAGTATTAGAAAAAAAATCGAATCCGCTAAGGCGTATATTCCATCGGAGCAACTCAGTCTCGGTAAAGACTATTTTGACGAATAGACTGGATTGGATTAACTTTTTATTATTGTACTAGAAGATTAGGCTGGCTGTTTAAAAAATATTACTGATTTGGATTGGACAGGTGCCATCCGCTAGTCGCATTTTTTTAATTATTATGGGACACCCTTCCGCTAGTCGCATTTTTTTATAGGTTTGTTTGAACGTGGATGTCAATACGCTTCCCTGTTTGTCGGGTGATGTGTGTGTGTGTGTGTGTGTGTTTTTTTTTTTTTTTGTATTGTGCCCTTTTAAGTCAATAAATAGTAGTCTGGTCTGAATAATTAGTATGCAAAACAGGGTAAGCTTCAGGTTCTATAGAAGGCATTCCTCTCCATTCCTCCTCTGGGCCGATCTGAGGAAAGCCGAATTATTACAGATCCTGGGTGATCCCAACCTCAGCATAGTAGGGCCAATCAATTCCATACAATTATTACTCATGGGTAGAAAACCAATTATTTCTTTGTGCTAATTATTACATATTCGGGGTGATCCAGACCTCTGTAGGAGCAATGTGGAGAAATCCCTTCCTATAACAAATGGGAAGAGCACGCTCAAATTTTTTGAGTTCGAAGTTGTAAATCCTCACCCCTCCCCAAACGCAGCCTCGACGAATCCATTGGAATGTTTGCACCATCCAGGGAACAGAGAAATAGACACACTGAGCCTGAAGCCCAGGAAAATCCTTGGTTTGCAAACATGCCGAGTGATTCAATCCAAGGAACAAAGCATGATCCATCAAATCCTTGTATGAAATCCTCTTGCATCCATTCAGATCTACCTTGAGGATTTGGAATCCGATGCCATCCGGGTATCCATCTGACCGAATTGAACGAACCTGCAGGAGATCACCCCATGGTGTAGGCACCAAATGCCTAGTAAGGACCAGTCCTACATGGCGCCTTGCGGCAACCACCATCTCCCTTGTTGGTCCATTTGGTCCGTCTATATCCCATTTCTCCACCATTCCATGGAATGTAATTGTGTAGAACCTACCATCATGATAGGCACAGTCTGCATATTTGTCTTTCTCGCTTACAAGTAAAGTTGAAGCCACTTGCCATTTTTTCTGTCCTGCCTTAACAAAAGATAACCAATCAGAATCACGATGGATGATCATCACGATGTAGTCACCACCTTTGGATGGGCTGCAAGACAACACTGCCTTCTGGTAAAACAATGTTCCTAGTTTATCTGAACCATAGACTCTTCCAACCGTTCCAAGATGGTAACCTTCCAAGCTCCCTCCGCTACGGTAGACTGCTTCCACGCATGAGAAATCCGTGATTGGTGGCAGAGGGATAATGTGCATGGTGAAGGGGTTGTAAAGCACAAGATTGGAGAGTTCGTTTACCAAAACAAGCCATCCATGAGAGGCTCCACAGCATGCAGTAAAGCAGCCTCGTGGAAAACTAACACCGTAGGCCTTGTCACCATCGACGAGGTGGTACAAGTTGCAGGTCACAGTTGAGGGGCACTCCCCCTGTGCCAGATGTGCCCAAGACAAGATCCATGGTGTGCGAGAACGAGGAACACCGGCGGTTATGGCGGCAGCCCTCCATGTTTTGCAAACTGAAGCAAAGGCAAGTGATTGGGGAAGCTCGAGGCGTTGCAGGATGAGGAGTAGGACATCCATTGGGAGGTCGGACCAGCTGGGGCTTGAACAGGTTCCTGCCATAGCAAATACTTGTGAACTTTAACTCTTGTTTATTTATATTTATATAGAAGAACGAACAAACCAAGATATAGTTCTGTTCGGACAAGGGCTAATTACCTTTCTCAAAGAAGTTGCACATATCGAATCCAATTCGGAGAAGCACCGTGCCAACTAATAAGAAACCTAAAACCGATATACAGTGATTTTGCAAAAAGAAGAATTAAAATCGATCCGCGTCACGCAACTGGGAAGTAAACGTCGACAAAAAAGGACGAATACACTCAGAACGCCTAAAATTGCATTTTTATTTAGGCTACCGGTGAGATTCTAAGAAAAAATTGCATCTTTATGCCCAAAAAAGCAGAGAGAACACTCATTTTGCAAGGATTGACAGATTCGATCTAATCGATGCATCTTTCTCTGATTTGATTGCACGGTTCAGGCGGACTTACCCAAGGCAACCTTGGAGAACTCATCACTGAGGCAGGAGCCAGATCGAGGAGGCGAAGCTGGAGGTGTTCCCCCCATACTGCTCAGTGCCAGAAATCAAGGGGCAAAGACGGAGGAAGGGAGAAATCAGATCTCAGAAACCTTGTACGTCGGTGGATGGAGACAGTGGAGAGGGTCTTTGCCTTTTGGTCCTGTTAGTGGAGGGCTCTGGCGGCGCCCGCTCCACGAGTCGCCGGCCCGGTTACTCGCAGCGACCACGCGCTCGCCCTGCCCTCGCTGGCCTTCCCCGTGCGCGCCGGCGGCCCAAAGCGGAAATTCCACCTGCCCCTGCGGACAGCAGGCTTATCCTTGGCGGTGGTGAGCGTCAAGACTCGCGCCGCAGGTGGGGTGGGGGATGGCGGTTGAAGAAGACCGGTGCGGTGCCGGCCGGCGGCGGCGGGCGACTAAGGGCGCCGGGGGGGCGCCTGCGGGAGCTGGTGGATGCCGGAGGGCGGTGGCTGGAGGCGGTGGACGCCGGGAGAGCCGAGGGTGGTGGACGCCGGGAGAGCCGGAGACGGGCACGACGCCGGTGGAGGACGAGATGCAAGTCCATGGATGGATGGAAGAGGAAGCGGTTGAAAAAAATAAAAAGGAGAGTGGGCCCATGATGGGATCGACGGCTAGGATAGCCCGCATGGCATGTGTGGGCTTTGCATTTTCGGGCTCTGGTTGGTTGCTCATTGTTTGGGCTGTGAAGAGATAACCGAGAGGGAGTTGCGGGCCCTAGCTGTCAGCTACGTATTGATTATTAGGCTTTTCTCAAAGAAAGAAAGGAAATTCCCAAGCAACCTATAGACCATTGTTTGGTTCTCATGACTAAAACTAAAGTGACTAAACTGACAAACACTTTAGTTTGATTAATCACTCAAAAGATACTAAAAGGTGACTAAAATATTTTATTCACTTTACTTAGTCATAGGAAACAAAACATGACCACAATTTCGAACGGTAATTAGTAGCCCGTCTGTGATTTCAGTGGTTTGGGATTTCCAATATGTGTGTGTTTGAAATTTTTTTCCCAACCAGTATGTCTGTTTGGTTTTGAGCATAGATTTGTCAAGGAGTTTAGAGGGAAGTGATGATAACATTTTTTAAGAACAAATCTCAGGTACGAGATTAAACTTTTTTATTTTCTAGCGAGTATAAAGACAGAGCTTTATTAGAGCAAACAACACCTAAAAATTTACTTCTAAACCAGTTTTCTAACGTTTTCCAAAATATATTGGGGCCCATAAAAAAGTTGCATCACCACCGATTCCCTAAAATTAATTCCAAAAACATTATCTTCTCCTCTCGTTGTCGCGGCGTGCCCCCTTGTCCTTGTGGCTAGTGCGGCGAGTGCGGATGCGCGCTCCAGTGGCACCTAGGGTCAGGCCTGCTTAGAGTCAAGGGTATTCAATTGAATACTTTTTGCCAAATAATTAGTATTTTTGTATGCTACACATTTTCTGTCAACGTTTTGGCTAGGGGGCCCTGATGTGGCAGCTGATGTAGACGAGGAGGGGAAGGAGGTGCTGAGGCGGCGACGCGGCTTAGGACAGTGGGGAGCGGTGCGTGCGCATGAGCGAGGGGGCGGGGGCGCAGGGAGGCATGAGAGCGAGGAATAAGGAGCTTTCGCTCTTTCCTTTCTTGATCCAATTAATTACATCTCCCTAGTATTTATAGTCTCTCTGGAGACTTGACTCCTAAGTAAACCAGGAGATCCTTATAAGATTAGATTCTCCTTTAACAAACTCTTTCCTATTTTGACTCAATCTTCCCAAAACCTAATAACACACGATAAGAAAACTAGTGACTTGACGACGCGGGACCGACGACAGAAGAGGAGGTCGGCACGCGGCCCCTCTCTCGCCCACGCGCGCAACCTAGGGCGTCCCCTAGGCCCGTGTGGTGTGGCAAGGGCCACGTGAAAGCTCCGGTTTGGTTTTGGTAATTAATGACACTCAACGTTGCTAATACTTTGCTCTAAGTGTGGTTAGACACATAGCAACGTGACGGTGGATGATGGAGCATCTCATGCATCCTTTGCTAGTTGTGTAGACATGTATACATGTGCATCTTGCTAGGCTCATTCATTGCAAATCAAATGATTTTGAAGGATATATGGCATCACTATTGTTTTCTTTGCTTGATTTGATCTAGTGGTGGCATATGACTTGTTTGTGAGCTTGTGAACCTAGTGTTGAATCTTTAGCACTTGCTCATGATGTGTATCTCAACATGGTCAAGATAACCCTTATTCTTATGAGGTGTGAAGAAGCTTGCCCTTGGTTCAAACCGAGATACATTTTTCTAGGCATGTGGTTTAGATTTGGCCATAGTTGATTGACTTGTTTCTCTCATCTTGTGCACACTTGTTGGTGATTGTTGACAAAGGGGGAGAAATAAGTCACAAAGAGCAATGGAAGGGGATCAATTTTTATGATATGACCCAACCATGAGCACACAAATAGGGGGAACAAGCTCATAGACTATTTGTTGCACATTTGTGTGTGCATACATGATGATATGGAGCATTGCAAGCTAAAATCAATATTCATGCTTGTTTGGTGTATTGCTAGTATAAAACTTGATTGATGCAATGAAGTACTAGCATGCATAGGTGGTTTCTAGACATAGAGTTTCTCTTGTTCAAAATATCTTGCTTATAATATGATCTCATGAGGTATTTTGAGTTTTGATGGATGTCTAGATTCCCATGGTGCTAAGGAAGGTTTATTATCGCACTCCGATTGGTATCACGCTTCAAAGGTCATTTCTATAAACCTTAGTACCATTTTGGTTGTGGTAACTCTCAAACTAGTTTCATCTATGTATGTGTGCTTGAAAATCGACCAAACATTTGATGCACACATGTAGGGGGAGCTACCACTACCAAAACCGGAATTGAAATGCTTGTCCAATCCAAGATTCATGTTCAAAATGTCTTGGGCAAGCAATTCAATTTCATATTGAATTCAATTTTCATATCTTTGTGAGCTTTGTGAAGGGTTGTCATCAATTACCAAAAAGGGGGAGATTGAAAGCTCCGGTTTGGTTTTGGTAATTAATGACACTCAACGTTGCTAATGCTTTGCTCTAAGTGTGGTTAGACACATAGCAATGTAACGGTGGATGATGGAGCATGATGATCACGGTGATGAACATGGTGGATATGTGAAGTGATCAAGCTCCGGTGATGGATGGAAATGCCCGTGGAGATCAAGGTAAAGGTATACTTGATAGGGCTTTCCGGTTTAGTGATCAAGACACTATAGAGAGTGTGATCACATTTAGGATCGATAACCGACTATCAAGAGGGGTTTCCTCGGTTCATTCGCGGTCCTAAGTGCCTCTAGTTGTGACTTTGCATGATGCATGAGAGGCTAACTAGAGTGCTAACACTTGTCAACGTGATCATGAGTTGATACGCTAACTCTGGTGCTTGAGATGTGATCTACACTGCGGGAGTTGGCATCTGAGACAAGTGGTTTGGACTTTGGATCGACGGTGCCGCGACAACAAAGATCAAACGTCAAAGTGGAGCTGATCTGTGGGCGCCGGACGCGGTGGCCGGACGCGCGGCCAGGCGGGCCGGACGCGTCCGACGCGTGGAGGACTGGCTCGGGCGGCCAGCAGGGCGGTGCTGTGCGCTGGACGCCGAGGAGGCGCGTCCGGCGAGCGCCGGACTCGCTCCAGAAACTTCTGGAGTTGAGCTCCTCGCGGGCGCTGGACCGCCAGACGCGTCCGTCGGGGAGCGCCGGACGCGGGCGGCGGACGCGTGACGCCAGCGACATTTGAAGGCAACGGTCACCTGCGGCGCGAGGCTGAAGAGCGCCGGACGCATCCGGCGGGCAGCGGCGGACGCGTCCGACGTGTGCATTCCAGCGGTCATACGCGTCCTGCGCGTGTTATCTGGCATCCCGAGCTCCCAACGGCTCTATCTTTGGAGGGGCTCTATAAAAGGTGGATGGCCGGCCATGGGAGGTCTCTCTTGCCCATTCTAACACTCTTGAGCATACTTTGAGCTAGAGACACTCCTCTCCACTCATCTATTGGATAGGTTGATCATTCTTGAGAGAGATTTGAGTGAGAACAAGTGATTTGCATTGAGAGTTGCATCTAGAGGCACTTGTTCATCGAGTGAGCTGCGGATTCTTGTTACTCTTCGGTGATTCCAATCACCGTAGACGGTTTGGAGCAGCGGGTGGTGGTTGAGCTCGACTTGGTGATTGTTCGAGGCCACACCGGGTTCTTGTGAGGGGTTCTTGATCCTTCCCCGCGGGAGTTCGCGAAAGGATACTCTAGTGGATTGCTCGTGGCTTGTGGTTCCTTGTCTTGTGTGGAGATTGCGACTCCCCATTGGGGTCTTTGGCACCGAGCCAATTGAGCGGGCAACTCACCAAGCAAGTGTATCGCCACAACGAGGACTAGCTTGCCGGGAAGCAAGTGAACCTCGGTAAAAAATCAATGTGTTGATTTGTGATTGCGGAGGCTTCGACCTCCATTGTGATTGTGCTTGAGCATCTCTAGGTGATTGGTTTCTACGCCGGTGATTGGCCATCTTCATCTCTACACGGCGGTATAAACCTTCATCCTCTCTTTACATTCCCGCAAAGTAGAATTGCTTGTGAGGTTGGCCGCGTACCTCTACTTGTGTAGACTAAAACCGCGTGGGTTAGAATTGCTTATTGTGGTCGGTCGGGAACCACTTATTGTGTAGTTTAAATCTCGTGGGTAGAATTGCTTGTTCGGTTTCGGTGAACCGACATTGTGTAGCTTGATCACCTTGGTTGGTTGTGCAATTGGGTTGAGTAGCCTTGCATTGTTTAGGGCGGCTTGCATAGAGTAGTCGAAGCTTTAGCTTTGCACATTTGCCGCCTTGCTAGCTAATTGGTTGTCCAGTGTTCTTGCTAGAAATTTTATTAGGCTATTCACCCCCCCCTAGCCATTGTGACCTTTCACCACGGCGCCCCTTGTTGGGCCCCAAGTTGGCCCAAATTCTCCTGCAGAAAGGTCGGCCCGTGTTGGGCGTGTGACACTTTGAAGTTATGATAAAGCTTAGTATGATCTAAGATACAATGCTCAATTTTGTGCTATATATCTTCTATTTATTATATGGTTAGTAGATGCCAAACTAGGTCTAATCTATAGAAAAAATTCTTTATCCTTTGAAAATTTTGAATACCCAAGTGAAAGTCTCTAATTTAGTTTGGCTATTTGATGAAACCCTAGGAACCTTGTGTTAAGTGGATGTTTGAGATAAGGTAGTCCTAGCCAAGTGATGGAGCAAGATGATCACGGTGGATGGATGTTGATGGTCCAAAAGATGAACAAGTGCTCAAGCTTGGTAAACAAGAAGGAGAAAAACAAAAATGGGCTCAATGCAAAAGGTATATTTGGTAGGGGCATTTTTGTTTTGCACTCGGGACACCATAGACGGTATGAGTGATTTAGGATCAATAGCCGAACTATAGAGAGGGGAATTCTTATCGGCAATTCGATGCATGGGTACCAATTTGAATTGAATAATTTGTCTTTTAGGAGATGGTTGCTGCCAGAGCTGAGGGTAGTATGGGAAAAAAATCTGGGAGTTGGTTAATCTCTTTTCTCTAAGTACACATCCTGACAGGATTAGCTTGAAGCGGAATGCCAAGGGCATTTTCACTGTCAAATCTTTGTATGATAGGATGTCTGCTGGGGATAGTGGTGTTTATCTGAAACATATCTGGAAAGGGAAAATCCCTCCAAAAATAAAGTACTTTATGTGGCTTCTTTCCAATAAAGTGATTCTAACCAAGGATAATTTGATAAGCAGAAAATGGGTTGGCTCACCTGAGTGTTATTTCTGCAATGAAAACAAGTCTATTGATCACTTGTTCTTTCAATGTTTTGTTGCTAAAGTAGTATGGGCTTGCATTGCTAAGTGCATTGGGGCTGATGAGATCCCTGGAAATCTTGATCAATGTTGGGGTTGGTTAGATAAGTGGTTCAATCATGGTAAAAATATGCATGTGCTAGATGTTGCTGCAATTTGCTGGGCTTTGTGGCGAGCTAGAAATAGAGCTTGTTTTGACAAAAAAAAGTGATAAAAAATCCTGTGGAAATTATATGTCATGCAGCTTTAATAAAGTTCTGGGCAGGTCTATATCCAGAATCGGAGAAGGCAGCGCTTGAGGAGGGCGTCAATCTGATGCTGAAAGTGGCCATGAAGGTTTTTGCATCCAAAAAGTTCAAGATGACAAATGCAGGTACCCAAGACTTCAACAAAGCTGATGGCACTCAAGACTGAAGATACAAGCAAGCGATGGTGCAAGAAGGGGAGAGAGTGGACTTGGCGTCAGTTTAAGCTGGTCTTTCGGCCTGATAGTTTGGTGTTTGTTGTGAGGCAAATGGTTGCCTGGTGTGTTAGATGGTTAGATGTTCTCTCAGGTTTTGGCTGTCACAAACTGTTGGAGCCATCATGTTGATTAAACACATCATGTTGGTTTCTCTGAAGTCTGAACAGTTTTTTTTACAAGAGGCAAACATATATTATATTATAGAAAAGCAGCATTATAGCACCTTCTATAGAGAAGGTGGAGGAAGCAAGCCAAGACCAGATCGGACAGGTGCACTGGACACGTGTTCATCTAATCCTATATGTGTCACCACGAAGGAGAAAACAAAACACACGTCGCAACACAAGTCTGAGTAGACGTCGCCGTCGTCGTCGTGAAGCAGGTCACCATAAATCGGCGTGCGATACGCCGGGATGGGAGGGCCTCGCATATAGCGTAGGTTAAGGAGGGTCCATGAACCTTCAAACAACTCCGACGAGGTACGAATTGGATGGAGCATGACGCCAGAGTGTAGATAAAAGGCTCAATGAAGACCGGTGGTGGCCGGTGACGAGCTGCAATGGTGATGACAACGAACAGCTCGATGAAGACGCAGGTCTTGAAAAGCTTGACGGAGCATAGCTGCAGTACGACCATCAGCAGACGAAAATTCTGGGCGAAGAGGTGGAGGACACATGCTGGGTAGAGGAAGGCGTGTTTTCCACGGAGCGCTGCATGCCCTCCAGCACCAACATTGTGGGCCCATGCTGCAGAAGATAAGATCCACGTCAAGGTCGCAGGGGCCCACCGTAGTCACGAGGTGCTTCTGGAGAGGTCCCTGTGCACTCGGATCTTCTGCGGCAAGCCACAGGATCCACTCAACGGCGCCAGCACGGCAAGGGCCGCACGCCGCAGCGCACCGGAGGCCTCCACCCCTACCCTCTCCGCTGGCCTGGAGGAACACGACGAGCCAGAGCAGCAGCAGCTGGCGCAGTGCAACGCGCACCGCGCGAAGCCACGACGAGCTCCGCAACGTGACGGGCGCAGTCGCTCCATCACGAACACGAGCATGGCGCCGTAGAGGAGCATCGCCGCGAGCGGCGCGAGCACGCGTGCCACAGAGAGTCGCCGAAGTCTTCTGCATGGTGGCCCTCGTGGCCCCCAAAGCGCCGTCGTCAGCCGGAGAGCGGGACTCCCAACGGAGTCCCCTGGAGATGCAGCGTCGCCAGCGGAAAGGTGAGTTCCGCCGCTACTTCGGCCGACGGGGCTGGGTCGCCGGAGACGTAGAAGATGCCTGAGCTGATGATTCTGATGGTATATGTGCTTCTTCTTGTGCTCGATTTGGATTTGGACGGCGCCATGCCGCGTTCATGGTTGTTGAGGAGACAAGGAAGACGCACAGGATAAAAGTAGGGCTTTATTGTGGAACTCGCCTTGAAACAATGGAGGGAGCTCTTGCCGGCCACCATGGCCGCCATGAGCGTGCCCACCCTCCAAAGGACAGAGATAAGAAGCTGCAAACTAAAGGAAGATAGACAGGCGGTGGTGGATCCGACCCTCCTCCCTCTGGCTGCCGGCAAGATGCCGGAAGCAGAGAGGGAGGGGGCCGGCGATGGTGAGAGACGGGCGGAGGTCAGAGGAGGGAGAAGAGTACTACTGAGAGCGGTTACTACTGAGAGCGTCCAAGTCTGAACAGTTGGAGCCAGGAATGTCCTGTGCTATGGGGAGTCCTAGGTTGGCTGTCGTGCTGTCTAGGTTCGATCGGTTGGATGATGCCCTGAACTATCGTCATGCTGTATTTCCGTTCGCTTTTTGAAAAAATGTATTGAATAATATAGCATGTAGCATAGCATTATAATTATAAATAAGAAATATGCACCACATCTTGTGAAGCTTTTTAGATCTTTCTATTATTTTTATTTCAGGATTATGTTGCAAAAAGACGGTAAGCTTGTGATAAAAGTCTCCTAAGCATTTGCATCTCTTACCCACTGGGGAGAGTAAATAGGCCTAAGCAAAATTCTGAAATAAGTCAGCTCAAAGAAGCCCTGGCAAAAATTTTTTCTTCCTGCCATTTTGATTGTTCAAGTAGCTGTACCAAGGCACCAACACAACCAACCAAACGGGAATTACCCCCCGCGTCGCTCCCGCATGGGCGACACGGGCGGCGCAACCCTAGCTCGCCGCCAGCCCCGCCTCCACCATCCCTCCCCCCTCGCCGCCGCCGGAGGAGGTGAAAGGTCACAATGGCTAGAGGGGGGGGGGGGTGAATAGCCTAATAAAAAATCTAGCAATAAAACTAGACAACCCAATTAGATAGCAAGGCGGCAAATGTGCAAAGCAAGTGCTTCGACTACTCTATGCAAGCCGTCCTACCATGCAAGGCTACTCAATTTAATTGCACGCACAACAACGGTGATCAAGCTACACAATGTCGGTTCACCGAAACCAACCAAGCAATTCTACCCACGGGATTTAAGCTACACAATGAGTGGTTCCCGACCGACCACAACAAGCAATTCTACCTTGCGGAAAGTAAAGAGATGATCGAATGTTATACCGCCGCGAAGAGTAGAAGATAGCCAATCACCGGTGTAGAAGCCAATCACCTAGAGAGCTCAAGCATAAGCACAAGGAGGTCGAAGCCTCGGCAATCACGAATCAACACAATGATTTTTTACCGAGGTTCACTTGCTTCCCGGCAAGCTACTCCTCGTTGTGGCGATACACTTGCTTGGTGAGTTGCCCGCTCAATTGGCTCGGTGCCAAAGACCCCAATGGGGAGCCGCAATCTCCACACAAGACAAGGATCCACAAGCCACGAGCAATCCACTAGAGTATCCTTTCGTGAACTCCCGCGGGGAAGGATCAAGAACCCCTCACAAGAACCCGGTGTGGCCTCGAACAATCACCAAGTCGAGCTCAACCACCACCCGCTGCTCCAAACCGTCTACGGTGACGGGAATCACCGAAGAGTAACAAGAATCCGCAGCTCACTCGATGAACAAGTGCCTCTAGATGCAACTCTCAATGCAAATCACTTGTTCTCACTCAAATCTCTCTCAAGATTAGCAAAGGAATCAAAGAGATGAGCGGAGGAGTGTCTCTCTTGCTCAAAGTATGCTCAAGTGTGTAGAAGTGGCGAAGAGAGACTCCCCAAGCCGGCCAACCCTCTATTTATAGACCCAAGGTCAAAATAGAGCCGTTGCCCTCGGGCTGGCACTTCACAACGCGCCGGACGCATCCGGCGCTCAGCCGGCGGACGCGTCCGCCGCTCTCTGCCGCGCCGTCGTCAGCCGACCGTTGGAGTTTGAAGTGGCCACGTCACCAAGCGCCGGACGCTGCACAGTGATCCGCCAGCGTCCGCCGCGCGCGTCCGCCGAGCGTCCGACGGGCGAGCCACGCGAGAACGCGCCCGTGCACCGACTTCAGTACGCGCCGGACGCGTCCGGCCCGCCAGGCCCTGCGTCCGGCGCCCGCGTCTGGCGCCCTGTGACTTGTCACCTTCTCGTTTGATCTTCGATGTCGCGCCGTCGTCGATCCAATCTCCAAACCACTTGTCCAAGGTGCTAACTCCACAGAGTAGATCACTTCTCAAGCAACGGAGTTAGCGTATCTTCTCAAGATCAAGTCGACAAGTGTTAGCTCTCTAATTAGCCTCTCATGCATCATGCAAAGTCACAACCAGAGGCACTTAGGACCGCGAATGAACCGAGGAAACCCCTCTTGATAGTCGGTTATCGATCCTAAATGTGGTCACACTCGCTAAGTGTCTTGACCACTAAACCAGAAAGCCCTATCAAGTATACCTTCGCCTTGATCTCCATGGGCCTCCGTCGGAGCTCGATCACTTTACATCCTTCATGTTCATCACCGTGATCACCATGCTCCATCATCCACCGTCACGTTGCTATGTGTCTAACCACACTTAGAGCAAAGCATTAGCAATGTAGAGTGTCATTAATTACCAAAACCAAACCGGAGCTTTCAATCTCCCCCTTTTTGGTAATTGATGACAACCCCTCGACAAACTCACAAAGATATGGAAATTGAATTCAATATGAAATTGAATTGCTTGCCCAAGACATTTTGATCATGAATCTTGGATTGGACAAGCATTTCAATTCCGATTTTGGTAGTGGTAGCTCCCCCTACATGTGTGCATCAAATGTTTGGTCGATTTACAAGCACACATGCATAGATTAAACTTTTGTGAGAGTTACCACAACCAAAATGGTACTAAGGTTTACAGAATTGACCTTTGAAGCGTGATACCAATCGGAGTGCGATAATAAACCTTCCTTAGCACCATGGGAATCTAGACATCATCAAAACTCAAGATACCTCATGAGATCATATTAAAGCAAGGTACTTGAACAAGAGAAACTCTATGTCTAGAGACCACCTAAGCATGCTAGTACTTCATTTCATCAATCAAGTTCTATACTAGCAATACACCAAACAAGCATGAATATTGAATTTAGCTTGCAATGTTCCATATCATCATGAATGCACACACAATATGCAACAAACAGTCTATGAGCTTGCTCCCCCTAGGTGTATACTTTCTTTTTGTGTGCTCATGGTTGGATCATATCATAAAAATTGATCCCCTTCCATTGCTCTTTGTGACTTATTTCTCCCCCCTAGGTGTAAACTTCTCCCCCTAGGTGTATACTTTCTTCTCCCCCTTTGTCATCAATGACCAAGAAGGGTGCATAAGATGAGAGAAACAAGTCAATCAACTATGGCCAAATCTAAACCACATGCCTAGAAAATGTATCTCGGTTTGAACCAAGGGCAAGCTTCTTCACACCTCATAAGAATAAGGGTTATCTTGACCATGTTGAGATACATATCATGAGCAAGTGCTAAAGATTCAACACTAGGTTTACAAGCTCACAAACAAGTCATATGCCATCACTAGATCAAATCAAGCATAGAAACAATAGTGATGCCATATATCCTTCAAATTCATTTGGTTTGCAATGAATGATCCTAGCAAGATGCACATGTATACATGTCTACACAACTAGCAAAGGATGCATGAGATGCAACAACCAACTTTACCTTGCTATGTTGGAGGAGAGGCATGTCATATATGGGGTGCATCAATCCATGTTGGAGAAGCTAAGTATGTTCAACTCATTCCTCAACTTGCAATATCTTTTCTCATCAAGAGGCTTGGTGAATATGTCGGCTAGTTGATCTTCGGTGCCAATGCTTTCAATGCTAATATCACCCTTTTGTTGATGATCTCTAATGAAGTGGTGCCTCACATCAATGCGCTTGGTTCTTGAATATTGAACCGGATTGTTTGTCATCTTGATTGCACTTTCATTGTCACAAAACAAAGGCACATGCTTGAACTTGATCCCATAGTCCTTCAAGGTGGCTTTCATCCATAGCAATTGTGCACAATAATTCCCCGCACTAATATATTCGGCTTCGGTGGGTGGAAAGTGCCACACTATTTTGCTTCTTTGAAGACCATGACACAAGAGATCTTCCTAGCACTTGGCATGTTCCACTTGTGCTCTTCCTATCAATCTTGCAACCGGCATAGTCGGAGTCGGAGTATCCAATCAACTCAAAGCTTGACCCCTTGGGATACCATAGACCAACATCTTGAGTACCCTTCAAGTATCTCAACACCCTTTTGGTTGCCGTCAAGTGACTCTCTCTTGGAGAAGCTTGAAATCTTGCACACATGCACACACTAAACATGACATCCGGCCTTGAGGCGGTCACATATAGCAAGCTTCCAATCATTGATCTATATAGCTTTTGCTCAATCATCTTGCCACTATCGTCAATGTCCAAGCCACCATTGGTTCCCATAGGTGTACTAATGGCCTTAGCATCTTGCAACCCAAACTTCTTGATCATGTCCTTGATGTACTTGCCTTGACTCACAAAGGTGCCATTCTTCATTTGCTTGATTTGAAGACCAAGGAAGTAGCTCAACTCTCCAAGCATTGACATCTCAAACTCACTAGCCATCATCTTAGCAAACTCTTCACAAAAGAATTGATTTGTTGATCCAAAGATGATATCATCCACATAGATTTGCAACACAAACAAATCATCTTCTATCTTCTTGGTGAAGAGAGTGGTGTCAACTTTTCCCATCTTGAAGCCTTTGGATATGAGAAAGTTCCTCAATCTTTCATACCATGCCCTTGGAGCTTGCTTCAACCCATATAATGCCTTCTTGAGCTTGTAGACATGGTTGGGCTTCTTGTCATCCTCAAAACCGGGAGGTTGTGCAACATACACTTCCTCATTGATGAAGCCATTGAGAAATGCACTCTTCACATCCATTTGATAGAGCTTGATGTTGTGAGCACAAGCATAGGCTAATAAGATTCTAATTGCCTCCAATCTTGCTACCGGTGCATATGTTTCTCCAAAGTCAAGACCCTCAACTTGTGTGTACCCTTGTGCCACTAGTCTTGCTTTGTTCCTTACTACCAAGCCATCTTGATCTTGCTTGTTCTTGAAGACCCACTTGGTTCCAATCACATTGTGCTTCTTTGGCCTCTCAACAAGCTCCCAAACTTCATTTCTAGTGAAGTTGTTCAATTCCTCATGCATGGCATTTATCCAATCCGGATCCTTCAATGCCTCATCAATCTTAGTTGGCTCAATGAATGACACAAAGGAGTAGTGCTCACATATGCTAGCCAATCTTGATCTTGTTTGCACACCTCTTTGAATATCACCAATGATATGATCTAGAGGATGATCTCTTGCAATGTTGGACGGTTGAAGAACTAGCTCATTTGCATTGCTTGCTTGACCTTGATCTTGATCTTCATGTTGAGTACCACTTGTGCTTGCCTCATTGGAATCATCAATCACTACTTGAGTTGGCACTTTGCACACTCATCACCATCATCCACTTGCCTCGGCCTAGTGTCACCAATGTCCATGTGTCTCATTGCATTGCTCAATTGATCTCCACCCACATCTTCTTGATTTTGATCTCCAACTTGAGAGCCTTGGGTTTCATCAAATTCAACATCATGAACCTCTTCAACTAGCCCACTAGCCAAGTTCCACACTCTATAAGCCTTGCTAGAAGTAGAGTAGCCAAGAAGAAATCCCTCATCACATCTCTTGTCAAACTTGCCAAGTCTTTGCCCCTTCTTGAGTATGTAGCACTTGCAACCAAAGACCCGGAAGTAAGCAATATTGGGCTTCCTTCCATTCAAGATTTCATATGGAGTCTTCTCTAACTTCCCATGGCAATAGAGGCGGTTGCTATAGTAGCAAGCCGTGTTGATAGCATCACTCCAAAACTTCTCACTCACATTGTACTCAAGTAGCATAGTTCTTGCCATCTCAATCAAGGTCCTATTTTTCCTCTCAACTACACCATTGGATTAGGGAGTGTAGGTTGGTGAGAATTGATGCACAATTCCAAGCTCATCACACAACTCTTCAACTCTTGTGTTCTTGAATTCACTCCCATTGTCACTTCTTATCTTCTTGATGGTAGTGTCAAACTCATTTTGCACCCTCTTGACAAATGACTTGAATAGAACATAGACTTCACCTTTGTCATAGAGGAAGAACACCCAAGTGTATCTTGTGTAATCATCCACAATCACAAAACCATACTTGTTGCCCCCAATTGATGTGTAGTGAGTTGGGCCAAACAAGTCCATATGCAACAACTCAAACGCTCTTGAAGTTGACATCTCATTCTTCTTGGGATGTGAGTTCCCATGTTGCTTGCCGGCTTGACATGCACTACAAGGTCTATCCTTCTCAAATGTGACATCATTCAAGCCTCTCACTAGATCATGCTTCACCAACTTGTTCAATTGCTTCATACCAACATGTCCAAGGCGCCTATGCCATAGCCATCCCTTGCTTGACTTGCCAATCAAACATGATGAAAGTTGAGCTTCACTAGCATTGAAATCAACCAAGTACAAGCTTCCATGACTAAACCCCTTGAAGATGATATTTGCTTGATCCTTGCTCACTACCTCAACATGCTTGTCATCAAATATGCACTTGTAGCCAAGATCACACAATTGTGCCACCGACAAAAGATTGAAGTTCAAAGTATCAACTAGCAACACATTGGAGAGATCCTTGTCATTGGAAATTGCAACCTTTCCAAGTCCCATGATATCACCCTTGCTATTGTCACCAAATGTGATGGAGTTGAATCCACCATTGTCATTCTTGTCAAGTGACTTGAACATACTATCTTCACCGGTCATATGATTTGATGCACCACTATCAAGCACCCAATGCCTCCTCCGGCTTTGTAATTAACCTACAAGAAGACATCAAGCTTTAGGTACCCATTTTTGCTTGGGTCCTTGAAGGTTAGTCACTAGAGTCTTTGGCACCCAAATAGCTTTCTTCTTTGAGCTCATCCATGGTGTGCCAATGAATCTTGCACTCACACCACTCTCACTCTTAACAAGCATGTAAGAAGCACTCAACTTGTAAGAGGTGGCACTAGTGTTCTTGTTCTTGCATGCATGCTCTAGATGACCAACTTGCTTGCAACTCTTGCAATAGCTACCATTGTTCTTCACAAAACTAGTCTTGTGAGGAGCAAAAGCGGCCTTGCCTTTCTTGGGGGTATAGCCCAATCCCTCTTTGTAGAGAGAAGCTCTTTGGCTACCCAAGCACATAAGCAAGCGGTCCTCACCACCATAAGCCTTAGCCAAGGTGTGATTGAGCTCCTTGACTTCCTTCTTAAGACACTCATTCTCAACTACTAGTGTAGAATCACATGCATGACCAACACTACTAGATGATGTAGAGGCATAAGAGCATGAAGGGCCAAGTGATGCAACAACAAATGAGTCATCAAGTGAATCACATGATGTGGACACATTTTTCTTTTCTATGTGGACACATTTTTCTTTTCTATGTTCACCACTTGTGGTTGCACTTTCTCTTGCTTCTCAACTAGAGAAGAATGAGCTTTTTCAAGCTTAGAGTGAGCAATCTCTAGCTTCTTATGGTCTACCTTTAGACTCTCATAAGAAGCCCTTAACTCCATAAGTTCTTGCTCAAGGTTTTGTTTATCCTTGCGCAAGCCCCTACATTCTTTCCTAGAGTCATTGAAAGCACCTTTGCAATCTTCAAGCATGACCCATAGTTCTTCTTTTGTGGTGTCATCATCATCATCACTCTCATCATCACTATCGGGTGGAGGTTTTACCTTAGTGGCCTTGGCCATGAAGCAAGACGATGGAGCACCAAATAGAGAAAGCTTCTCTTGAATGGCAATGCTTGCGTGCCCCTTCTTCTTCTTCTTCTTGGAATCATCATCATCATCATCACTTGAGGAAGATGAATCACTCTCCCAAGTTGCCACATGAGATTCACCCTTCTTCTTGTGATGGGAGGAGTCTTTCTCCTCCTTCTTCTTCTCTTGCTTCTTCCTCTCCTTCCTCATGGCATCTTCATCATCACTTGCATATGGGCACTTGGCAATGAGATGATCCTTGCTATTGCACCTAAGCACTTCATGGGACGGTCACTAGACTTGGATGAGCTTCTCTTGCCCTTGGACCGGTACCCCTTCTTCATGAGCTTCCCCATTCTCTTCACAAGGAGTGCCATTTGTTCACTCACTTCTTCTTCTTGCCCACTTGAGCTAGAGCATGGCTCATCTTCACTTGAAGACTCTTCCTTCTTCTTCTTGCCCTTGCTCTTGGATGATGTGGCCTTGAATGCCACACTCTTCTTGTCATCATCCTTCTTCTCATTCTCCTTCTTCTTCTTCTTCACCAACTCTTCCTTCTCATGATCTTCTCTAAACTCATCATCGGCCATAATCTCTTGAAGGACTTGGTTGGGAGTTGGCTTCTCCTTCATGGTTGTCTTCACCATGACGGTCTTCAACATGTCAAATCTCTTGGGAAGACATCTCATGAACTTGGTGGAGAATTGAGAGTCCTTGATTTCTTCCCCAAGTCCCTTGAGCTCATTGACGATGACTTGGAGCCTATGGAACATCTCCGGCACACTCTCATCCTCCTTCATTGAGAAGCTTGCAAACTTCTCTTGCAACATGTAGGCTCTTGCGGTCTTGACACTTTCGGTGCCCTCATAAGCTTCTTCTAGCTTCTTCCAAATGTCATGAGCAACCTCAAGGTTCTTGATGAGCTCAAAAGCTTTATCATCAAGCGCCTCATGGAAAGCACTCACGGCAATGTCATTTGCTTGTTGCTTCTTCTCTTCGGCCGGTGTTGGCACCGCACCCTCAACAAGCTCAAACTTTGTCTCCACCACTTTCCACACCTCAAGGTTGATTGACTTGAGATGACTCTTCATCTTGAGCTTCCACTTGGCATAGTCATCACCTCGATATGATGGTGCCTTCTTGGTGTTGTTGATATGCATAACCAACACCATTGCTTCACCGTAGGATGTTAATCCAACACAAACAAACGGTGCCCGGCTTTGATACCACGTGAAAGGTCACAATGGCTAGAGGGGGGGGTGAATAGCCTAATAAAAAATCTAGCAATAAAACTAGACAAACCCAATTAGATAGCAAGGCGGCAAATGTGCAAAGCAAGTGCTTCGACTACTCTATGCAAGCCGTCCTACCATGCAAGGCTACTCAATTTAATTGCACGCACAACAACGGTGATCAAGCTACACAATGTCGGTTCACCGAAACCAACCAAGCAATTCTACCCACGGGATTTAAGCTACACAATGAGTGGTTCCCGACCGACCACAACAAGCAATTCTACCTTGCGGAAAGTAAAGAGATGATCGAATGTTATACCGCCGCGAAGAGTAGAAGATAGCCAATCACCGGTGTAGAAGCCAATCACCTAGAGAGCTCAAGCATAAGCACAAGGAGGTCGAAGCCTCGGCAATCACGAATCAACACAATGATTTTTTACCGAGGTTCACTTGCTTCCCGGCAAGCTACTCCTCGTTGTGGCGATACACTTGCTTGGTGAGTTGCCCGCTCAATTGGCTCGGTGCCAAAGACCCCAATGGGGAGCCGCAATCTCCACACAAGACAAGGATCCACAAGCCACGAGCAATCCACTAGAGTATCCTTTCGCGAACTCCCGCGGGGAAGGATCAAGAACCCTCACAAGAACCCGGTGTGGCCTCGAACAATCACCAAGTCGAGCTCAACCACCACCCGCTGCTCCAAACCGTCTACGGGGACGGGAATCACCGAAGAGTAACAAGAATCCGCAGCTCACTCGATGAACAAGTGCCTCTAGATGCAACTCTCAATGCAAATCACTTGTTCTCACTCAAATCTCTCTCAAGATTAGCAAAGGAATCAAAGAGATGAGTGGAGGAGTGTCTCTCTTGCTCAAAGTATGCTCAAGTGTGTAGAAGTGGTGAAGAGAGACTCCCCAAGCCGGCCAACCCTCTATTTATAGACCCAAGGTCGAAATAGAGCCGTTGCCCTCGGCCGCACCACAACGCGCGGACGCGTCCGCGCGCCGGCGGGACGGGACGCGTCCGCTTCCCTTCGCCACGCCGTCGTCAGCCGACCGTTGGAGTTTGAAGTGGCCACGTCACCAAGCGCCGGACGCTGCACAGTGATCCGCCAGCGTCCGCCGCGCGCGTCCGCCGAGCGTCCGACGGCGAGCCACGCGAGAACGCGCCGCCGTAAAGTTTCGGTGTGCGCGTCCGGGACCGCCGGACGCGCCCACGCCCGCGCGTCCGGCGCACGCCGTGCCCGGCCACCCGCCGTGCACCGATTTCGCACGCGCGGGACGCGTCCGCCCGCCAGTGCTCCGCGTCCGCGCCCGCGTCGCGCCCCCGTGACTTGTCACCTTCTCGTTTAATCTTCGATGTCGCGCCGTCGTCGATCCAATCTCCAAACCACTTGTCCAAGGTGCTAACTCCACAGAGTAGATCACTTCTCAAGCAACGGAGTTAGCGTATCTTCTCAAGATCACGTCGACAAGTGTTAGCTCTCTAATTAGCCTCTCATGCATCATGCAAAGTCAAAACCAGAGGCACTTAGGACCGCGAATGAACCGAGGAAACCCCTCTTGATAGTCGGTTATCGATCCTAAATGTGGTCACACTCGCTAAGTGTTTTGACCACTAAACCGGAAAGCCCTATCAAGTATACCTTCGCCTTGATCTCCATGGGCCTCCGTCGGAGCTCGATCACTTTACATCCTTCATGTTCATCACCGTGATCACCATGCTCCATCATCCACCGTCACGTTGCTATGTGTCTAACCACACTTAGAGCAAAGCATTAGCAACGTAGAGTGTCATTAATTACCAAAACCAAACCGGAGCTTTCAGGAGGCCGCCCTCGCGGCCTCCTAGGAGGGTGGCGGCGGGGTCCTTCGCCCTGGCGGCGCGAGCTCGTCATGCGGGGCTGGGTTCGTTGGCCATGGCGGCGTGGGCGGCGCGTGGGGCGCGGGGCGCGGCTCCAGGGCGGGCTTGCGCCGCAGTGGCGGGGGAAGGACATGGCGTCGGCCATGAGTGGAGCTGCGGGGCCGCGGGGAGGGGTCTGCTGCCCGGGGTCGTCTCCGGGGCGTCGACGTCGGCGGCTCCGGCCAACTGGTCCAGGGGCCCTGGCCCGGATCCACGCGGATCCAGGGTCGTGGTGGCTGGATCCGGTGCCTCTGTACCGGATCCGCGCTGGACTCCTCCATTTGGCTCCTCCGGCGTCTAGTGGTGGTGGTGGTGGAGCGGGACGGCGCGATGGTTGGTGGTGGCTGCAGCTGGCCGGTGGTGCAGCAGCGCAGGTGTTCGCGGGGAGGGCGGATCCGAACCCCCTCCCCCCGGACTCTCCTGGTGGCTGGCGGCGTGGCTGGCCACCGGCCAGTTGGCTGGCCGCTGGCTCGGCCGTGCTGGTGGTGGAGGCGTGCGCGTCGTGGTGGTGGGGTTGCAGCCGGCCCAAGGTATCTCGCCCCTAGTCTCTCTGCAGTCTTCTGTGCTTGTTGGGGGAACACACCGGCGAAAGCCATGCCGGATCTGTCGGCACGATGACGGCGACGCCTTTGGGCGTCGTTCCCCTTGTTGGAGGCGTTATCTTGGTACGTTTCCCCCACTCGGCCCGGGACAGTAGGGCGTCGGCTGCGCCGTGGTGGGTGGCCGGCGGCAGCTTGCTTGGTGGTGGCGGTGGCGTCGTGGTGGCGTGGCTGCCTGTTGCCTTACTGGGGCGCCAGCAACACCACGGAGGTGTGGCTAGGGCTCCGGGTTGCTGGACCAGGGTGTTGGGGCCCGGCTGGCGTGGGTGCAGGCTAAGCGACGGCGGTGCAGCACGGCAGCGTTAGGGATGGTGAGGCCCCTGTCGAGGTCCCAGTCCGACAGGGGGAGGAGATGGCCGTGGTGTGCCTGATGATCTTCTTGTTTCGCGTTGATGTCCCAATCCGACCGGGAGAGGTGAAGGCCACTGTGTTTATGGTATCTCTGAAGCTTCTTGTGTTGTGCTCTTGGGACAACTGATATTTGGCAATGGCGAGATGATGGTGGGGCTGCGGGGTGGCTCGGTTTGTTCCATCTCACCCCCGATGGCGGAGAAAGCTCGGGACCTCGGAGATCCAAGGAGTAGTTTCACAGTGGTTTCTGCGGTCGATGTCCCAATCCAACGCGCTTGAGTGGCAGTTGTCAGTTATCTTGGAGATCCGGGATCCGGGGTGGAGTTTCGTTTGTTGGGTGTGTTTGGTGCTGCTGGGACGCTCTCTTGTTTCTGCCTTAGTTTGGTCGTAGCTAGGAGATCAGTGACCAAGTGTGCATCGCTCGGAGTTGATGGGACTCTTTGGCCTTGTTGTCGTAGTTGAGTAGTTTAGTTGGGTCAGTTGACCAAGTCGAGTTGTATTTTGGTACCTATGTGTGCTTTGGAGTAGGGTACCCTCCAAGTTGTATGGTTTTTCTGGTCCGGTTTCCAGTCAAAAAACTAGGTTGGCACTTGGCTTTTCTTTTCCTCGTCTAATAGAAATCCTGACAAAACTTTTGCCGGCCTTTCGAAAAAAGAAGCCCTGGCAAATACAAAACATTGTTGTTTCTCATTTCTAAATCTTTCGTGTTCTGCTATGATCTTGTTGGTGCAGTCTTAAAACCTCACTTTGGGTAGTGAACCATGAGGAGTTATAGTTTGCCCACCCTTTTTTTTTCATCTCGTGTATTATGCCCTTATACATCAATGTGAGGTCTCCAAATTGCATAATGATTTGTGCTGATTATTACAGATTTTGGGTACGGTCGATCAATTCCTTACCATTTCAAATGATTATGCACTGCATTTATGTTTGTCCTAGCAAAACTATCTCAGGTTTATCTAAATTTATATGGAATAATATACCATATTGTCATCAAATTAGAATCATTAATCTTTTTATAAACTTGATTTGATTGATCAAACTTGCAAACCTAAACGTAGCTATATTTTTGAAAGGATGGAGTATTACAAATGAGAGAAGCTTTATTATTACAGATCCAAGGTGATCCCAACATCAGCATGTAGATTTATGTCAGAAGAGCAATTTGTAGATCGCAATCAAATGTATCATGTACAACTAGATGATATTGTAGCTGTATTTTTTGTGGCTGGAAAATAGATTAACTTTGGATCGATTCCATTCATACACCTTGCAATTACTTCACATGTAGGATGCCTGCAAATAGTCTATGAATGTGAAGCACTCGCCTGGAATACAACAGTTTTTGTTTGCCAATGTTCTAGGAACACTATTGGTTGTATGCCAATTGCAATATTCGATCAAATTTTAGAGCTCCTTAATGCATCCTGATTTATTGGCGATTGCAGTGCATGCGTGATATCTGAATGTTATGCATATGCCATCTCATTTTTGCCTGAAAGCCATCTCAGATGTGAATGTGAATCCTATCCGCATTTGTGAAGCCTACCTACATTTGTGAAGCCTGTCTGAGATGTGAATATGAATGTGAATGCTGCCATTGGATAACAACCATGTAAATGTTGATCATGCAGTGTGAAGATAGCTCACTGAAATGAGTGGTAAAAATAGCGGCTGCGAAGGTTGGCCACATAGTAGACTGATATATTTGATCATAACACAGTGCACTAATTAAATGCTACAGCTTGTCTATGAAACTGGGACATTAAACTACGCATTGAGATACCACGTTTTATTCTTAGTGTCACGTCTTGAAAACTAGGACATGAAACGTTCTATTGTACGGGCTTATTGGTTAATACGCTATCTCTCATCCTGCATTTGTGGCAAAGAAATATGTCTTTATTTCTTGAATACACATGATATTTGCGTATAATTGCATCTAAGAAGGGAGTTTATTTATGTTACAGGAATAGCCGCCTTGGCTGGTGCCAGTAGCACGCTACAAGTTCATGTTACAAGAAACATGTCTTCATTTTTTTTAGTGAGTGGGTTGTCCACGATTTTCTAACAGAAGGTAGACGGAATAATTAACCATGTGCTAGTTAGATCTCTCTGCTGTTCGGTTTTGATGATTTTTTTCGTAATTTAGAATTATTTTTTAGAGATGTCAACTATCCTCACCTGAATATTGATTGACACAGATTCTGACAAAAGTCGGTAATGGCCCAGATTTTTTTTTAAGCTCGTCATGACCCAGAATTACAAAGCAAACATCAGCTAGTAGTTCATCTCTCACCCAACCCTGCTTTGGTGGTGGTAGTTGAAGGTGGTGTGGTAGCTTCAGCTTTTGGACTGGCAAGACCACCGTTGCTTCTGCAAATTACTCGTACTCTGCACACTGCGAGCCTACCACCAACGCAGATGCTCGGCGCTGAACTAGACTCCCAGCATTGGGGGAAGCCCTCAAGAGACGGTTTCACTCTGGCACCAACCTAGTTTTCTTTTATATATAAACTTTATCGAACTCACAAATCTAAACATATCTTTATTTTGAAACTTGATCAAACTGATACAAATGAGAGAATCCTGATTATTACAGATCCCAAGTGATCCCAACCTCAGTATAGGAGGGTCAATCAATCAATTCATTACAATTACACATGGCTAGAGCATCAATTATTGCTTTCCGCTAATTATTACAGATTCGGGGTGATCCAGACCTCAGTAGGAGCAGCATGCATCAATTCCTTACTATTACAAATGGTAAGAGCACGCTCAAACTTTTTATGTTTCAAGTTGTAAATCCTCACACCTCCCCAAAAGCAGTGTTGATGAATCCAATGGAATGTTTGCACCATCCAGGGAGGAGAGAAATAGATACATTGTGCTTGAAGTCCAGGAAAATCCTTCGTGTGCAAACATGCCGAGTGATTCAATCCAAGGAGCAAAGCATGATCCATCAAATTCTTGTATGAAATCCTCTTGCATCCCAACATATCTACCTTGCGAATTTGGAATCTGATGCCATCTGGGTATCCACCTGCCCTAATTAAACGAGCCTGCAGGAGATCGCCCCACGGTGTAGGCACCAAATGCCTAGTAAGGATCAGTCCATTGTGCCTTGCGGCAACCACCACCTCCCTTGTTGGACCATTCAATCCGTCAATGTCCCATTTCTCCACCATTCCATGGAATGTAACGGTGTAGAACCTGCCATCATGGTATGCACAGTCTGCATATCTGTCTTCCTCTCTGACAACTAAAGTTGAAGCCACTTGCCAACTTCTCTGTCCTGCCTTAACAAAAGAAAGCCAATCAGAATCACGATGGATGATCATCACGGCGTAGTTACCACCTTTGGATGGACTGCAAGACAACACTGCCTTCTGGTAAAACCATGTTCCCATTTCATCTGAACCATAGATTTTTCCACCCGTTCAAAGATGGTAACCTTCCAAGCTCCCTCCGCTACTGTAGACTGCCTTCACGCATGAAAAATCCGTGATTGGTGGCAGAGGGATAATGCTCATGGTGAAGGGGTTGTAAAGCACAAGATTCGAGAGTTCATTTACCAAAACAAGCCATCCATGAGAGGCTCCACAGCACGCAGTAAAGCAGCCACTAGGAAAACTAACACCGTGGGGCTTCTTCCCGTCGAGAAGGTGGTACAAGTTGCAGGCCACAGCTGAGCGGCGATCCCCCTGCGCCAGCCTTTTCTGAAGATGGGCCCAAGACAAGATCCATGGTGTGCGAGAACGAGGAACACTGGCGGTTATGGCGGCAGCCCTCCATGTTTTGCAAACTGATGCAAAGGCAAGTGATTGGGGAAGCTCGAGGCGTTGCAGGATGAGGAGTAGGACATCCATTGGGAGGTCGGACCACCTGGGGCTTGAACAGGTTTCTGCCATAGCAAATACTTGTGAACTTTAGTATTTGTTTATTTATATTTATATAGATATAGAAGAACGAACAAACCCAGCTATGGTTCTGTTCGGACAAGGGCTAATTACCTTTCTCAAAGAAGTTGCACATATCGAATCCAATTCGGAGAAGCACCGTGCCAACTAAGAAACCTATAACCGATATACAGTGATTTTGCAAAAGAAGGGAGCGTCAGAGTTAGAATCGATCTGCGTCACGCAACTGGGATGAAGTAAACCTCGACCAAACGACGAATACACACACAGAACGCCTAAAATTGCATTTTTATTTAGGCTACCGGTGAGATTCTAAGAAAAAATTGCATCTTTATGCCCAAAAAAGCAGAGAGAACACTCATTTTGCAAGAATTGACAGATTCGATCTAATCGATGCATCTTTCTCTGATTTGATTGCACGGTTCAGGCGGACTTACCCAAGGCAACCTTGGAGAACTCATCACTGAGGCAGGAGCCAGATCGAGGAGGCGAAGCTGGAGGTGTTCCCCCCATACTGCTCAGTGCTAGAAATCAAGGGGCAAAGACGGAGGAAGGGAGAAATCAGATCTCAGAAACCTTGTACGTCGGTGGATGGAGACAGTGGAGAGGGTCTTTGCCTCTTTGGTCCTGTTGGTCCTGATATAGATAGAGCTCCCCCTTAATATATATATGCATATGAGCGAAAGTCATATAGCTTCAAATGCCAATTAAGTTGCATAAATTAAGTCAAATGGAAAGCCTCCCCCTATAACATTGCATTCGTGGGGTGCACCGTGCATGTATGACAAATAAATCCACGATGCTGACATGATATATCACATAAGAATAAACATAAAAACATCACACTTTACATTTTCGTTCTACAACAAGCATGGTCCTTATGAAAGTAAATGCAACACCATATATAAATCACACACATAGCACTCATCACAAATGATTTCTCAAATCCACTAACCGCTAATAGTTAAAGATCATGTCTCATGAGATACATCCATTAAGCCACAAAGTATCATTGTATACATGACACACAGATAATGTCTCAACTCAACAAATGCCTACACGATGTAGTACATAAACTCTAGGTACACTTGATAAATAAAAGAAACACATCCTGAAGTTTTAATCCTTCCTTTCTCTCCTCTGTTGTCATCTATCTTCATAAAGGGCATCAAAAGATCAACAAAGCACAAAGGAGGGCTGCAAGCTGTATCTGAAAGGATCTACCCATCATCATCATAGTCATTGTCATCACCCTCGTCGTCTGAGCGTGCAACACCAGGTGGGCGAGAGGAACTGTGACCGGGAGCACCAAGACCCTCATAGAACCAGGGACACCAAACCCATAGTCACTGGCAGTAGCCTGATGATCGACCTGACTACAAGAGTTAGTCCAGCTAATTTCTTATTTTGGTTTTACTCAATTGAATAATTATCATCTTTTTAAATAGAATAGTGGTTAACTGATTATACATTGGACCACCTGAAACTATACATAGGTTATGTGCAACAAAATCTGACAAGGGGATGACTGAGAGCAAAATATCCTCCTGATTCTTGAGGCTGTACTAGCCAATGTTTGGGCCATCTACAACCAAACATACATGACCTGGCCTCATCAACAATCTGTCAATCTGCATGCCGCGAAAACCTACTACAAAAGTGACCAAAAACACCTTGCAAACATGCGTGCTCCATCCTCCACTCGCCGAGAGAAGCCCACCTAAAAACTTGTAGCTCAGCTCGATAATCGATCAGTGCTGTGCCGACAGCCGTGCTACCTCATGCTTGGAGACTGGTGGTGCTGGTGGCTGCTGCTCGCCGCTCGGCCCGAGCCGGACCCAGACCTCGGGCGCGACGGTCGCCCATGCCCATGTCCGCCCCGCGCGGTTTCGTCCCGGCCCCGCGGCGCGCCGCCCTTGGGCCGGACCTTGAGCTGCTCGATCTCCTGGAGGGCCAGCACGACCTCCGCCATGGAGGGCCGGCTCCTGGGGTCCCCCTCGAGGCAGCGCAGCGTGAGCTGCGCCGCCAACAGCGCCGCCTTGGACGGGTATTGGCCCTCGAGGCGGGGGTCGACGAGGCGCGCCAGCTTCCGGCGGTCCGCCAGGTACGGCTTGGCCCACTCCACCAGGTTGTGCTGCTGCGCGGGGCGGCCCGTGTCCAGCGCCCGCAGGCCCGTCAGCATCTCCAGCAGCACCACGCCGAAGCCGTACACGTCGCTCTTCACGTACAGGTGCCCTGAATGAAGACCCAAGAAGACGTATAAGTTTGGTGGAAATAAGTATACGGAATACGGAATATGAAGTACTGATGTGTACCTGTGGCGACGTACTCCGGCGCAGCGTAGCCGTACGTGCCCATGACCCGGGTGGTGACGTGGCTGTCGCCGCCGGTTGGGCCATTCTTGGCGAGACCAAAATCGGATAGCTTGGCGTTGTAATTCTGCAGTAAGGCACGGAAGAACATGGGTTTGTTTGTTCAAGTGTCGTCGTGATTGGATATCGGACTTATTACGCACATGATCGAGCGAACGTACCGTGTCGAGAAGGATGTTTGAGGCCTTGAAGTCTCGGTAGATGATCTGCTTTTCCGACGAGTGGAGGAAGGCGAGGCCACGCGCCGCGCCAATGGCGATGCGCAGCCGAAGGTTCCACGAGAATGGTTCCACGGAGCCGCCCTCTGTTTAATCGCAAGAGAGATCGATCAGTGTTATTCTACCTTCTATATACACTTTAGTTTCATCAGATCAGACAAGTCCCGGTACTAAACCGGGCCTATTCTATAGCCTGAGATGGCTGGTTGCGACATGCATCTCGATAAAAAGAAGGGATAAATTAAAAAGGAAAACAGCTAACCAGCATATACGTACTCACGTACTGTATCTTTCAACAAAGTCAACTCAGTCTTTATCAAAACACAGCCAGTGTGTGCTTGCGAGGAAGTAGACAAAGAAGATAGACATTCCAAAGACAAGAAAGAAAGAAAGAAAGAAAGAGAGGACTGACTCACTTCTGAAGAGATGATTGTCCAGGCTGCCTTTGGGCATGTACTCGTACACGAGCAGCAGCTCCCTCTCCTCCACGCAGTAGCCCAGCAGCCTCACCAGGTTCGGGTGCGACAGCCTCCCCAGAAAGTTCACCTCCGACTGCAAAATTCCAACCACGCTAAAATTTAGTATCAGAATCAGAATCAGTCGGTGAACGCGGCGTCGGAACGGGCTCTGGCGTCGCTCACGGCCACGCCACGCGCATTCCGCGGCCGGCCCGCGGGTACGACGCCGGGAACTGAAGCGATCAGACCGGAAGCTAGGCCGCCGCCAGGTCGGCGCCAGCTACTACGCAGCTTATTGTATCCCGTTCCCACGCAACAAAGCAGCGCGGCATTCGCGTGTGTATGAACATTTGAAAACGATGGATTGGGCACTGGCCGGCCACGTGAACACGCGGTATGGACGGGATTGGAATCTGCTACCGCCTACCGGGTTGCAAGAATCTACGGATCGTCGATGGTCCCAGCCAGACCAGCGATCCTCAGCTCGTTGAGCTAGCTAGTCTGAATCTAAAGATCGAGAAGCAAACTCCGGTTGGTGAACCACGCACGCACGACGCTGTCCACGTCGCCGTCATGGTCGGCGACGATCGGCAGCAACTAAAACTAGCGAGCTTGATGGCAATAGAAGATTAGTAAAAGTAGCTTGGATAATCGCGGCGGCGTGTTCATACGAACGAGTACTACGCACCTGCCACTCCTGCAGGCCCTGCACGCTCTCCGGGTTGAGCTTCTTGACGGCGACGACCATGCCGATGCCGGAGCGCGTCGGGTTCATGGTCTTCTCGTCGACCCAGCCCTTGTACACCCGCCCGAACCCGCCCTCGCCCAGCACCGTGTCCGGCTTGAAGTTGCGCGTCGCGGCCTTGAGCTCCGCGAAGGTGAAGATGCGGAGGTCCGGCGTCTCCAGGATCCTCCCCTCGTCCCGCGCCTCCTCCTCCTGCTGCTCCTCCTCCGGGTACGCGAGGGGCCTCGAGCCGCCGCTGCTGGTGCTGCCGCTTCGGCTTCGGCCTGTCGTCGTCGTGGCGGTGCTGTTCATGGACGAGCCAGGGGACCTGCTGCTGGAGGGCCCTGATGAGCTCATGGAACGCTCGGATTTGGGTGGCGCCATGGCTCGAGCTGCCGTCGTAGCTGCTGTTGAGAAACAAGAAATCGGTCATGATTCGTGAGCAACAGGATTTGGATGGAGGTGGCAGACCTGAACCTCGAGCTGCTGTTCCAGCTGAATGAATCGTGTCAAAAGCCAAGAAAATCGCCGTCTACGTAAGGCTGCTAGCTAGCTGAAAGTAAGCAGGAAATGCAATCCAGGACACGCGTTGGAATGGGTACAGTACCTGTGGGCTGTCGTCCATGGTGGTCCGAGTTCTTCGCGACCTCCACCAGTTCGGCCTCCTCCGAGCCGAGGCAGTTCCCCATGATGGAAACACCCGCGGGACGCTCGGTCGGTCGACGGCGCCTCACTACTGTCTGGTGGATCCTCTCTTCTCCTGGGTTCCTCTGTTTCGGCTTCTTGTGCTCTCGCTGTGATATATAAAAAGGGAGGACGCGGCCGGCGGCCCGTACCCCGTTCCGTGCGATCGCCGAGGCTTACGCGTTATGGAAGACGAAGACCTTCACCTTTCGACGACGGGTTGGTGCTTGTGCTTGCTGCTGCTGTCGTCGTGGGGGAAAGCCAATGACATGCGTGCATCTGTGATGTGTCTGCGCGGTGCGCGCGCTCGAGACGGCGGCGTTGTGTGTCAACACACTTGACATCATGTTTCGCCTAATAAAGCGCAGGTTCAGTGCAGGAGTTTGGAAGGAAAGGGAGGACGTGCGTTTACTTCGGCGAGGTCAAATCAAGTGCCGTTTGGCAACTTGCGAGGGCTTTCCCTCTGCTATCCTCCGTTCGTATTTATCGCACCATTTCTGGTCGGTTTCGAGGCAACTTGTCACGGTTATAGGGCACGTGTTGGACTTGTCTCTAGCTCCGGCCAGGCCACAGCCACACGTACTGCCGGTGGAGGAATTTCTTTCGGTGGTCCGTCCTCCGCCGGGCAAACCAATAGGGGGCCGTGGCTGTCTGTGTTCTGCTGCAGGTTCGATCGTTCGTTCTCTTGATGGGCAGAGCCAGAAACCGATGCGCCGAGAGCTCTGTGTCTCAAACGGACAGGTTTACAAGTCCAAGTGCTGAACCACTGCCATGCTTTTACCCCAAGAAATGGAAAATCTTTTGTTGGCACGCATCAAACAATTAATGATACAGCGCCGACTGAACAAGGTTTTGAACGAACCCCTAGTCAAGTTAATTTGGCTGCTGCAGCGACGAGGACACCACACCTTTTTCCCAACAATGCAATTGGATGGATACGGTATCTCTTGCTTTTGGCCTCTGGGCCTCGTGTATACAATGCACAGAATCTTTCCAGTCTAGGGAGGAGTATATATGCCTATATGGTTCCTCTTGAATTGATTGACGAGCTTGGACAGGTCAGAGCTCAAGATGCACAGAGCTCGGACTTTTCTTGGAGCCCACACCATCCCCGGGACGCAAAGCCTACCACCACTAGTGAACAAAAGCAAGCTCCTTTTGCATATGCGAGCGGGTCCCAGCCTTGAACATTAACCTCGATCCCATTGGATCTCATGTAAAGTTCATGGCTTCGGCAACGATTTAGATAAGAAAGCACCAGTGTGATAGAATAAGTTACAATATCAAGTGTAGTAGCAAGCACAGCAAAGCAAAGTTGACTTATGTTTAGTAAAAAAGGGTCTCGAGTTTTTATGGCCCGATCGATCCGGCATGTCCTATCCTAGCTCTTGCAAGCAGCGGCAGCAGCGCCAACATATCGAGATCGAATCGATCTGTGAATTTCATATGCATTGACTGGAGAGACTCTTTTAAAAAGCAGTCCTTAACCGCGGTGATGGTTGACTTGCTCCTAGTTGATTAGTACTCCTGGTCCTAGTAACGAAATGCTCCTAGTAATAATTTATTGTGACGATGACCGTAACTGGCTGCAGCGTCGTAACAGCTGATAGGATCATGATAAGATACTACGATGACGCGATTTCCACGCGGCTCAGTTGATTGTGCACAACAGGCCGGCCTGCCACACGCCCACACCACACGTTTCCGTCAGAAAACAACAAATGCACAACACCTAAACACGTAATCAACCAACTCGTGCTTCTTCAGTTATTACCCAACGATCATTAGCTTTGAGCTTAGCTTTATCTGCTACGTAGTCTAAAATAACTAATACCCCCTTTGTTCCATATTACAAGATGTTTTGGCTTTTTTAACTTTTGCAGCACATCTAGATATGTTCAATGTTTGATTATATAATAAAAGCTACAGTATGATTCTAAAAATGTCAAAACATCTTACAATTTTAACAAACAAAGTAAGACTGGCAGTGAAATGTGGCGATGACATTATTCAGTCCAGGGAACCAAAAAAAAAAAAAAATCCGTCCCTTTTCTTTTTCTCCTAGTCCACTCGCATTAAGCGCTGGTGATTGTCCAGATTCCTGAAAGCGAGATGAGAGCTTTTGCAAAAGTCTGGTTCGTATGTATTGCTTGTCCGGCCAAAAGCGGAAATCAACTTTTGCAGTCTGGACACACGTCGTGGAACGGCGTTGTGCCGCCGCGTGAATTTTCTGTCAAATTTCCTGCAGCTTGGTGTCTGGCAAAATGACGTGACAAACTGCCCACCTTCCGTGGCTTCAGGTCTTCCACCATCAGCATCAGGCATGGGCGACATTCTCGCATGGATGCGCTTAAATTGTAAGATTAAACTCGTAACACCAGCATCCATGTAAAGTACCCCAGTCAGTTCAGTTCAGCCCAGCAGAGTAAAATCAACAGGCACCATCAGAACAAAACAGAGTTTAAGAAGAGAACAGCTACCAGCTACTTATCATACAACTGGTGATACACATGGAGCGACTATCTCTTTACAACCAAGGTTCAACCAGCCATAACTTTTTACACCAGCTATTATCAGCTAAAGAGAAATGCTAATCCATATGGAAATCCATAGCATCCATGACTGAACTTTTAGCCCTATATCTCCTCTTGAAAACATCTTCCCTGAACATCTTGGTTTCAGCCATCAGGTCCATGGCAGGTTTCTGCTGTATGGTTTCCTTCTCGATCTCCAGCAAGCTCTTCCGCTTTGTGAGGGCCACTATCGCAGCAGTTAGCCTGTCTTTCTGCAGCTGCTTCGCCTCCTCCTCGTCATCCTCATTTGCCAGCACGAACTGTTCAACAAAATATGAGTTGTGTTGGCATCAACAAGTTACGACTGCATGTCTGCATCAAATTGTCGCGGTTGTTCCCTGGAAAATTTACAAGTGAAGTCAAACAGAAATAACATCAGGTATACCTCAAGGTCATGAATGAGGGAGTCAAGCGACTTGATTTTCCGGTGAGGCCAACGAGGTATCCCATATTGTCGGCATTTCCTTTTCAGTATGCTGACCCCAATCTTGAGTGTCTTTGATGCATCTCGGATTGGAAGATGGAAGTACTGAGCTATATCAACTAAAGTAATGCTATCTATATGCTTCCGGTTGGCTCTAATATGCTTCTGAACTGGTGGTGCAAGTTCTGCATGTTATACCACACATATTATTAAACATTCAAGTAGCAAAAGAGGAGACATGAGTAATGAATATAAATCAAAACATAGTGACAACTCAAATTTCCAAAGGCACTACAATTTTTATATTATTAATTTGCTCTTGAAGTTTATACTTTTATTTATCAAGCAGAGGATGAAAGAAGTAAATTGTAGAAAACCACCAGCAATAATATCTATAAGAATGGCTTCCAATACAAGAGTAAACAGGTAAGTTCTATGAATAGCAACAGCAAACCATTACATGTTAAATTACTATTACATAGATTTCATGCACTGGCAAAGATGTGGGGGGGGGGGGGGGGGGGGCACCCTACCTTTGTTGATTTTTCATTACACGCCTTAATAGCCTAGTTAATCTGCCATGTAATTCAAGAGAAAATGACACCCCCCCCCCCCCCCCCCAAATCCCAACCTAAGTTCTAGCTGCGCCACTGATCTGAGAAGCCATAAAAGTACATAATACTAACAAAATTACAAGTGCCACAACCAACCAATTCTAGAGATTGAGAACCAAAAAACATCTGCTGAATTTTAGGTTATCTTCGTGTTAACCTTTTATTTTGTTAACACAAAATATCTTAAAGTAAATTGCCAAGAAGATACGGTTGTATGATATCCAACTACTGAGTTCTCTTTGCACTCTTTCATAATCTAAATGAAGAAAATGCTCCAAACAAGATGTGTGGTTGTGCCAATTTCAAATCATGTACCATCTGCACCAACTTAGTTCCTCATAAGAGCAGGGATGGTCAGAACACAGTATTTTTTAGGGAAACTTACAGGTGGACTGCCTTCTCATTCAAGCTGGGTAAGAATATTTACAGGCTGCCATGGTGAGGACGCAGGACATAGAAAAACAAAAAATGAAGAGAAACAAGGAAAAAAACTGAAATCCAGTACAGCACTATGCTAACCAGACAAAGTTGCCTATTAAAATTTCGGTTTCTATTTATCCACAAGTAGCTACAATTTGCTCGAAAAAATAGCTACAATAAAGTGATGTTTTTCTGAATTATCATAATAACTATTTCTATGTTAATTCTTGTTTTTGAGCAACATGGCATGTGGCACTGGCAATTAATTACAAGAAAAGAGTTGTATTTCAGAGCCCCCTAATGGGCTAATGGCCTAACTTTTTACCCGCAGGTTAGGAGCTTTACATCAAAGATCTGTGCACAATTCTCGCCGATAAAAAATCCTGATGGCTAAGCTCTTTACATATGTTCCAGCTAGTATGTAGCAAGCTGAATTGTTGTCCTGCTGAAGGGCGTGCACTCCTGCAGAAGCTTTGCCTATCCTGTGCCTAGAGAAACTGTGGACTGATTATTCAAGTATTGCAAAAGCATCCATGCAATCATTTGCTAATTTTCCATAGCTCTTTGGAGGATGGATTAATTCACTCTCACATTTTTATTAAATTAATCTTTCCTTTAATTAACCGTAGTGTTGATGGACTATCAAACATCACAGGAATAATTGTGAATCCTTTGCTATGAACTTCAGCATGCCATGGAATAATATTAGGAAGATAATAATATGGCAATCCGTCGGCTGGTTATGGGTCCTCATACAGGTCAGCCTTTGGAGCATTTTCTCGACCCTGTGAAAGGTTAAGTCTACTTAATACAATGCCTTGGGGGAGGTCATTCCCATAAGGGTATAGCTTCTTTAGGAGGACTATCTATATTGGACTCACAAATTTATATTGCTAACACCCTGTATCAGTCTAGCTCCATGTTTTCCCTGCCGCACACTAAATCCATGATCAAACATCACTTTCAGTCTAATGATAATGCTAGATTCCTCCGAAGGCACTTCTAACTTGCCAAGTTTCCAATTGTTGTCAGTGTCAAACTACTATCTGCCATCCCCCAACTATCAAGTTATACAATATAAGGAGTCTTTTCTTTGGCAATAATTCTAATTGCCGGGTTACCAACAAAAATCCCTATTGTTCGAAAAAAAAAAAAAACCTTGATTGATCATGTCATTTGGCACAGCTATTGACTGCTTCACAAATGTCCAAGACTCCAACTCATCATATATCAGTACGTGAAGTCTGCAAGAAGCTCCATCTTTGTTAACTTTACAGGGGAAATTCAAACTTAGCAGGAAATGTGGCCCCAACTAGGGGGAAAGGCATGTGTCAACTAATTGGTGGCATTTAAAAGAAAAACGAAAGTACACAAACTGGTTCAGGTGTGGACATGGAATCCGACAAACGTGTCAGTATCTAACACTGATGGAAGTATACCCTGCACATTCAGTAGTCTAGTGTCAAGTCTGTTAGAGTCAGTCTTTGAGTGTTCAGTTCATGTTTGTTATCAGTTGCCTGGTCTCTAGGGATAGTGAGTGGGACGCATAGTGGAAGTCACCAAGAACGCTTGCTGTGGACCTGCCTGGTCAAGCGTCAATGCCTAAGACTAAGGCTCGTTTAGTGTCAAAAGTGACAGTTTCAACCTGAACAACTGCATATTAGCATGGAAAATTAGTTAATGCCAGTTTAAGCATCCTTCCACTGTACATGCCCTCACAAACACACCTCAAATGCTGTTTGGAGTTAGACAAGTTTCAGAATTTGACATATGCCAAATAAGACTTTGAACCGGAACAAAGTGTCATAATCTAGCACACACCAAATACCACTTAAATCGTAGCTCCCAGGCGCAATAATCTGAGTTGTTGAGCAAACAAAAATTTGACTTGTATACAGGTAACACTGGTCACAAGTAGATTGCCAAATTAAGGAAGAGAAAACAATCACCTTTGTCAGATTGAGAATCCCCTGCTGAATCAGACTCCGATGCATCAGCCAGATCAGAAGTTTTCCCCTGCTGACCAGAACGGATGGGTTGCTCTTTTGAACTAATGAGCTTTGAGACCTTTTTCTCTTCCTGATGAAACTGAAACACCTTCAGCAGGTCGTTGTACAGGTTAGGCAGATACTGCAGCTGCGGGTTCCTGGAAGGACAACACCCAAGGTTTCAGAATCAATCATCAATCCTACTTCCCTGAAAACAGAAACAATTTTGTAGACTCAAACGGAAAAATTTTGGCCATTAAAGCATTTTGAGAAAGCAACGCATCATCCATTTCACGAAAGACGCAGACGCATCTTCGACAATGAGGCACACTTCTGGAGACAATCAAGAAGGACCTTCAGCTGCTACACCTAGCACAGGGAGGAGTTGTAGCTTGTAATGTTGAGCTGTTCTGTTTTCCCCTGTTTAGTTTCTCCCTCTTTTCGGTCCTCCTTTTCACTTCTGAAACCTCTTTGTAAATAGCAACCTTACTTACTACTGATACTCAATGAATGAAAAGGCAGAGGCAGAGCACCTGCCAAATTATGCTAAAGAAAAGCTTATCTGATCTGAAATCTGGTTGTCCATACCCGAAGGGGGAGAGCACGGGCGGCGGCGGGGAGGACGGCGCGACGGCGGCGACGGAGTCGAACGCCACAATGCAGCGCCAGGTCTCCACGGTCTGCCCCTCGCGGAACACCGGCCGGGTCCGCCACCCCGCCGGCAGTATCCGCGGCGCGGGGGCGGCGGGCAGCGCGACCTCGCGGCACGGCGGAAAGGAGGAGAGGGAGAGGACGAACTGCCGCTCCACCCACCTCTCCCACCGGACCCACCCGCCGCCGGCGCCGGCGCCGGCGCCGCTCTTCCTCCCGACCACCCTGTAGCCGTGCACGCTCCTGTAGGCAGCTGCACGGACAAGAAAAGCGTCAGAGACACACTCACGCGTACGATTGGCTGAGAGAGCGTGGCGGAGAGGCCCGGCACCGGCACCGACCGTGCTCGACGGTGCTCGAGAAGATGGCGAGAGAGGTGAGGGTGGAGACGGCGGCGTCCATGGGAGGAAGGCCCGGATTTTGGGGAAAGGATGCGGAGATTTGACTGGCTAAATTGAGGAATCACTAATAGCTACTGCCGTTCAATTGCACTGGCTGTGGCTGGCGGCTGGCAAGGCAGGGGATTTCGATCGCGTTGGGTCCTTTCTCAAAAGCCGGTGGGGGAGAGGACAAAGAGGAAGGCGGGCTTTTGACGTGGAGTATGTAATGCCATTGAACTGGCTAATTACGTCCCTTCGGCAAACGTGCATCAGAAGCAGCCATAAACTGAAACAAGTGAAATGCACCACAGCTCTCTGGACTTGCACCGCTGCGTCAAATAGGTCCATGTACTACCAAATCGGGTATCTGACCCCTCAAACTTGCATACCGGTTCACCACAGGCCCAAATACCAAAACCACTCCGGTTTTGCCATATCATTTTTCAAAAACGACCCTCCCAGCAGGAGTAGTGCCGCCGACGCCCCTGTCTCGTGGGCCAGCCCACGCCGATTGCCTCCTTCCGCGCCGCCCTTTGCCGACTACTCCTCGACAGGCCACGCCGCTGCCCCCGCGCTAGCCTGCCGCCAAGCTCGGCTGGGTTCGCGCGCTCGTGTGCCGCGCCAAGGGCCATGCTCGCCTGGGCACCGGCTAGTCACTGATTCATCTGGGATTCTTGCTCGTGTGCATCAACTGCTCTAGATTAATCCCAAGAGCATCAAAGCAAGGATTGAAACAAGAACTTTTATGGTCTGCAGTCTGCGCCCGTTGATGCTTCTATATCGAGAGCGATCGCGTCTACAGCCTACAGACACCAAAGCAAACCAGTACGGGTACGAGTACTAGCGCTGTGTGCGGCAAGATTTACGCGGGCAGCAGGCACTCAACAGGCACAGAATAGACACCAGCGACGTCCGCCGCATCGGCTACCGGCGACGTGGTGTCGTCCCAGGGTACCGCGGAAGGGTACCGGGGACGAGCTCGACGACAGCAGGAGCGCGCCCGCGGCGGCCTCGCCCGCGCGCCGGAGACGCTGAAGGCGAACCGGGAGTGGGTGGTCAGGTGGAGAGGCCAAGGTGGTGGCCAACAGCGCTTGCTGCTGCGCGGCTTCGAGATCCGCGACGCCCAGGAGTTCAACGCCGTCGTCGAGGCGCTGGGGTGGCCGGACATCCGCTACGTCGGCCCCGCGCCCCGCACGCACCACGGCCGCGTCTGGACCGCCAACGAGGGACCGCTCGAGGAGTTCATCTACTACCACCACGGGATGGTCCTGGTACGTACGCCGAAGCATGCATTTATTCCATTGACATTGTTGAGGAGTTCATCAATCGATGAATCATTAACAGATCAAGGAGTTCCCGGGGAAGGTGATCCTATTCTGCGAGGTGCCGCCGCCGTCGGGCGGGGAGACGCCGTTCGTGCCGAGCTTCCGGGTGACGGAGCGGGCGCTGGAGGAGTTCCCGGAGCTGGTGGAGGAGCTGGACGAGAAGGGCCTGCGCTACACGTTCACGGCGCTGAGCAAGAACGACACCAAGTCGATGCACGGGCGCGCGGGTGGGAGGACGCCTTCGCCACCTCCGACAGGGACGAGGCCGAGAAGCGCGCGCGGGTGCTGGGCATGGACGTGGAGTGGCTCACCGACGGCGGCGTGCGCACCGTCCTCGGCCCGCGGAAGCTCACGCGCGTGTTCCCGGGGCGCAAGCACAAGGACCGCCGCATGTGGTTCAACACCGTGGCGGGTATGCACCGCAAGCGCACTTCTGCCCACGTGCAGCGGCGAGGTTGTCCCGTGCTCTGTCTGTACGTAGAAGAAGGGTAAGGACATAGAGTGGTTTTGGTATTTGGGCCTGTGATGAACTAGTATGCAAGGTTGAGGGGTCAGATACCCGGTTTGGTAGTACATGGACCTATTTGACACAGTGGTGCAAGTCCAGAGACTTGTGGTGTATTTCACTCAACTGAAATTTTGGGTTCTTGTGACGCGTACGTACGTGCATCCTGCAGTGCAGTTCACACCGCCGGAGGCGCCGAGCGCACGACCGAACGAAACGTTCACGCGGCACCTTGGGGCCTTCCTCGGTTTATCACGCCGCGTTCACACTTCACACACTAGCATAGTAGCCGCGATATATGAACAAACCCAGAGCCCGAAGCCATAAAGACACACGCACAGATAAAGAGAGCGGGGTTCCTCATATATCGGGAAGAAAAGCAGTAACGAGAGTAATAACTGTTTGCTAACTTTGTTCTTGTCGAGTCCACTTGTATGCCTCCGCCGTGGCGCGTCGGAGAGTTAGGAAAACTTTCGGCCCCAACAAGGATGAGTCAGCTAGCTATTTGAGTGTACACATCAGCATAAATCCTACATGGAGGAAAGAGAATGTGCATAGAAATTCGAGCTAGGTATTTGCTCGTCGCTCAGCTCGCACAGAACCCGAGCGATGTTGTGTGTATGGCCTGCCGTCAAAGTAGTATTAAAAAAATGAATAGCTAGCTGCAGTAGATAGTGCACTTGATTGCTAGCTTTTAGCATACCGGCTCCGAGCTAGCTGCTATCTAGGACCGCTGTGGACGCCCTTAGGAGAAGCCTGATTTCATTCCAAAATCTTATCGGACATGCGACGCATGGCCACTGGACGGAATAACTAGTGACAAGGTCACTGCAGGGAGGAGGTGGTAGTTCGGGTTTTAGTATTTGCGACCATCCATACATATCCGGTGGCCTTAGAAGGAGAGGCTCAAGAGAACAGTGACCGACCAAAGGATGGTGGGTTGACGAGCAGTGATCAAGACGGCGACATGAGCAAGCGATAAGAGGCAACTGGATGGGCGGTGTAGATGAGAGGGCAAGGAGTGTCAGTGAAGTCCTGGATTGGGATTAGCGGATTAGGGAGGGGTAGGTTCTTCTAGGTGGGGCGGTGAGGTTGCCGACAAGATTGCTAGCGGCTTGCGTGGCGGTCGAGGTAGCGGTCAAGGCGGCAGATATGAGGACTATGTGTAATAAGGGGGGGGTAAGACACACGCGACAAAGAGAGCCACTTCTTGCTTAGCGGAAACTCTATGTACTCTTAATTTATGGTATATGCCACACATGACAGAGTGAATTCCTTTGACATCTCTGGATAGCATTAGGTAATTTTGGTGCACACTAGAAATTATTGATTGCTATTCTATGGTGTCCATATTCTTGGTTAAACATGCCTAAAATAGTTCCCTCATTTATAGTTTAGATTTACCCATGAAAATAGAATATTTTTCGATAGTACAACATCATATTACTTATCTTGCATAGCCAGTATAATACTCCCTTAAAACTAGTTGTATATACTACCTCAATAATAGGGGCAAAATCAACTGAGGCCTTGTTTAGTTGCCTCAAAAGGCTAGAAATATGACTCTCTTTCCATCACATCAAATGTTGTGTCGTATGCATAGTGCACTAAATGTTAATAATATAAATAACTAATTACACAGATTAGTTGTAAATCACGAGACGAATCTTTTGAGCCTAATTATGTCATGATTGGATAATATTTGTCAAATACAAACGAAATGCTATAGTACTCTTCAGGCTAGAAATATGACCATGTGATGCAGCACATAAATTTGCTTCTTTCATGTCTTCTACAAAGTCTCTTGATGTTTGGGAAATAGCTAACATATTCTTCTCCTCTACTTTAGAAGATCTATCTGCATTGTGAGGCAGAATGATGATTCTTCGTTTGTTCCACATGAAAGAATAAGTATTGTCCCTTCCTTTATGTGTAGCATCCACATCAAATTGCCAAGGTCTTCCAAGAAGAACATGGCTTGTATCCATATCAACTACATCACATAGAATATTTGAGCGATAATATTTGCCCAAAGAAAGTGGCAAATTGCATTGCTTTGCAATCTTCATATTCACTCCTTTCTTAATCCATCCAATAGTGTATGGGTTTGGATGATCTTGAGTTTCAAGCTTCAAATGGTTTACTAAATTTTGAGAAATCAGATTCTCACAACTGCAACTATCAATTACCAATCTGCATACCTTTCCATTCACAGTACACTTGCTCTCAAATATCTTCTTTTGTTGTGTATCATCATGTTGTAGTGTGGAACACAAGAGACGTTGGATCACACATACTACCTCATCACCCTCTTCTTCACATAGGTCTTGTTCTTCCTCAACTTCTTCATCTTCATATTCACCATCACCATAATCATCTTCATCACTTTCATAGCGTGTAGTGTTCACTACCTTCCTCCTAGGACAGTTGCTGGATACATGTCCTTCTTCACCACACTTATAACACGACAACATTTTGGTTTCTCTTTGCTCTACTCTTCTTTGCAACAGGCTTTTTGTGTGGATTGTGTTGTTTTCGATTGAGTAACTTTACTTTCCATCTTGCTACTATAGCCTTTTGAAGCTCCTTCTATGGGAGAATATGAATGAGATTTAGTTACTTTCTTTGTCTTGGCATGTCTTTCAGCTCTTAATGCTAAGGTCTGTGCTTGATCAATCGACCAAATCTGTTGCATGACTAACTGATCTCTAATAACTTCATTGAGACCATTAATATACCTTGCAACTTGTTGATCTTCGTTTGACAAGGTTGCACACGACCCGCGACCTTAGAAACTCCTCTGTATATTCCGAAACGGACCTGTTTCCTTGAGAACAATTCTGAAATTCAGTGAAAAGAATTTATTCATAATCAGCAGGTAAAAATCTAGCCTTCAGAAGTGCCTTCATTTGACGCCAATATCTTATGCGAGATTCACCCCTCAACCTGCGTTCTTCTTGATGACGGTGCCACCATGCACCAAGACCTCCCTTCGCCTTATATGCAACCAAAGGAACTTTGCGATCTTCGCTAATACTCATAATATCAAAGAATGTCTCAACTTCATATAGCCAATCAAGGAAATTTTCGATATCGACACTACCGCTAAAAGTAGGGATTTCAACTTTCACCTTGTATGTATTTCCTGCATAGCGAGCATTCCTCCTTGCATTTTCATAAAGATCACTTTCTTCATGTAGTTCACTAACATCTTCATCTTCTGGATCATCATCATGAGGTGATTTTCTATTCTCATCATGCTTTGGTTGTATCTTGGCTTCTACTTTTTCTTTTGATGAATTAGCTTTAGTGCTAGCAGCAGGGACATGATTTCTAATCATTTCTGCTAACTGATCAAACCTCCTGTTGAGTGTTTCTTGTAACTCTTGAATTTGCTTTTCTGCAGCATCCATCCTCTTGCCCAAATCCTCCATCTTTCTTCTCCCTTCTTGCAGAGTTCTTCAAAAAAAATGGCGGCCTGAGATGATCAACGAGGCTCCGATACCAATCTGATACATCACACTATATTGGAGGAACCTCTCAAGGTGCTGATATATAGATATAGCACAAGTGTTGAAGGAACCACTTCAACGTGCTAGTAGATAATGCCCTAAGGGCAGCCCGAATCCACGGACAACAATCCGAATCCACGGATAGTAAGAGCTCAATCCAAAACTCAAGAATAAGATCTAATCCAAGATCTAAGATAGGAACATAAAGTTCTATTCATATGGTAGATGATACAAAACAAGTTAGAGGGCATTGCCTCTGTTTATAGGCTATGAGCCCTTACACAACTCATATACACCTAATATGACAACTAATAGCCTACTAGATGATAACTAATATGACAACTAATATATGACTCAATGACACCTAAGAAACAATTTGTAGAATAGCCTAATATCTTGTAGTATCATGTATATGACACATGCTATGATATCATGTTACTTCTAGACTAAGCAACTCTCCATGAAACATAGAGGTGAAACTCAGTTTGAATTCTTGGTCCTAGTAGTAAAATCAGATTTCTCCTCTAACTCTTAGTATCAAAACTAGATATGCTTGAATACACTTGGATGTTCATGATTCATCTATATGATGTCCCACGTCACCATCTAAACGAGGTCTGAGTAAACTACAGGAGTACAGCAGACAACATAGGCGGGACGATCTAGAGGTCACTCAATTACGTCTCCGGTTAGGATACTTTCCCAGCGGCGGATTCACCCCAAATCCACAACTACCGATATATTCGAAATTACGAGCTTTTTCAGGGATCTTTCTGCAAATACAGTAGCTGCCCCTGCCCGTCGCGGCGGCGTCGCCGTTGCGCCTGCCCTCCGTCTTCTCAACAACCGGCGGGCGCCACCGCCACCGCCACCGCCACCGCCACCGTGCGCATAAGAGCTCCGACGATATCTCGATCCTCTTCAGATTTCTCCACCGGTCCGCTATGTGCATCGCGGCATGGGCGTGGCAGTGCCACCCGACGCACCGCCTGCTTCTGCTCTTCAACCGCGACGAGTATCACTCCAGGTGCGCGCCCCGCCGCTCCCCTCCCATCCAGCTCCACGCCTCCACCGCCGCTTTTTATGCTCTCTTTACTACTACTAAGCCGATGCACCCGCAAATTGGATTGGCCCAGGCCGACGCAGCCGGCGCAGTGGTGGGCGGCAGGGGAGGGGGAGGACGGCAAGGAAATCCTCGGAGGCAGGGACGAGCTCGGCGGGGGGACGTGGATGGGGTGCACGAGGAACGGTAAGCTCGCCTTCCTTACCAACGTGCGGGAACCCAGCTCGCTGATCGGGGCCACGACCAGAGGACAGCTCCCGGTCAGGTTTCTACAGGTTCGACCTTGTCGGCTTTGCGATGAATTATTTTATATGATAGCATTGATTATAGAGGGATAAGGCTAAATTACTCTATGTTCATGCTCTGAATATGCTACAAGGAAACAAACCTTTGGTGCCCATCTGTCCGTGGACAATACCATTTGCAAATAATAAATAAATAAATAAAATTAAAATGCAGAGGCATGATTGTGTTTAATGTTAGATCGGTTTGCAGTCAAGTTCTAGCATTTGTCTTTGGTAATCAAAGAAATTAGTCCTTGCCTTTGTAGAAAGTTTTCTAGAATTACATACTGGTTAGCCGATTTTGCTGCCTTCTATTTTAGCTTATGTTTCAGCCCATAGCTTCCTTGTCTGTCCTAAGAAGACGCTTACTTTATTTTGAATGTAGTTCAGTTATGGTCCATTGGAGTATGCCACAGAAATAGCAAAGGAAGCAGATCAGTACAATGGATTTAACCTTATATTGGCCGATGTGAACTCAGGAACCATGGTCTATATCTCTAATAGACCTGGAGGTGATACTGTGATTCAAACAGTTGCTCCTGGGCTTCATGTGCTTTCGAATGCTGCAATCGATTCCCCTTGGCCAAAGGTAAGACATGCGGGGGATTTTATAAAGATATTCTGAATGCTAGGAATAGGATTATTTTTGGAAGTTGTAATACACTTCAGAGTTGAGAAAGCTAATGCCAAAATACGTGTCTAGGTATTGGCTGTAGTCTCAACAGCCCATGTCTATTTGGTGCTCCATCAGTCTATTATGAAAATTCCCATTAATTTTGTAGGTTTCAGCGAAACACCAGAATGCTCATGTATCTTGCAATTTGATGTGACGTGTTAGCTCTGCCTTCTTTATGCCATTATATTGTTTCCTTGTATGATTTATGTTGCTGATTATTAGGTTATTTGATTAAATGCTCTTATGGTATTCATTGATGTTACAAGTCCATGATCGTCTGCTTTATTTATAGATACTAGAAATATCTATTGCAGCCACAGGTCTATGTGTGTTATCTTCGCTTTCTCTGAAATCTGAAACTGAGCAGATAAGAGTGGCGCCCAAAAAATCATGTATATGAACACATAAAGTTAAGTATAGCCGCAGCAGTTCGGTTTGAAACTCATCCTGTAGATGCCAAGAAACAACATAGACAAGCAATCAACCTGGCACTGTCATCATGTGCTGACAATGACCCTTCTTTTTTTTTTAATCTCGTCATCAAAGATGAATTACAATCTGAATTGTTACGGCTACACCTAACTTTAGGTGTACTACATACATGATTTTTATGATGATTTTCAAACATTGTAACATGGTAGTTTACTCCTTTAGCTAATGAGGGCGCCATATAATTTTCCAGCTGATAATTTGGTCAATTTAGTTGCATAGGTTTATTTACTGTGTTGGTTTAGTACTTCTGGACTTTGTGAGTAATATGTAACACTCTGGGCAATATTAAGTGATAACCTGGTCTTGTTCATTTCATATCTGCTCCCTACTATTAGGTATTACTAATGTACAAATAACATGATTTTTTTGCACTTCCAAGTATTTTTTTGGACTAAGTTTCTTCCAATAATTTATAGTAGAACAATTGTTGGACTTGTTTTACTTGTGGCATTCATTTCTAACCGTGCAGGCAATGCGCTTAGGACAGAATTTCAAAAGATATCTGGCAACACATGATGATGCAGAAGACTCTTTAAAACAGATGGTAGAAGAGTTGATGATGGATACTGCCAGGCCTGATAGATCTATGATGCCTGACACTGGCGTTGACCCTGAGTGGGAGTACAAGCTAAGCTCTATATTCATTGACACTACAAAGGAACAGGTAGCAACCAAGTATTTCAGTAGCTATCATTATTCCTTTCGCAAATAAACTATACCCATCTTTCTTCTTGATTTCAGGCACAATATGGAACACGCAGCATGGTGGCGCTAGCAGCGAAATCGGAAGGTGAGGTAACATTCTATGAAAGGTACTTGGAGAACAGCTTGTGGAAGGAGAATCTCATACAGTTCCAGATGGAGAAGGCACAATAGGACTTGAGAGAAACTTCAGAACGCTCGCAAAGACTAGTCGATTGCTTATTATTTTGCTCTCACTTCATCTTTAAAGTGTGTGGCGAGGCATATACAAGAGCAGCATAAAGTGTATAGCGAGGCATATACAAGAGCAGCATATAATATGGCTACTATGCATATACAAGAGCAGCATAAAGTGTATAGCGAGGCATATACAAGAGCAGCATATAATGTGGCTACTATTATTTGAGAATCGTATAATATGGCTACTATTGATGACCGAGACGTACAATAATGTTTATCCAAATACAACAAGAATTGATTGCCTGTGATATCCCACCTTGTCGTTGTATAGTTTTGAAGGACATCTATTCTTTGCTGGCATAAAATTTCTGAAATTACAATGTCACCCTATGGTTCTTTGCCTGTGCTATTATGCTGTATGCCTGGATCAGAGTACATCGAGAGTGTATCAACTAAGGTAGCACTTGGAAACTGGCTAGTGGCACCGGTAGGAACAAATCATGTCTTATGATCTTCTAGTTTGAGTGCATACGGCACCCTTTTCTACTAGTAAGGACATTAATCCTTGCTCATTTGGAATGATGATATTGTGTGCATACTGCACCCTTTTCTACTTTCATTGGTATATATTGTGACTTCGAGTGGTTATCTTCTCTATTTTCTCTATGTAAAAGTACAGTTGGCGATGGTGATTGGTTTTGCATATGAATCTTTTGCCTAATGTTTTTGTTTTCCTTTTGAGGATTCTGTCGTACATGTAAAAGAGTTTTACAACAGCTGATGCTTGTGCCTCTTTAAAACTGATGGTAGAAGAGATTCATTGTATAAGAAAAACTTTCAAATAGTATTATAAAATCCATCTAAATAGATTGTAGTGTAGAAAAAAATTAAACATTTTAATTAGACAAGTCCGTTGTATGCATGGGCAGCTTGCTAGTGTTTAATAAGAGTAAAATGCACCGTGGATACATGAACTATTGGCGTTTTCTCATCTGGGTACTCAAACTTTCAAAGTGACTATCAAGGTACCTGATCTTTTGTCAACGTGCACCAAAGGTCCAAAGCCTGCCACGCGAGCGCCAACAGCTGACATGGCTATGCCACCGTGGCAGCTGGACACCGTGGCCATGCCAACTTTTCCAAAAACCCCCTGCATCATTTTTGTTTGTCACATCTGACTCCTTTCTTTCCTGAACCGAAGGCGGCGGCGGCGACAGTGTGCATGGGAGCATGCAGACGAGGCACGGCGCGGCGACGTGCATCGCTCCCCGGCGGCACCCAACCTTGCTAGAGCTCAAGAGAGCAGCGGCCGCACAGAGCCTGAGCACGAAGGCCTCGACATTGTTGGCCGTGCAGAGCCCAAGCACGAAGTCCTCGGCGTCGCCGTCATCGTTGACCATGGCGGCAAAGAGCCCACGCCAGAGCCGATAGGGACTACGGCGTCTAGGCGAAGCGAGAACAAGAGAAATAAGGGAGATAAATCAACCAAGGTGACCCGACCATGGTGAAGGAGCTCAAGGCGGGGGCTGCAGGACCATCGCGGTGGGAGTCCAGTGTCCGGCCGATTCTGGCGACGAGGAACGGCACGACCGGGTCCAATCGATGTGCAAAAACAAGGCCGGCCTAGATTCAAGATGAATCGAGCGGAAGTGGCAGGACGACGGAGAATTTTGCCGACAACGCGGAGCTTCCGATAGTAGAGCAGAAAAGGAATAGAGGGAGAGAGAGCAGGCGAATATGCAGGCACCGGGCCGCCTCTGCGGGCGCGCTGGCGAGCTGCTGCCGCCACCACGTGCGCATGAGAGCAGGCACCGCTGCCGCCACCTCTGCGGGCGCGCTGCGAGCCACTGCTGCAGGCACACGCGTCCTCGAGCAAGCACCGCCGTGGCGCCTCCTCCTCTGCGGGCGTGGATGCAGCATGCTGAGCCACAGCAGTCGCCATGCGTTCATCCGTGCTTGTGCATTCACCTCAAGAATTGGCAGGACACCAACGAACAATCGATCTGTTACGCGTGTGCGTGTCCATCGATCTGTTAGGTACTTGGAAGAAGCAATCGAGAATCGAGCAGGGGAGGGAGCGCCGCATAGCCCAAGGCAGGTCGCGCCCGCCCCGCCGCGTCGAGCGCCGTCCCGCCCCATTGCGTCGCGCCGCCGCGCGAGCTCCGCTCCGCCCGCACCTCTGCCTCGCGCACTGCCACAGGGGAGCAGCGGAGCGCACCGCAGGGGAGCAGAGCCCGCCGATGGAGCCGCAGGGGAGCAGGGGCTGCCTCGCAGGGTGGAGTCGTCGTCGGGGCGTGGGTGGCGGAGGAGGCGCAGGGTCGGGAGGAGGCGGAGGAAGAAGATGGCTGGACTTGGGCGTGAGGTAGTGTGAATGAGGGTGGTTTATGCAAAATTTGGTGGGGACCGGCCACGGTGGCACCTCCACGTTGGATTATGAGGCTGACATGTCTGCCTTTGTACCAGCTGTGCACCGCGGGGAAAGTTCAGGTACCTGGATAGTCGTTTTGGAAGTTTGGATACCCAGGTGGGAAACCAGCAATAGTTCAGGTACCCACGATGCAATTTACTCGTTTAATAAAGAGACAGACACAATACATTCTTGAATCCAATCCAAGATCATCACAATCGCTGTCTCATAAGCTGATTGTTCATCAGCGATTATAGCGTTTACATGATCTGGAAGAGAGCTCAAAACTGGCTCAGATGCTCAGTATAAGCACACCCAAGAATTGCTAAAAGAAAGGTCATGAAAAATAAAAACAAAACGTCGATTTACGTCGGGAGAGTATTCGCAGAAGTGGGCCGCATGACGGCCCTTTCGTAACCCACTTTGGGAAAAACGGGCCCAAGTTCCCATCCGTTACGCACAGCCTCGCTGCTCTCACGCCACTTCTCTCCTCTCTTCATCGCCCTCCTCCGCACGCACCGCATTTCCCACCGGGAACCAGACGAGAGCCTTCTCCTCCGCTCCACATTCCCCCTAGCCCTCAGCAAACCCTAACCCTCGTCGCCATGAAGGACACCTCGTAAGTTGCCTCTCTCCGCCCCTCTCTCGTCTTCTGTGCGGTTCGTATGTGGCTTGCAGGGGTAGCGGCTGATTTCTCTGCGTGTGGCCTTTTTCTTGTTTTCTCCGATGATGAAGGTTCAAGGCCGGCAGCGCCAAGCGCAAGAAGGCCGCCGGCGGCGCCAAGCGCGGGCTCACCCCCTTCTTCGTGTTCCTGTAAGCCCTACCGTCCCTCCTCTTCCCCATCCTTCCGCGTCTCCAGATCTACGCCTATCGGCTTTCAGTTTTCTAGGGTTTTGCTGAATTTTTTTTTTTCTGTGGTGGTGTTGGTAGGGCTGAGTTCAGGCCGCAGTACCTGGAGAAGCACCCTGAGCTCAAGGGCGTGAAGGAGGTAAGCTGCCTCTGCTCACCCTAGTCATGTTGCTGGATTCTAGGGTTTCGCTTAGGTGGCTCATGTACGCCTTTCCTCGTCGGTGGATTTGCTTATAGGTGGCCAAGGCGGCTGGGGAGAAGTGGCGCTCTATGTCAGCTGAGGTATACGGATGCTTGCAATGCTTATCTAGCTTCTCATATTAGTTGGTGTGTTTCTGTTCTGTAAAAGGGAAGACAAATGTGTTTGTCTCAAACTGTTTAGTGTTTGCCTTGTTTAGGAGAAGGCAAAGTATGGCGGTGACTCTAGCAAGAAGCAGGATGACAAACCAAGCAAGAAGGTAATGCTGCTAGTTTTTGGCTATTTAACAGCCATCTGTTGTATCTCGCAAGTGGTTGCCTCCTGTACCATCAGATCGTTCCATGATGGAACCTCCTGGTAGTTATATGAAGCAATGGCTTGTGCACGTGCTGTCTGCGTGCTGCTACCATATCCAGCATGATGTGTTTGTAGGCATTTAGGGTATCACCTTGCCACAGGAAGTTTGTAGGCATGGTTGCATGCTCCTTTTCACCTTTCATTGCTACTGCACCTTGATTTGGCTCCAATGCCATGTGAAACAATTAAGGTCCATTTGTCGTTTATCTTGTTAGTGGTTACACTCGTGCATGGCCTCATCCTCCCATGATGGAATCTTAGTAGTTGGAGCCAAGACCTCACACGTACTTGTTTGCTTGTCGCCTTGTCCGTTGTAATACGATATGATTTGTGGAATAATTACTTTCCCCTTTCAATGCCATTGCACCTGGACGGGCTCCAATAGCATGGGAAATTAATGTGCGCTGTCGTTTTCCTGTCAGTGGCAACAGTGAAATTAATGGACCGTTATCCTCCCCTCCCCAAAGTGGAATTTGTTTAGTTGGATAAAGCGACTCCTGCACGTGCTTTATGCACATGTCCACTTATCCATTGTGTTGTTATACGTTACAATTAGGATAATCATTTGTTCTTCCTTCCATTTTAGTTCTCACATCCCTGTATTCCAAATCACTGTCTCAGATCGATAGCCATTACTGCACGCTTCATTTAGTGCTGCTGCACCTGGGTTGGCTCCGATAGCATGGGTCCTAACTAACAGGCATCAGTTATTTTTCTTGTTGAGTAGGTACCGCCCCTCACCGTTGTACCCTCCCGTGATGGAATCCGAGTAGTTGGGTGGAACAACGGCATCCACGTGCTTTGTAGTTTTTACCACTTCCCATTCATTCCATTCCATTTATAGTTATTGTAAGAGCCACTTCTCCATTTCGTTCCACTTGGGCTCTCCTACCTATCAAACTTGTGAATCCTTTGTTTGGAGATTTATACCCATTCTGCGCGCTTCAGTGCTTCACCTTGATCCGGCTCTAATATCATGGGAACCTGGTGCTGACTGCTTTAACCCTAGCTTCTCATGTTCACACATGCAAGAAACAACCAAGGCAAAGAAATGTCTATTTGAAAGCCCAATGTTACAATCTGAAATGATTTTTCTTGGAATCTTGGGTTTAAATGACAAATTTCCCATTTAGCTTGGAACTTCTCTAGCCTAATTGAAATTCATCTTTCAATTTTGTTGGAAGTTGCCTACTCCACATGTAGTTAAAAGTGAGAGCATTAGGAGAAGACTGGATAGACATCGCTGCTGATTTTTGAATTGAAGCTGTTTTTTTAATAGCTGAGTAACTTAGACATATTTACTGCTGTCCCATGAAATTGGTCTTGTAATTCCTGAGCTTTATGTTTCTACTATTTTAGTGATGACATACTGTGTTGTTTTACCCAGGAGAGTAGCTCCAAGAAGGCCAAAACTGATGGTGGAGAGGAAGCCGCAAAGTCCGATGTTGAAGACGATGATGAGCAGGATGGTGACGAGGTATTTAAAACCCATGTGTCATAATAGGTGGTACCATGGTACAGTGCAGACGGAATTTGCCAATTGGTGCTAACATCCACATAATTTTTTCTTTGCAGGGTGAAGATGAGTAATTAAATAGTAGGATGGGGAACAGCAGCTTTGCAATTGGGTGTTTGCTTCTTTACTTAGCTTCCAATGTGCTGTTCCCTTTGATATCATATGCTGTAAGGAAAATCTGTACATGATGGTACCTTAGGGCTATGGCATGCTGGAGTGCCCGTTTAACTAGAAGAGCCGGGTTCTTTTGCCAGCCTCGTCAGCATCTGTAAACTGTTGATTTTCTTGTTTTATCGACTAACTGGGTGACTACCATATAGCTGGTTTGCAGACTCAGTTAATAGCATCTGATGTCCCGTCTGTGCTTGAGCCGGTGCATTGGATGTTCTTTTTTTCGTGCTCGATGCTCTTATTAGCTCGCTGCGCCCTCCTTTTTTATATGTGACGCCGTTCGTGAAGGTGTGAAGATCATTCTTAAGATGCTACTACCACATAGATAATATAATATTTATTAAATGGCCTGATGGGCTGAGATAGCTTAGGCTATGGCCGTACTGCTGTTGGAGTTGGTTGTGTAGTTCTGTGCAGCGTTGCTAGAACAATCTCAAATGGTCAGGCTATGAGTGTATTATTACATGAATCTAATGATGCTTATTTAGCGTCATAAATATTTGCAGTTCTTCATATAAATTTGTTGAACTTGAGATATTTTTACAGTATAGCTTTTTTTTTTTGGGGGGGGACGGAGGCCAGTATTTGTTACCGGTTTTTTCTTATCACTCCAAAGTCATGTTAGGTTTTTTGGCTCCGGCTGCTTTAGGTCAATCAGTGACCCTATTCGTTTTTTTTAATAAAAACAAAGTTAAGTTCGTTTCTTTGGCCCCGGCTGCTTTTATTGAAAAAATCAGTGACCCTATTCGCTCGAACTACAGTGTTTTTCTTGTACAACAAAACAACGTCAGCCAGCTTATCATTGCAGAAACCATCGACATGTTTCTCTTAAAACAAAACAGCATATCATCTACATAAACCATCAACGTTTGAGGTTGTCTCAGCCTCTAAGGCTTCAGCGGGTGAATTGAGTAAGGAACCAGAGCCCTTCCAACGGCCCAAGCTTCTTCGGCGTTACCTCTGAGAGCTGCTCTCATCAGTGTTGAGTCAAAATTGCCGTGGCAAAAATAACTCAATGTATAGACCTCATAGTTGCACGTACACTCGACTCACTATTTACAAGTAATCTGCTTGTATAGTTGTATGTAGCGGAAGAGAGAATGACAACGGCAGATCCAGATCGTCAGATCGACAATCCAGGGATGAGAGAGAAATGAAGAACTTTACAACAGGAAGGGGAAATTGGTGTAGGTGATTATGAGGTCCCCTTTTCGTTCTTTGTTGTCCGGAGTAGTTCTTTTGCCATTGCAGAGAATGACTGGGCGCCGTTTGCCATATCAGCAGCCCGAAGGTTAATGCCCTGCAGAAAGCACATTGGTCCACTTTAACTGTCCGTATGTTTTTTTAATCAGGCAACAATAGCAGATTAGCAAGTATTCTATGTTTCAGTGTTTCTGCAATTCTTTTATGGACTTTTGGTTGAAGAAATACGGAACTGGTAACAAATGACAGAACGAGTATCAATAACAAGAGTTTAGAGACGATATTATTCCTTAGGGTACATCTAATTAAGTTAAGCACCTTGAAGCTTAGTTTCCTAACTGCATGATCTTGTTAGAGAAGCATAAGCATCTTACCTCCAACTTTTTCATGTTCTCCTGCAGCTTGTTCCCAATCATTTTTGGAACGCTGGTTGAGTCCTGTTCATATAAACATGAAAATGGATTGGCAAGTGGCAATCTAAACGTGGCTGCTAATTATATTGTGAATTGTCCTATGCATAATGCATAGATGAGCTTAATGCACTCACATCATTTGTTGTATTTGCATATCCGTACTTCATCTTTATCTGATCGACTTGACTCACTGATGTTTCATCTTCAGTCTTTTTGTTTCCTGAGCTTATCTTTTCTTCAGTCTTGGGCTTCAACTTTCCTGCATGTGCATAATTGACTTGATCACATGACAGATTTTTTTTTAAATATAGTTGAATCAGAACCCAATTTTACAAAGCCACATGGTGGATTACAAATTTATGAACATCTTGTAAGTGTACTCTACTGACCTCTAAGGGTATGGAGTCCCTTGCTGATTTTCTCTTTGCTTAGACCAGGGAAATGTGATCCTTTTGGCTTCTGTGGGTTGTCATCAATGTCGATATCATCTTCAGACAAAAAACATATAAGATAAACATAAGTATATACTGCTACACGAGTAAAAGCAAAATGATAGCATATACCTATGTCCAGCTCGACATTTTCATCGTCTCTTAGTGAACTGTTCCTTCTCTCAGATGGTGGAGCAAAGTTAGTTGACGAAAATATTGAAGCCAGCTCTTCGGAAGTCATTGCAATACATTGTTCGCTGCCATTTGCAGCACCTTCTTTTGATTTGCTTCCTTTGTTATCTTTCATAATCATTCCAAACAGACCCTGTTGAGTTCCATACTTCCGTTGTAAGAAAAGTTATGTAGATGGCTTCCAGCTCTCTACAATCAATTAATTACCTTTTTCTTTTCTTTAGGAGATTTCACTACAAAAGAAGGGTCTTCCCTGGTTGAGTTCTCTTTTCTGTATACTGTACTAATGCTGTCCACGTGCCTGTGTACAAACCATAGTACTCAGATAGCATAAACCAGTCTTCAAAATAACTAGAAGGAACTGCATCTAGGTGTTCAGATCTAGAATTGAAATTTCTTTTGAAATTATTAGGTTATACATTGATAATTATGGCAGTAGCTTAAACATGAACCTATGGGTCTCAAAGACAAAAAAAGTGCAAAATTACTATAAGATTACATACTAACTATGACATAGTAACATACCGGTATATCTCATCCTGGCAGAGCGTAGAGAAAAAATAGGTCTCTTCTCCATTAAACTGTAAAATCAATTAAATTATTTTGTAAGACAATACATTGTTTACAACAGAAAATTTACATGCTATTTATATTAGATAAAGGCTTTAAACAATGAAGAGTATGAGAAAAGGATGGGCACGTGCAGAGCATACCAAGATGGTTTCTCCATCAGATGAACATGCTATGGAACTAGTTGAATTCAAGTTTCTTGAGTGCACAAAACCTCGTAAAAAGGCATCCTTCAACAAGGATAAGTCTGCCGGGGATCTGCAGTTTCACATACACAAAAAAAGGAAGCACAGTGACTTCAGTTAGTATCCACAGGCACATCAAGGTCTTTAAGTAAATTGTTGCCTCACCTTATTTCAATTTTCCCATTGGAGAAGACAAGTATAAGTCCAATGTCATTAGAAGAACTATGAATAAGAGAGGCGAAACAACAACTACTGCTCAACTTCTTCTTATTGATTATCTTCTTTGTGCCCTGAAGGAGTATAAAACCATAAGAACAACGACAACTCGTGGTAAAGAAAGAAAATTATAGATAATTAGAGATACAAATACCTGAATTGCATGGCTCAAAGAAAATAAGCGGATCGCATTTTCAGTGCAAAGTAACAGCAATGATTCCTTTGATACTGTATCGTGGTTATCTGAAACGGCTGGTGTATCATTGGGCAATAACTCTGTCACACAATTTTCTACAGGGACTTAGAATGCCAATAGTTAATTTATCAACAAAAACTAATAAGTATGCAATTCCATAAAGCGCACCTAATATCTGCAGAAGAAGGGCTTTAGAGGGTTTGTCAGTCTGAACTGGGTTGGGGTTCAAAAGTTTCCCATTTTCTTCCTCGATAATAAAAATAGATGAATCCTCCATCGCTGCTATCAAAATGTCCTTGTCATATCCATTATGGCTATAGATTTCAAATTGCAAAGAGGCGATTCCACCAGATAGTCGACACTCAAACTGTTTTTGATATAAGATTGTAGCATCATCTACGTTGATAACTGATACCTGAAACATGGATTTTGCGACATTATTGTCATTACAGGATTTTGTTGGCTTAGACAACTGGGACCAGATAGAGCTTAACAAATCTGAGCCACATATAAATGAAGTACAGGGACATTGATATCCATGATACTGATCATTGCAAGCCATGAATGTTAAAAAATTTTGTGGCCATCATGAGATTCCATGTTGCTATTTTTTAATTAAAAAAATAAAAAAGAACAATTATTTCCTAATCTTGTTTGTAACCATTTAGTTTCGCTTCCCTGATGCAGCATAGCAACCAAATACCGATATTTGATAGTTCTGACTCTTGTAGATAAACAATAAAACAAATGTCGTTTTCTGAAACTAGGACACAGTCACAAACATGTTGGTGAGACCAAGGAGGGTGCCTTATCTATTTGCATGAAACAACATGTGGGGTTCAAAGCACTGTAAAAATCCTTAAAATTAACAATATTCAAAAATTTATTATTAATCAAGAGAAAATAATTTTCTATCATCAATGCTAGAATATACAAGGATGAACTCTACTTTCAAGCCTAGCTCTGAAATTCTGTGGGCTACTGGGTTATCCAGCTTGTTGACTAAACAACACCTAGGAATTACAGCCACAAAAATTGTTTTGTACAAACTACACACAATAAATCACTTACGATTCCTTTTTCTGTCCCAGCAGCAAAGTGCTTTGATTTTGAGATAGAAGACATAGTGGTTACAGCTCCTTTAAGCTTTATACTTCTGACATTGTAGTTATCTCCTTGCTTTGCTGTCAAATTATTTGATCATGTCAAGATATATAATATATAAACTTGGAAACTCATGTATCTAAATATGTCATGGAGAGAAATACATCATTCATCAAAATAATAAGACCAAGGATACCAATGCTTACAGAGTCTCTTACATCTGCATCTATGAATAAACTTGTAGACTATATGTGTATCGTCCAACCAACCAAAGATACACCTTCTTAAGAAACAATATATCATATTTGTTTTCTTTTGCGGAATAGATCTGCAGGAAAACCCCACACATCTCTTCTATACTAATATCAATAATCTGAAAAACATAATTATGGCATTATTCTTTATGTTCAACACAAGGCATGAGATATTGTTACCCACCCACCATCTCACCCTATAATAAAATTGATGATGATGATAATTGTCTAGAACTGTACTTTTTTTTTCTCGAACAGGAAGGAAAGCTGCATCATTGCATTAATAGAAGGGAGTGTACAACACCCACCCACCCACACCCAATTTAAACATTAATTACATTTGTGCCTGTTAGAAAAACTAATAAATGACCTGACCTAGAAGCTTAACGACCTGAGTTAGGGGCAGAGAGGAAAGACAGCTCCTTAGCTCATGCCATACATTAAAGCTGAGACTATGTTTCGACAAGGTACATCCTCCCGAGATGATGACTAGAACACTACTATTACAAGATGAAAATCATGTCACGAAGAAAAAGAACATGCTGATATTAGTCTCTGAAATTACGGCTACTCTCATGTTCCAATTTTTTTTACTGAGCAAGTACACATCAAACTGGTAAAGGTCAACATTTTGAATGACAGTATAGATGCTGTTGTAGTGTAATTTTCCATGCAAATAACACATAAGCATACCAAGATAGAAGCACCAACTGTTGGATTTAGGAACAGTGTGAGGATAACAGTACCATTTAAAAAGGAGAATATGTTGTCGCTGGAGTCCTTTTTGAATGTGATAATACGGACCTAGAAATAAGAGGAAAGAAGCTTTATTGCACTGCAAGTGCATCAGACATGGAAGCCAGAAGTCATGTCATGACCATGGAATAGCTTACCATTCCACTCCTTTCTCCAGACAACAGAATGCTAGAGGACATATCAAACTGTAATGATGTGATAGGGTTGCCAGTTGATGTATTGTCTTCATTCTGCACAATTATCAAAGTAGCCAACATGTTAATTGGTATGCAAATGCATAACTATGAATGCTCAAAAGTTATTGTAATTTGAAGGAACCTGCTGCTTTATCATAAAAATCTGCAGCAAATGAGGGCATGATGCATCCCAAAAGCTTATGGTTCCATCTAGATGTCCAGTTATACAGAGGTTCCGGGTCTTATGAATGTTGGTAGAGCTTGTTAACGTCTGACCTTTATCCTTCATTGAAAACAGCCATGGATATTTGGTGGCTGATGAAAAATAATCCTGCACACCATTAGAAGAAGGAACAATTTGATCAAAGAGTTCAGAGTTTTTGAAATAAATAACAAGTATATACATGCCTCGTCCAAAGAAGCTAAGGCTGCAGGGTTACATGTATAGAACTTTGCAACACTGATGCCTGAATCACCATAAGGAAGCTTCACATATGAACAGTTTGGAAGTGTTGGAGGTGATCTAGACTGAGAGTGAAGGAGATAGCGCTCAATCTCTGAATCATCATATAAACAGATCTGACCAGATTTCAACAAGAGAACAAGGACACTTTGTCTGTGCTTATTTGGGTCACTAAGCCCTGTAACAAGTTCCATTCCTTGGCAAGATTCAGCAATAGGCAAGACCATCTTTACAATTCGCGATTCACTCTCTTCATTCAGAATCAGAACCTATTCATAAACACCAAATGGAAGGTTGAACAAAGATGCAGTTCTCGCTGAACAGAAATATTCAAGATACATTATCCATGTAAGTCATCAAACTTATTTTGCAGGGAAGAAAATACAGGCTCCAACAATGTCGAGAAAGGGACAACTTTAAAATGTTTCTGGGAAATAAAAATACTTTTTGGTCAGCCTAACTTGCCATTTAAAGTGTGATATTTCAATTTGCAGACTGGACAATCATAAATCCATTTATTCTAAATTGTTACTATGAAGCAAAATGTTACAGTTACAGGTGATAAGGCACATTGCTATTTTAGAGCAGAACTCCACATGATAAGAAAACAAGGTACAAGGACAGATATAACATGTACTTCAATTTTATGGAAGTGGACATTCTACAAACTATTATTTGAGAAATAGTTAAGTATTTGTTTTGATAAAGGTCAGTGTTTCCACCTGAAATAGGTGTCCATGATCATTGAAACCATTGATATACAAACGACCTGCCTTTCCATCACTAGAGATCCATTGCAAAGAGACTATTGGCAACTTATCTAGCTTGTATCCTAGGTTAAGCCTCTGAATAGGTAGATTCTGGCCACCCATAGATGAGGAATTTTGTGTACTTGTAACCTCAGGAATGGCCCAAATGTATAAATCTCCATTGTCGTATCCAATAGCAATTTTGCTTCCCTTGGCACAAACCCAGCATGCTGATGTTACATTTTTAGCCTCCTTCTGTGATTGCTGCTGCATAGTTTTACCAGATATGGATACTGCTTTGCTAGCTTTAATATCCCACAAACACATAACCCCATCTCTGAAGATAATGAGCACCCTGAGAAAAGAGTGTTCCTTAATGAGACTTTTCTATATGTCTACACATAGCGGAATGTAAGATCAAGCAGGGATATTAGATGGGTTATTAAGATGAAGTTGTTTTTTCCCGAACATGCAGGATTAACCTGTTAATTCTAGATTAGGATATATGGCTGAGCACTAGGAAGAGACACACCTGTTCAATTCAGACAAAGGCTGGGGCGAAACAAATATTACTTCGACATCACTACCAGCACTGGAAGTGGAACCTTCAGCAAAGAAACAAAACCCCAAAACAAAACAGGTCAAACTTTAGTATCCCACACCAATTTATGGCTGCTCGTATTGCAAGAATTATCTAAAAACAAATCCAATATCTCAAGGGTGCGCCCTTTTGAATGTGATCACATACTGAAAATACGAAAAATGAGATACCGGCAGACAAAGTTGATTATGAGCACGATAGACAGATATTTTTAGTTTAGCAACATCATACCATAAGATTCAGTAAAAGGAATCCAGTACGGCATGTCAGCTAGGCATCTCTGAGCCAAATCAAGCTTCAATATAGACACGCTTCCAGAACTATCTCCAACATATCTGACAGGCACAGAATTCCCATTAGATTAGAGCACTAAACCCTTCGGAATTCATGGACTCAGCATTCGGAAACAATTCAAGTCTGTATAGCTCACATGTAGGAGCTCTTCTGCAGCACCGAGAACGCAGTGATCGCCTTTTCAACCGGGTGCAGATGACAGAGTTTTTTCGCATCAATGTCCCAAACCTGCACCCAAGGTGTCTTCCAGATTAACAATACATGGAAGCGACAGCATCAATCAAGTATATTCATTAGTTTTAAGAAAATCACCTCGATCTGGTTCTGGGTGTTGACGTTGAGCAGAACCCCCTGGCCCTCGGCAAACTGAAACGGAACAGTTTAGAGTGAGTCGCCTCCAAGTCTGGCCACGCGACATTGGACACGCAAGTTAAGCAATGGGATTGGCGAGCGACGGGTGGTACCTGCAGGAACCTGGAAGGGATTGGGGAGGGGGACTGGAGCAACGCCTGCGTGTTGTCGCGGCCGAACAGCTTGATCTGCCCATTCCTGAAAGCAATCAATCGCGCGCGCGTCAGCAATGTCGGAGGAAATGGGGGCAATGAGCACCGAAGCGGCGGCCGTGCTGTTACCTGGTGGCGACGGCGAGGACGTGGAGGACGGGGTCGTAGGCGAGGAGGGCGGCGTCGGCGGGGACGCCGGAGTGGAAGGCTAGCCGCGGACTGACGTCCTCCGCGCGCAGCGAGCAGATGGTGCCGACATGTTGCTGTTGGAGTCAAGAAATAAAATTATTAGTTTCAGAGCCAACAGCACCTGCTTCCGTAGCATAGTGGTAGTGCGTTCGCTTCGTAAGCGAAAGGTCGCGAGTTCGATCCTCGCCGGGAGCTGATGTAAACCTTTAAATTTTTGACATTTTTCCTATTACAATTTTCTTTTCTTTGCTCGGGGGGAGGAAATGCTCTCTGAAACGTATTCAATTTTTTTTTTTAATCTTTTTCATTCACCGATGTGTTACCATGATGTGCTACTCTCTTTCAAAACCACGGCTTCTTTGAGTTCAAGTAAATGCTTCGTCAAAACACATATATCCCATAGACAATTCAGTGGAACTAATTTAACATTGTAATTGTTGATGCATTTTGATACATATACGTATAAACTTAACCAATGTTAAAGAAATTTGACTTGGAATAGAAAACCAACGGTAATTGCTAAACGATCGTCGAGACGAAAACTTTGGTCCAATGATTAGTAGCAAAGGGCCCTAAATTAAAACCAAAAGAAATGCTACGTGGCACAAACCACGGGTCTCCTGGACCAGCTGCTGGCACCGGCCTTGCACTGCTGCACATGGACGGTGCCGGTCACATCGCCTCGCATTATTTTGAGGCAATTCTGACCTGCCCGACGTCCCGGATCTAGCCAATTGAAATCCAAGTCGACGAGAGACGGACACGTACTACTCCCGATTCCAGAATCCAGACTCCAGTTCGATAAACCTACGCTAGCAACGTGCGATGGCGGATTATCTCTGCCGCTCTCCGTGTCACTGTCAGTACATCATCCGGCTCTCCCTTTCTCTCTCTCAGTCTCGTTAACTACTCCACAGCTTGCTCCACTGTGAAGTTGATTACAGCTTCTTTTTCCCTTTAACATGCAATCGACGACGCAACATTCCTTGACCTCTGCAACAGTCATTATCTCCAATTCCCCATCTTTGCTTGGCACAGCTTGTTCGAGCATTGGCTGCCAGAGGAGAAAAAGAAAGCTAAACTTACGACTCGATGCAAAGCTGGCGTTTGATACGTTGAACCCAGCATTGGAATAAACGGATCTCGGTGATCACGAGTGATCACGAAGAACCGGCCAGACGTTTTCAATCTAGCCAGCTAGACGCCATGTTTTATTTTATATTATATCAATAACTAATCCACGTACTGCTGCTGCTGCTATCTGACCTCGTCAGTCCAAAACAAACTCTTATGTCTTATATCCATCTCGATCGCCTTTAACAAAGATCATGCTTCCAGCGAAACTCTTCTATCTATTCCTTTCCTGCAGACCAGCCACCAGCCTTTCTTTTCACTTTCACCACGGGTAGGGATAAGGGTAATTTCTGCTGGGAATAAATAAACTATGGCTTGCGTCTGAAAAAACAATATACTAGTGGCTCGACATTTATGGGGTCACATGGCTCTACCTCTACGCGTGCCGTATTGATTTCCTGGGTGTCCTACATTTTGAAAATGTTTGAAAATTTGAAACAGAGCTTCGATTAAACCCCATCATGTCTCTGTCAGAGTGCAGTAACGAGCCATACGGCACGGCGTCTACGAGGGCATTCTTTTTCTAGTTTCCGAAGGAAAACAATGATTAAAAACAGAAAACGCGATAGTGACATTTTGCGAGCAGCAAAATTTCCGACTGAAAGAACGAGAAACATATGGAAATTCAACCAGTGCAGTGCAGGAGGCAAACAGAAGAACAATTCCCTGTCCTGACTCCTGAGTGGCATGGAAGTTCATTGAAGGATTCTCTAGAAGCCCCAAATTTCATCAGCGTATTCTACAGGGTCTTCATCTAATCTACCGTAAGTATATCTGATGCTTCATTTGCCACGGTATGTATCTCAGACCACACTGCTTCAACCAAGAGCCTAGCCCGGTTAAAAGGAGACGGCGGGAAGAAACGATAACTGGGAGAGCAGAACACAGAGAACTGGAGAGCAGAACACAGATGTAGCCATGTAGGAGGGGGGAGGGAGAGAAGCCATACCTTCTTGGAGGCCTTCTCCACGAGCTTCTTCACGAACATGGCCGGTCGATTTCACGGTGCAGTGGAGGGCAAAGACAAGCACCGTCCCCACAGCCGGATCAAAGCAGGCCAAGATCGGCGACTCCTTTCTTCACCGGATGAAGAAGAAGCAGGGCAGCGCCCCCGGCCCGGCCAATTGCCAACTTCTTTTTCGATCAGGAGCGGGATCGAAACGAAACCGACCAAGGCAAAGCAAGGGGAGAGCGAGCGAGATGGCGTGGCGTCGAGGGTGGCAGAGAGGAGAGAAGGAGAGGACGAGGAGGAGGAGTTGGCGTTCGGAGGGCAGTTATGGATTAGGTTGGTGCCTTTCTGCTCTGCGTTGCGTTCACTGGACTGGCCACTACGCTGGCAAGGCAAGTTTGTTTGATCTCCGAAGAAGAAAGGGGAGAAGAGCGAGCGAGCGCAGGGGGTTTAAAAAGAAGATAAAAAGAAGATCGCGAGGAGACGCGGACGCTGGGACAGACTACAGAGTCCACCGGCCGGCCACCCCCGCCACCGGCCGGCCCACCGCAACCGACAGAATGACTAGCGTCCGGTGCCCAAACGTGGGAGCCATCGGCACGGCGCAATCGGACGCCGGCACTTGGCGCCGTCGCAGCAGTCGCACTAGGCAGACAGAAAAAATAAGAAGTGTATGCTTTGGATCCTCCAGGTCAGCTCGCGCCTCGCAGAGGGTAACGTGCCACCGAAGCAAAATCTGCGATGCTGCTGGGGTAATTACAGTACTAATTATTGAGGCACGGTGTACGGAAGGCAAGCACTAAACATGACGACGTGGGGAACCTTTGTCTTCGCATGCAGGCGTCTTCAGTGGTTGCTGGTTTTGGAGATCCTGATGCGGCATTGTTTCAAGACCATTTGGTGCTGTGCATATACATCTACCGGCGCCAAATTTGTCAGGCACCAACTGCATGCGGTGCCACGCCGGTGCGTCGGCAGTTTAGGCCGTGGGAATGAATGGGAGACCGAACGGAGGAATCGGATGCAGAGCTTTCGACGAAAACGACCGTGTCTCACTCTCTCTGGTGCCACTCTCTACTACATCATGCAGTACGATCGTACGTGTGATCGGCAAGGAGTAGTAGGACGTGTCGTGCGCGGGCGCGATACTGCCGCCCGGGAAGATATGAACGAGGTGGAGGGCCTGCTCGTGCTCGAGATGGTCCACGAATGAGTTCCTTTTTATTTTGCTCTAATAAATGACATGTCACTGGATTATTTTAGTTACTGTTCAGAATTACCTTTTTTCTTCTTTAAATTAAAAATTCAGGAAAGGAAAGGCTCTTACTGAAGGTCATATTCAGGTGGGGAACACATTGACTCGGTTTTAGGCTCACCCTCAGCAATGTAACCGTGTATATGGAGCACAGGGCGTTGGAGGCATACCGCAAGTTCACATTCGTTGGATGATCTTTTATTTCAAGAATTAAGTTATGAGTCGGTTTTATTTTATAAACTCATTCTATTCGCTGCGGTGTGTTAGTTTGTAATAAGATGGCATAATTCTTCTACTTAGATAATGAACCTTCTATTATATAAAAAGTTAGCGCTTACTGAATGCTACAAGATCCTATTCGGAACAAGATATTTCTCTGAATTATACAGGGAACTAATAATCTTGGTGAAACACTATACAACAAACTGTATTGAAGAAAATAATTAATGATCTTACTCTGAATGATAAGCGGAACTAATGATCTTGCTCTGAAGAAAGGCTCTGTATGACTGTATCCAAGGAGCTGGTATGTGCTTACTGATATTGCCCTGAATGATGGTTCTTGGATTATTAGTTAGTGTTTCATTTCATATATGATATAATGACAAATCCCAGCATATTCTGATGAACAGCACATTAAACAGTATGCTTAGAGCGTACGTAAAAGACTACCTAAAAGGTCAGTACTTCAAATAGACACAGCTTTCATAATTTGGCCATTTCCCATGAGCAAAATACAATGCCTAAATATACTTGTTCAGTTGTTGTACCAGTCAAGAAAAAGAACGGAGAAAGTCAGAACAAAGAAGAAGAGGAGGAGAAAGGTTCTACTGCTGCTGTTGCGCTGGATCGCCTGGGTTAGCTCCTTGTTCCCACGCTCCACATTATTCGTAGCTTCAACAGCCTGCGCAGAAGATGGTCTATGAGGACATACAGATAACAATCGAGTTTCATTTAGTGAATATCGAAATCATATGTTCTTTCAGTTAAGTAAAATAAAAAAATCTAACTATGCACCAATACCCAATACCCACCACGCCACCACTCACTCGAGTTTCATGTGACCATTTCTTTGGTAGATTCTGACATTCTATATGTTTATGTTCACATAAAACACAACATATAAACTGGTCGAATAGGATTAAACGAATCTTATACCTGGTCATATAAATACTGAATTTGTTGAGCTTGTTGTAGAACATGTGTTGACATAAGATGATTAAGTGCTGACATTTCTATCATCTTTGTCTCCGTTTCTTGGACAGCATCAAGAAGACTTGTCAACTCCACCTGAGATGTGTTTCAGTACACACATGTTGCATGATAGTTAGGTAAACTAGCCAAAGTTTTTCACTGCAGAATAATTTATATGTGATCCACATACTACCTGGACGGCTTTTGTTTCATCATCCAATAGTTGTTCTTGAACTCTCATAGGCGCTGTAGAAACTTCCTGTTCTACAATCCTTGATACATCAGATTGTAGAACAAGATTGGACTTGGATGGTTCAGCAGGTTTGATTTCTGGTCTCTTCTGAATCTTCTTCCTTGGCATTCTTCTGTTAATAGCATCTTGAAAACGCATGGACCGAAGACGATCAAATTGTGCAGTTACCGAGTGGAGACGCTCACTCAAAATTAGAACCTGGCAAAGTTGGACACAAAACAAACAGCTTACTAGAGCTGGCCAGAAGAGCATAATTTTTCATCCTACCAAATGAAATCAACCAACCAAGGTCTGACATCCTAATATCCTATGACCAACTAGTGAAAATATACACCCAACTTAAAAATTTGGAAAGGAAATGTTGAAAACATCAATCCTCAACAGGATCACCTGCTCAATTGGCTCTAATAAAAGGAAAACTTTGCTCATAATACATCATACATGTAGCACCATAGCAGGTACCTAAGAGCATCCCCAACAGTCTTTCTTAAACCTACTCACTAAATCCTCGTTCAGAGTCATTCTAACAAAAATTGCTCTCTATGGGCATGCTTGGTTTCTTTAACCATCTCTCCTCACCTAGCCTATCTCGCCTTGCCTGGCCTGGCAAAAGCAAGGCAAGCTTGCGATAGTTGTTTGGTTCTATGGCCTCAGTTCCTCTCTTTCTCTTATCCCTCTTTTGCTTCTTTAATGAACTGCAATGCTAGACAGAGAGCTAGGTTCAAAATATACAGGCTTGATTTGGATGATGAAAAATCTAGACCTAGACATCACATCTTGTTTGGTTTTGGGCAGTGGTAAAACTCAATTCAGGAGGCTCGGGATTTGATCTGGGAAACACGACCTTGGCCTGAGCTGTGGTGTGAGCTCGATTTCCACAGTGAAGCTCAATTTAACAGCGGCTGTGATTGAATCATGGAGTGTGCATTTAATTTGGCAGCACTGGAACTAGATTGGGCCTCTCTATGATCGATTTTGAAGGTGAAAGAACCAAAATTTTTGTCCAGCATGCTCGATTTCAGAGATATCAAAACTCGTATTTGGCACCTGAAACTGCAATTAGAAGATTCCATGGAGGTCAACGTTGTGCCTTGGAGCCATTCGTGCCTCAGACAGAGGAAGAAGATGGGAGGGAGCGAACCTTGCCCACGCGAGAGAGCTAAATCGGCTCTCCTGCTCGGGCAAGGATTTTCTTGCCCAACTAACCAAGCTTGCCGGGCAAAAAGCTAGGTTTTTTACTGGGTACCAAACATCTGATCTTTCCCAGCAAGGTGAGGCAACCTCTTAACGAGGAACCAAGCTTGCCCTATATCTCTCCAGTCTCCACCCTCTGGCCTCTAACAACATCTCTATATCTTGTTCAGCGCTGTAGAAAGCTACCTTCACTCTCTATCTTCAGAGAGCGAGAAATCAGGAATAAAGGATGGCAATATTTAGAGATCTAGTTCAAGAAGCTAATGGAGGCTATTTTTTCACCAAAATCTCTATTCCTATCATTACAGAAGGATATAAAGAGATTCTTGGAGTTGCTCTAAGGAATTACTTTGCCTCATCCTCTAAATGGAACAAATTCAGGTCAGTTCTACTGCTAAATATTTATTTATCATGTACTCCTTCAAAAGAAAATCCAGCAGAAAATTTTAAACTTAAATCAGTAATGGCAAGGAGAATAACCATACCACACCATGCTGATGAGCTATCAAGTCCAACCGTGAACTCTCATCCCTAGTGCCAAGCCATGTCTTTCCACTTCCATTCTTCTCTTCTGCATGGATCCTATTCTTTAGGATATCAATCTGTTCCTTGCATGCTTTTACAAAAACACCAACCTAAAATGCATTCAGTAGTTACAACAACAACAACAACAACAACAACAACAACAACAACAACAACAACAACAACAACAACATAGCCTTTTTATCCCAAGCAAATTGGGGTAGGCTAGAGATGAAACCCAGAAGAGACAAGTTACAGGGCAACCCAAAAGTCATGGTTCAGGCACGTTGATAGCTAGTCTCCAAGCGCTCCTATTCATAGCTAAATCCTTGGAGATATTCCACTCCTTAAGGTCTCTCTTAACCGACTCGCCCCAAGTCAGTTTAAGTCGACCTCTACCGCTCCTTACATTATCGGCCTGTTTTAGAACCCCACTACGTACTGGCGCCTCAGGAGGTCTCCGTTGGACATGTCCAAACCATCTCAACCGATGCTGGATCAGTTTCTCCTCAATTGGTGCAACCCCAACCCTATCCCGAATATCGTCGTTTCGGACTCTATCCCTCCTAGTGTGCCCACAAACCCAACGCAACATACGCATTTCCGCTACACTCAGTTGCTGGACATGTCGCCTTTTTGTGGGCCAACATTCCGCACCGTATAACATCACCGGGCGAATCAATGCGCAGTGTGCCAGTATGAATATAGGTTGTCAACTCAATGGTAAACCCCAGCACTATATCCAAACATAGATTAATAGTATCAACAGAAAGAAGCACAACCTACATTAACTGAATGTATCAGTATCAAGGAGGATACATGATTGTGCATTTATATATTGTTATGGAAACAATTACTGTATTGCCCTCAGGCCAACCCTAGAGGGGCTGCCATATAGTGTAGGTTACATGGGCCTCATGGGCCTAATGTTACACATACTCCAACACTCCCCCGCAGTCTGAACTACCGGCGCAGCGGAGTTTCAAGACTAGACATCTAAAAGAAAGAGCACACACACATGTCCCCCCACAGCCACAACTAGCCACTGGTGATGTTGAGGCTGGAGCGGAAGTCGGTGAAGGTCGACGACGGGAGGCCCTTGGTGAAGATGTCGGCGAACTGGGAGGTGGTCGGTACATGGAGGACCCGCACCTCGCCGATGGCCACCCGATCACGGACGAAGTGAAGGTCAATCTCCACATGCTTCGTGCGTCGGTGCCGGACGGGGTTGGTGGAGAGGTAGACCGCGCCGACGTTGTCGCAGGAGACGAGCGTGGCCCGGCGAAGGGGGCTATGGAGCTCGGCCGGGAGCCGCCGGAGCCGGGAAGCCTCGGCCACACCATTGGCGACGGCGCGGTACTCGGACTCCGCACCGGAGCGGGAGGCCACTGCGGCGCTTGGAGGACCGGGACACCGGGTTGCCTCCGAGGAAGACGGCATAGCCGAGGTGGACCGTCGAGTGTCCGGGACGGCCCGGCCCGGTCGGCGTCGGTGTAGACAACCCGCTCTGTAGAGGAAGACCGTCGGTGCGGAGCGAGGCCATGATCGCGGTGCCTCGGAGGTACCGAGGAGACGCTTGAGAGCGGTGAGATGAGGCTCCCGAGGATCATGCATATGAAGGCACAACCGCCGAACCGCATAGGTGATGTCGGGCCGAGTGAAGGTGAGGCGAAGAGCACCAGCAAGACTGGCGTACGCCTGTAGGATCGATCCACGGGGGCCCTCGGCCTCTGACAGCTTGCTCTGAGTGTCAACTGGAGTAGCACAGGGGTTGCAATCTGTCATCCCAGCCCGCTCAAGTATGTCCAGAGTATACTGACGCTGGTGAAGAAGAAGCCCAGCAGGATGAGGCTCAACGGTGACCCCAAGAAAGTGGTGAAGCACACCCAAATCCTTCATCGCGAACTCCTGCTGAAGAGAGGTGATGATCCGGCGAAGAAGTGACTCACTGGAGGCTGTAAGGACTATGTCATCCACATAGAGTAGCAGATACGCAGTCTCGGCCCCATGGTGATAGATGTACAGGGACGTGTCTGACCTGGCCTCCACAAACCCCAGTGTCAGGAGGAAGGCAGCGAACCTGTGGTTCCAAGCCCGGGGTGCCTGCTTGAGGCCGTATAGAGACTTGTTGAGCCGGCAGACCATCTCAGAACTGGAGGAGTCAACAAACCCAGCTGGCTGACTGCAGTAGACTGTCTCAGTGAGAAGACCATGAAGAAAAGCATTCTTCACATCCAGCTGGTGCACGGGCCAGGAGCGGGTGAGAGCCAGGGAGAGCACGGTGCGGACAGTAGCAGGCTTCACCACAGGACTGAAGGTCTCATCATAGTCAACCCCAGGGCGCTGAGTGAAACCCCGGAGTACCCACCGAGCCTTGTACCTCTCAAGTGTGCCATCAGCCCGGCGCTTGTGGGTCCAGATCCACTTGCCGGTGACGACGTTGGCACCGCGCGGACGGGGCACCAGATCCCAGGTCTGGTTGGCGAGGAGTGCCGCGTACTCCTCTTCCATCGCACGGCGCCAGTGAGGGTCCGCTAAGGCCTCGCGGACGGAAGAGGGTACTGGAGAGATCCCCGTCTCGCAGGCAGTGGTGGAGAGGACCTGCGGGCGGGATGCCTGCCTCGTCACCATAGGGTGAGTGTGACGAGGGTCCCGGTGAAGCAGCGGCGGGTGGTAGGCCGGTGTGGTGACACGGGCACCCGGCGGCGGAGCTGGCGGCGATGGTGTCCCCGGCGGAGAGGAGGACACCACCGGCGGTGCAGGTGGTGGCGGCTCAGGCCGGGCACGACGGTGGTAGACGTGCACCGGCTGGGCGAAGCGAGCCGGTGGCTCCTGAGGTGGCGCACGTGGCGCCGGAGACGCCGCAGGTGGCGCCTGCGGTAGCTCCTGAGGCGGCGGCTCGAGACCCCCACCCCCACTCGGCCCCTCCATGGTCGAGCAAGGAGCAGGGTCAGGAGAGAGACTGGCCGCCGGTGAGCTGGGGCACGGCTCCGGCGAGGAGCACGGTGCTGGAGTACCTGCAGGAGACAACTGGAAAGGTGGCTCGACCACCGCGTCAGTGGGCTGCAGCTCGACGTGCGTTTCCGCACCTTCGAGCAGGGTGACCTTGCGGTTGGGGAGTACTGTCGCAAGATGAAGGCGATGGCGGACTCCCTCAGCGACCTCGGCTGGCCCGTGGAGGACCGCGCCCTCGTCCTCCAGATCCTCCGCGGGGTCAGCGACCGCTACGCCCACCTCCGGTCGTTGATCGTTCGCCAGAAGCCTTTCCCCACCTACCTGCAGGTTCGCGACGACCTCCTCATGGAGGAGATCACTCTGGGGGGCCCAGGCGGATCCAGCTCCGCCGGGTCTCTCTCTACTGCTGCAGGGTCTTCGGCCTCCTCCACAGCTCTCGCCGCCACTCCACCGCCTCGTCCACCTGCCCCGTACACCCCACCTTTGGCCCCTCTTCCCACCGGGCCAAGCGGGGGTGGAGGGGAGTCGCGGCCGCGTCTTTGGGGAGGTGGCCACGGTGGGGTGGCAAGAAGAAGAAGGGCAGGGCGGGGGTGGTGGTGGTGGGGGGGCAGGCCGTGGCGCTCCACAGCCGCCACGTTCACCAGCTGCCTGGCCCTCCTACAACAACCCCTGGTCCGGGCGCATCGCCATGTGGCCCTTCCAGGCTCCAGGTGGCGAGCCTCGTCCACCGGCCGCCATGTTCGCGGGAGCTCCGACGTTCTACCCACCGGCGACCCCGTGGGGCACACCTGCCGGCGCCTCGCCGGGACCGGCCGGTTGGAGTCAGGAGGCCCTGGCGCGCTCCTTCTCCACCTTGGGCTTGACACCTCCTGTCGGCCCAGAGTGGATCGCCGACTCGGGTGCCACCTACCACACCACCCCGGACTCCGGTATACTCTCGTCTGCTTCTCCTCCTTCTTCCTCACACCCTTCGTCTATCATGGTCGCCAATGGCTCGTGTCTTCCTGTCACGTCCGTGGGTACCGCCGGTACCCATGGCTCTTTTCGCCTTCCTGATGTTCTTGTTGCACCCACGATGGTCCACAATCTTCTTTCTATTCGTCGTTTTACAGCTGACAACTCTTGTTCTGTGGAGTTTGACTCTTCTCGGTCTTACTTGTGAAGGATTTGGCTACCGGCGTCCTCTGCTCCGATGTGACAAAGACGGGCCCCCTTTACACTCTTCGCTTTAGGCCTCTTCGCCATCTTCGTCACCGCTGCCACCACTACCTCCTCTACTTGGCACCGGCGTCTCGGACACCCTGGACGTGATGCCCTGACGCAGCTCAGTCATAGCTCCGACATTCGTTGTACTCGAGTTCATGATGAGCAGTTGTGTCATGCGTGCCAGTTGGGCCGTCATGTTCGTCTTCCTTTTTCTAGTTCCTCTTCTCATGCGGCTCACATTTTTGATCTTGTACACTGCGACGTGTGGACATCGCTTTGTACTCGCATTTACGGCTATAAATACTATCTTGTGGTGGTTGATGATTTTTCTCATTACTTGTGGACTTTTCCCTTGCGTGCCAAGTCGATGCTTTCCCCGCGATTCATCACTTCTTCGCTTGGGTGTCTACGCGGTTCGGCCTCACCATCAAGGCCGTCCGGTGTGACAATGGTCGTGAGTTTGATAACTCCACCTCGCGTGCGTTCTTCCTCTCTCATGGTGTCCATTGCGCATGTCTTGCCCGTACACCTCCTCACGAACGGCAAGGCCGAGCGCATGATTCGTACCATCAACGACACCATGCGCACGCTTCTTCTCCGGCCTCACTTCCCCGCTCGCTTCGGGCCGAGTGCCCGCACACGTCCACCTACCTCCTTAACCGCCTTCCTTCCGCCGCTTGTCCAAATTCCTACACCACACCACGCCCTCTTCAGTACCCCTCCTCGGTACGATCACCTTAGGGTCTTCGGGTGTGCGTGCTACCCGAACACCACTGCCACCGCTCCCCACAAGCTGGCTCCTCGGTCCACCTTGTGTGTCTTCCTTGGGTACTCCCCAGATCACAAGGGCTACCGGTGCTATGACCTCACCTCTCGTCGGGTTCTCATTTCTCGCCATGTGGTGTTATGGAAACAATTACTGTATTGCCCTCAGGCCAACCCTAGAGGGGCTGCCATATAGTGTAGGTTACATGGGCCTCATGGGCCTAATGTTACACATACTCCAACATATATGCTCTTGAACAATTTTTTTAAGGCTACAGTCTTCGATAATTTTAATCCAAGACTAGATTTGTACAGTTGTGAAAATAAAACTTGACAGCCAAGTGTATGTAAAAAAGGGACATGACATGGTACAACAGTAGGTATCTTTTGTACCACTGAGCTTCAGGAATAAAAGCTTCGATTGAAGCTTTAAAACATTGAGGGCTTCAAGCACATTACAATGATAGAGAACTATAATGCAATGCAATGACAAACAGGCAAACAACCCAGTAAACAATTTTTATGAACATTAAGCATATAGGTTGCCAATTAACACACATATTTAATATCTCATTGATGCATCACCACAGGAAAAGTGATAACAAATCAAAACAAACAATGGCATACAGTATGCAACTTACTTCATGCTCAATGTTATCCCTCTCTTGCTCCGTAGTGCGATGCAGGTCCACATAATCCCTCCTGTGCTTCACTATGAACCGCTCGAGTTCCCTGATGCTCTCAAGCTACAAATCAAAAAAGCCCATCAAACAATCACACTGGCAGCCTGTCTCACTCTCACCACATGCAAAACAGGACACAATCCACCAGACTCCTACCGTCTTGATCGCGGCATTAGTGAAGGGCGACTTGGGCGACGGCTTCCGGATGATGAAAGACGACATGAGCGCGGCCAGTTGGGCCTACACAGCATCACAATTCACAAACCAACGCAATGAGTCAGTGGGCGTGAAGAATTGAGGATCATTCGTGAGGCTTCCAACCATCGCTACGCTGAGGAGGGGGTGAGGATGGAGAGGCTGGGGGACACAACGCAACACACCTCCGTGTATCCATGGGAGAGCGCGGCGACTCGGACGGCCTCTTTGAAGTCCTCCGTCCTGTCCCGAACCCTCGCCATCGCCGAGGGAGCGGCGGCAGCGGCAGCGGCGACGGCGACGGCGGCCTCCTCCGGTCAGATCCACGACGCTCTTGAGCCGGCGAGATGCGCGCTAGTATGGGGTGCGAGTGCAGGGGAACGGCGGGAAGAGCAGACTGCTGCACGTCGGATCGACAGCGGCCGGCCGCCGGCGATCCAGCGCGTCGGATCGGGCGGCGACTGGCGAGGTGGGAGCGTGGGAGACGGGTCGGGAAGATGGGAGACGCAGACGATTCACGGATCAGCACATCAGACAATTGCTCAGTTGCGGACCCCCGAAGTGCCGCCGACGCGGTGGTCCCGTGCCTTGGCCACTTTCTTTTCTAGCGAACAATCCAAACATATCTAACGTGATCCTCTCTGGCCCAGTAAAAATTCCGTCCACGCATTGTGAATGTTCAAACATTGTATAAGTCGTACAACGTCTCCCGCATATGCTGATGTCAGCGTTGACGTAGGTCCCCCGAGGAGGAGGACCAGTGAAGCGACCTTCGGTTGTACATAACCTAGTGGTTTTATATCGTTGCTAAAAAAAAGACTAGTGGTTTTGTATCTAGGTCTAGAGTTTATCGGCAGGAGGTATGGTTTGTCTACAACTTCTTCTTTGTAGCGGTGGTGGTGGCTCGCGGCCTGCTCGCAGGGGAATAAGACTCCCTGGTCTCTCTCCTCGTCTGATGTGAACGGCGGGACCAGTGAAGAGGGGATCTAGCAAGTCTCTTGTGTAGGAGTCCTCCGTGTGGTCGGCTGCTCTGTCGTCTCGTTGAGGCAGTGGTAAGGATGACGCATTTTGTCAAGGATACACCGATGGTTGTGGGCAGTGCGGCAAGTTGGATTGTGGATCGAGCTCGAGCTTACTGTGACACGAGTCATCAGCGAGCTTTGATCCAGGGTTGGAGGGACTCAGGGCACAAGGTGTATCCTCGGTCGATGTTCTTTCAATGGCAATTTCATCCTGGCCTCGGTGTCGGGTGCCTATTTCGGCTCACTTCAAAGCTTTGACGTGATGGGGTTCCTCTAGATCTAGGGTGGCCATGCCGTCTTCTTTGACGATGGGGGTCGCGATGGATCGATGGTGGCGGTTGTAAGGTCTAAATGGCTACAGGGGGGGTGAATAACCTAATATATTTTTTAGCAAGAACACTAAATAACTTGTTAGACAACTAGACGGCAAATGTGCAAAGCAAATGCTTCAACTATTCTATGCAAGCCTTCCTAACAAGTTTATCAACTAGGCTACTCTAACAACGCACAATCAACAACCGTGATAGCGCTACACAATTAAGGCTCACGGTGAACCACAAGGCAATTCTACTTTGCAAAAAGTAAAGCCGAGATAGCGCTACACAACTAAAGCTCTTGGCGAACCACAAGCAATTCTACTTTGCAAAAAGAAGGGCCGAGATAGCGCTACACAATTAAGGCTCTCGGCGAACCACAAGCAATTCTAGGAATGTTGTGCGCAAGAGGGGATTGGAAGTTTATACCACCGCGTAGAGATGAAGATAGCCAATCACCGTGCGAAGAATCCAATCACCTACAAACAATCACAAGGAGGTCGAAGCCTCGGCAAACACACAAATTGACACACGATTTTTTACTGAGGTTCACTTACTTCCCGGCAAGCTAGTCCTCGTTGTGGCGATACACTTGCTTGGTGATGTGCTCGCTCAATTGGCTCTCAATGCCAAAAACTGCTGCCGGGAGCCGCACCGTCAAACACAAGACAAGGATCCACAAGCCATGAGCAATCCACTAGAGTATCCTTTCGCGACTCTCCCACGAGGAAGGACCAAGAACCTGTCACAAGATCACCGGTGTAGCCTCGAACAATCTCCAAGTCGAGCTCAACACCACCTGCTGCTCCAAACCATCTACGGTTACAGGAATCACCGAAGAGTAACAAGAATCCACAGCAAACTCGATGAACAAGTGCCTCTAGATGCAACTCTCAATGCTTGCACTTGAATCCTCACTCAATCTCACTCAAGAATGATGAACGAATCAAAGAGATGAGTGGAAGACGGAGTCTCTAGCTCAAAGTATGCTCAAGAGTGTTAGAATGGGCAAGAGAGGCCTCCCATGGCCGGCCATCCTCTATTTATAGGCGTGGCTCAAAATAGAGTCGTTGCCCCCTTCGGGCAGCCACAGACAACGCGCCGGATCGCGTCCGCAGGGTCTGGCGCTCACCCACGCCGACCGTTGGAGTTTGAAAGCAAGCCACGTCAGCGTCCGGCGGAGCTCTGCAATGTTCGTCCGACGCTCTCCGTCGGACGCGTCCGGCGGTCCCGCGCGCCGAGGGACCTCTCCGTATTGCGTCCGGTGATCGCCAGACGCGCCAACCTCCGCGTCCGATGCACGCCAGAGCTGCCCAGCCACCACGTGACATGTCCGGCCCGCCTGGCCGCGCATCCGGTGCAGCGTCCGACGCCGAGTCCTCCCGTAGGTGCTTCTGTGTCGCGTCCGACCGGCCGAGGTCGCGTCCGGCGCCTCACACCGGCCGCGTCCGGCGCACACATTGTTGGCGGTCCTTAACTCGATTCTAACCCCGCCAACTTTAGCCTAGGCAACACCAATTTTCACCTAGAATAGGGCTCTACTCTAACTATTCCCACAGTGTGGTGCAGATTTCTTGTTTTGCAGGACATCACTGAAATACACGCAAAATGGGCCAAGACATGAAGAAAAACACATATATAAAAATACCTTTTATTTTTGGCCCAAGAAAACAAGAGAAAAAGGAGGAGAAAGCCCACTCGAAGTCAACCCAACCAGAAACACCAGCATGGGCCGACCAGGGGCCCAACAAGGCGGCCACCGACCAAAGCTGAAGGCCGGCGGGGCCCAGCCAGGCGCGCGCGCCCGCTGGAGCGCGGCCTGGGCCCAGCTTTGGCTGGTCGGTTTGGTTACCGCCTCTGATGGTCGGCTCGGGGGTGTTTCTGACATTTGCCCTGCGGAAACCGACCATCCCACTCCTATATAAGTATGGGCAAGCCTCCTCCTTCAACAATCAATTTCATTATTCATTTTAGTTCTCACTCTTCACCACACCTCCACTCTACAAGTGTACAATAGAGAGAGTAGAGCCACTCTACCTAGCCTAGCTAGAATAGAAGTAAGGAGTGAGAGAGGAGCAAGAGTAGAGCATCTCTCCAAGAGATCTCTCGGGAAGCTAGTCTTCCACGGGGCGGAGTGCCGGACTTGTCGGCTCCCTCCTCGCTTGTACCTCTACGGCGTCTTGCTACTTGAAGTAAGACATCGTGTTTATCTTTCGGTAATACCTTTGAGTAAGGTATTCTTGCTTGTCATCTTCTTGCGGGTTCGTCGTTCATCCCCGTGATGAAAGCTCTAGTAAGAGAACCCCGGTAGAGATGGGAGCTCCTGGCCACCGCTAGAGTTGTAGCAACTGGCATAGACGTGGTGTCTAGGCTAGGACCTACCTTCGTTTGCTTCGTAGCCCACGGTTGAGGTGGTAGGAGGCAGGTGGTGATAGCTGAAAGGTCCTAGATGGCTAGAGGGGGGTGAATAGCCTATAAAAATTTCTACAAACTCACTAAGCAAACTTCGTTAGATAAACAAACGGCGGAAAGCAAGTTACGCTTAGCCTACTAGATGTTGCAAGCCTCCTATCCAAACAATTCTAGTAGGTGATCACTAGCACACACAATAGCTACCGCTAGTGATCAAGAGTTCTACCCACGGGATTTAATCTACACAAAGAGTGGTTCCCGACCGACCACACAAGCAATTCTACCCACGGGATTTAGTTTACACAAGATGTGGTTCCCGACCGACCACGCAAGCAATTCTACTTTGCAAGAATGTAATCAAAAGAAATGCAAGAGAGGGTAGGAGCTTGTTATACCGACGTGTCGAGTCGAGGTTGCCAATCACCAAGGAGATGAACAATCAATCACAATCGGCAACACACAAAGGATGATGACCAATCACCGGAGACAAGATGAACACAATGATTTATCCCCGGATGTTCACTTGGGCACCGCCAAGCTACATCACCCGTTGTGTCGACCAACACCTAGATGGTTCCTCGGTGTGACCCTCAAGTCACTAGCCCCTCAAGGCTCGCCACCGCAAGGCACCGCAAGACACCACTCTCAAGCGAGGTACTCAACGACACGCGCAATCCACTAGGATGCTCTTCGTGATCCCCACGAGGTGAGCTCAAACCTCTCACAATCAACCGGAGGTGGCCAAGAACAATCACCTTCTCTTGCCAACGCCTCCAACAATCTCCAAGCCGGCTAGGAGCGGTACTTGTCGGGTACCTAGATTAAGGGGTCCTAAATCAGGTACATTGGAGGGAAATAACCCAACCCATTTCACCTCTAAATCTCCCAAGAATTAACCAGAGAAACCACAATCCTTCTTACACTGGGCCGGCCCACTACCAGGCCCGCAAGGCCTCAGAAACCTTCTGGCTCGAGCAGCGGCCGCTCACCCGCTCGAGAAAAGAAATACGGAAACCGCTCGAGCGTGCGACTGCTCGAGACGGTGACGGAAACCGCTCGAGCGTGCGACTGCTCGAGACGGTGACGTAAACCGCTCGAGCGGCGGCCGCTCGACGGACGGACGGAGAACGCTCGAGCGAGCGGCCGCTCGAGTCCGCCCACAATCATTGCCTATCCAAGGCACGCACATGGCTACGGTATGCGTAATAGTGGGAAGTATGCACTCCGCCTAACCCCATGGCTACGGTGCGCGACATAGTGAGAAGAACGCCGGTCACTTCTCCTATTCCGCTGCCCATACCCGGGATTCGGGCGTGCCAGGCAACACTATTACACCACGCCGAGTACTGTGACGCGTACGGCACTCTCTCCGAAATGCCATAGTCAACTCTCCGTACCACCAACTACGTCGTCCCGTCCCGTCGCTCGAACCATTGCCCCCTCGAGGCAGCCCCCAACAGCTCGAGGAGTGGTGATGGACGCGACTTGAGCATGGGGCGCCCAGCGCCTTGTCTTTCCTACCTCGACGCCCATACCGCGGGATTCCTGGACACACGTGCTCGGCTATACCAGCACCATACCTCGACTACGTCAGCCCACGCCCGAGAAGGACGAGCAGGCCATCACTGACCATACCGCTACAGGCTCGAGCCCGACCAAAGGAAGCGTCTACAGTCTCGACGACTTGACATAGTGCATGTGCCTCAACGTCATCCCCACGACAGCCCTATCTACTCTGTACGCCTAAGCCTCCTCTTGGCCTATAAAAGGGGACGCCAGGGCCTAGCATAGGGGACGGTTTTTTCGGACCTTCACTCACACACACTTTCACACACTCATTCACGGCTAAGTCCCGCTTGTATTCACCCCTGTACAAGCACCCCGGTGCAAGATAATACAAATCTCTCCCCTCTGCTGGACGTAGGGCATTTTTTGCCTGAACCAGGATAAACGCTAGTGTTCATCTTGCATCACCATCCGGATTAGGGAGCACGCATAGAAATTTACTCGTTGGTGTTATACCCCCCGGGGTACGAAACACCGACAGTTGGCGCGCCAGGTAGGGGTACCGCGTGTTTTCACCCGATTCCCGCCATTTTCCGGATGGCATCACCCACTCCATCGTTTCCGTTCGCCACGGTGATCTGGTTTGGGAGTCTAGAGTTCGTGTCGCTCGGCCCAGGCCACGACATGGCTCTACTCTCGATCGGTGAACCAGGAGGGGGACGCTCGTCACCCCCACGCGCTGGTGGGGCCGCGCGCCGACCGCGCCACCATGGCTCGCCACCACGTCGCCGACGCCACCAGCATCGTCATCACCGCCAGCAGGCACAGAGCCTTGAGCACCCTGCTCGTGTGCCCTCCCAGCCAGACGCCACGACGCACCCAGCCGAGGTACCAAGTGTGCGCGGGGAGGTGCCACATGGACGGGGAGTCCTTGATGTGGACCCTAGCTTCACGTTTGCCATGCGCTCGCCAAGAGAGCCCGGCGTGGCACCTCGAGCGCGCGCGCGGCCGACATCGCCCAACCTGCTGCCGCACGGGATCTACCGAGCTCATCGCGGGCTCCGTTTGGGCTTACCAACGCCGCCACCACGTATGCCAATGAGATCCGGCCGGTCATGGGACCGCGGGAGGAGAGCCCCGGCCCCTCCTGCGTGCAACCATAGACTTGGAGATTGTATGGCCGGCGTCGAGACCGCGGGTTTGACGAGCACACGGCTCGCAACGCCGCAACACGGTCGGGGATATGCGCCGGCGGTCGAGGAGGAGAGCACGGGGAGGCCCCGGACGCCGTCCGGCGCTAGCCCGGACTCCGATGACTCGGACTCGGGGTGCTATGACCCGGCTCGCGAGTGTTTTCATCTCAACGACGACGTCCGTCGGATGACGAGACCGAGAGATGGCGCCGCCATGGCCGTCCACGCAGCCCAACCGGGCGAGATGTGACCCCAGCGGTCGGAACATCGGCGGCTGCAGCCCTGCAGGTGATCAAGCCGCGCGGACCACCGCCACAAGCTCAAGACAATCGACGACCTGAAGACGATGCTCAAGCAGCACAATGGGCTCAGCTCGGGAAAATCGAGGCCAAGATGAATGAGGAACGCGCAAATCTGAGCTGCTCAAGCGCGTGCTCGAGCGGAACCACCGCTCCTCCTCGAGCTCTTGGCGCTCGAGGAAAGGCACGAGACGTCTTCAACCGCATCGTCAACGACGGGCGACCAGAAGCGCCACCCGAGCCAGCCCACTTCCCTCGAGCAAGCCAGAATGTACTTGCGGCAGCTATGCTGCTGCGGGACATGCCGGCGCCCTCGAATCCGCATGCATTACGGATACGAGATGAGATCCAAGGGCTCCTCCAAGTCGCGGCCGTCCAGCAGGCCGAGAGCTCAGCCTCGAGATAGCGTGAGGCGGCTCCAGAACAACCACGGCACGAACGGGAGGGTTCCGTCCACCAAGAGGCACCCCCTCGAGGTGGTAGAGCCCCCGCTCGAGAACGCATCCTCGACAACCGTGCACCTCAAGATGCGCGTCACGACATCAACGACAACCGACGACGCCGCCGAGGACCGTGGCTACAAGGCCCATCGAGGGGGCCGCTACGACAGCGACGAAGACCGACAGACTCTCGAGCCGCCGGGCCCTCGAGTCTTCAGTCGAGCTATCCGCAACACGCCGTTGCCAAACCCGTTTCGACCCCCCACGAGCGTGGTCAAGTACAACGGGAGACCAAGCGGAGCTCGGGCGGCCGACTTCCGGGCGGCTGCCCGGTGGGAGGGCTCGAGAGGATAAGGCGATCATACGCCGGCTCCCTCCGTTTCTCTCGACACCGCTCGACGGTGGCTCGAGGAGCTTCCCCCATCGGATCCACGATTGGGCCGACCTAGTCCAGGATTTTCGAGGGGAACTTCAAGGGCACGTACATCCGACCGGCAACTCGTGGGATCTCCGTAACGCAAACAAAATGCCACGGAATCTCTCCGGGATTTTGCTCGACGTTTCTCCAAGCCGCGCACCGAGCCGCCGCACATCCCGGACCACGACGTCATCCGGCGTTCGTCTCGGCACCACTTGCAAAGAGCTCGTGCGAGCTCGGGCGCAATCGCCCAAAGACGGTGAACGAGCTCATGGACGTCGTCGCCGACTACGCTGCTTGCCGGCGACGAGGCCGTGGGGGCCTTCTTTGGTGGGGCTGGGAACAAGCCCACGCCGTCCCCGGGAGGCGGTGAGGGCTCGAGCAAGGCCCAGAAGAAGAACGGGAAGAAGAAGAAAGGCAACCAGCAAGGCAAGCGCGCGGTCGTGGAAGACGAGGTGGCCACAGCCGAGCGCAAGAAGCCTAGACCCCCACCGGACGGGGGCGTCTTTGACAAGATGCTGAAGCAGCCCTGCCCGTACCACAAGGAACCGGTCAAACATAACCTCGAGGACTGCCGTATGCTTCGAGGCTACTTCAAGAAGTTTGGCATTGACAAGGACGATGGCAAGAAGGATAAGGGTGGCGAGGATCGAGCCAACGACGATGACGACGGTGGGTATCCGCCCATCACTGAGTGCTATATGATCTACGGCGGCCCGGCCACCCCGGATGACACGTCGAGAGCGGAAGGCCGAGCGCGGGGAGGTTTTCGCCATGAAACCCGCCACGCCTCAATTCCTCGGCGGTCGGATGCTCCCATCACGTTCGGCCGTGATGATCATCCGGACCACGTCACCAATCCCGGCTCGTACCCTCTCGTCGTCGCCCGATCATCCTCAACGCCCGCTTCACCAAAGTTCTCATGGATGGAGGCGGCGGCCTCAACATCATTTACATGGAGACCCTCACGTTGCTCGGCCTCACAAGAGGCGACCTCCAACCGAGCGCCGGGGCTTCCACGGAGTGGTCCCTGGCAAGAAAGCGCTCACGATCGGCCGCATCGACCTCCCCGTCGTCTTTGGGACACGCTCGAACTTTCGTCGAGAGATCTTAACATTCGACGTGCCCAGTTTCGAGGGGACGTACCATGCCATCTACGGGCGGGCCGTGCTACACAAAGTTCATGGCGATCCCCAACTACGCCTACCTCAAGCTCAAGATGCCGGGACCAAAAGGAGTCATCATCAAACACCACGTACGAGCACGCCTATGTGTGGAGTGCGTCGAGTACGGGAATCACGACGAACTTGCTTTGGGAACATCTCAAGACCTAGCCATGATGCTCGATCACATGGCGGCCGAGGCCTCGCTCCAACACCCAAGCGACAGTGGCAACTTCGACCCCGCGACGACACCAAGAAGATCCCGCTCGATCCAAGCTCCTCGGGGAAAAGACGGCGGTCATCGGCGCCTCCCTCGACAAAAATAGGAAGCGGTGCTCGTCGACTTTCTCCGCGCAAACGCCGACATGTTTGCGTGGAGTCCCTCGGACATGCCCGGCATACCGAGGGATGTCGCCGAGCACGCCTTGGAGATCCGTCCGGTTCAAGACTGTCAAGCAACGCCTGCGCCGCTTCGACGAGGAGAAGCGTAGGATCATCCGCGGAGAGGTCGAGAAGCTCGAGAAGGCCGGATTCATCAAGGAGGTACATCATCCCGAGTGGTTAGCTAATCCCGTATTAGTAGAGAAAAAGAATGGGAAAATGAGGATGTGTGTAGATTACACTAGTTTAAATAAAGCATGTCCCAAAGTCCCATTTCCTTTACCTCGAATAGATCAAATCGTTGATTCCACTGCGGGTTGTGAAGTACTTTCTTTCCTCGACGCCTACTCGGCTACCACCAAATCAAAATGAAGGAGTCCGACCAGCTCGCGACTTCATTCATCACCCCCATGGGCATGTATTGTTATGTCACAATGCCTTTCGGCCTTCGAAACGCCGGGGCAACATACCAACGCCGCATGCTCCATGTCTTCGAAAACACATAGGAGAGACCGTCGGGCCTACGTCGATGACATAGTTGTCAAGACTCGAAAGTAGAAAACCTTGTCGAGGACCTCAAATTGACGTTTGACCGCCTCCGGGCTAAGAACATCAAGTTGAATCCCGAGAAGTGCGTCTTTGGCGTGCCTCGAGGCATGTTGCTTAGGGTATATCGTCTCCCGGCGCGGCATCGAGGCCAACCCCGAGAAGGTCGCGGCCATCATGAGGATGGGGCCGATTCGAGACCTAAAAGGGGTGCAAAAGATCACTTGGATGCTTAGCCGCACTCGGTCGGTTCATTGCGCGCACGGGAGAAAAAGCCTTGCCTGCATCGTACCGGCTCCTCAGAAAATCCGAGCACTTCATGTGGACGTCTGAAGCAGAGGAGGCCCTCTCGAAACTGAAGAGCATGCTCACATCTCCTCCTGTGCTCGTGCCGCCACGACCGGCTCGAGACGGCATACCCTCCGAGTCCTTCCTCCTCTATGTTGCCGCAACCACTCAGGTGGTCAGCACAGTCATAGTGGTCGAGAGGCAGGAAGAGGGGCACGCGCTCCCCGTCCAGCGGCCGGTGTATTTCATCAGTGAGGTGCTCTCAGACGCCAAAGTTCGATACCCCCATATCCAAAAGCTGCTCTACGCAATCGTGCTCACCCGTCGAAAACTCCAGCACTACTTTCTTAGCCACCCGGTGACGGTGGTAACATCATTCCCACTTGGGGAAATTATCCAGAACCGGGAAGTCGTGGGTCGAATCGCCAAGTGGTCGGTCGAGCTCATGGGCGAGACCATCACGTACGCCCCACGAAAGGCTATCAAATCCCAAATGCTTGGCTGACTTTGTCGGCGAGTGGACCGACGTCCAACTCCCCCGGTCCGAGATCCGGGCCGAGCCGTGGACCATGTTTTTCGACGGGTCACTTATGAAGACGGGGGGCGGGCGCGGGCCTACTCTTCATTTCACCCCTCGGAGTACACATGCGTTACGTGGTACGCATCCACTTTGCCGCCTCGAACAACATGGCGAGTATGAGGCGCTCGTTACCGGGTTGCGCATTGCCATCGAGCTTGGGGTCCGACGCCTCGATGCTCGAGGCGACTCGCGGCTCGTTATCGACCAAGTGATGAAAGCCTCGAGCTGCCATGATGAAAAGATGGAAGCGTCTTTGCAATGAGGTGCGCAAGTTGGAGGCCGGCTTCCATGGTCTCGAGCTCAACCACATCCCAAGGCGCTTCAATGAGGCTGCGGACGAGCCGGCCAAAATCGCTTCATCTCGAGCGCCGTTACCCCCGCACGTCTTCTCGAAAGATCTTCACGAGCCATCCGTGAAGTGGGACTCGAGGGGCTGGGCGGGACCCGGCCGTTGAGCTGCTCCTACGACCGCACCCCCTCGACGGGGCCACGGTCATGGAGATCGACCGGACTACGAGCCCACCAACCGACCGGCGTGCACCATTCCTCGAGTATCTCATTCGAGGGGAGTTGCGGAAGATCGAACGGGAGGCGAGACGACTAGCTCGTCGAGCCAAAACGTACGTCCTCTTACGGAGACAACGGGGAGCTCTACCGCCGGAGCCCGACCGGTGTACTTCAACGGTGCATCTCGATCGAGGAAGGCAGAAACTGCGCTCGACATGCACTCGGGGGCTTGTGGCCACCACGTGCGCCAAGGACCCTTGTCGGAAACGCATTCCGTCAAGGCTTCTACTTGGCCCACCGCAACGCTGCGACGCCATCAAGCTTGTTCGAGCGTGTGAGGGATGCCAATTCTACGCCAAACAGACGCATCTTCCAGCACACGCACTCCAGATGATCCCCCTCACGTGGCCATTTGCGGTCTGGGGGCTCGATCTGGTTGGACCCCTCAAGAAGACGACGGGAGGCCATACCCACTTGCTCGTGGCCATTGATAAGTTCACCAAGTGGATCGAGGCCAAGCCCATCACCAACATCCGCTCGGAACGAGCGGTTGAGTTCTTTACCGACATCATCCATCGCTTTGGAGTCCCTAACGTCATCATCACTGACAATGGCACCCGGTTCACGGGCAAAAAGTTCTTAGATTTCTGCGATCGGAACCACATCCGTGTGAACTGGCGGGTCGGCGCCGCCTACCCTCGAACTAATGGCCAAGTCGAGCGCGCAAATGGCATGATCTTGCAAGGTCTAAAGCCAAGGATTTTCAAACGCTTGAACAAACACGGCAACAAGTGGGTGGCTGAACTCCCATCTCGTCTGTGGAGTCTGCGGACGATCGAGAGTCGAGCCACTGGGTTCACCCCGTTCTTCTTGGTCTATGGGTCTGAGGCTGTCCTCCCCACTGACCTCGAGTACGGGTCCCCTCGACTCAAGGCCTACAACGAGCAGACTAATCAGGAAAGGCTAGCAAACGCCATCGACCAAGCAGAAGAGGCTCGAGACACGGCGCTCCTACACTCTGCGCGCTACCAACAGAAGCTACGGCAGTATCACGAGAAGAACGTGCGCAAGAGGGATTTCAAGGTCGGCGATCTCGTGCTCCATCGACGCCAAGATAACAAGGGGCGCCACAAGCTCACTCCTCCTTGGGAAGGTCCGTTCATCGTGGTCAAGGTGCTGAAACCGGGGACGTACAAGTTAGCGGACGAAAAAGGCTCGACCCTCACCAACGCGTGGAACATCGAACAGCTACGTCGCTTTTTCTCCTAGGCCTCGATGCCTTGTACATATTTTCGCTTAAATTTTACCGCTCGTATGAATGAATAAGTCAGTTTCTTACTTTTTGTTCATACGCAAGGTGGGCTCGACTTTGTTTCCACAAAGTCAAGCCCCCCTCGGGGCTAGACCAGGGGGGGGGACCCCCCTGAAGTCCTCGAAAAAACACCCCTAGTTTTTTCAAAAAACGATGCTCGACGTAATTTTCCCCTCCCCGCCTCGAAATTTTTCGTAAGACTAAGTATTTGCGTCACCTCGAGCTCATCGAGCCAGGGCGATCGAGCACAAGGTTTCCCACGCTTCCGAGCTACGGCATCCTAACTCACCCCCTCTCGAAGTGGTTCGAGCGCAGCACCAACACTTAGCTAAAACAAAGTAAAAGCAGGAAGAGGAAAATAATGTCGAGCGCAAAGAAAAAACTAGAGCATGACGATTTCAATCACAAGCGTCAAAGTTTCAGGCCGCTTAGGCCACTACCATAACCAAAAATGCTTGTTTTCTTACAAGGGCCTTGTTGCCCAGATTACGGCTCGCAGGCCGGTTGGAATCTACTCTACGCCAGGCGGGAGGACTTCATGCAGCAGATCGCCTCCAAGACGGGCGCCCGGTTCTTCGGCCTCGGCCTTGAGCTGCTCGATCCGGGGGTTGACCCCTCCTTCTTGCTCGCCCTCGACGTAGGTGAAGCCGCCCGCAACGGCCTCCATCCCGGCCCGGGCGTCCTCCCTCGAGACGCTGAATCCCGAGTAGAAGATGGCCATCGTCCGGCGCGCGGCAAAAAGACAAGGGCCTCCTGGATGCGACCCCGCAGAGAGGCACTGAATTCACGGACCCGGCTGGCATAGCTTTGGCCAGCGTCCGGCCCCTCGACGTCCACCACCGGCGGGAAGCCCCAGCTGGCACTAAGGGTGTCGATGGCGCCAGTGACGCGGGCCTTGGCCGAGAGCACGCCTTCAGCCAGCGCATGGGTGGACTTTGCGTACTCACGCGCGTCCGCCAGGTCCGCCTCCAAACCTGAAATAGGACGACAAGAGTCAGATACTCAATCAAGCGCTCGAGCAACGCGTATGAATCACGCACAAAAAAAAGGGGGACTCGAGCACTCACCGGTGCAACGGGTCGAGAGCCCTTGCTCACGCTCGAGCGCCCGCGCAAGCTCAGCTTCCTTCCTCCGGAGGGCGCGCTCGACGTCGCGCTTTTCCGTCCGCACCTCCTCGAGAGCCCTGCCGGCGCCCTGGATGGCAAGGTCCTTGTTTGTCACTACCTGACGGAAGTTGGCCACCTCCGTCTGGAGACCGCTCGCTCGCTCCTTCTCCGCTTCGAGCGCGCTGGCAAGGGCCCCCTTCTCGGCAGCCTCCCGGGTGACCGTTGCCTGGAGCTCCTTCACGTAGGCCTCAACGCCGGCCTTCTCCTTTTGGAGCTTCTCCATATCCCGGCACTTGGCCTTGTAGCTTTGCAGCGCCGTAGCTGCATCCTTCTTGAGCTGCTCGAAGACTGCGTACAACTGCGCATATTTCTGACGAGCAGTCTCGGCCTCCTGCACGGCTTGGGCGAGCTTCTCGCCTGCTTCCTGCTGCGCTGCCCCGGCCTCCTGCGCCACTCGAGCGAGTTCATCTTGGGCTCTCTTGGCATCCTCCTTGGCGGCGTCCAGGGCGGCGTTGGCCTCTCGAAGGAGCCGGGCAGACCGGTGCAACTCTGCCTCAGCATCCCGCCCCATGCGCACGTATCGCCGGATCTCGTCCTCGCTCTCACGGAGAGCGCGGATATGAACCGACTTGGCATATGAGCAGCTTTGCGCCGTCTAAAGCCACGAAAGAGAAAAAATCAAATACAAACGACGATAAGTCTGAACAAAAAAAGAGGGGCCATGCTCAAGGATACTCACGGAAGAAAGCCGGGGCAGGTCCTCGGAGACGAGCGACGGCGGCCTTCGGGCATGTTCAAGCCCTGCCGGCGCTCCTCGGCCTCCATATGCGCCTCGAGCTCCTTCGATCGTTCATCACGATCGCGGGAGCCTCGTGGTCGAGAGGGTCGGGGAGCACCAGCGGCGGCCTTTCCCATAGGGGGAATTCCTCCCGCATCTCCTTGTCGATGGAAGAGCGGCGTCCTCTCACGGCCTCCAAGTCAATGCCCGCCGTCACCACCCGCTCAGCCAGAGTCGTAGGGCGTTGCGGGCGGCCCCCGAGGAGGACGCCTCTTGGGCAAGCGCCGCGCGCCTCGATCCGCCTCCGCTCCTCGATGGCAACGTCGGTAGGCTCGGTGTGTCCGAAACCGACCGTCCGCATGTGACTCATCGATGATGGCGGACGCCGTCTGCCTCCTCCCGGGCCTCCTCCGGTGGTCGGCCTCGGACATAACGGTGAACCCCACCTCGCCCGACGTCGAGTCGGGCACGAGGTGAGGCACCACGACCTCCCCTAACCGCGGCAGCGGCAGCGGCGCCTGATATGACGCCAGGCGGTGCTCCTCGAGTCGTTCCTCCCTTTGCTCGCCACCCTGGTGCTCGTCGCCGCCTGCAGCGGCGGGCGGCTCCGCTTGCTGCCCCACCTCCAGTTGCTGCTCCTCTTGCTCAGCCTGCAACCCCATCGGTGGCTGATGCTCCTCGACGCCCGCGGCCGCAGGCTGCTCCACCGGCCCCGCCTGCTGCTCCGCCATCTCCTCCGCCTTCTCCTCTTCTTGCGTGGCGGCGGGGCGCTCCTCGAGCGCGCCCTCTCGAACGGCGGCTTGGGCCTCCCCCTCCTCGACCCGTTGCCCAGCTGAGGACTCGACCTCCATCTCCCGAGGAGGGGTTGAGGCCTGGCTCGGCTGGGGCTCAGGCACCGGTCCCGCCTCCTGCATCACCACATCTCCCACGGGCCGATCAGAGGCTGCCGGCGTCTCCTCCTCCTCCTTCTCCTTGCGCTCCTCCTCGAGCTGGCGTAGGCCGATTGGCCAGGAGGACTTGGCGCCCGAGCTCGGACTCTCGTCCTCGAGCGTGATGGGCTGCTGCTCTGATCCAGCCCCTGTCGCCGGGATAGAGGTCGCCGGCTCTAGCGCCATTGCCCCTTGATCGCCCGCCGCTGCGTCGCCTAGCGAGCCTGATGACGACAGGGTCTCGAGCGGGAGGGCTGTCGAGGCCGTGGTGGTGGTGGTGTCCTCCTCCCCCGTGGCCTTGGTCACGGCCCCGGCACCTGCACGAGGCGCAGCTGCCGTCAGCCTCCCACGCCTAAGCGCATCCTTGGCCCGCTCCAACCAAATGGGAGTAGAGGGAGGGAGAGTCACTCCACCTGGCATCGATAGGGTGCCGCTCGACCCTCCTGTGGTCCTTAGCCTCTTAGTAGGCACCATGAGGGGGAGGGACGGTAGGGTCTGCAGGGAACGCTTAGTCCTGGAAGAAAGAGAAAAACAAAAAATCATTGTGACAAAATATTCACACGCAAACGAAAAGTGCAATCAGGGACAGGTCGACAAGAAGACTTACCCTGCGGCTGAGGTAGCGCTGCTCGAGCGGCTCGGGGGCTTCTGAGCCCCAGGCGCCCCCCTCGAGTCGCTCGAGGGCTTGGGGACCTCGAGCCCGCTGCTTGCGCCGCTCGGGGGCCTCGAGACCCGGACGGCCGCCCCCGTTCCAGCCGACTCCTTGGCCGGGTCCGGCACGGGGTCCCTTGCGGGATCCTGGGTTCTGCGGGTCGAGGTCCGCTCGGCCCGGCGGTCGCTGGAAGGAGCCCGGCGTTGCTCGCCGGGCTGCGCAGAACTTGAAGTGCGCACATTTGCAGCCTCCTGCTGCCGGGTGTGCGCGCCCGTTGAAGATGAACGCTGGCGGGAGGAAGATTCCCGCCGCGTCGGAGACGGCGCCCGCCCGCCATGGCTAGAAGGACGGGGCGACTCCTCCCGCCGCCCTGCTTGAGCCGGCGACGACGAGCGAGTGCGGCGACTGGAGTGTTGGGACGCCCCACCCCGTTGCCTTACTTGGGCCGGCGACGGCGCTCGAGCACCGCGGCTCGACGACTCCTCCTGCTGACCCGCTCGAACCAGCGACGAGTCGTCGCGCAGGAGGCCTGGCGCCAACGTTGGCTCCTGCACGCGAGAGCGAGCAAGCGTCAGGGCTCGATCGACGGTGGCGTCATCGCTGTCGGTCGCCTCATCATCCTCATCCTCATCGTCCTCGTCCTCGTCGCTCGACTCGAGACTAGGGCTCCAGTCGGTTGGGTCCGCCGCCAGACGTATTTCACGCTCCCGGCGGCGCCTAGCCTTACGCTTTTCCTTCTCTTCTAGCGCACGGGCCTTCTGCGCCTTTTCCTCCCTCCTCGAGACCACGGCAGCATGTCCTCGTTCGCCCCTCAGGCGTCTTACCTCACGGTCGGGCGCATCCTCCTTCACCGGGGGCCTCGACTCCGCGTGGTCGTTGATATTCTGGACAAAAGGACAAGCCTCGATAAGGATTGCTCGAAGTAAAAGAAATGACGAAAAGAGGATCTCGAGAAAACTTACGTAGCCCAGCAGGTTGTAGTCCGGACGCATGCGGAAGAGGCCGACTTGGTTCTCGCCAAAGTTCCTCCCACCGTCGATCGCGTCACGCACCCGAGCCACGATCGTAGCGACCGGGAGAGGCTCGTCGGACATCCTGCTGGCCGTAAGCGCCGCAGGGTCGGCGTCCACCGTCATCTGGTCGAGCCGCAGCGGGCGCTCGGCGAGCGGGAGCACCCGACGGCTGTGGAACTCGGCAACCACGTGCGCAATGTTGAGGAAGAAGTTGCCGGACCTCCGGTTGCGGAGGCTCGAAATGGCGTCGAGCGGGGAGTTCATGCGGGGCGGCGCGCCGCCGGCCGACCGTGCGCCCGGTTAAAACCGGCGCGGTAAGCACGGGCGCCGGTGTACTCCGGGAAGAGGCCTTCCTCATTACGGAGGTAAAACCACTCCCGGTCCCGGCCGGAGTTGTTCGACGACCACGTGCCGGAAAGCCGGCACTCTTTCCTCTTCAGCCCGAGCGAGCAGGAACCCGCTCGAACGTAGCGGCGGATCTTTGGCTTCACCGCCTTCTCCTCCTCCTCCTCCTCATTCTCCTCCTCGTTCTCCTCCTCCTCCTCCTCGTCATCGTCATCACCGTCGTCGTCGGCGGCCTTCTTGTTCTTCACCGCCTTGGTGAAGAGCGTCGCCTTGAAGACGTGGGTGAACAGGTCCCACTGCGGCGCCATTCCCAAATACCCCTCACACACGGCGGCGTAAGTAGCCGCGAGTGAGATGGAATTGGGGTTGAAGTGTTGAAGTTCAACCCCCAAATTGGTGGGGGAGCGCCCGCATAAAGCGGCTCGGCCGCGCGCCAAGTCCCCGCCGGTGGAACCTGATGAAGCTCAGGACGTAGCCCTGCGGGGGGTTGGGCGCGAGGTCGCCGTCATCCGGCACCCTCCACTCCGGTAACCCCTCCGCCGGATTAGGCGGAAGTAATCCGCCGTTCACCAGGTTGAGCAGCATCCCCTCGGTCACCGCGGACCGAGGCCACGGGAGCGCGTCCTCCATCACCACCGGCGCAGAAGGCTTGGCGGCGCTCTTGCCCTTACCCTTGCCTTTGCCACCAGCACCATGGCCGGAGCTCTGGCCCGTCTTCTTAGCCGACCTCCCCATAACAGTGACTGGAGCGGGACGGAGAGAGCAACGGCGGCGGAGCACGAGGAACGGTGGCGCGGGAAATGGTGGCACAGAAAGCAGGCGCGATCGCGGGCTAGAGTGGCGCCGGCGGTCAAGGGCGGCAGCAGCGGCGGCGGTTGTGAATGAGGGCAGCGGCGGATTGAATCTGAGCAAGGGCGCAACGGCGGCGAGAAAGCGTGAAAAAAGGCAAGAATGCGGGGAAGAAGAAGCGGGAGCCTACTCCTCTATATTTATACAGCCCGAGACGATCCGCGCGAACCGCATCCGACGGCCCAGATTACGCCATCCAACGGCCGCGCGCAACCGGCGGACTCGACGAAAAACGGTAACCGCATTAAATGCTCTGACAAACCGTCACCTACTTTTTAGGCGCGCACGACGCGAGGTGGAGCGGAACCGTCGCCAGGCCACGATCACCTAAAAAGGCGCGCTGCTTGCAACGGACAAATGCGCATCAAATGGGCGCTATGACGGGACGTCTCGACGGACGGTCCCTTACGCGGTAAGAAACCCAGGGACTCCGGTCCCACAAATAAGTCTCGAGGGAGCGGAGGCTGACCCACGGACGGGTTCGAACAGCCGCCCTCGAGCACCCGAGTTAGGGGCGCCTATGGGAAGGAACCCTCGAAAGGTTCCGCTCGAGAACGAACCCTCGAACCCAGATGGCATGTCCAAGGCAGGGCACTATGTATCTAAGAGATCCCGCCGACGGGAGGCACTCGAGCCGCCGGCCCCCTCGAACGGGGCCGGTCCTCTGGAAACTAAGAGCCCCGCTTTAATGAGAGCGCCCCCGGGCCACGAAGCCGTCTCCCCTCGAAAGGAGACGAGCTCTCACTTGGACTACCCGCCATCAGCTCACAGGGGGGTATGGCGCTCGCTCGACCGCGAGTAGTGTCAGACCTCTCACCACTTGGATCTGATCCAAGAGATCCAGCGAGGAACTGGATCACGACTCCAGCCCAGCTATCCGGGGCACGGGGGCTCGAGTCATACAAAAAACCTCCCTCGACACGGGAGGAGCGGGAAATACTCGAGGGCTCGAACGGTTATCAAAAATCTCCCCCTCGAGATGCCGCAACTCCGAGTTAATAACATTCTTGCCCAAGACCATTCATCTCAAAGCCCCCGGAGGAATGCCTCACTCCTCTCGGGGCCTCGGGGCTACCCCGCGGGGACGCCGCGCGCCCCCCCACGGAGAAAAGAACGAAATGACTCCTCAAAATACCGACAATAATCCCAAATTCTAGGTACTTCAACTCCACTTCATGATCCCTTGTTTGAAGTTTTACAATCAAACAAGGGCTCGGGGGCTACTGTCGGGTACCTAGATTAGGGGTCCTAAATCGTGTACATTGGAGGGAAATAACCCAACCCATTTCACCTCTAAATCTCCCAAGAATTAACCGAGAAACCACAATCCTTCTTACACCGGGCCGGCCCACTACCAGGCCCGCAAGGCCTCAGAAACCTTCTGGCTCGAGCAGCGGCCGCTCACCCGCTCGAGAAAAGAAATACGGAAACCGCTCGAGCGTGCGACTGCTCGAGACGGTGACGGAAACCGCTCGAGCGTGCGACTGCTCGAGACGGTGACGTAAACCGCTCGAGCGAGCGACCGCTCGAGCGGGACGGAGAACGCTCGAGCGAGCAGCCGCTCGAGTCCGCCCACAATCATTGCCTATCCAAGGCACGCACATGGCTACGGTATGCGTAAATAGTGGGAAGTATGCACTTCTCCTATTCTCCGCCTAACCCCATGGCTAAACGCCATAGTCAACTCTCCGTACCACCAACTACGGTCCGCGCGACATAGTGAGAAGAACGCCGGTCACTTCTCCTATTCCGCTGCCCATACCGGGATTCGGGCGTGCCGCCCGAGAAGGACAACACTATTACACCACGCCGAGTACTGTGACGCGTACGGCACTCTCTCCGAAACGCCATTGTCAACTCTCCGTACCACCAACTACGTCGTCCCGTCCCGTCGCTCGCTCGAACCATTGCCCCCTCGAGGCAGCCCCCAACAGCTCGAGGAGTGGTGATGGACGCGACTTGAGCATGGGGCGCCCAGTGCCCTGTCTTTCCTACCTCGACGCCCATACCGCGGGGTTCCTGGACACACGTGCTCGGCTATACCAGCACCATACCTCGACTACGTCAGCCCACGCCCGAGAAGGACGAGCAGGCCATCACTGACCATACCGCTACAGGCTCGAGCCCGACCAAAGGAAGCGTCTACAGTCTCGACGACTTGACATAGTGCATGTGCCTCAACGTCACCCCCACGACAGCCCTATCTACTCTGTACGCCTGAGCCTCCTCTTGGCCTATAAAAAGGGGCGCCAGGGCCTAGCATAGGGGACGGGTTTTTTTTGGACCTTCACTCACACACACTTTCACACACTCATTCACGGCTAAGTCCCGCTTGTATTCACCCCTGTACAAGCACCCCGGTGCAAGATAATACAAATCTCTCCCCTCTGCGGACGTAGGGCATTTTTTGCCCGAACCGGGATAAACGCTAGTGTTCATCTTGCATCACCATCCGGATTAGGGAGCACGCATAGAAATTTACTCGTTGGTGTTATACCCCCGGGTACGAAACACCGGAGGGAGCCAAGCCCGGCCTCCCATCTATTTATAGACCCAACACTTCAAACTAGCCGTTACCCCCTCGGGGCGCAAATTCTTTGCGCCGGACGCGTCCGCCCGCGCAGCCGCCGGACGCGTCCGGCGCCTCAGCCCGCGCGCGCGCCCCAGACGACCGTTGGCGCCGCGGCCAACCACGTGCCGCCACGTCGGCGTCCGGCGCTCGCCGTTGCGCGTCCGGCGCCCGCGTCCGCTCGCAACGCCGCGCTCTGGAACTTTCTGTTCCGAGTCCGGCGTGCGCCGGACGCGGCACCTGCGCGTCCGCCGCCTTCTGTCAGAACCCCTGCTCCGCGCCGAGCCGCAACACGCGCCGGACGCAGCACAGTAACCGCTCTGCGTCCGCCGCGCGCGTCCGGCCCGCGTCCGGCCCGACGCCCGGCCGAACGGCCGAAAACCGAAACTTTCGGTCGGCGTCCGCCGCCGCCGGACGCGTCCGCCCGGCGTCCGCGCCTCGCCCGCGCCCCTCCGTCTTTTTCGTCGCCGTGTCGTGACACCAACTTCTCCAACATGCTATCCAACAAGTATACCAACTTGATCATCAGAGATAGCATGATTTCAACCAAATTTTGCATCCGGCGCAATAGAAAATATGCATCCATTTTTCTTGAAAGCGCGCCCAAGCGCCACCTTTGTAAATGTGCCAACACCACCAAGTGTACATCTCCATGTGCTTGTGTGTTAGCTTTTCACAATCATTTCCCAAAGGTTAGGTTAGCTCACTAGGCCCTACATGCAATGCACTTCATGAATTCACCTAGTGGCACCCGTGCGTCGAATAGCCGATAAGACTTCCCCTCTTAATAGTGCGGCTATCGATCCTAAACCACTCACACCCTCTATGGTGTCTTGAGTGCAAAACAAAATGGCCCTATCGGTTATACCTTTGCCTTGAGCCCATTTTGTTCCTCCAAATGATATGAACACTTCACACCATCATGTGACCGTCTCGATCCATCGACCTTGACTTCACTTGCCCTTCACCGTGCATCGGTCCATCGGCGCCTAGTCTTGCCCGAGCTTCACCATCGCATGGTCCTTCACTCCGAAGCCTCGACTAGCCCTTCACCTTCAACACCGGTCCATGGAGCCAAGCATCGTCTTGATCTTCATCTTTGATCACATGACATGTGTCATGCCTCATATGCAATAAGCTCATCATGTGGACAACCTTTCTCTAAATCAACCACTTTAGATAAACAAGGTTAGTCCTAGGTTTCATCAATTAGCCAAAACCAAACTAGGGACTTTCAATCTCCCTGTCCGTCCCTTATAATCCCCCACATCCGGTTACGACGTAGAGCCTCAGGCCGGCATCACCTGGCAGACCAGGTGCGATCCGGCGCCCGAAGTAAGAAGTATAGCATCGAGTGTAGCCATCTCCTAGGACTTTACCCTTAGAAAACCTCACTACCTAAGCTATCCTACTCCATCTCTGGGCGACCTATGTTTAGAATTAACTCACAAGCCGTTCTTCGTGAAAGAAATACGATACCCGATTACTCACCGGGTGAAGTGCTATAATGGTGATTTCCGTGCGCTTGCGGATTTGGCTGCATACGCTAAGAAACGCCAACACACATGAAGCCACCAATTCATCGTTGTGTCGTCGTCGTCGCGCCGTCGTCGATCCAAAATCCAAACCTCTTGCCTTGGGTGCCAACTCCAACAATGTAGACCTCTTCTCAAGCACCGGAGTTAACATATCATCTCAAGAAAACGTCGACAAGGGTTATCTCTCAAGTTAGCCTCTCATGCATTATGCAAAGTCACACCTAGAGGCATGTTGGACCGCGAGTCAACCGTGGATTCCCCTCTTGATAGTCAGTTATCGATCCTAAACGTGATCACACTCTCTATAGTGTCTTGATCACTGAAAGGAGAAAACCCTATCTCTTGATACCTTTGCCTTGAGCCTCGGAGCTTGATCATCACCATGTCATAGTCCCCCCCGAGTCCTAGGCATCTCCACCATGTTGCTATGTGTCTAGTCACACTTAGATCAAAGCATTAGCAACATTGAGCATCATTAATTACCAAAACCAACCCAGAGCTTTTAGCGGTCAGTGGAGACTTAGCAATTTCGAGAAGCACAAAATCTTGGGACCTCAGTGTATTTTGTACTTTCTTAGGGGCCTTTGTGTGAACCCAGGACTCTGAAGGTGACCAATAAAATGGAGGAGAGAAAATAAAGTCTGCAAGTTCACGTTACATTCATCAAGCCTCTCCCCACTATAAAAGGAGGTGGATAGATAGATGGAGATAGATCTTCAGATGTACATGTACTCAATGCAATGAAAGAAATATAATAGCTCTCACTTCATATGTTAGTACTGACACTATCTTCTTATGTGCTTTTTAGTTGTCTTAGACAAACACATCGGAAAAATGAAAAACAAATTAGTTTTGATTTGTCCTTCTTCAATTAAGTGAAGATTCACTTGATCTTTTTTTCCCATTTTTTGCGTAGCAAATTCTGTAAGGTTTCCACCTCTATGAATGTTAAACCACTCACCAAAAATGCAACATATATGAATCATTCAAAACTGTAATTATGCAAGAAAACATAAACCATGCACAAATTTGGGCCAATAAGACTCTTCTAGAGAGGATTTGCTGAATTTGGGTCAATAGGACCCTTCTAGAGAGGACTTGTTGGCCTGTTGTAGGATTAAGAAATTATTAATAAACATGAGACAATAGAGACTCTGAAACATGGTAAAAACATTTTGAACAAAAGGATCAACATAAAAGTTGGTAATCTTGTATTATACATACATTCACTCATAGATTTTGAAAACAAAACCACTTAGATTTCAGAAAGCTCCCAACAATTTTGTTTGTTGTCATTGAATTCAATTCCATGAGATTGCCGTCCCCACCTAGCCTTCTCGGTGATCTCGTGGTGATGGCTATGTGCCGCGCAGAGATGGGTTGCGCTCGCCGGTCTCTCGGTATCATAGCCCCTAGCTGCCACTGCCATCGCTGTTGCGAGGGTGGTCTGATCAGGCATGGCACAGGGGAGTTCGCCGTCGCCAAAAATCCATTCGCGGGACGAGCGGGCCACGACAGTGGACTCCGCCGAGGCTGAGATGGAGGTGGAGGGGAAGGAGGTCTTCGACAACGCCTTCGATATACCCAACAAGAATACATTGCATGATCGATTGCTTCGGTGGAGGGTATACGATCGTCTCCCTACTCTAACTGAATCTGTTCCTTCGGATTTGGATCTTTGTTAGCCGATCGACTTTTCAGAGATCTGGATTTGCGTTGGTCGTGTGGTTTTCCGTCGATGTGTGAATCATTAATATGTGTGACGTACTCTGACCATTTAGTTTGTGTGTGCTTGGAGAATAAAATAAATAGATATCCAATAGTAAATATCTAATGGCAGTACGATTGTGACTGGAGTGTAGAGCGTGGAGTGTGGTTGTGGAGTGCCATTTTGATTTTCGAGCCTTGAAGTATGGGCATTTTACACGATTCTTTGTGCCACTTGGAGATAAGGGAATTGTGAATGTTGATGAGCTTATTTTCCATTGAAGAACATGTTTGTAGTTGAATCAGATCATGAACATATTATCAATCCTATCAATCTTGTGGAACCAATGTTTAACCTATTGATGTCGAATGGAGTCCGGATCACACACCACTAGGGGCCTTGGACGCCCAAAGAGATTGCCTATAACTTACAACGGGACAAGAATACAACGTAATCCACCAAACCGATTTAGAGATTGATAGGGCCGATGTAGAGCTCATTATCGGCTTAAAATGCTCCCGAATCGCCCCCGAATGGATCCGTTGAGGAAAAGCACGTGGAGGATCTCATAAGACCAGCAAGGCTGCTTAAAATGACAACAAAATCTCGTCGGAAGACTTACCGAACAATAGGATTACAGGAGCGGTTGAGAGAGGGGTAAAGAGAGTTGATAGATTTGTTATATATGGATTGGATAGATGGGAACTCAATCGGTCATGATCGTCTCCATATAGAGGACGTGGTCTTATCTCAGTTAAGAGAAACAACTCCAAGATTTAATCTCCAAGTTTTTCACGATAAAAATTTACCAAAACACGATTTAGAAACAAATCGGTTTAGATTTCGGATGGAGTGCCGACTAGGCAAGTTTGCTAAGCCAACTTTTGCAGGCTCAGCTAGGGAACCGGTTGAAGAAGGAGGGGGCCGGCTAGGAGAATTTGGCAGTCGGCTAAGCCATCTAGAGGGCAAAACCGGCTAAGCCAACTGGAGATATTGTTCATCGTGGCTCATTGTATTCTTAGCATGTTTCATTCGTTATTTCGTCGCACCTTTTGACCTCAAACATGGGCATTTTGTAATTTGATGGTGATGCTCAAAACCACATTGGAACATTGTTTAGTGTCAACACAACCATTTGAGCGCTCCCATTGCACGAGCAAGGCATGATCCATATCAGAATGTCGATGCCTACCAATGCATTAGCAAGAGATGATGCATATGAGACTGTCCGCAATGCTTACATTGCAAGAACTGAAAATTTGTACGAGTGACGTCCATGTCCCGGACACCGCGAGTGCAACCCCGATAACGATAACAGCCACGTCGGCGACGAGCCCCGTCCACCCAACCTCAGAGCCGAAGACCTTCAAGTGGAAGGCGGCGGGCAGCACGAACCCGAGCACGACGCAGACGCTGCTGCCGACGAGCGAGATGAAGTCGGCGAAGTTGGGCACGAGCATGGCCACGAGCCCGACGACCACGACGAGGATCCAGCGCGGCCACCAGGCGTACTGCCTGCCGCAGAACAGGCGCTCCGCGACCTCGTAGACCGGGTTCATCGACACCGGCACGGTGAAGAAGAGGTTGATGCATAGGCCGAGTTGCACGAGGACCGAGAGCCAGCCGGTACCGAGGTTGGTGGTGATGATCTCCCGCGTGGCGGCGCCGAAGGCGAGGTAGCCCATGGCGCCGAACAGCCCGTACATGACGGCGACGAACGCCATGGACAGCGCGAGCGTGGCGCCGAACCTGCCCTTGTCCGCGGCCTCTGCCTCCAGTGGCATGACCATGGCAATCCCCTCGAAGGCGTAGACGGCGACGCCGAGGCCGTAGAGGAGCTCGGCGGGGCCAGCGAAGGCGAACACGGGGGGCTTGTTGTCGACCCAGATGGAGGCGTCCTGGCCCAGGACGACGCCCATGGCGCCGAGGTCAACGACGTCAGCGAAGATACTGAGCGGCGCGAGGAGCGTGAGCGTCTTGATGGAGTTGAGGCCGAGCTGGAACGGCAGCATGGCCCAGATGAAGAGTGCCTTGGCCGTCAGGAGCGGGGATGCCGGGGAGTCGGCACGGATGGGGTAGAGGTGCGCCATGGTGTTGGAGATGAAGATTAGGTACCCGACGCAGAAGCTGGCCTGGCTGAGCACGAGCATGGCGTCGACCGCGTGGCGGCCGGGGGCGCCGTAGATTGCGTGGCCAAGGTCCCCGAAGGACGCGATCTTGTTGTGCTCGTTGCCGTCGGCGATCCGGCGGTGCGCGGCGAGGAGGAGGAGCATGCAGTGGATGGTGAGCGCGGCGACGGCGAGGAGGAGCAGCGTCCCCGCCGCCCAGCCCGTGCGGGAGAAGGTGTAGGGGAGTCCCAGTACGCCCGTGCCGACGATGGCGACGAAGACGTTGGCGAACGTTTTGGGCTGCGACGACAGGTGCCCGCCGGCGCTGGCACCGGCGGCGTCGCCGTGCAGCGGGAGCAGCGGCGCTGCGTCGAGCCGCGAGGATGAGGAGCTCGCCTCCTTGTCGATTCCCATGGTCTGAAAATGGGGAAATTTGGGGAACCTTGTGCCGTGCGCTTTCTTGTTTTGCTTATTGTATTGCAGAAGAGAGGTGATCAGTGATAAGAAGCCATGGAAATAGGTGAATCCACCCAAGAATTAGAATCTGGATCACGTAATAACATTATTGACATCACCCAGGAATGCAGCACCTGAGTAAATTAAAAGGAGCTGGCCATACTTATACATCCTCGTCACGAGACCCAGTCAACCAGGCCAATGAGCTCCATGAGAAACAGCCGTCTAGCGGTCTCTATTGGAAACTCGCTCCATTGTTGTGATTGTGAACATGTCACTATCTTCTTGCCGTGAGGGGAAGATTTTAAAAAATATATATATAGGGAGGGGGAAGATGTTATCCCAGGGCCGAGGGGTAGGACGTAGGAGATTGCCGGGGACTGCTCCGAGCATCTCCAACAGTTTCCCAATTTACACCAAAATTTGAGGGATTTGAGAGAAAAAAAAAAAACTTCAATGTAACCCCAATCTCGCCCCTAATGAGCAATTTTTTCTTAGTCCCTCGAAACCAAACCGTCAATCCCTCAAAGTTGAGGGACCTGAACTCACCCCAATACGAGCAATAGCACACACTTGGCGTCCTCCATGTATCCGCCAGTCTTAGACTAGGACAAGCGGCACCCCATGTGGCGGCGAAGGAGAGGTGGCCAAGGAGGAGCACCATGGGAGGAGGAGCATAGGAAGGGAGGGAGCGATGATGGAGGCGAGGCGACCGAAGAAGAGGAGGGGACACGGAGCAGGACGACCAAGGGAGATAAGGGGCTACAATGCGTCACTGGGAGGTCAGAGAAAGAAGGAATGTTCCTAGGGAGAGTAAAGTGTATTATTATTAATGACAATTTAACCTCAGAGGAGGTGTCAGGGTGATATTTTCTCATTCTGTCAGAGATGATGCCTATTGAGACTCAAAACGAAATTATAGCTCCCCAGTAACTTGTTTTGGGGTTAAGTTTTGCTCTTACTGTTGGGGATACTTTAAGTCTCCTTACATAACACTACACTTTCCAAGTACATATTAGTAAGCATGAAAACGGATGAGAAACAACCAAATGTTCTTTTTTCAGTTTTTCCTTTGATCTTCTTCCTTTTCAGCACGGCAAATTCTCCAAGGTTCCACCTATATGAAGTGCATGGCAACAAACCTAAACCTGCACAAACATTGGATCAACAAGGCCCCTCTGGCGAGGACATGAGACAAAAGAGATCCTGAAACACGCTGCAAACCCCTTACAAAATAATCTTATAGAAAGGCTCTATATGCTTAACTTATGAGCACGGCTTATCAATTGTGGTAAAGTTTTTTTCTCAAAAAATAAAGTATCGAAAGACTTATCACTTGCAGTCAGAGGTCGTGAGACAAGCTACAAACTCCTTACAAAAGAATTTTACAAAAACGCCCTATACGCTTAACTTATCAGCACAGCTTATCAACTGTGGTAAAGTTTCTCTCTCAAAAAGAAAAAGGTATCAAACAGCTTACCAGTTGCAGAAACCATCAGCTGAATAGTCCATACTCTTGTATTTTACATTGGCATTGGTTCAATTCCTATTTTTCTTTGTCATACAAGATCATATAAGCTTTAAATAGAGATTTGCAGCCTGGTACACCTGGAACCTATATGGCTCTATCTGAACAAAACCATTGTGTATGTGCTATCCCATATTTTTAAACGACGCAAAACATGCCCAAATCAACGTGACAGCTGAATTGGATCTCAAACTCTCGATCCACTAGCATCAATGTACAACCATTTGAGAGCTCCGATTGCATTAGCAAGACATGATCCCCATATCAGATTGTCGTTGCTTAGTTGCTTACCAATGCATTAGCAACACCAACACATGATTCATACCAGACTGTTGATGCTTAAAGGCTGGAAGAACTGAAGATTTGTACGAGTGACGTCCATGTCCCGGACACCGCAAGAGCAATCCCAATAACAATGACGGCAACATCGGCGACGAGCCCGGTCCACCCGACCTCAGCGCCGAAGACCTTGAGGTGGAACGCGGCGGGCAGCACGAACCCGAGCACGACGCACACGCTGCTGCCGACGAGCGAGAGGAAGTCGGCGAAGTTGGGCACGAGCATCGCCAGGAGCCCGACGACCACGACGAGGATCCAGCGCAGCCACCAGGCGTAGCGCTTGCCGCAGAGCAGTCGCTCGGCAACCTCGTACACCGGGTTCATCATCACCGGCATGGTGAAGAAAAGGTTGATGCAGAGGCCGAGCTGCACAAGGACCGAGAGCCAGCCCGTGCCGAGGTTGGTGGTGATGATGTCTCTCGTGGCGGCGCCGAACGCGAGGTAGCCCATGGCGCCGAACAGCCCGTACATGACGGCGATGAACGCCATGGACAGCGCGAGCGTGGCACCGAATCTGCGCTTGTCCGCAGCCTCCGCCTCCAGCGGCAGGACCATGCCGATCCCCTCGAAGGCGTAGACAGCGACGCCGAGGCCGTAGAGGAGCTCGGAGGGACCAGCGAAGGCGAACACGGGGGGCTTGTTGGTGAGCCAAATGGAGGCGTCCTGGCCCAGGACGACGCCCATGGCGCCGAGGTCAACGACGTCGGCGAAGATGCTGAGCGGCGCGAGGAGTGTGAGCGTCTTGATGGAGTTGAGGCCGAGCTGGAACGGCAGCATGGCCCAGATGAAGAGCGCCTTGGCCGTGAGGAGCGGGGACGCCGGGGACTCGGCCCCGATCGGGTAGAGGTGCGCCATGGTGTTGGAGATGAAGATGAGGTAGCCGATGCAGAAGCTGGCCTGGCTGAGGACAAGCATGACGTCGACCGCGTGGCGCCCGGGCGCGCCGTAGATGGCGTGGCCCAAATCCCCGAAAGATGCGATCTTGGGGTGCTCGTCGGCGATCCGGCGGCGCGCGGCGACGAGGAGCATCATGCAGTGGAAGGTGAGCGCCGCGACGGCGAGGAGCAGCAGCGTCCCCGCCGCCCAGCCCGTGCGCGAAAAGGTGTACGGGAGGCCCAGCACGCCGGAGCCGACGACGGCGATGAAGACGTTGGCGAACGTCTTGGGCTGCGACGACAGGTGCCCGCCGCCCGCGCCGCCGCCGTGCAGCTGCGGGAGCAGCGGCGCCGCGTCGAGCCGCGAGGACGAGGAGCTCGCCTCCTTGTCGAACCCCATGGCCTGCGGCGGCTGCGGATTCAGGCGCTGGATCAGACGAACGGAGCAGGGAACCAGCTGCGGCGGCGATTGGGAGTGCGGCGTGGGTAGCTGGTGTCCGTAGAAATGGGGAATCTTGGGAACCTCGTGCCGTGCGCTTTCTCGCTTTGTAGAGGCGGACGCAGATGCAGTCGGAGGAGGCAGCGTCGTGGACCTTTCTTGGAACAGCGCCGTGGACATGGTTCACGGCCTGCCGTTAGCATTCAGTCAGTTGCTCAGTCGTACACGGTGCACGTGTGGTGCACGGGAGGCGAGGGTGTCGGACTGTCGGCGCACGGGCATGCCCCCCTCTGTGCTCTGTAGTGGCGTCGAGGGGCTCGCCGGCACGTCGCCGGCGGCGATGCCGCGAATGGAACGGTGAACTGTTTGGTTGGTCTGTTGTTAACCATACTACTGGTTGATCGCTGAATGGAATGCTCGCCGGCGTCGAGTTGTCAAGTTAACCCCACGCAGCCAGCTACGCTACTGGGTTCAGGCCAACTTCTAGCAACTTGTTCGCGGCAGAGCAAATTGCAAAGCCGTCCGTGGGTAGGCAACTTGTTCGCGGGTAGGCAACCAAAACGCCAGTGGCAAATCTGCCCGAAAATAACCCCCAAATGTTTCTCGGCCAAATCTGTCAGATGCCGTCCGTGGCGAGCACGATACGGCAGCGAGATTTGAGCGAAGGAGCACTGGATCCGGTCGGATCAAACTTGTCTTCCCTTCTGCTAATAGAACTAACGCGTGTTCCATCATGCGCTCGTGCCGTTACCTGACAGAGAAAGTGACGTTGTTGTTTTCTGTCATCTTTTCTTCTTCCTGACGGGAGAAAACAAATATTTCTTCGGTGACGTTGATGTAATCATGTCCTGCCTACCGTGCCGATGCATCATGCACTTGCTACATGCGGTTAACCTTGACTCCTGCGAAGATACGGGCATCCTCCAGCCTTCACTCTATTATAATAACCAAAACATAATTATTTTTTTACTTTGTCTTTATATAGCAAAACGAAACAAGACGGTAATTCTACGCCTCACTCGGAGTGTTGAACACATGATTCCTCTTCTCTGGCGACCGTGGCCTCTCCCTCTCTTCTCTATCTTCAGCGGGTTTAGCAGAGATTTTTGGAAGGTAGATAGGTTAGGTGGTGGGAGCTGGGAGCAAGAGAGACGGTGAAGAGGTGGTGGTGGTGGTGGCGGCGCCTTTGGAGCAGGCGGAGGAGGAGGTGGTCGGGCTAGCTTGGGACGAGAGCAGTCGTAGCCATGACGGCAGCGGAGGCAGGAGAAAAAAGAGGTTCTCGTGAGTGCAATAGGATCCATGACTATGGAGCTTTAAAGAGACCGTGCCGCACCACAACGGCGTGGTGGATGATGGAGACAACACGTCAGGAGGAGGAAGATGCATATAGAAACGAATCAAAGTGTAGGATAGACCAACTATATAACAAGAACCATAATTATCTGTTGCGATGCTTATGTCATCCTATTATGCAAACATAGGAAGATGATAGCCGTCTTGTCATAGGAGGGGCACGGGTCAAGTTGATTTGGTTGGATACTACTCTACGAACGCATAAAGCTCGATTATCACATTGCCGTGTTCTATATGACAGGAATGTAGGTCCATTTTATTGGGGGCTGAATGATATGAACCCTCCTACCCGTTGTCCTTAGTAAGCTCCCTTGTTGCCACCTCCTCCCGCCAGGCACCGACAACAACTCAACCCCACCACATACGCAACCGCCATGCTATTTAGGTGGATGTCATTGGGTTATCTTCATCACACCCTCATCTTGTCCTTGCCCTAATCATCATTTTCCTCAGTGGCGCCACCGTTGTCTTGCCCCATGCTTTCCTTGCGCCCGCCACCATTGTCAAGCTGGTCCTTCCTCAGCCATCCTTCTATGCCAACCAGATTCAAGTAAGACTACAAACTTCAAATCATAACCCTAACTTTGTTGGTGTTGGCAAAGAAGACCACACGATGTTCTTGAATTGGGTAGCAAAATTCTTGTAAGAAGAGACCTTAAATCATTCGATTGATTTTTAGCTGTGTTGTTTTCTCTACCCGATGAGTGATGACCCTAATTTATTGTGAACTACTCCCTCTGTCCCATAAAAATGTCATTCTCTCTCACTTCCCAAAAAGTCAAAAAAAATTACTTTGACCAATAATATAAACAAGAATAATAATATTTATAATACATAATTAGTATCATTAGATAAATCATGGGATATATGTTTATAATAAATTTATTAGTGATACAAATGTTGCTAATGTTTTTTTATAAATCCAATCAAATTTGAGAAAATTTGATTAGCATATGTCTCATAACATCTTCTTTTTGTGACGGAGAGAGTACACTTTTTCATTGTAAGGTATCTCGTGCTAGTCTTGTCTGAGAAATCGTTAATCCGACAGACGACATTGATAGACTGATATAGCCGGCATGACAATAAACTTGATTGAAGCCAATGGCAGGCCGGTATTGTTGATGGATTATCCAAATCACATTTGACATGGTCGAAAGCCCACAATTGAGTAGAGTATCTGTTAGAATCATGACATCTGTTCAGAGCAGAAGAGTGGTACTACTAGCTTACAAACGTTTCTAATCATGACATCATGTCATTCTCCCTCACTTCATCAGAAGTCAAAAAAATTATTTTGACCAATTATATAGACAAAAATAATAATATTTATAATACATAATTAGTATCATTAGATAAATCATAGGATATATGTTCATGATAAATTTATTATGATACAAATGTTGCTAATGTTTTTGATAAATCCAATCAAATTTGAGAAAGTTTGACTAGCATGTGTCCCGTAAGGTTATTCTTTTTGTGACAGAGATAGTACACTTTTTCACTGGCATCTCGTGCTAGTACTGTTTGAGGATAGGAGCCGGCATGACTATAAGCTTGATTGAAGCCAATGGCAGGCCGGCATTATTGATGGATTATCCAAATCATATTTGACACGGTCGAAAGCCCACAATTCAGTAGAGTATCTCTTAGAACCATGACATATGTTCAAAGCAGAAGAGTGGTACTACTAGCTTACAAACGTTTCTAGCCACTCTTGTGAAACTTCCAAACGGATCCTGAACTCTGCAAGAAGCTGGCACTTTGTTCCAGTACCTTGACTGCTGACCGAGTCTTTGGATTTGTAGCTAATTCGACGCACTGTTTGAAATCACTATTCTTGTTTCTCCATACAGAGATGTGATAAGGAGCAGAAAGCAAGGTTGTGATCGTCCGTCCCCGGCGCCGGCCGCCAATGGCTTCCTGCCTTCTCCCACTCGCAGCCTTGGCCATCCTCTTCGTCGCGACCGCAGCGCAGGACAACAAGATCATGAAGCCGGTTGCTCCGTCCTGCTCGACGACAGATAACTACACCGACGGCAGCCAGTACAAGAAGAACCTGGAGCAGCTCCTGGCCGCGCTCCCTGCGGCGGCCGTTGACAACGGGTGGTTCTACAAGGGCAGCGCCGGACTGGGGGCTGACGCGGTGTTCGGCCTCATCATGTGCTTCGCGGACCGCAACGCGTCGCAGTGCCTGGACTGCATGACCCGGGCGCCGGCCGGGATCACGACGGTGTGCCCGGGCAGCCGGAACGTGAGCGCGGTGTACGACGCGTGCGTGCTCCGGTACTCGGCCGCGCCGATCCCCGCTGTCGCGGACATCAACGGCGTGCTCTTCGTGCGGGTGACCGTCCCCGGGATTCCCATCATCGCGGACGCCATGCGGGCCGCCAGGCTGCCGCTGATGAGCAAGCTCACGGGCAGCGTCGCCTCCTCGACCCTGCGGATTGCCAACGCCACCACGCGATACTCGAGCTCGCAGGACATGTACGGGTTGGCTCAGTGCACCAGGGACCTCAACGCCAGCGAGTGCACGCGCTGCATCTCCGAGTACACCAGCCATCTGGATCAAAGGTTCCGAACTCCACCGGCGGCGGCATCAAGGGGTATACCTGTTACCTCGTGTACCGAGTGGGCGAGTTCCAAATCACCCTGCCGCCTGCGCCGGCGCCGGCGCCGGCGCCGCCACCGCCTACACCTACTCCAGGTAAACATTTTATTTCTTCGCCTTCCTTTATCAATTGATCATCCTGGGAAACAGCGTTGACGCGGTCTTTTCCGCCTCCACAGAACCATCAAAGACAGGGATGGTGATCGGCGTCTCCGCTGGTTCCGTCTCGACCTTGGTCGTTATTCTGGGCTTCTCCATATGGCGACGGAGGAAACATGCTAAGATCATTGAGGAAGCAAAGGTGGAAGAAGAAGGGAAGCCGGAGATGGAAGACGAGTTCGAGAAAGGAACCGGACCAAAGCGGTTCTGCTACAGCGAACTCGCTGTTGCCACCAGCAACTTTGCTGGTGAAAGGAAGCTCGGGGAATGTCAGGAACGCCAACCACGACGTCGAGCCCAGAGCGCGATCACCAGCGGCTCGGGCGTTCCACCTCGCGCTCTCGACGCGCCACGCCGTGAACCGCCAGCAAGGAGCAGGCGTCCGAGCGCAAGGACAAGTGGGCCCGACTGGGTGTGAGCTGTACACCGATAGGCATCGCGCGGGAGTAGCTGTGTTGAGTGCGTGAGTCCGAGTATAAATGCTCGAGGGTGTGATCGGGAAGGATCAACTTGTATCTGAAGAAACATTTTCAAATTAACACGCAACTTCCTCGTTCCTCCGCCGCGGCGGCCCCCTTGTTCTTCCCCAATTCCCCAAATTCCTGCTATCCTATCCCTCAATTCTCCAATTCTAGTACTGATATGTTAACAATTGGTACTCAGCTCCTCTAGATCGCGTCAATCGCCTTCGATTCAAGCCGCAACGACACCGGTTGAGTTCTTCTCGTGACGAGCAGTGAGCTGCTGGACGTCGTTGAGGCCTCGTAATTCCGATCACGCGGTAGAATTGTTGTGCGAGTCGATCTGGATCGAGATCCAAACCATCCACCACCACCACCACCTCCACCGCTTCCGCCAAAATCAGCAATCCACCACACATACCACCGCCGCCACGCCGCCGCCATGAATCCCGACATGAAGCTACTCCTGGAGGAGATCCACAAGTTGTCGGACAAGACCGATCGCCAATTCACGGAGGCGCGCGACGCCACCAGCACCCAGATCGCCAGCGTCAACACCAACATCGACCGCCGCTTCTCCGACATGGACATCACCATCGAGAACCGGTTTGAGGAAGCGGAACGTACGACGGAGCAGAAGATCATCGAGTCCGAGCTTCGTCAGGACGGCCGCCTGCAGTCCGTGGCGAAGGCCGCGGAGGAGCTCACCGCCTGGCGCAACACGCAGGAAGGCCTCGTCGCCGACCTTCGTCTCCGTGTGAGCAAGTTGGACAAGTTCTGGAACCGCTCCGTCTTCGACCCCAACGCACCGCCGCTGGAGCCGCCCATCTTCTCCACGGCGCCACCGAAGTCGGAGCCGGCGTCTCAGGTGGAGCAGCACGCTGCATCAACTTCTGCAGGCTATACGGCTGCTTGGCCCAACGGGCACCGCGTCGAACCGACTCACCGGGTGAATGAGCAAGGGGTGGTTACCACCGCTGTTCATTCCCCAGTCACGGGTATGAACACCACCTTGCACGCTCAGTTTCAGTCTCCACCTGTTGTTCATGCATGGATTCCTTCATCAGTGAAACCGCCTGATCCTACTGTTACGTCCACGGGTTGGGAGAGTCCACATTATCATCCACCTGACCCAACTTACCCTGTGTATTATGAGGAGTGTCAACATCATTATCCCAAACCTGTAGATCCTACACCCCATGGCACAGCCCAAGAGATGATGTACCATCACAATCGTCCCCATGAACACCACCATTACCCAACTGGCCGCTTGCCTAAACTTGATTTTCTCACCTTTGATGGCACTGATCTCAAGTACTGGATTACTTGTGCCGAGGACTATTTCTCCATGTACAATGTTGAGCAATCTGTGTGGATTCAGTGTGCCAGAATGCAATTCACAGGGGCTGCAAAAGGGTGGGTTCAGTCAGTGATTGAATCTCTGAAAACCATGTCCTGGTCTGAATTCTGTCGCGAGCTACATGTTCGTTTTGACAGAGATCAGCATCAGTTCCTCATCCGCCAAATGAATAGGGCTAGACAGACCTCATCTGTCCAAGAATTCATTGATAGGTTTTCTAGCTTAGTTGACCATCTCAATGCCTATGAAACTCCCGCTAACCATCTGTCATACATCACCAAATTCACTGATGGTCTCCATGTGGACATTCGGGCTGTTCTTCTTGTCCAGCGCCCAAGAACTCTTGATGCCGCGTATACTCTGGCTCTATTGCAGGAGGAGGCCTTGGAGCCAATCAAGCGTCGAGAGGCTCGGCCTTGGCAGCAGCGTCCTGGCCACAATGGTCAGCGTGCTGACAAACTGAATCTTCCTGTACCTGACAAGAATGCAGGGCCACGACCTTATGACAAGGGACTGGCTGATCTTAAAGCATATCGCCGGGCCAAAGGATTGTGTGATCGATGTGGTGAGAAGTGGAGCCGGGATCACAAGTGTGCACAACAAGTAAGTTTGCATGTGCTCGATGAGGTCTATGCTGTGTTTGATTCAGATGCTACTGTTCCTAATCCGGCAATAGAGGATAACACTGAATCTGACAATGAGGAAAATCTTTGTTGCTTAACTGTTGATAGTTCTCTTGCACACATTAAGACTATTCAGTTTAAGGGCAAATTTAGGGGTCAAGAAGTGCTTATCTTACTGGACTCGGGCAGTACTTTGTCTTTTGTCAGTTCTGCTCTTGTTGACAGATTGCAAGAACCAACAATGCCATGTGAAGCTCTGTCAGTCAGAGTAGCCAATGGATCCCTGATGCAGTGCAAGGCTGTGGTACCGGATGGCCACTGGACTATACATCAAACATCATTCTATCACCATTTTAGAGTGCTTGACTTACCTCACTATGATATGGTGTTGGGCATGGATTGGCTTGCTCGTTTTAGTCCTATGAAGGTTGATTGGCAGAACCATTGGTTAACCATACCATACAAGGGCAAGCAAGTCAAATTACAAGGCTTACATACAGAGATCAAGCCTTCAGAAGAAGATGAATTCTGGGTTCAAGTATGTACTGCTACTCCTGAATCTTCTTCATCTATTCCTGCTGCTGTCCAAGTTGTGTTAGATGCTTATCCAACTGTATTGTCAGCACCTACTACTTTGCCACCAAAGAGAAGCTGTGATCATGAGATTCCTTTAGTTGCTGGGGCACAGCCAGTGTCTGTTAGACCATACAGATATCCTCCAGCTCTCAAGGATGAAATTGAGAATCAAGTTGAAAATATGCTCAAACAGGAAATCATTCAGCACAGTTCTTCCCCATTCAATTCTCCTGTGCTGCTAGTTAAGAAGAAGGACACTACCTGGCAGTTTTGTGTTGATTACAGGTATCTGAATGCTCTGACAGTCAAGACAGCATTCCCAATTCCAATCTTTGAGCAACTTATGGATGAGTTAGCTGGGGCCAAATATTTTTCAACTCTGGACTTGTTGTCTGGTTACCATCAGATCAGGATGAAAGATGGTGAGGAGTTCAAAACTGCATTCTCAACTCATATGGGGCACTATGAGTTCAAAGTGGTTGCTTTTGGGTTGTCAGGTGCTCCTGCTACTTTTCAGGGAGCCATGAATGAAACCCTCAAACCAGCACTCAGAAAGTTTGCCATTGTGTTCTTTGATGATATCTTAATTTACAGCAAAACTTATGAAGAGCATATAGAGCATTTGCATCAAGTGCTTGCTCTGTTGGCCAAAGATCAGTGGCATATCAAACTATCAAAGTGTAAGTTCTTGCAGACAGAAATTGCCTATCTGGGTCACATCATCAGTGAACAAGGCCTTGCTACTGACCCCAGTAAAATTGAAGCAGTTGTCAGCTGGCCTACTCCTACTTCTGTCAAAGAGTTAAGGAGTTTCTTGGGGTTCACTGGGTTTTATAGAAGATTTGTCTCCCATTATGCAGTGGTAGCAAAACCACTCACTTCTCTGCTCAAGAAGAATTCTCTGTTTGTGTGGACTTCTGAACATGATAAGGCTTTTCTAGCTCTGAAAACAGCCTTGGGGACAACACCCATTTTATCCTTACCTGATTTCACTAAACCTTTTGTCATTGAGACTGATGCTTCAAAACTTGGGGTTGGAGCTGTTCTGCTACAGAATGGCAAGCCATTAGCTTTCCTCAGCCGAGCTCTGGGAATTAAGAATCAAGGATTATCAACATATGAAAAAGAACACATGGCCATTCTGATTGCTGTTGATCATTGGCGTTCTTACCTTCAGCTCAGTGAGTTCCTCATTTATACTGATCACAAGAGTCTCACACATCTGTCTGATCAACGCTTGAATACAATGTGGCAACAGAAATTGTTCAGCAAACTGTTGGGACTGAACTATCGCATTATCTACAAACCTGGCATCACTAACAGAGTTGCAGATGCTCTATCACGAAGGGGCCTTCAAGTGGATTTCACTTCCATCTCGGCTCCAGTGCCAGTCTGGCTTGACAAGATCATGACAAGCTACAGTAACGATGCTAAGTGCCAGGAAATGTTGACTCAGCTAGCGGTGGATCCTGACAGTGTGCCACATTTTCAGCTAGTGCAGGGCATTCTGCGATACAAAGGCAGGATGTGGGTTGGATCTGATGACCAACTTCAACAGCTAATCATTGAAGCATTTCACAACTCACCGGTTGGAGGACATTCTGGTATTCCAGCCACATATCAGAGGCTTAAACGACTGTTTGCTTGGAATGGAATGAAATCTGCAGTGCAACAGTTCATCAAGTCGTGTCCCACTTGCCAACAAGCCAAACCTGACAGAGCTCGTTACCTAGGTTTGCTGCAACCACTGTCAGTTCCTTCCATGGCCTGGGAGAGTATATCAATGGATTTTGTCGAGGGGCTTCCACGATCAGACAACTTTGACTGCATTATGGTCATTGTTGATCGATTCTCCAAATATAGCCATTTCATCCCGTTGGCTCATCCTTTCACGGCCATGACTATAGCCCGGCTCTTTCATCAGACGGTATACAAGCTTCACGGCATGCCATCATCCATTATTTCTGACAGAGATCGTATTTTCACTTCTCAGTTTTGGCAAGAGATGTTCAGGCTTTCGAAGACTGAATTGAAGATGTCTTCTGCTTATCACCCGCAAACTGATGGTCAAACAGAGCGGGTGAATCAGTGCATGGAAACATTCCTTCGATGCTTCGCTAATGCAACCCCATCAAAATGGTCAGAATGGCTTCACCTGGCCGAATTCTGGTATAATACCACAGATCATTCTTCTCTGGGACATTCTCCCTTCTATGTGCTCTATGGTCATCATCCGAGGCATTTCGGTATTTCTGAAAGTGATGCAGTACAGTCCATTTCCCTGGACAACTGGCTTCAAGATCGCTCTGTAATGAATGAGTTGGCCAAGCAGCATCTCACTCGAGCTCAGAAACGTATGAAATCTCAAGCAGACAAGGGCAGGTCTGAAAGAACATTCCAGGTGGGTGATTGGGTGTATCTCAAACTCCAACCTTATGTGCAGGCCTCACTAGCTCCACGAACAAATCAGAAATTGGCCTTCAAATTCTTTGGGCCATTCCAAATCATCAAAAAGGTTGGCGCCACTGCTTATAAATTGCTCCTGCCAGCATCCACTTCCATCCATCCGGTGTTTCATGTCTCGCAGCTTAAGTCAGCAGTGCCTACCAAAGTGATACCAGCTACTCTACCTCCTGCTCTTGACGAGCTGCAAATACCTATCAAAGTTCTCCAACGTCGAGTGGTGACCACAGCAAATGCAATTGTTCCTCAAGGCCTCATACAATGGTCCAACATGGACAAGAGCCTTGCAACCTGGGAGGATTTGGAAGAGCTTCAGCATCGTTTCCCTCGCGCACCTGCTTGGGGACAAGCAGTTCCTCGTCGGGTGGGGGATGTCAGGAACGCCAACCATGACGTCGAGCCCCAGAGCGCGATCACCAGCGGCTCGGGCGTTCCACCTCGCGCTCTCGACGCGCCACGCCGTGAACCGCCAGCAAGGAGCAGGCGTCCGAGCGCAAGGACAAGTGGGCCCGACTGGGTGTGAGCTGTACACCGATAGGCATCGCGCGGGAGTAGCTGTGTCGAGTGCATGAGTTCGAGTATAAATGCTCGAGGGTGTGATCGGGAAGGATCAACTTGTATCTGAAGAAACATTTTCAAATTAAACGCAACTTCCTCGTTCCTCCGCCGCGGCGGCCTTCTTGTTCTTCCCCAATTCCCCAAATTCCTGCTATCCTATCCCTCAATTCTCCAATTCTAGTACTGATATGTTAACAGGGAAGGGGGATTTGGGTCGGTGTACAGAGGATTCTTGAAGGAGATGAACCTTGACGTCGCTATCAAGAGGGTGTCCAAGGGCTCGAAGCAGGGGAGGAAAGAGTACGCCTCCGAGGTGAGGATCATCAGCCGGCTAAGGCACCGGAACCTGGTGCAGCTCATTGGCTGGTGCCACGACGGCGACGAGCTGCTCCTTGTCTACGAGATGATGCCCAATGCCAGCCTCGACAAGCACCTCCACAGCACCGGCAACGGCAACAATGCGCTTCTGCCATGGCCGGTCCGGCACGAGATCGTGCTGGGACTCGGGTCGGCGCTGCTGTACCTGCACGAGGAGTGGGAGCAGCGCGTGGTGCACAGGGACATCAAGCCGAGCAACGTGATGCTCGACGCGTTCTTCCAAGCCAAGCTCGGTGACTTCGGCCTCGCCAGGCTGGTCGACCACGGCCAGAGCTCGCACACCACGGTGCTCGCCGGAACCCTGGGGTACATGGACCCGGAGTGCATGATCACCGGCAGGGCCAACGCCGAGTCCGACGTCTACAGCTTCGGCGTCGTCCTGCTGGAGATCGCCTGCGGCAGGCGGCCGCTAGTGGCTCCCCGCGAGGAAGAAGACGTGATCCACATTGTGCAATGGGCGTGGGAGTGGCACGGCAGAGGAGCCATCGTCGACGCCGCCGACGCACGGCCCAAGGGTGGATTCGACGCCCGTGAGATGGAGACGGTGATGGTCGTCGGACTCTGGTGCGTGCACCCTGACAGGCGGCTCCGGCCGTCAGCGTGCTGCGGTCTGAGGCGCCACTGCCCAATCTGCCGGCGAGGATGCCAGTGGCAACCTATGAGCCACCACCACCTGAGGCCTTCTACTACACATCCACCACTGATACCGGCTCCACTCAATCCAGCATGACAATCACAGCTGTCCTGCCCAAATGACCTCAGATCATACGGGACTGCAAGGACAACAAATTGACAGTGCCCAGAGGTCTTTGGCACACTGCTTTTTGAAAGCAATAAATACCCTGATCATGCTCCTTTAACTAGCTACTAGGTGACCAACACAAGTGTTCTTTAAAATACTTTGCAAGTATTTTTATCTGTTTATTAATTGAAATTGTTCTCGCACCATGTGTCCCACCGTAATTATATAGCTATCGTCTCTCTTCTATTCTATTCATTCATTTTCCCCCACCCCTATCTTGTGGCTGTATAGTTTTCTCTGCTGAGTAATCAAGGAAGTCTTGAAATATGTCTTGTTGAGCTTCATTCATCCAGAAATAACTATTTCCAAGTTCCTTAGCTCTCCTTCAAATTATTGTGTTTGATTCTTGGAGAGATCTATAGTTTCCTTTTGCTTTTTTTTTCGAGACCGCGCCGTTGCGCGTATTTCATTAAGCAGAATAAAGCAAAACAAGGTTAACAAGTCTTGGTAATACCGTGATTACCAAACACACACACCCCCCCCCCCAAACACACACCAAGAAACACAAAAGCGACTACAAGACTAAGAAAAGGAGCTAACAAACTCCCTCTCAATCTGCCTCAGCCTCTAGGCCCTCCAAGTTCAGGTCTAAAGTCGTGACATCGAACCTGCCGTTGAGGAGCGTGTCCAAGCACTGTTGCTTGTACTTGGACATGCTGCCTCCAAACGCGGCCACGAACTTCTGCTCGATGTCGTGGTCTGGCTCGTCGTCACAGACCTCGTCCCCCAGCTTCTTCAGCAGCACCCTCTGTGCCTGCACAGTCGCATTTTCCGCACGTGGCCTGGCCGCAATGCGACTGCTACGCCTGAGGGTGTGGGTGGACACGGGCGTCCGAGAGCGCCTCAACCGCGGTCCAGCCTTGATGAGCGGCGTAGACATCGGGAGACAAACCCCCGCCTCAATCACCTCCTCCACCGAGAGCAGCACAGAAGCAACCGTCGGTGCACGGACCACCGAGGGAGACCCCGGATGGTCACAGGCCATCGGGACCTCCAAGGGTGGCGTCAGAACCACCTCAGCCACCACCAGCTCGACATCGCGTGGAGCCACGCCGTCGTGGGAGAGCAGCACCAGCGGCAGGAGGCCAACCTGGGCCGACCCAATGACATCCTGTCTCGCCAGATCCACCGCGTCAAAGCAGTCGACAGCAGCAGTCTCCACTGACGAGGTCTGGCTAGGACCGTCCACACCCGGGCCAGAGAGAGGCAAGACCTCCGCGGAAGGCACTCCAAGCGTAACCCGGACTGCCTCCCCCTCATCCTCCATGGGGTCAAAATCCCTGCATGGGATGTGAACCGCCGAAGCGTCCAGCGGGGCGGCGCAAGAATGGCCTCCCTGCCGATCTTTTGCCACTCCCATGGACACGTCAAACCTCAAGGAGAGGTGTGCCAGGAGCACCTCCAGCGAAGAAGCATCCGCAAGCGCAAGAATCACGAGGGGGTGGGAGGTCACACTAGCCCCCGTGGCGCTCCTGTTGGCGAAGAGAGTCTCCACCATGGGACGTACATCATCAACCAAAGGTGGAGGACCCGAATGCAGCGGTGGTGGCGGCGGCGAGGATGGCGTGGATGGCCGACGTGTACGACGAGGGCGGCACGGACGGCCATGACCACGCGTCGAAGCCGGCCCGGGCAAGGTGGGCGACGAAAGGCGGCTGGGGCATGCCTTGGCCCGATGCCCGAGGCATCGGCATCGAAGGCAGCGTGACGGGGAGCGACAAAGTGCAGCAACGTGGCCTTGCTTAAGGCAGTTGAAGCAAAGGCCCACCAGCCCGGGCGGGACCGGGCGATGGCGCACGGGGCCAGCCCGCCCAGTACGGCTCCCACCTCCCTCCACCGCTGGCGGTTTGGCCAGCAGAGGCGGCCGAAGCGAGAGCACTTGCTGCCAGCCATCGGCGTCCGGCGTCGAGGCGCGACGATGGGGACCAAGTCGCTGGAGAACCGGGTGCCGTGCCCGGGCTGGCGGGGCAGATGGGGTAGCAACGCCAACGGATGAGGCCTCCTTTTTACGGCGACGCCATCGCCGCCGCCTCCTAGTCCGCGCGGCAGTACCCGCCGCCAGAGCGCGTCGAGCCGCCTGTAGGAAGTTGAGCCCCAGCACGGCGCTCCCCCCCGGCACGGCGTGACAGCCCGGTGCGGAGCTCGCCGCCAGGCCACAAGAGGCGGCACAGGAGGTAGGGACGGCGACGGGGAGGAGGCCCGGTGGAAAACACTGTGACGGGCGGAGAGGAACGCCGTCTATGGAAGCACGTCATCCTCCACATCCGAGCAGTCCTCAACGGTGACCTCCTCCCACCGCTGCGCCTTCGAACGCCCAGATGAGGCGGGGTAGAACGGTGGGGCCTCAGGGGAGAGGGCCCTGCCAAAGGCACCCGGAGAGGAGGGAAGGTCGGAGATGGCAGCCGGCGCGACGGGTGGGGACGCGGCCATGCCCGCGGCCACGTCCACTGCCCCTCCATCCGCGACACGCAACAAGGCCGACGACGGAGAGGGTAGGGCGCTGGTGGAGAAGGTGGCAGCAGCGACACACGCTACTCCGGCGACCGAAGGTGGCGGCCGTGCCCCCGAATCAGCGTTGCCAGAGGCGGCCCCTGACGACGGAGCCACAAACTCGCCCTCCTCCAACTCTACCTCGCCGCCGTCGGACACGAGCACCGGGAACGGCACCCCAGCGGCCACGGCCGGTGAAGCGACCGGTGAGGTGGGCGGCAGACCGCTGCCTGCGGTGCCCGCGACCGTGCTCGAGAGGCCAACCACCGGGGGCGGTATGCCAGCAGCCGAGGCCGACTCTGCGGCCGGCGAGATGGGCGGCAGGCCGCTGCCGCCCGCGGCGCGGCCGCCATGGGCACCGAAGGAGGCCGGCGCAGCCGGGGGCGCTGGAGGCGAGCGAAGGCTCGGGGCCCCCGGGAACCGCCACGGACGAGTGGATCCGAGAGGTGGGACAGGGGCGCCGTCGCCGTCGCCCGTCGCGGGGGCGGGTCGGGGGGAAGGGGGGCTCCAACGGAAACATTTTCCTAGTTTCCTTTTGCTATAAAATATCACAGTGTCAACCGTTTTATTTCACGAATGTGTCTTTGTGGCACATATTTCATTAAGTAGAAGAAGAGTTTGACTGATTACAATGCTCCCAAGTAGTTAATCCATAGATTACCGGTGTAGATGGAAACCTAAACACAACCCACATAACTAAGGTTTAATTTTCATGAATGTCGTCCTCACAAGCACGGTAATCAAAGATACTATGGTCCTCACAAGCTCATGTCAATCCATGGCACAATGAATCGGCGTTAATCGGCTTATAGAAACCACCAGCCGAACGCAGCGGCAGTCAGTGGCCATGCCGGCTCATGGGTACAGGCAGCTCCTGTACGCGGGCGCCCAGCAGTCCGGCAGGGTGGTGTCATCGTGGTATGCTTGCGAGGTCAGCGAAACAGGGACCAGGCAGAGCCCTCTGCCCCTCAAGTCGTGCCCCGTCGTCCCGTTTTCCTCCTCTTTCTCTTCGCTCCTGAGTCGAATGTGACCCTGAAATAAAATACCGGCAACGAGTCGTGGCCACCCACGCATTCTTGTCAAAAACTGTTTTATTGAAAATAAATTTATAAATTCGTTGCTTTATTAGTGGTACCTTGTACGTGTTCTTCGTCATGTACGGTTCACTAAACAGCTGCACAAAATGGAAATGGAAGAGTGCATCAGCAAGGTAGTTAACTTTAAAAAGACAGCAATCTACTAGTACCTGTCAGCATTACTAGACTTCAGAAAAGAAAAGGTGGGCTAGTGGCTGTGACAGTGTAATTGACCCAAGTCTATCGGTGTCCGGACTCTGGAAAAAGACAGCATGATTGTTACACGTACAGGACAGGACTTGGGCATGACTTGGAAGTCCACTGATAAAAGGTCAATGTGGTGTTGCTCACTGATGAAACCAGGGCAAATGGCTGCTGGTTCAGTGTATATATAATCTTGGATGATATTTTACATAACTACAACGCCTATTCACATTTCTCAGCTGCAGTTTATATACTCCACTTGATGATTAAGGATCTCAGTGTGTTCTTCAACTTAGTAGAAAGTTATGTAAGGTAAAAATTTTAGATTTAGATATGGCATATTGTGTCAGGGAGAGTTACCCGTATCTGCTCGTGAAGAAATTTGATGTACTCGATCGTTTCAAACAGCACCGATGATGTATCAGTCTGGCAAAATGAAGTGTTCAATGCGAGTTATCATCAACCAAAAGAGAAGGAACATAAATAAACCAGATTTCTGCATTTTGAAGCAAAAGTTGCGGCAAGAATCTTTGTACCTTCCCAAAAGGTGACACGATTTGCTGCAACGCTGTGATCTTCTCTCCCAGCTTCACTTTGGGCACTTGAGACTAAGTAAATTTGAAACAAAATCGTCAGAATGCTTGCTTGGCTATTTCATCCCTACTTTTCTCATGATTACGTACCTTGGGAGGCGACGTCTTGCGGGAAGCCTCCTGCTTAGATTTCTTCGTGTTTCCTCCATGCCTTTCCTCTGATTTCCTCCTCGTGGCTGCACTTGTCGCAGCTCCACTTCCACTGCTGCTACCGCCCATCCCCTGCAAGAATATGATCAAGCGTTGATTTCGACAGATTTTACGGTTCTACGGATCGTAGACAACCGAGAAGATATTTTGGTTTACGTAAGAAAGTCAAAGCTTACCGGCCTAATATCTTGCTCCTGCCTGTTGCTGGACATGAAGTCTGCACTTGACCTGGTGTAGTCACTGAAAGAACCAGCGTCCGGCAAGCTCCCCACGCCAAAGGGAGACTCGAGTCTTTCAGACACCATGCCTGAATAACCCAGAGCACTCTGAAGCTCCACTCGGCTTGTTGGGACCATTTGCTGCAGAAATGCGGCCGTGCTGGGAGCTCCAAAACCCCGCCGCTGGCTGCCATCATCAGATGGTTTCTCGTGGTCGTAGCACGTCATGCTCATGCAGCCCATGCTGGCCCCGTGCACCACACTGTCCCTCGACACTGAGTACACGAGCGGCGATGGCGAGCTTGCCGTCTCATGCTTGACTGGACGAGCACTACTGGCAACAGTAGAGTACGGGTCGACACTGCCGAGGCCATAGGCGGCGGCGGCTGGACCGGCCGTGTTGCTGGCGGCGGCGGCGCCCACCCCTCCGACTCCGAGGTAGTCGCATGCCGCCGTGGGAACGTCCTCGAACATCTCCGGCGTCACGTTCTTGGCTTCGAGCAGAGACAGGAAGTTCCCTCTGTAGCCGCTGCCCCCGTGCGCTGCCACGCTACTGAAAATCATGCAGAACGTCAGCTTGTCCATCGAACAAAAGCATCGATCGAGCTAGCAACCATATGCCGATCGTATCCAGCGTGTTGGATGTGTACTTACGGGATGCCCTGGTTCCAGGCATGGTGGGGGCCGTGCTCGCTCGGCAGGCTCGCGGCCGCTGCCGCCGGTCCGGCGCCGGCTGCGAACGTGCCGGCATAGGAGGGGGTCCAGGAGGGGAAGGGCGTGTGCGCTTGCATCATCTGCCGAGGAGACTCCCACATGCTCGTGGCTGGTGAAGTGGAGGAGCTGCTGCTGCTGCTGCTGCGACTGCGACCGACTGGAGCCTCGTGTGCTTCTTGGGCCATGAAATAGACTACCGGGGAGCTAGCTGTGCGCAGTCCTGCAGAAGATGCCCGTGCGGCGTGCGTGCGCGCCGCGCATGAAGCAGACGACAGACGACGACACTACGGACGGAGTGGACCAGGTTGACGGATGGGGCCATTTTTGTAGGTGCGCGCCGGAGGGGGCTTTTCCTTTGTCGTGGGGCTTTCGAGGATGATATGCTTTCGTCGGCATGACGTGATCATTTCGACAATACTCGTTCAGCAGTTGAGCAGAAACTATAGCAAGTTATTTTGATTTATAGAAACGAAAAAAAATCAGTGTGTGGCCTCCTGGACATTCATATCAAGACAAAACAAAAAAAAGAGTCTACTTAACTCCCTTAATTACCGAGGTTCGTGGAATTAAAGGGCTTGTAGGTTGTAGCCTGGTATTTTTAAAAGCCTCAGTAGCACCTCAGGTTGCTTTTAGTGATAGGCGATATTTCCATCGGCAGTGCATTACAAGTGTCCGCGTTAAACTGTGATTGTAAAAAACTATCGACATTCATCTATTTCATCTAAAAAAACCTCTTCGGATGGGTTTTAAGGAGGTTTTGTTGATGTGGCATATTGCGCCCACAAATGATAACATATTGATTTATAAATACAAGTGGCCCGGGTCATATATTCAAAATGAGCTTCACTTGTCATCCTAGGTAAGCAAAAGCATCTCATGTTGGCTCACACATCATCCTTGGGTGCAGTCTCCTCTCCCATACACGCAACAAAAGCATCTGCTTAAGGTTATAGGTTTGCAAAATCTGCTGATTTAGAGTTATTTTATTTGCCTATCCTACAATCCAAACAATGTTCTTTTTATGTCATTGCATCCACTTAGCATGCTTCACTCATGCAAAACAAATGATGCAGCCTTTGGAGACAAAGGTGGACGAACGACCTGTGGGAAAAAGCCAAAGCCAAGGAATGTTTAGATGAAAAAATGGCAAATGATTATGGTGATGAATAAGCTGGTCCATGCATGTGAAAGGTACCTGAAGAAAATGAAACCGGTGGCACGGGGATCTCACGCGCTGTCCCTTGTCCATCGCCCACGCGCATGTTCCTATGCAAGCACGCGCGTGCTCTCGCGGTCTCGCCAACCGCACATACAAATTAAAGTATACCTCGCCAGGAACCTCTCAGCTTGTCGACACTCGACAGTTTTTTTCAGGACATCATTGTAGCGTTACAATAAACAAACAACGATAGAACGAAATGATAAGGTTATACAACTTGCTATTAGTAGTATAACAGTTGACGAGTGCCTTCCTTTCTGCAAAGAAAAAGAACCCATTCATGTACCGGAATGATCTGTCTTTCAGAGGGAAAAAGGTTACTATACCACAATACCACATTACCTTCACAAGTGGAGGGGTCCACTCAGTCTCTATGTGCCGTGTCGGTTTAAGATTAGCTCATAACAATCTGAACAGCCGTAGCCTTCAAGATTAAACAGTAGCATAATTCTCATTTACGGAGCGATGACACCGGCATTTAAACTGGCCGGTACAAGATAGGATATTCTCTTGGACAAGACTGAACAGTGCACCTTGAGTGGGTCGGTGCAAAGGTGTGGTACCGTATATTGGTCTGTGGGGCTCTCGCTGAACATGCATCTGTGTTGTTGAGTTGTATAATGAGGACACATGGTTTTTACCATAACCATTGTGTGGACCTTTGTGTGATGAGTGATTGTCAACATGTCAACTCAAGGCGTGTGTGTGTTATTACTAACCGATGGCACGCGGATACGTGTCAAACAATGGTGTCTCTTGGCTCATGTTGTTTGCAGGTGTCGAGCTCGGAGACAGTGGTCGACGGTCGGTGAAGATCAAGTAGGGCGTGCCGTGCTGACGGACCGGGTGCGGTGAAGGGCGGACGTGAGGCTTGGATCGAGGGACCTGAGGACCGGGGTACTGTAGCGGAAACATTGTAGCAGCGGACTGTCCGAGGTACTGTAGCGGACTGTCCGGGGTTACTGTAGCGGACTGTCCGGTACTGTAGCAGTTTCGCTGTTTGCTCCGTAACTTGCCCGTTCGGACTCCGATTTGTTTTCCGTTTGCTCCGCTGGTTTCGTGGTGATCCGCTGTGTTCCTTGGGAACATCCACCCTCTCAATAGGGTCGTGATCACTACGTCTTGTGTATCGTTTCTTGGGTTGATTGTTTGAGCCTAGGACGTGAAAGTTTCGAAAGAAATTTTTGAGGCTCCCATTCACCCCCCCTCTGGTCGCCGTTACCGGTCCTTCAATTGGTATCGGATCCGGTTAAGGATCACTTCACCTTAATCGGTCCGTGATCCCCGAAGGCGACATCATGGAGAACCGTGGGCTTGGAAAGCCACCGCACTTCGATGGCAAGAACTATCCCTATTGGAAGATCCGCATGTCGGCGCATCTCCAAGGGATTGATTCGCGTGTTTGGGAGATCTGTGAGAATGCGGACTACGTGGTACTTGCTGCCCGTGTTGACCAAGCACGGATCGACCAACACAAGGCGAACAACACCGCCCGAACTGTCTTGTTTTCTCGCTCTTTCTATGGAAGAATTTGAGCGTGTTTCGATTGTGCTCTTGCTCGAGAGATCTGGTCTAGACTGCGAAATATCATGAGGGTACTGCCCATGTCAAGACCGGACTCTATGAGACACACAAGAGAGAGTACGAGAACTTTGTTCAAACCGATGGTGAATCTATTGATTCTTTGTTCACTCGCTTTCAAACCATCGTGAACAAGATGAGGGCAAACAACCCTCGATGCCCTATGACGATCATCGAGAGCGCTTAAGCTTCTATATGCTCTAGATCGGAGGGTTTGGGAAGTAAAGGTCTCGGCGATCATAGAATCGCCCGGCTATGAGACTCTCACTTGTGGATGAGCTGTTCGCAAGCTCAAGTCCACCGAGATTGACCACCGACGCGCGCGCGGATCGAAATCCGTCCGCCCCCACCATGGCTTTGGTCTCGTGCATGGGAGGTTCAAGTTCTTTGACTAACCCTTCACAAATGTCTTTTGCCCCGTCTTCTCGGTCTCGGCTACGAGGAGCGAGATGGAGGCTCTTGGGGACGACGAGCTCGCCTTGGTGATTAGCCGGTTCTCACGGTTTCACAACAACCGTTTGAATCGCCGGCGTGGCATCACCAAGCAAGGATGCTTCGGGTGTGGAGATCCCGACCACTACGTCGCCAACTGTCCCAAGGCCGACAAGAACCACTACAACAACAAGAACGACTACAGCAAGCGCAAGGACAAGCACGAGTCCTCTGCACCCAAGTACAAGTACAAGGGAGGATTCGACAAGGAAGCTGTCAAGAAGAAGTACTTTGAGAAGCAAGAGGCAAGGCAGCGAGCTTTCCTTGCATCCCTCAGCGATCTCGACGATGACTCCGACAGCGGCTCTCCTCCAAGTGATGATGAGGCCGAGCGCGAAGGTCGAGAACAAGTTCAACGGCCGTGCTTCTTCGACTCCAAGCCGGAGGCTATCGCACCATGGCGCTCGATGAGTCTACTCCAAGCATTGAGAAGAACGACGACACCGAGCCCGAGGTAGAACAAACTCCCGAATCTCTTGCTTCGAGGTTGATAGCTTGACTACCACTTTGCTTAGACAAGATGCTCGCTTAAGCTTGCCGCTCGTGAGAGGAAAGATTTCAAGGCTAAGTGGTTGCTTGCCGTCAAAGAGCTAGAGTCTCATTAGGGAGACGGTGCACATCTCTCGATGAGTCGAATGTGATGCTTGTGCCATTCATATGGCAAACCTAGCTGATGTGCGGTCCAAGTATGTGGCTTTGGTAGATGAGCTTGATGAGGTTAAGGCTAAGTCTGTCTCGTGCATCCTTGCAAATCTTGTGATGAGTTGAAATCGAGCTAGGTGAGAAAATGACTAGGATTGCCATGCTAGAGAAAACTAGTCAAGTTTCTAGATGTGCTTGTTGTGAAGCTTTGGAACTAGAACTAGACTCTTGTAGGCATGACAAGAAAAGGGCCGAAGAAGAAATCACAAATCTTCGGTCCATGCTCAGTTGGTTGTCTTGCAGTGAACCACAGCTTGGCATGATGATGAGTCAGTTCAAGAGGGGAACTGACACAACGGGATTAGGCTTTGCTACAGGTGGGAAGGGTGAAAATATTTTTGGTAAGGTTGGTGAACACAAAGTGGTATGAGTGCATCTGAGAAATCCACCAAGCCTTCCACTACTCCCAAGTTGATCAAAATCACTCCACCTCAGCCTAACAAGCCCAGTGTGAAAGATGGTGTGTTTGAGGAACCTCCCAAAGCTTCACCTCCAAAACAAGTGTGGACTCCCAAGCCAAACCACCTAAGGAACCCACTTGACACACTTCCCGACATCTCTATTAAACCCCCTCCAAAGAACAAGCAAACCCAAAGAGTGACCTATACCCATGAGAGTGAGTAAACCACCACCCAAGAGAGAGGTGTATCACCGTGATTATTGTCACCATGATGGTCACTTGTTTGAGTTCGCCGTTCGAGAGGAAGAGAGATGAGCGGCATGAGTATGAGCTTTTCCATAACTCTACTCATGGTGTGTTTGCTCCACGTTTCCGAGGCACAAGTGCTAGGCCAAGAGGTGCAACACCTCAAGGACCTAGGCCTCAAGGTGTAAGACCACGAGGTGGTCGTGCCGGCGGGTTCGGGTTTTTCTTATGACCTTGGATCTCGTGACCGTGGCTTTCGGTCTTACAGATGAGCGGACCACGTTTTCTCGTCGTGGTGATCGCTCTACTCAAATGGGACATGGCATGCATGATGCTTTTGTTAACACTTCTCGTGGGCGAATGAGCCAACACCGGTTTTCTCCTCGCCTTTACTAACCCCGGTGTTGGATCATTTGCTCATCCCATGTCTCGCTATTGATGCGGGATGAAGGGCCGGAGAACACGTGGCTAGTTGATTCCGGTTGCTCTCGACACATGACCGGGAACTCAAAATGGTTCTCCAGCCTCACCCAAATGAAGTGTAGTGAATACATTACATTTGGGGATAACGGAAAGGGTAAAGTGCTTTCACGTGGGTCCATCCGTCTCGAATGAGAACTTTGTGCTTAAGGATGTGGCCTTGGTTTCAAATTTGCACTTCAATCTCGCTTTGTTTCTCGGCTTCTTGATGACGGTTTTGAGGTTCGGTTTAAGCCAAGACTTTGCCGTGTTCTTGATGCTCAGGAGAACCTCGTTTGCAAGATTGTGCCTTTTGGGAAAGTGTTTCGTGCTGATTTTTCTCGATCATTTGGCCTTTCCCGTTGTTTGGTGGCTAGCTCCTCCTCAGAGCTCTGGAAGTGGCACCGCAGACTTGGTCACTTGAGTTTCGACTTGCTTGCAAGATTGAGCTCACTTGATCTAATTCGAGGTTTGCCCAAGCTCAAGTTTGAGAAGGATCTTGTTTGTCACCCGTGCCGTCACGGGAAGATGATTGCAGCTTCTCATTCTCCCGTGAACCAAGTGATGACCAAGGGACCCGGCGAGCTTTTACATATGGACACCGTAGGTCCAAATCGGGTTCGGTCGATGGTGGAAAGTGGTACGTGTTGGTTGTTGTTGATGACTTTTCTCGCTATTCGTGGGTCTTTTTCATGGAAAGAAAAGATGAGGTTTTTACTCATGTTCATGACTTGATCTTGAGGTTGCAAAATGAGTTGCCAAAGCATGCCATGCGAGCTATTCGCAAAGTGACAATGGCACTGAATTTAAGAACACTCATTTTGAGACCTTTTGCTCATCCATAGGTCTTGAACATCGGTTTTCCTCGCCATATGTCCCACAAAAAATGGGATTGTTGAACGCAAGAATCGGACCCTTGTTGAGATGGCCGGGACGATGCTTGATGAGCATAGGACTCCTAGGCGCTATTGGGCCGATGCAATCAACACGGCTTGTCATGTTTCAAATCGCATCTTCCTTCGAGCTTTTACAAAGAAGACTTCTTATGAGTTGCGGTTTGGTCGTTTGCCCAAAGTGAGCCATTTTCGCGTGTTTGGTCAGCAAGTGCTTTATCTTGAAGAAGGGAAACTTAGACAAATTTGAATCGAGATCTTCGACGGGATTTTTCTTGGTTATGCTTCTCATTCGCATGCATATCGAGTACTTAACCTTGAAACTAACCGTGTCATGGAGACTTGTGAAGTCACCTTCGACGAGACCGCACCTTGTTCTTCTCCTGTCCTTGAAAGTGCAGGTGATGAGGAGATGAACAAGAGTATTTTTGTGGAGGAGGAGCAGGACGATGCCGATTGGGGTGATCCCGAGCCGACTCCACCGGCTGCCCCAGTTGACCCTGCGACGACTACTTCGGTTGACGGCCCCACTGCTACATCCTCTACCACATGGGGGCCGTACGACCAGGCTCCTCAGCTTGTTCCAGCTGCACCTGAGGGAGCTCCAGCTGCTGTTGAGGGGGAGGTGTCTTCATCAAGGGAAGCACCACGACACATTCAGCATCGCCATCCTCCTTCAACCATGATCGGTAACATAAATGAGCGGGTCACTCGCAACAGATCTTATGAGATTTCGCACTTTGCACATTCTGCTTTTGTTGCAAATTTCGAACCCAAAGAAGTGGTTGAGGCATTAACTAATCCAGATTGGGTAAATGCCATGCATGAGGAGCTTGAGAACTTTGAGAGAAACCAAGTGTGGGTTTTAGTACCACCTCCACCTCGCTGTCATCCCATAGGAACCAAGTGGGTGTTCAAGAACAAACAGAGTGAGGATGGGGTTGTGGTGAGAAACAAGGCTAGGTTGGTTGCTCGGGGTACCGTCGAAAGAGGGGATAGATTATGAGGAAACCTTTGCACCCGTTGCCCGTTTAGAAGCCATTAGGATCTTCCTAGCCTATGCAGCTTCGAAAAGTTTCAAGCCGTATCAAATGGATGTAAAGAGTGCTTTTCGAATGGGTACATAGATGAGGAGGTGTATGTGAGGCAACCCCCGGCTTTGAAAATCCCAAGCATCCCGACCATGTTTTTAAACTCTACAAAGCCCTATATGGTCTCAAACAAGCCCCGAGAGCGTGGTATGAGCGACGAAGTCCTTTCGCTGGGCAAGGGTTTTACCATGGGGTCGGTTGACAAAACCTTGTTTCTCCTCAAGCATGGCGGTGACACTCTCTTGGTGCATTTATGTCGATGACATCATTTTTGGTGGTTCGTCACATGCTCTTGTTGCAAAGTTTTCGAGATATGATGAGCGGGGAGTTCGAGATGAGCATGATGGGTGAGCGACGTTCTTTCTCGGTTTGCAAATCAAGCAAACTCGAGAAGGGACATTTGTACATCAAGGCAAGTACACGAAGGATCTTCTCGAAGCGCTTCGACATGGGTGATGCCAAGCCACTTCAAACTCCCATGTCGACCACGACGCCTTGGATGCCGATCTAGAAGGAGAAGTCGTGGACCGGAAGAGTACCGCAGCATGATCGGGTCATTGCTTTGTACCCGACGGCGACAAGGCCCGACATCCGGTTCGCCGTCTCAGCCTTTGCGCACGCTTCCGGTCTTCACCGCGCACTTCGCATCGGGCAGCCGTCAAACGCATCTTACGGTACCTTCGCTTCACTCCCGAGCTTGGTCTATGGTACTCGACCTCTTCATCTCTTTCTCTTTCGGGTTATTCGATGCCGATTATGCGGGTGATCGAATTAAGAGAAAGTCCACTTCGGGAACTTGTGAGTTTTTGGGTTCATCGTTGATCTCTTGGTCTTCTCGCAAACAGTCTTCTATTTCCCAATCCACTTGTGAGGCCGAGTATGTCGGCTGCTGCGTGTTGTTCTCGCTTGCTTTGGGTGGTTGCTACCTTGAGAGACTATGGGTTGAACTTTAGGAAAGTGCCTCTTTTCGACAAGACTAGTGCCATTAGCGTTGCTAAGAACCCCGTACTCCACTCAAAAACCAAGCATATTGAGATCCGGTATCACTTCTTGAGAGACCACCAAGAGAAAGGAGACATAGACCTTCAGACTGTAAGAACCCATGAACAGCTCGACATCTTCACAAAGCCCCTCGATCAAACCCAGTTTGCCCACTTAAGAGCGGAGTTGGGCATTTGCTACCCTTTTTAGAGTAGGGTAGCAAGTTTCTTGATGTATAGTATGATCTTTGGCTTTCTTCTTTGCTTTTGTTTCTTTGGCTTTACATGTGTATCATATTGCATATCATCTTGTATCATATTACCTTTGTTGAGCTTCATGACTATAGCAGTTTTGATTACATTCACGCTCCTGCTAGTATGTCTTGTGTATGTCACTTGGAGCTTGCGGCTTAGGCTTCTTCTGATCACTTGTTACATGTTATGAGCTAAGCCTGTTTTATAAATGTGAATCTGCTTAAATCTTGATGCAACTCGAAAATTGTTCACCTTTGAGATGGCAACTAGCATGTGTAGGTTTTGTGAGAACCTTGTTGCTTTCATGTGTATGCTTGAGTTGCTATGTCTCATGTTTCTTGGGTCATTCACTTAGCTCGGATCTCTTGATAATCTTGTGCTAAAACTTGATGTCTAAGCTAAGAAATGATGGAAAGTTTTGAGTTGGATCTTTTCTGTCCCACGGCAATGTCACGAGATTGCTTCTCATTCATTCGAGTGAGATGAACTTGGGCATTGTAGTGCTAGTCCACAACCACTCGTGACGAGATAGCTTCCCACTTGCACTAAGGGATGAACTCGGCGTGGTTGAAAAACATGATAAAAACAATCTTTTTGGCGGACAGTTTTTGATCCTCTCGTTCTCACATGTCTCAATGAAACCTTGTTAACTACTGTTTTAACTCTGATCAATGTTGTAGTTACAAGTGTTGTTAAGTGTATCTTTGAGATATGATGTGTGACCGTTATATGGGGTAGTTCACTCTTGTATACATGTGTTAGCACTTGTTTGATCTCCCGCTTATATGTGCCAGGTGCTATTCTTTTTGGTGAACACCTTTTATAAAATGCCCAACACCCGATCAAATGCTTATGTTTCATACTCCGTACCACTTGATCGCTTTGAGTATTGGTTTTGTCTTGTGCCATTTGCTATACACTTGCCATACTTGCTAGATCATCCATGTACTCAAATTGCTATACTTGTGAAGCTCTGTCATTTTGCATTTCTTTCATGGCATGATTTGAGGGGGAGTTGCAGTCTCTTTTGTCTCAATCTTGATAAGTGCATGTGCCAACAAGGGGGAGAAACATTCACAAATCCAGAGAGTTCATTGGTGAGGATGCATTTGTCAAGGGGGAGTTGCACTCCGGTTTGAGCTGTTTTTGCTAGATGTGTTGAGCCGTTGCCTCTTCTTGAGGGTCTAGCTGTTCTTCAGGTTTTCTTTGCCTGGCTAGTGGTGTTGAGCCTTTTGCCTCTTCTTGAGGGCTAGCTTTGGTTTTCTTGGTCGCGTCGAGCCGTTGCCCATGTCTTTGGGGACCAAGTTGTGACTTTGCTTTGCAAATGACCTATTTTCTGCTTGTCTTTGGCTCTTGGTCATTTGGATGGGTTGTCTCTGGTTTGTGTTGGTGTTGACAATGCACTCATCAAGGGGGAGATTGAGGACACATGGTTTTTACCATAACCATTGTGTGGACCTTTGTGTGATGAGTGATTGTCAACATGTCAACTCAAGGCGTGTGTGTGTTATTACTAACCGATGGCACGCGGATACGTGTCAAACAATGGTGTCTCTTGGCTCATGTTGTTTGCAGGTGTCGAGCTCGGAGACAGTGGTCGACGGTCGGTGAAGATCAAGTAGGGCGTGCCGTGCTGACGGACCGGGTGCGGTGAAGGGCGGACGTGAGGCTTGGATCGAGGGACCTGAGGACCGGGTGGCCAGCCGTGGTGGCCGATACTGACATCGACGAGCGCAAGTGTACACGGCGGGGATGCGTATGGGCTACGCTACTCGCGGAGGGTTTGGTGGTTTCGCCTCAAAACCATCGGCGGCGGGTTTCCCCGGTTTGCGCCTCAAAACCGGGGCGGAGGTCCCGGTGCGGACGGACGACACGTGGCGGCATCGGGGAGATTGCTTGGAAGCAAGGCTACCGGTGAGGAGGCGCGGTGGCCGTCGGATCAAGTGAAGCTCGAGTTGGACCCTTATGCCCCGGCTAAGTGGTGTGTCTCTTCATGTATCCAAGGGCAAAGAAGGAATGTAAAATAGACTTGCCCCTATAAATAAAGGATGAGGGTCTCCCTTCCACCTCACCTCGCCTATTTCCATTTTCCCTTAGGTTTTTCCCTTCCTCTAGATGCTTTGTGAGAGAGAGGTCTCGCAAATCTGTGATTTGTACTCGAACCAACGTGTATGGCAAGCCGAGCGCCAAGTCTCACTGTTTCCTCTGTGATTAAATCACTTGTGCTTTTGTCTCGTGTTCTTGAGATGGAATTTTCGTGCTCCCTCTTCCCCTCTAGTTCTCGGTGCGATTTCTTCGTTTCTAGACCGTTTTGATTCGTTCTTTTTGCGTTGGATTGATCTATGACACAAGAGTGATGATTCCACCCAAGGAAATCCGTTGATTCCTCTTGAGATCAAATATCCACGTAATTTCCTCTCCGGTTGTCCAAGAACGACCTTTTCCGCCCTCTTTGATTTCTCCCTCTCTACTTCAAATTGGTCGATGATTCTTGGTAGATAGGCTCTCCTCTCGCATAAGCAACAACATTTCTAAATTTGGTTGCAAGAGGTTTCGATTTGAAAAAGTTTGGGACGAAATTTGTTGGAGGCGATTTTAGGGCGATCTGTTTTTTTAAGGTCGCGGATCGTCCGGCCTCCGTCCTGCGGACAGTCCGGACGTCGGGATCGTCTCGGTCCGATTCCGAGTTTTCGGAGTGGTTTTTCACTTTTGAACCTCGGACGTCCCGCGCTTTTTCCCCGGGATCGTCCGCAGATTGATTTTCTTGCTCGTCGTCGCTTTAAGGACGAACAAAGTGTGTTTTCGTATTTTTGACTTTCGGACCGTCCGCGCCATTTCCCGGACGTCCGCAGCTTGAACTTTTTATTCCTCTCCGTTTCTCGACGAACGGTGTGTTTTTCGTTTTTGACCCTCGGACTGTCCGGGTATCAGAGGACTGTCCGCGGATCAGAAGTGTAAACACTCAGAGCAGCGGATCGGTCCGAGGTACTGTAGCGGACTCGTCCGGGTTATCAGAAGGACTGTCCGCATCAGAAGGCTTGATTTTTGTTGCTCCGTAACTTGCCCGTTCGGACTCCGATTTGTTTTCCGTTTGCTCCGCCGGTTTCGTGGTGATCCGCCGTGTTCCTTGGGAACATCCACCCTCTCAATAGGGTCGTGATCACTACGTCTTGTGTATCGTTTCTTGGGTTGATTGTTTGAGCCTAGGACGTGAAAGTTTCGAAAGAAATTTTTGAGGCTCCCATTCACCCCCCTCTGGTCGCCGTTACCGGTCCTTCATATACTGTGGAAAAGACTGTGGTCTGCAGTCTGCACAGGTGCAAAGACGGAAAGACCTCCATTGTGGCCGTGACGTCGCGTTGGTGCGCCTGGGATTTCAAGGCTGCAATCAAGTGCTTCTAGCTAGCCTCTAACGCGTAGGATGTGGGTTAGACTACCCGCAGCGGCACCCTGTATCGATACTCCAGTATGGATTTTACAGGAAAAATCGCCGCAGCGGGATACTGAAAAGCGCACTGAATCGTTCCGGATCGGCTCTCGTCCTGTGTCTGTCACGGACGTACGGCGATACTGGATGTGCCACCGCGGGGCCCGCGCGTCCTTCTCCGCAGTCCGCACGGCCGACGCCGGAAGGGAGAGAGAGAGAGGGAAGGGGAGGCGCTGCAGCAGGGGATGGCGGCCGCGAGCCAGAGGGCTCGCCGGCGCGTGGAGGAGGGCTCGCCGGCGCGTAGAGGAGTCCCGCATCGCTGAAGAGGGAGGAGGAGAGGGTCACGCGCCATGGCCGCCGGCCGAGATCCGCGCGCGAGCGCCATGGCAGCCAGCGGAGATCCGCGCGCGAGCGCCATGGCCGCCCGCCAGATCCGCCGCGTGCCGCCCGCCTGAAAGGTCCTAGATGGCTAGAGGGGGGGTGAATAGCCTATAAAAAATCTACAAACTCACTAAGCAAACTTCGTTAGATACACAAATGGCGGAAAGCAAGTTTTGCTTAGCCTACTAGATGTTGCAAGCCTCCTATCCAAACAATTCTAGTAGGTGATCACTAGTACACACAAAAGCTACCACTAGTGAACAAGAGTTCTACCCACGGGATTTATTCTACACAAGGAGTGGTTCCCGACCGACCACACAAGCAATTCTATTTTGCAAGGATGTAAACAAAGTAATACAAGAGAGGATGAGACTTGTTATACCGACGCGTCGAGTTGAGGTTGCCAATCACCAAGAGAATGAGCAATCAATCACAATCGGCAACACACAATCGATGATGACCAATCACCGGGAGACAAAGATGAACACAATTATTTTTGTTCACCCGGTGTTCACTTGGGCACCGCCAAGCTACGTCACCGGTTGTGTCGACCAACACCTAGATGGTTCTTCGGTGTGACCCTCAAGTCACTAGCCTCTCAAGGCTCGCCCCGCAAGGCACCGCAAGACCCACTCTCAAGCGAGGTACTCAACGACACGCGCAATCCACTAGGATGCTCTTCGTGATCCCCACGAGGTGAGCTCAAACCTCTCACAAGCAACCGGAGGTGGCCAAGAACAATCACCTTCTCTTGCCAACGCCTCCAACAATCTCCAAGCCGGCTAGGAGCGGTACTCTCCAAGAGTAACAAGAAATCCACCGGCTAAACCACCCACAAGTGCCACTAGGATGCTCTCAAGCAATGCAATGCACTAGGTGATCTCTCAATCTCACTTTGGATGAGCAACAAGCAAGAGAGATGAGAGGGAGAGTGTTTCTTCAGCTCAAAGGATGAATGAATGAGTTGGGAGAGCCAAGAGAGGGAGCCAAGCCCGGCCTCCCATCTATTTATAGACCCAATACTTCAAACTAGCCGTTACCCCCTCGGGGGCGAATTTTCACTGCGCCGGACGCGTCCGCCGCAGGCCGTCGGACGCGTCCGGCGCCTCATCCCGCGCGCGCGCCCCAGACGACCGTTGGCGCCGCGGCCAACCGCGTGCCGCCACGTCGGCGTCCGGCGCGGCGTCCGGCGCTCGCCGATGCGCGTCCGGCGCCCGCGTCCGACAGACCGGCCGAAACTCAGAAGTTTCTGGTCCGCGTCCGCCGGCCGCCGGACGCACGACCCGCGTCCACCGCCTTCAGATGGCCCAGCAGCCTCGCGCCGAAGTCCATGACGCGCCGGACTCTGCACAGTGATCGGCCCGCGTCCGCCGCGTGCGTCCGCCGCTCAGCTTCGCAAAGCCACCTGCCCGAGCCGATTCAACACGCGCCGGACGCGTCCGGCGCCAAAGCCCTGCGCGTCCGGCGCTGCAAAAACTCCGTTTTTCAGCCCGTCGTGACGCCAACTTCTTAGACATGCTATCCAACAAGTATACCAACTTGATCAGCAGAGATAGCATGAATTCAACCAAATTTTGCATCCGGCGCAATAGAAAATATGCCTCCATTTTTCCCAAAAGCGCCCAAACGCCACCTTTGTAAATGTGCCAACACCACCAAGAGTACATCTCCATGTGCTTGTGTGTTAGCTTTTCACAAACATTTCCCAAAGGTTAGGTTAGCTCACTAGGCCCTACATGCAATGCACTTCATGAAATCACCTAGTGGCACCCGTGCATCGAATAGCCGATAAGACTTCCCCTCTTAATAGTGCGGCTATCGATCCTAAACCACTCACACCCTCTATGGTGTCTTGAGTGCAAAACAAAATGGCCCTATCGGTTATACCTTTGCCTTGAGCCCATTTTGTTCCTCCAAATGATATGAACACTTCACACCATCATGTGACCGTCTCGATCCATCAATCTTGACTTCACTTGCCCTTCACCGTGCATCGGTCCATCGACGCCTAGTCTTGCCCGAGCTTCACCATCGCATGGTCCTTCACTCCGCAGCCTCGACTAGCCCTTCACCTTCAACACCGGTCCATGGAGCCAAGCATCGTCTTGATCTTCATCTTTGATCACATGACACGTGTCATGCTTCATATTCAATATGCTCATCAAGAGGACAACTTTTCTCTAAATCAACCACTTAGATAAACAAGGTTAGTCCTAGGTTTCATCAATTAGCCAAAACCAAACTAGGGACTTTCACCGCCATGGCCGTCGGAGGCGGAGGCGGAGGCAGGCGGGGCCGCCACTCGCCGTCGGCGCGGAGGAGCTCCTCCGCCGTCGCGAGCAGGCGCCGTGCGCGCGACGTCCGGCTCGCCTCGACGGGCGGCCTCGCTCGCAGGAGAAGAGGCCGGCGCTGAGGCCCGCCGTCGAGCCTGAAGCCGGACCTCGCGGCCCGCCTCGCACTTCGGAGCGCACGAGAGAGAATAATCGGGACGGAGGAACCGAGACGAGGGAGAGGAGAGAGAGAAAAAAGGGAAGAGAAAGAAAAAGGAAAAAATCTGGAGAAGTGGGTCCCACAGCAGGATAGAGGAAGATGTAAAGTATGGATGGGTGCGGGAGAAATTGATATGGAGTATGTAATCTCGATGATTAGGACGAAAGATTCCTTTTAGAGGAAGAATTTGGAGTACGACGAGTGCGGATAGTCTTAGTGAGTTAGTGCAACGAAAGGAGTGTCCGAAGTCTGAACATGCCGTAGCAACTGGAGAACCATTTAACTTGGAGCTCTGCAACCGAAACCAGAACATGCAAATTACTACTATGAAGGAAAAAAGATAGAAAAACTTCAGAAGGACGACGGAATGCTCTAATTTGCATGACCTCACGACAAAAAAGAGAGAAAAAAAACTTACAACACTAGCTCTCCTGCGCCTAGTTAATGTTTGTTTTTCGAAAGGACGGCAACAGCTGTGATTTCTATTAGACGAATAAAGAAGAAAGGCAAGCGTCAATCCAGTTTTTTTAGTGCAAACTGGGCCAGAAAAACCATACAAATATGGAGGATACCCTACTCAACCTGCACATTTAGGTACTAAAGTTTAGTTCCCCCAAGTTGGGGATGCCAAATTTGGCGTTTGGCACTGTGGCGCACTGTAGCATTTCGTTTGTATTTGTGAAATATTGTCCAAATATTGATTAATTAGGCTCAAAAGATTCGTCTCGTAAAGTACAACCAAACTGCGCAATTAGTTTTTAATTTCATCTACATTTAGTACTCCATGCATGTGCCAACATTTTGATGTGACAGAAAATCTTCTTTTTGCATAGTGGAATTGGGGACCAATTTTGGGAACTAAACAAGGCCTTAAGTCACCACTGAAAACACCACTAAACAACTTTGGTCGACACGACCCTACTAAAACACCTCACGCCACAACTAGCGCCAACTCCACTCCCTGCTTGGTCGGATTGGGACATCGACACAAGCCTCAAAACTCGGTCGGATTAGGTCATCGATACAAGCCTCCACTTGAACTACCTGCAACTCAACATGGTCGCAACTGCCGGTTGGATTGGGACACCAAAACGAAAAGAACCTACTACTACTCCACCACTAGCACAGCCCACAGGACACAACAACGGGAACGACCATCGGGCCCAACCACGAGACACCCAACCGAGTCCAAATTCACAACGGCGCCTAGTTAATGTAACACATGTTTTTCCACTGTAATTCTTTACAATAGCATTTCACCAATACCATATAGAACCGCAAATATTGGTGCCATGATTAGATTAGATTAAGTTAAATTAAGTGGTTGGACAGGATGAACATTTTATTATGAATCTGTAAGCTATCACCATTAGCCGCCAGCGACCGGTACATGGTTGGTCTTAAATATAATCTTCATCAAAAGGGAACATTGGGAAAGGAAGGGACATCAGGCTCTTTTCATAATGCATTTGCTTAATAGCTAATTAGACGAAAGACCATCTTGGAAGACAGCGAAAGGTTACCATGATGCCCATTTGTATCCAGCGCCTAGAAAAGGAGTGGCAGTGGCACTAAATATACCAGATGAAATGCCAACTCAAATCTAGAAACAGAGTTTTCAGTACGGCCTTTACAAGAGACTAAAAAACAACATTCCAACTTAGAGGTAATGTGATGGTAATATGATCCTAGAACCAAAACCAATTACTAGAGGCTCACAACTACCAAGCTTCACTTTCAAGAGATGGACATAGGGCCCTCAAACTTTAAGAAAGGAGACAAGAGACAGAGCATGGATATCCAGCACTGAGCACGCGTACATTTTTTTTTTTTTGGTACCGAACGCGTACCATTTATTCTAATTGAGGAGAATAAGAGGTGACGTGTTAAAAGCCCTCACAACAATTAAGTAACTAGCAAGCCAAATGTGCCTTTGTTGTTTACTCTATGTTGACACCTTCCGTGTCAACCACTAGGAACAAGCTCACCTTGAAAGATGAGGAATGCAAAGGCCTCTTATGAGTGACAAGTGACACCTCATGTGGGTAGGGACTGACATAAGGCTCTAGAAGCATTTTACCTTGTGTGCTTATTTACCATAACATGCTCACAGTGTTCAGTCAACAATATTTGTGCTAATGGGAAATATGCTAAAATGCCAATGTCTTACACTACAATCGCAACAAATCTCTTTAGAAATTCTGGTAATATAAGTTGTAAGGACTTGTTTGTAAAATATAGGGTGCATACTCAGGCTAGTCTCAACGCATAGTTTCATGACACAGTTACCAAGACTGCAAACTAGGTAACCGAGCCAAATGAGTTTCATGGGGATGAAACTTCTCTCTCATTTGATGAAACTCTCTCATTTAATGACCCTGCCAAGTCAGCAATTTGCTGATGTGGCACAATATTTAATGTGCATGACACATCAATGAAACATGCATTAAGACTAGCCTCACAACTTTTCGATGTTTTTAAAAGGCAGATAGATATTCGATTTATATCCAATACAAGAGAAGCTGGTTCCATCACCAATGGTAACAGAAAATACGATACAACATACAGAAATTTTTATATATATATCTGTCTGATTAGACTTTTCGGCCCAACAATTGCAAGTTTGCGACCATATCAACCGGTTGCCCTTGCTAGGTGCTTATATAGAAGAGCATATATGTTGACATGTTGTGCTAGAAAAAGAAATGGAATCAAAAAAGAAATCACGAGGATGCTAATTGTGCTAGCTTAAGAAACAACACACTCGAACATGGTAATTAAGGACGAAGCGGATGTGTGGCTGGCAGCTGGGTACCGCGCCCTCGTGGCGTTCGCGGCCACTTAGCCTAGCACGCCACCATTCAGCCCCGTATATCAGCAGGTGCAAAGTGTGTATCTGTTCTGGGCCTCCAAATTTCTAGGGCCACTAAATGATATCTTGGAAATGCTCAAGTATGAGGATATAATTGAAGACTTCATTTCGAAGAATACTAGAAGAATGATGCTTTTCAGTAGAAAATAGAACATAAGGTCAGTTTGTTGCTTAAATACTTTTGTATTGTTTTAGCATCAAGGTTTGAAATGTTCTAAGTATTGTAAGAACAACGTATATTTGAAACTTTATAATGAAGTAAAATTATGCTTTTGTCATATTATTTTCTTATAGATTTTAGGGCCACATCACGAGTTTCATTCAGGGTCTTCCAAATCGTAGATATGGCCTTGCACCCTTCCACCTCAGGAGCACAATTGTTTGTCAAGTAGTACAATTAGCCGGTGCCTTGTGTTAGTGTGTAGTCCGGCTGTCCCCGGCAGCTCGCTGTTCGGACTCCCAAAATGTAACTAAGCATTTCTATCTTCGCTTAATGAGGCACGTGCAGTGCACGTTTTCGAAAAAAAAAGAACATGTTAATTAATAGCCAATTATATAAAGATATACCTGGAGACTTCAGTATCCACATCAGCAATGCAACCTTACTAATACTAGCTTTTGTGCCTTTAAGCTTTAACCCCAAAACAACAATGGAATACCATCATAAATGAACAAAATGTAACTTTATAAAGGAAACAAGACAAGTCAAGATAGGACAATTCACCAATACCTATCACTCATGCTGAGCATGAAAGTAGAGTAAAAGCTACTTTGCCCTTTTAGAAACTTTGCATTCAGTGGAATAACCATTATCCCTATCAAGTTAAATGAGTCAAGAGTAGTGCTAAAGTTCACAACCATGGTGGATGGAAATAACTGAAAGTAAAATGACATAATCAATCATAATAGTATTAATTAATTCAATCCAGAACCCTGGGTCGTCAGGGGCGACTTCAACTTGATTAACCGTTCTGCTGACAAAAATCAATCCCAATGTCGATAGAGATGATGAGCAGATTCTGCTGTCTTTTAGATGACCTCGAGCTCCTAGAGATTGAGTTGCTTAGTAATCCGTTCTTACAATATAGCATCAGCAGTTGCAAAGTTCAGAGCACCTTTCTTTGCCAACATCTCACCGACTAGCACATCACATCCTATATTGTCACTAGTATAATGCCCGTGCTAACGCTACGGTTTTATCTTAGAGATGGTCATGTTTTTTTGTATAGTTTAACTTTAACACAATTGTATTTGAGATAGAACCATTTATCCAGCTATAAAATATATCACCACCACTACATTTTTTATTCACAATAGTATACTGCAAGATAAAAGGACTTTTAATATCTTATTATACATCTCTACTATAATACAAATGCTCTAACACAAATTTGTCAAATGACAAGGGCTTCTCAATAGACCTTGGCTGCAATTGTACAGGACCCATGGAGATTCATGGAATGGCTATCCCTCAAGAACATGCAAGCCTCAAATCTCCTCTAGCCCTTCCATGCTTACGCTGATGGTGTACACTATCTGAAAACATAGCAGTGGCTTTGAAATATGTTCAGGGCACAACACATGGCCTTTAGCCTACCATGTAAAAATTAAGCATGTCAGAATATGACATTGATCGGCCTTTAGCCTACCACGTAAAAACTAAGCATGTCAGAATATGACATTGGTCGTAGGTAGTAAAGGAACCTTTTGGATCAAAGGCAAAAGTGCTTACAACATCCCAGCAGCAATCAATTATTTGAACTGCACATGGAACGTGATAAGTCTTCCTGCAGTGCTTGTCATATGCACCAAGTCCTGCTTATGATGAAAGAAACACAAACTCAATTGATAGAAAGAATCCGAGAAAAATAATGTTTACCTGTTCTGTCTAAGTCATCAATGTGAGTACTTCAATAGATTGAGATATGATTGGTCTATCAATGTTAGCCTATCACCTTATCTATACTGGATCTCAGATAGTATAGACCAACTCTTCCAAATAGGCCCTTAGTCCATGAGCATCTAAAAAAACCAGACCAGTAACATGTTATTGACAAGATTTTCTCATATGCTTTGAATCCTATGAACCAGAGGAGTAACATGTTGACAAGATTTTCTCACACCATCAGTGATGTGTTCATGCTGCTTATATTGCAGGGCCTAAGTGAACGATGACAGTTTACCTATTTTAAATGCTCACTCTGTTTTACAGCATGTAACAAAAATTATAATCTAATGGAAGTATCAGGTATATCAACACCAAGAGGGTGCCGATTCCGTACAGCGGTGGCTTCGGGGCCCATTGCTTCCGCACGCTTGGCAACAAGGACAGTTGCCCCCTAATCTGCAAAACAACATAAGCAAACCAAAATTTCTTACATTCAAGAATTCATAGAAAACTACTCAAGCAACAGTGACTGACCACCAATGACTCCCTCCAGTGCCAGAGTAGGAGGTGCAGCTCGTCCACGTCCATGCCCAGCACCACCACCCCACTGCGATCCATAGCCATCCTAGCAGTATTACCTCTTCGACGAGCTGTATAAATAATGTTCAAACCAAGCAATCTATGTTTTCATGAGCACACACCAATTTATTAATATGAGATAGGAGCCTGAAAAAGTGAAAAGTTCCTCTAATTTTATTTCGACAGCAAATCAGACACCTATTGTCATTATTCAGAGATTTCACACAGATGTCATACAAAACAACACCATGTTGCTAGTAAGAAGACAATAAGAACATTGTATAATCATCTATGAACTAAATCCATTGGAGAATGTTTGTGAATTTTTGGCTGCACACATGATTATTCTACACTCATTAGCGAGGATACAACTGAAAGACTAATGTATAAAAAAATGTTGTTCTGACGAAAGGTCACAGGAAGAGAAATCTGCATGGCCAAAAAAATTCGAGACGAACCTAATCCTCTAGCTGCACCTTTGCATCACGGTCAGGAATTTCCTTAGGAATCATCATATCCCTGCAAAGAATATAGTGGAGAAAATATGAGGCCAAAATTAAAACAACAATGTATTCATCACCCCTGACTTCTGGCCGCCACCAATGTCACAATCGAGGCACGCAGACGGAAGGGGATCGTGCCGCTCCTAACGGATCGTGCCGTCTTTCTTCAAGAAGTTCTGTGTATAAACAAAATCTAACAGCTCAGTCAGTCTTCAATTTGGAACGGAGGCGGAGAGGACGGCGTGCGTGACGGTGGCCATCGTGACGAAGCCGGCGTTCTCGCTTGGCATCTCGGCGCCGCCAACCATACCCGCACACGCCCGCGGCGCGAAAAGCGTCGCCTGCCTGCATGAGCTCCCGCGCCGCGCCGTACGCCCGCCCCACGGCGACGGCACCCGCCGCCCACTCCAGCGCGGGCACGAGGCCGTCGTACACAGCCGCAGGCACGACCTGAGGCCCTCGGTGTGGGCGTTGGCCGCCCTCGCGGCGACGGTCGTGGCCACGGCATCCCTGGTCGCCGTGGCGTTGCGCGCCAGGAGCCTGGCCGCGAGCGACGCCACCACGGAGACGACGACGCCGTGTCGGAGCAAGCGCCGAGGCGCACAGCTCCGGCGTGACGTAGGAGGCGCCCACGGAATTGCAGACTTGGTCCAGCGCTGATGATCATGAGTTCGCCGCCGCAACGGCAGCGCCGACAGGCGTGGATGTAGCAGGCGTGGATCTAGCACACGCTGACAGTGCTGGTGGTCGTGTATTCCATGTGACAGGCGTGTATCTAGCACATGTAGAAATCGAAGTTATGACAGGAGTGAGAAGACGACCGGCGGCAGGATATCCTCGCAATGCTCCTAGAGGAGGCCGACGGGATCCATCGCGTCGTGCTCGGAGGAGCCGACCGGCTAGCAATCCATAGAAGCCAATCGTGTGGAGTTTTGTCGTCGGGATCTCGGAGGGGACTGGCCACGTTGGAGAAGGCGGCGGGATATCCGCTCGTTTCCTTTTTTTGCGTGATGAAATTGCGTCCGTGATGAGGGCAACGGGAGCGGGGCGGGGTGAGTTTGAAGCGGTGGCTAGTCTCTCTGCCTGTGGGGTTAGGTGTATGATGCATGCTTCCCACTTTTTTAGAAAAATTTTATTGTCGATCCTGACATGGGGTCCCTAAAACCGGGGGTACTGAGATAAGAAACCAGCCTTCACCCCTCTCTAATCCCAAAACTAAAAGGAATCCCTAACTCCCCTCGTACTAAGCCGGCCCAACGATCAGGCCCACAAAGCCTCAGAACCCACTAACTCGAGCAGCGGCCGCCCGCCCGCTCGAGGAACAATGACGGAAACCGCTCGAGCGAGCGAGCGCTCGAGATGGTGACGGAAACTGCTCGAGCGAGCGAGCGAGCGACGCAAACGGTAGCGGAACCGCCGAGCGAGCGACCGCTCGGGTCCACTCCGCAATAATTGCCTTCTCAGGGCGCGCACGTGGCTACAGGGCTCGAAACAGTGCCTCTGTACACCCACTCCGCCTAACTCCATGGCTACAGAGCCCGTAATAGTGCATCGTACGCCCGTCACTTCCATCATCACGCTGTCCACCCCCCGGATTCGAGGATGGCAGAAGCCGCTGTGACACCATGCCGCGCACTGTGCCGCGTGCGGCATCTCCTCAGACGCCGTCGTCAACTCTCCGTACCATCAAACACGCCGCCCGTCCCATCGCTCGGATCGTCGACCCCGAGGCCGTCCTCGCCCGCTCGAGGGATAATGGCGGATGGGACTGGCGTATGGGACGCGCCATGACCTGTCTTTCCTACCACGACGGCCACTCGCCAGGGTTTCCGGGCAGGCCATCATCGCCCATTCCTCCACTTCGTCAGCCCGCGTCAAGCAAGGACAAGCAGGGCGCCATCACCCACGCTGCTACAGGCTCGGACCGGATCGAGGGAGGTATCCACAGTTCCAGCGACTCGACCCGACGCCTGTACCTCGACGTCACGCTTACGATCGCCCTATCTACCCTGTGATCCTGAGCCTCCCCTTGGCCTATAAAAGGGGACGCCAGGGCTTAGTTTTGAGGGAGGCCTTCACGCTCACAACGCACACACACACATCGTCACACGCCAAGTCCCAGGACTGCCTTGTACTCACCCCTGTACGAGCACCTAGGTGCAAGATAATACAAGTCTCCTCCCCCCGCTGGACGTAGGGCTTTCTTTTGCCCGAACCAGGATAAAAATCTTGTGTCCTTCTTGCATCACCATCCGGATTAGGGAGCACGCTCAGAAATTTACATGTTGGTGTGATACCCCCCGGGGTACGAAACACCGACAGTTGGCGCGCCAGGTAGGGGAGCTGCGTGTTTTCGCCCGATTCCCGCCATTTTTCCGGATGGCATCCCTCCCTTCACCGCTTCCGTTCGCCACGGTGATCTGGTTTGGGAGTTTGGAGTTTGTGTCACTCGGCACAGGCTACGACATGGCTCTCCTCTCGATCAGAGAACCAAGCGGGGGACGCGCGTCATCCCCACGTGCTGGTGGAGTCGCGCGCAGGCCACGCCACCACGGCTCGCCACCAAGGCGCAGGCGCCACCAGCACCAGCTTCATCGCCAGCCCACGCAGGGCTCTGAGCACGCTGCTCGCGTACCCTCCCAGTCGGACGCCGTGGCACACCCAGCAGGGGCGTTGAGCGCACAACAGGGAGTGGCGCGTGGGCAGGCGGCTCACGACGTGGATCCTGGCTTCACGTTCGCCATGCGTTCGCCGAGAGAGCCCGGCGTGGCACCTCGAGCGCGCGCACGGCCAGCGTCGCCCAACTTCTTGGCGCATAGGCTCTATCGAGCCCGTCGCAGGGATCCGTTCGGGCTCACCAACGCTGCTGCCACGCTCGCCAACGAGATCCAGTCGGCAATGGGACCACAAGAGGAGAGCCCGGGCCCCCTCTTGCGCGCCGCCATGGACTTGGAGATCGTGTGGCCGGCGTCAGTAGACCGCGGGTTTAACAGGGCGCCCGGCTCGCAACGCCGCACCACGGTCGGGAACATACGCCGCTGGATTGAGGAGGAGAGCACGGGAAGGCCCTGGACACCGTCCGGCGCTGACCCCGACTCCGATGACTCGGATTCAGGGTGCTATGACCCGGCTCGTGAGTGTTTCCGCCTTGAAAACGACGTCCCGTCGGACGAGGAGACCAGGGACGACGCCGCTGTGGCCGCCGCAGCAATCAACCGGCCGGTCGGAACGCCGGTGCTCGGGACACCAGCGGCTGGAGCCTTGCAGGTGATCGAACCCCGTGAGGAGCCACCGCAAGGACAGAACAACCAGCGACCTGAAGACGATGCTCGAGCGGCACAATGGGCCCAGCTCAGAGAGATCGAGGCCAAGATGGATGCGGAACGCGCAAATCTGGAGCTGCTCAAGCGCGCCCTTGAGCAGAACCATCCGCCCCCTCCTCGAGCTCTAGGTGCTCGAGGAAAAGCACGAGGCGTCTTCAACCGCATCGTCAATGACGGGCAGCCGAAAGCGCCACTCGAACCAGCCCACTTCCCTCGAGCAAGCCAGAATGTCCTTGCGGCAGCCATGCCGCGCGGACATGCCGGCGCCCTCGAATCCGCATGCGCTGCGGATACGGGACGAGGTCCAAGGGCTCCTCCAAGTCGCGGCCGTTCAGCAGGCCGAGAGCTCGGCCTCAAGACAGCGCGAGGCAGCCCCAGAGCAACCACGACACGAACGGGAGGGTTCTGTCCACCAAGAGGCACCCCCTCGAGGCGGCAGGGCCCCCGTCCGCGATCGTATCCTCGACAACCGTGCGCCTCAAGATGCGCGTCACGATATCAACGACAACCGACGACGCAAGGCCGCGGGCGCCGAGGACCGTGGCTACAACGCCCATCGAGGAGGGCGCTATGACAGCGACGAGGACCGGCTGGCTCCCGAGCCGCCGGGCCCTCGAGTCTTCAGTCGAGCTATCCGCAGTATGCCACTTCCGAACCCGTTTTGACCCCCCAAGAGCGTGGTCAAATATAACGGGGAAACCAAGCCGGAGCTCTGGTTGGCTGATTTCCGGCTGGCCTGCCAGCTGGGAGGGGCTCGAGAGGATAAGGCGATCATACGCCAGCTTCCCCTGTTTCTCTCTGACACCGCTCGCCGGTGGCTCGAGGAGCTTCCTCCAGATCAGATCTACGACTGGACCGATCTGGTCCGGATTTTCGAGGGGAACTTCAAGGGCACCTATATTCGACCTGGCAACTCATGGGACCTCCGTAACTGCAAACAAAATGCCACGGAGTCTCTCAGAGACTTTGCTCGACGTTTCTCCAAGTTACGCACCGAGCTACCGCACATCCCTGACCATGACGTCATCCTGGCGTTCGTCTCGGGCACCACGTGCAAGGAGCTCGTACGGGAGCTCGGGCGCAACCGCCCAAAGACGGTCAACGAGCTCATGGACGTCGTCGCCGACTACGCCGCCGGCGACGAGGCCGTGGGAGCCTTCTTTGGCGGAGCAGGGAGTAGGCCCGCACCGCCCCCAGGTGGCGGTGAGGGCTCGAGCAAGGCCCAGAAGAAGAACGGGAAGAAGAAGAAGGGTAACCAGCAAGGCAAGCGCGTGGTTGCGGAAGACGAGGTGGCCGCAGCCGACCGCAAGAAGCCTCGACCCCCTCCAGATGGGGCCGTCTTCAACAAGATGCTGAAACAGCCATGCCGGTACCATAAAGAGCCGGTCAAGCATAACCTCGAGGACTGCCGTATGCTTTGAGGCTACTTCAAGAAGTTCGGAATTGGTAAAGACGATGACAAGAAGGATAAGGGTGGCGACGGTCAAGCCAACGACAACGACGACAACGGGTTCCCGCCCGTTGCCGACTGCTACATGATATATGGCGGCCCTACAACTCAGATGTCGCGTCGGGAGCGGAAGAACGAGCGCAGGGAGGTCTTCTCTGTGAAACCCACCACGCCTCAGTTTCTCGACTGGTCGGATGCTCCCATCACGTTCGACCGTGATGACCATCCCGAGCATGTCACCAACCCCGGCGCGTATCCTCTCGTCGTCGACCCGGTCATCCTCAACGCCCGCTTCACCAAAGTCCTCATGGATGGAGGCAGCAACCTCAACATCATCTACATGGAGACACTCACGCTGCTCGGCATCACGAGGGCACAGCTCAAGCCAAGCGCGGGGGGCTTCCATGGCGTCGTCCCTGGCAAGAAGGCGCTCACGATCGGCCGCATCGACCTCCCTGTGTACTTTGGCTCGCGTGCCAATTTCCGCAAGGAGGTCCTCACTTTCGACGTGGTCGGTTTCGAGGGGACTTACCATGCGATCCTGGGCCGTCCATGCTACGCCCAGTTCATGGCAATCCCCAACTATGCATACCTCAAGCTCAAGATGCCAGGGCCCAACGGGATCATCACCGTCGACTCCATGTACGTGCACGCGTACTGCTATGACGTAGAGTGCGTTGAGTACGGGGAGTCCTTGGTCGCATCCAAGGAGCTAGCCAAGACGCTCGATAGCTTGGCAGCAGAGGCCGCCGCACCAGCGCCAAAACGACAAGCCGGCAACTTCGAGCCCGCCGAGGACACCAAGAAAATCCCGCTCGATCCGAGCTCCTCAGACGAGAAGACGCTGATCATCAGCGCCTCCCTCGACAGCGCATAGGAAGCAGTGCTCGTCGACTTTCTCCGCGCAAACGCTGATATGTTTGCGTGGAGTCCCTCGGACATGCCCGGCATACCGAGGGATGTCGCCGAGCACGCCTTGGAGATCCGTCCCGGTTCGAGACCTGTCAAGCAACGCCTGCGCCGCTTCGATGAGGAGAAGCGCAGGATCATCCGCGAGGAGGTCGAGAAGCTCGAGAAGGCCGGATTCATCAAGGAGGTACATCATCCCGAGTGGTTAGCTAATCCTGTGTTAGTAGAGAAAAAGAATGGGAAAATGAGGATGTGTGTAGACTATACTAGTTTAAACAAAGCATGTCCCAAAGTTCCATTTCCTCTACCTCGAATAGATCAAATTGTCGATTCCACTGCGGGTTGTGAAGTGCTTTCCTTTCTTGATGCTTATTCTGGCTATCACCAAATCAAAATGAAGGAGTCCGACCAGCTCGCGACTTCGTTCATCACTCCTGTGGGCATGTACTGTTATGTCACGATGCCTTTCGGCCTTCGAAACGCCGGGGCAACATATTAGCGCTGCATGCTTCACGTTTTTGAAAAACACATAGGAGAAACGGTCGAGGCCTACGTCGATGACATCGTTGTCAAGACGCGAAAAGTAGAAAACCTTGTCGAGGACCTCAGACTGACGTTTGGATGCCTCCGGGCCAAAAACATCAAATTGAATCCCGAGAAGTGTGTCTTTGGCGTGCCTCGAGGCATGTTGTTAGGGTACATCGTCTCCCAGCGTGGTATCGAGGCCAATCCCGAGAAGGTCACGGCCATCATGAGAATGGGGCCGATTCGAGACCTGAAGGGGGTGCAAAAAATCACCGGGTGCCTAGCCGCTCTTAGCCGATTCATCGCGCGTCTGGGAGAAAAAGCCTTGCCTTTGTATCGACTCCTCAAAAAGTCCGAGCATTTCGCATGGACACCCGAGGCGGAGGAAGCCCTCTCGAGGCTGAAAAGCATGCTCACCTCCCCTCCCGTGCTCGTGCCACCTCGACCGGCTCGAGAGGACAAACCAGCCGAGCCCCTCCTCCTCTATATTGCTGCAACCACCCGGTGGTCGGCGACATATAGTGGTCGAAAGGCGGGGAAGAGGGGCACGCGCTCCCCGTCCAAAGGCCGGTGTACTTTGTTAGTGAGGTGCTCTCGGATGCCAAGACTCGATACCCCCAAATCCAAAAATTGCTCTACGCAATCGTGCTCACACGCCGAAAACTCCAGCACTACTTTCTTAGCCACCCGGTGACAGTGGTATCTTCATTCCCGCTTGGGGAAATCATCCAAAACCGGGAAGTAGTGGGTCGAATCGCTAAATGGTCGGTCGAGCTCATGGGCGAGACCATCACTTACGCCCCACGAAAGGCTATCAAATCTCAGGTGTTGGTGGATTTTGTCGCTGAGTGGACCGACGTCCAACTCCCCCGGTTCAGATCCAGGCCGAGCTATGGACCATGTATTTCGACTGGTCGCTCACGAAGGCAGGAGCGGGCGCAGGCCTACTCTTTATTTCACCCCTCGGAGTGCACATGCGCTACGTGGTGCGTATCCATTTCGCGGCCTCGAACAACATGGCAGAATATGAGGCGCTCGTTACTGGGTTGGGTATCGCTGTCGAGCTCGGGGTCCGACGCCTCGACGCTCGAGGCGACTCACAACTCGTCATCGACCAGGTGATGAAAGCCTCAAGCTGCCACGACGAAAAAATGGAAGCATATTGCAATGAAGTCCGCAAATTGGAAGCAAACTTTCACAGCCTCGAGCTCAACCACATCCCGAGACGTTTCAATGAAGCTGCAGACGAGTTAGCCAAGATCGCGTCATCTCGAGCGCCGCTCCCCCCAGACGTCTTCTCGAAAGATCTTCACGAGCCATCTGTAAAGTGGGACTCGGGGCCTGGAGCAGAATCAGTCATCAAGCCCACTCCAACGACCGAGCCCCCCTCGACGGAGGCCGAGGTCATGGAGATCGATCAAGACTCGAGCCCACCAGTAGATTGGCGTGCGCCCTTCCTCGAATATCTTGTTCGAGGAGAGTTGCCAGAAAACCGAACAGAAGCAAGACGGCTGGCACGTCGAGCTAAAACTTACGTCCTCTATGGAGATGACAGAGAGCTTTACCGCCGCAGTCCGACTGGCATACTTCAACGGTGCATCTCGATCGATGAGGGCAGGAAATTGCTCAAAGACATGCACTCGGGGGCTTGTGGCCACCACGCGGCACCAAGAACCCTAGTCGGAAACGCTTTCCGTCGAGGTTTCTACTGGCCCACTGCAACTGCTGACGCCATCAAGCTAGTTCGAGCGTGTGAAGGATGCCAGTTCTACGCCAAGCAAACGCATCTTCCAGCACACGCACTCCAGATGATCCCCCTTACGTGGCCATTTGCGGTCTGGGGGCTCGATATGGTCGGACCCCTCAAAAAGACGAGGGGAGGCTACACCCACTTGCTCGTTGCCATCGACAAGTTCACCAAGTGGATCGAGGCCAAGCCCATCACCAACATCCGCTCGGAGCGGGCGGTCGAGTTCTTCACCGACATCATCCACCGCTTCGGAATCCCTAACGTCATCATCACCGACAATGGCACTCAATTCACAGGCAAAAAGTTCCTGGACTTCTGCGATCGGCACCACATCCGTGTGAATTGGTCGGCAGTCGCCCATCCTCGAACTAACGGCCAAGTCGAGTGCGCCAACGGCATGATCCTCCAAGGACTAAAGCCAAGGATTTTCGACCGCCTCAACAAACACGGCAAGAAGTGGGCAGCCGAGCTCCCATCTGTCCTATGGAGTCTACGAACAACTGAGAGCCGATCCACCGGGTTCACCCCGTTTTTCCTGGTCTATGGGTCAGAGGCCGTCCTCCCCACCGACCTGGAATACGGGTCCCCTCGACTCAAGGCCTACAACGAGCAGACCAACGAGGAAAGGCTAGCTAACGCCATCGACCAAGCTGAAGAGGCTCGAGACACGGTGCTCCTACACTCTGCGCGCTACCAGCAGAAGCTACGACAGTATCACGAGAAGAATGTGCGCAAGAGAGACTTCGAGGTCGGCGACCTCGTGCTCCGTCGACGACAAGACAACAAGGGGCGCCATAAGCTCACTCCTCCCTGGGAAGGCCCGTTCATCGTGGTCGAAGTACTGAAGCCGGGGACCTACAAGTTGGCCAACGAAGACGGCTCGATCCTCACCAACGCATGGAACATTGAACAGCTACGTCGCTTTTTCCCCTAGGCCTCGATGCCTTGTACATTTTTTTGTTTAAACGTGCCGCTAGTACGAATGAATAAAGGATCTGCGAGTTAATTTCCTATCTTCCAATTCGTTCACACACAAGGTGGGCTCGACTTTGTCTCCACAAAGTCAAGCCCCCCTCGGGGGCTAGACCAGGGGGGAGGACCCCCCTGAGGTCCTCGAAAAAACGCGCCTAGTTTTTTCAAAAAACGCTCCATGCACTCTCTTCACTCCCCGCCTCGAGCTTTTCATAAAAACTAAGTATAAGCGTCGCCTCGAGCCTTTCGAGCCGGGACGATCGAGCACAAGGCCGCCCACGCTTCCGAGCTACGGTACCCCAACTCATCTCCCCTCGAAGCGGTTAGAGCACAGCGCTAGTACTTGGTTAAAAAGAAACAAAGGCAAGGAATGAAAGATAACTTGGAGCACGGAGAAAAAACTAAAGCACAATAGCATAAGTCATAAGCATAATGTCTAAAGGCCACACGGGCCACCGCACAACCAGAGTATTTTTCTTACAAGGGCCTTTCTGCCCAGATCTCGGCTCGCAGGCCGGCGACGACTGTGACTATTGCATGGCGGGAGGAAGGACGAACGCCTCGAAGCTTCGGCCCAGTTGCTCTCCAGGCCCCGCGGCGTCGACAAGGAGTTGATCGTGCCTCGGGTTCACGGCTCCCTCTTGCTCACCCTCAGCATAAGTGAAGCCGCCAGCAACGGCCTCCATCCCATCTCGAGCCTCCTCCCTCGTAAGGGCGAACCCGGAGTAGAAGATGGCGAGGCTCCGGCGCGCGGCGAAAATGAGGGCGTCCCGGACTCGGTCCCGCAGAGAGAGGCCGAAGGTGAAGACACGAGCGGCGTAGCCACGCCCAGTGTCCGGCCCCTCGGCATCCACCACGGGCTCGAATCCCCAGCGTTCGCTAAGGGTGTCGATGGCGCCGCAGATTCGAGCCCGGGCATCCACCTCGGCGCCCAACGTCCTCTGAGCGACTTGGAGGTCCGTGCGTGCCGTGGTGAGATCAGCCTGAGCTAGCTGGAGGGCCGCGCGTGAGGCGGACAAATCAGCCTCGAGCGCTGAAAGGTAAAACTTAAGTCAGCAAAAGAAGAATTCAAGTCGACAGGCGACAAGAGCGCCTTAAGTACGCTCAAGGACCCGGTCAAGAGCGGCTCGAGCACTTACCTGTGCAACGGGTCGACAACCCCTGCTCACGCTCGAGCGCGCTCGTAAGCTCGGCCTGCTTCCCCTTGAGATCGCGGCTAAGGTCGCGCTTCTCCACCCGCAGTTCCTCGTAGGCCTTGCCGGCACCCTGGATGGCGAGGTCCTTCTCCGTCACCTTCTGACGGAGATTGACCACCTCCGTCTGGAGATCGCTCGCTCGTTTTTTCTCCGCTTTGAGCGCGCCCGCAAGGGCCTCCTTCTCGGCGGTTTCTCGGGTGACCGCCGCCTGCAGGTCCTTCGTGTACGCCTCGGCGGCGGCCTTGTCTTTCTCGAGCTGCTATGGCCGCGTCCTTCTTAAGCTGCTCGAAGACCCCTTGCAGCCGCTCGTGTTCTTGCCGAGCGGTCTCCGCCTCCCGCGCGGCTTGGGCGAGCTTGTCGCGGGCCTTCTGTTGAGCCGCCTCTGCCTCCTGCGCCGCTCGAGCGAGCTCGTCTTGAGCTATTTTGGCATCTCCCTTGGCGGCGTCCAGGGCGGCGTTGGCTTCTCGCAGGAGCCGAGCAGATCGGTGCAGCTCACCTTCAGCCTCCTGCCCCATCCGTACGTACCGCCGGATTTCGTGCTCGCTCTCTCCCAGGGCACGGATGTGGATGGATTTGGCGTAGGAGCAGCTCTGCGCCGTCTGAGTCACGAAAAGGAAAAATCAAACACAAACTACGATAAGTCTAAACGGGAGTCGACAGTGCTCAAGGATACTCACAGAAGAAAGCCGGGGCAGGTCCTCGGAGACAAGTGACAGAGCGGCCTTCAGAGCATGCTCGAGCCACTGCCAGCGCTCCTCGGCCTCCACGTGCACCTCGAGCTCCTTCTGATCATTCATCACGATCGCAGGAGCCTCATGGTGGAGGGGGTCGGGAAGCACCAGCGGCGGCCTTTCCCATAGAGGGAACTCCTCCCGCATCTCCTTGTCGACGGATGTGTGGAGCCTCCTCACCGCCTCCAAGTCGACGTCCGCCATCACCGCCCGCTCGGCCAGGGTAGGCGGGCGTTGGGGCTGACTCCAGGAGGATGACGCCTCTCGGGCGAGCGCCCGCGCCTCGATCCGCCTCCGCTCCTCGATGGACACATCGGTGGGCTCGGTAGGTCCAAAGCCGACCGTCCGCATATGGCTGTCGATGATGGCGGACGCCGTCTGTTTCCTCTGGGCCTCCTCCCAGTGGTCGGCCTCGGTCATACTCTCGAACCTCACCTCGCCTGTCTCCGAGTCAGGCACGAGGTGGGGGCACCAGAACCTCCCTCAACTGCAGAGGCTGCAGTGGCGCCTGATACGGCACCAGACGGAGCTCCCGGGGTGGCTCTTCTCCACGCACGTCGTCTTGATGCTCCTCGCCGCCTCCGGCGGCGGGCCGCTCCGCCTGCTCCCCCACCTTCTCCTCCTCCTGAGTGGCGGCAGGGCGCTCCTCGGACGCCCCCTCTTGCGCCGTGGTTTGCGCCATGTCTCCCTGCTCGACCGGGGAAGCTTGGGGCACTTCGACCCGTTGCCCGGCGGAGGAGTCGACCTCCATATCCCGAGGGGGGGTAGGGGCCCGGCTTGGCTGAGGCTCGGGCACTTGGCCCGCCTCCTGCATCTCCACGTCATCCACCGGCTGATCGGTGGCTGCCGGCGTCTCCTCCTCCTCTTCCTCCTTCTCCTTGCGCTCCTCCTCGAGCTGGCGCAGGCCCACCGGCCAAGGAGTCTTGGAGCCCGAGCTCAGGCTCTCGTCCTCGGGCGTGATCGGCTGCTGTTCCGACCCGATCCCTATCGCCGGAGTGGTGGCCGCCGTCTCCGGCACCGTCGCCCCCTTGTCGCCGGCCGCCGTGTCACCCGGCACGATCGGCAACGACGATGATGTCTCGAGCGGGGAGATGGTCGAGGCCGTGGTGGTGGTGGTTGCCTTCTCTCCCACTGCCATGGTCACGACCCCGGCACCTGCACGAGACGCAGCCGCCATCAGCTTGCCACGCCTAATTGCATCCTTGGCCCGCGCTAGCCAAATTGGGGTAGAAGGAGGAAGAGTCACTCCACCTGGGACGGACGGGGTGCCGCTCAACCCTCCTGAAGTCCTCAGCCTCTTTGTAGGCAAGATGGGAGGAAGAGACGACAGGGGGCGCTTACTCCTAAAAGAAGGAGAAAAGCAAAAACAACGACGATAAGAAATTTACGGGCAAAACGAAAAGGCAAAACCGAAAAGATCCAGTTGAGGGGCTTACCTTGTAGTCGGGGTGGTGCCGCTCGAGCCTCCGGACCTGCTCGAGTCGCTCGGGGGCTTTCGAGCTGTGGTCGGCTCCCTCGAATCGCTCGAGGGTTTCCGAGCCCCGACCGCACCGCTCAAGCCGCTCGGGGGCTTCTGGGCGCTGGCAGCCTAGTTCGAGGCGCTCGGGGGCTCTGCGGCCTTAGTGGCCTCCCCCGCTCCCACCGGCTCCTTGGCCGGATCCGGCGTAGGATCCCTTGCGGGTTCCTGAGTCCGGCGAGTCGAGGTCCGCTCGGCCCGGCGACCGGCAGGAGGGTCCCGGCGCTCGACGGGGCGCTCGCCGGGCTGGATTGAGGAAGACTTGCGCACATCTGCAGCCTTGTGCTGCCGGGTGTGCGCGCCCGTTGAAGATGAATGGCGACGGGAAGAGGAGTCCCGCCGCGTCGGAGATGGCGCCCGCGCGCCATGGCCGGAACGTTGGGATGACTCATCCCGCTGCCCCGCTCGGGTCGGTGACGGCGTCCGAGCGCCGTGGCTGGAACGGCGAGACGGCTCCTCTCGCTGGCCCGCTTGAGCCGACGACGAGTCGCCGCGTAAATGAAGACGGGGTGGCGCCAGCAACACCTCCTGCACACGAGATCGAGGAGGCGTCAGCGCTCGAGCGGCGGTGGCGCCGTCGCTATCGGTCGCCTCGTCGTCCTCCTCGTCATCTACCTCCTCATCCTCATCGGTCGAGTCCAGGCTGGGGCTCCAGTCGCAGGGGTTCGCGTCCAGGCGCATCATCCGCTCCCGGCGGCGCCTGGCCTTACGCTTCTCCCTTTCCTCCAGCTCGAGGGCCTTCTTTGCCCTCTTTTCCTTTCTCGAGAGCGCTGCCACGTGTTCGCGATCGTTTTTAAGGCGTCTTACCTCGCGGTCGGACGCATCCTCCTTCACCGGGGGCACCGAGTCCGCGTGGTCGTTGACCTCCTGAAAAGACGCACTTTGATAAGACCAGCTCGAATAAAAGGAACAACAAAGAAAGACCTCGAAGGGACTTACATAGCCGAGCAGGTTGGCGTCCGGGCGCATGGGGAAGAGGCCAACTTGATTCTCCCCAAAACTCCTGCCACCGTCGATCGCCTCGCGCACTCGAGCCACGACCGTGGCGGCTGGCAGGGGCACATCCGACATCCTGCTGGCCTCGAGAGCCTCGGGGTCGGCGTCCTCCGTCATCTGATCCAGCCGCAGCGGGCGCTCGGCGAGCGGGATCACCCGGCGGGAGTGGAATTCGGCGACAACGTGGGCGAGGTTGAAGGTGAGGTTGCCGGCCCTCCGGCGGCGGAGGCTCGCGAGAGCGTCGGTCAGAGGGTCGATGCGGGGCTGGAGCTTGCTCGGTTGACCAAAGCCCCAATTGTACTTGGGCGCGGTCGGACGGCGCCGGTATACTCCGGGAAGTAGTTCCCCTCATTACGGAAGGTAGAACCACTCCGCGGCCCATCCGGCGTTGTTCGAGGCCCATGTGCCCGGGCAGCCCGGTGCTCCCCTCCTCTTCGGCCGATCGAGCGGAACCCGCTCGAACGTAACGACGGGCGTTCACCTTCTCCTTCTCCTTCTCCTTCCCCTCCGCCTAATCGTCGTCGTCGTCAGCGTCGTTGCCGTCGTTGCTCACCGCCAGGGTGAATAGCGTCGCCTTGAAGACATGGACGAACAGGTCCCACTGCGGCGCCATCCCAAGATACCCCTCGCACACGGCGGCGAAGCTCGCGGCGTGCGAGATCGAGTTGGGGTTGAAATGCTGGAGCTCGACCCCAAAATGGTAGGGGAGCGCCCGCATGAAGCGGCTTGGCCGCGCGCCAAGTCCCCGCTTGTGGAACTTGACAAAACTCAGAACGTAGCCCTCCGGGACGACGGGCTCGAGGTGGTCGGGCTCCGGCACTATCCACTCCGGCGGCCCCTCCGTCGGGTTGGAGAGGAGCAGTCCACCGTCGACGAGGCCCTCCAACGCCGCCTCGGTCACCGTGGACCGAGGCCACGGCAGCGCGTTGTACATCACCACCGGCGTGGGGGGCTTGGCGGGCTCCTTGCCGGCGGCGCCTTTGCCGCCGGCCCTGCTACCCCCAGCGCCCTGGCCGGAGCCCTGGCCCGCCTTCTTGTTGACCCTCCTGCTTGACACCATGGCGTCGGCGGAAGAACGGCGGCGGGACGGTGAGACGAGAAGGGCGGCAGCGCAAGGAACGATGAATGCGAGCGAGTGCGGCAGCAGCGGTCGCAAGTGAGGACGGCGGTGGCGGCGGTCGCAGGCGAGTGTAGCGGCGGCGGTGGTTAGGTCTGGGAGCAAGAGGGCAACCGGCGGCAGCAGTAGAAGGAAGGCGAAAATGCGGGGAAGAGGAACCAGGAGCCCACTCCCCCATATTTATAGAGCCCGAACCGATCCGCGTGACCTGCATCCGACGGCCCAGATCACGCCATCCGACGGCCGCGCGCCCCCGGCGGACTCGGCTAGAAACGGTAACCGCATTTACTGCCCCTGACAAACCGCCACCTACCTCCACTCACAGGGCGCACGCGTCGCGAGACGGATCGGAACCGTCGCCAGGCCACGGTCATCATGACGCACCGGTTTCCGCCTAAAAAGGCGCGCCACCAGCAACGGACGGATTCTCCTCGACTGGCGCAGCGACGGGACGTCTCGACAGACGGTTCCTTACACGGTAAGATAACCTGGGACCCTGGTCCCACCTGTAAGACTCGAGGGAGTGGAGGCTGACCCCCGAACGGGTTCGAACAGCCGCCCTCGAGCACCCGAGTTAGGGGTGCCCCTGGGAAGGATCCCTCGAAAGGGTCCGCTCGAGAACGAACTCTCGAAACCCAAGGGCACGTCCAAGGCAGGGCGCAGAACTTCCACGAGATCCCATCGACGGGAGGCACTCGAGCCGCCGGCCCCCTCGAACGGGGCCGGTCCTCTAAAAGCTATGCGCCCAGCTCTAATGAGAGCGCCCCCGGGCCTCGATGCCGCCTCCCCTCGAAAGGAGACGGACTCTCACTTGGATTCCCCGTTACCAGCTCACAGGGAGACATGGCGCTCGCTCAACCGTGGGTAGCGTCAGTCCTCCCGCCACTTGGATCTGACCCAAGAGATCTAGCGATGAACTAGATCACGACTACGGCCCAGCAATTCGAGGCTCGGGGGCTCGAGTCACATAAACGACCTCCCTCGACACGGAAGGAGTAGGAAGTACTCGGGGGCTCGAGGAATCATCAGAAACCTCCTGCCTCGAGTTGCTACAACTCCAGTTAATAATATCCCTACTCAAACCCACTCATCTCAAAGCCCCCAGAGGAATGCCTCATTCCTCTGGGGCCTCGGGGGCTACCCCCGCGGGGGACGCTCGCGCGCCCCCCACAGAGAAAGGAGGAAATAACTCCTCGAAACAACACAACCCTAAGTCTAGGTACTTCAACTCCACTTCATGATCCCTTGCTTGAAGTTTTTCACAATCAAGCAAGGGCTCGGGGGCTACTGTCGGGTACCTAGATTAGGGGGTCCTAAACTGGGGGGACTAGAGATAAGCAAACCAGCTTCACCCCTCTCTAATCCCAAAAGCTAAAAGGAATCCCTAACTCCCCTCGTACTGGGCCGGCCCAACGATCAGGCCCACAAAGCCTCAGAACCCACTAACTCGAGCAGCGGCCGCCCGCCCGCTCGAGGAACAATGACGGAAACCGCTCGAGCGAGCGAGCGCTCGAGATGGTGACGGAAACTGCTCGAGCGAGCGAGCGACTGCTCGAAACGGTAGCGGAAACTGCTCGAGCGAGCGACCGCTCGGGTCCACCTGCAATAATTGCCTTCTCAGGGCGCGCACGTGGCTACAGGGCTCGAAATAGTGCCTCTGTACACCCACTCCGCCTAACTCCATGGCTACAGAGCCCGTAATAGTGCATCGTACGCCCGTCACTTCCATCATCACGCTGTCCACCCCCCGGATTCGAGGATGGCAGAAGCCGCTGTGACACCATGCCGCGCACTGTGCCGCGTGCGGCATCTCCTCAGACGCCGTCGTCAACTCTCCGTACCATCAAACACGCCGCCCCGTCCCATCGCTCGGATCGTCGACCCCTCGAGGCCGTCCTCAGCCGCTCGAGGGATAATGGCGGATGGGACTGGCGTATGGGACGCGCCATGACCTGTCTTTCCTACCACGACGGCCACTCGCCAGGGTTTCCGGGCAGGCCATCATCGCCCATTCCTCCACTTCGTCAGCCCGCGTCAAGCAAGGACAAGCAGGGCGCCATCACCCACGCTGCTACAGGCTCGGACCGGATCGAGGGAGGTATCCACAGTTCCAGCGACTCGACCCGACGCCTGTACCTCGACGTCACGCTTACGATCGCCCTATCTACCCTGTGATCCTGAGCCTCCCCTTGGCCTATAAAAGGGGACGCCAGGGCTTAGTTTTGAGGGAGGCCTTCACGCTCACAACGCACACACACACATCGTCACACGCCAAGTCCCAGGACTGCCTTGTACTCACCCCTGTACGAGCACCTAGGTGCAAAATAATACAAGTCTCCTCCCCCCGCTGGACGTAGGGCTTTCTTTTGCCCGAACCAGGATAAAAATCTTGTGTCCTTCTTGCATCACCATCCGGATTAGGGAGCACGCTCAGAAATTTACTTGTTGGTGTGATACCCCCCGGGGTACGAAACACCGACATCTATTATAGTAGAGATGAACAAAAGGCTTCCCACAGGCCCAGCTGACCAAGATTACCTCACTTATTTGCTATGTTAATCCATGAATAATTTTAAATTTACGACAAAATCATCAAAACCAGGCAGCAGATATCTAACCAACTAGCACATGCTTAAGTGCTTAACTACTCTTGCTATTCAGTGAAACCTTCCTTCAGTTAGAAAATCGTGGACAGCCCACTCACAACAAAACGAAGACACATATTTCTTTGCCACAAATGTAGGATGAGAAATAGGAACTATAACCAATTTATATGGCATGGAGCTGCACTTCATGCGACGGAGCAGCTCATGCATCAGATCCAACGTGGGTCCGGCTAGAACAAACATAACACAGCTATTTTAGAACAAAGAAGAGAACAATAGGGAATTGAACAACCTTGTCACCGAGGTAACCCTGAATCTGTCATATCAGCGCAAGGCAATCATGCAATTTGATAAGGCATTCTAATTATTCAGACCTAGCAACTATTGGCTTAAAAGGGCACAATACAATATTCATACCAATCATTCAACTTAAATTGCTCTTATAAATCTGAAATTAAAGGAAAGAAAACCACAAGGCCTAGTAATAATCTAAGTGGCTGAGTCTCATACTATCTATCAAAGAGGTAGCTTAGCCTTAATAGTTACTCATGTTGTTAAAACACATCAAAGCAATTAGTATTATCCCTAAGTGTTGTTTTCTATACAAAAAAAATGACAGGCTAGTAGCGCGCGTGTTCATGAGAAAAAGAGAGCACTATTAGAATTTAGAAAAAGCTATCTTTATTGAGTTGTTAACCATTTGCATAAAACACAGCACTGCATAGTAAACACTTTCCACCTCCAGGCCATATTGTGATATAACACTGGTGGTATTTTCTCATAATTGACCCAGAAAGAGAGCATCAGAATAACAGGAGGAAGAATCCTTATGCTTACTAGTTACTAGTACAAATGCTTGACCAGTAAGTACTTTGACTACTAAACAACATGCCATGGAGGATCTTAATTCTCCATGAATCTTAATTCTCTATAGATAACATCTGCAGTACACCAAGCAATACAGCTGCAAACAACAGCAATGAGCGGACCTGTCAAGAAGAGAAAGGACATCAGGCCACATTCAGTGTAACACTATAACAGTAAGAGAAGTAACTATTATATAATTCATACATAAGATGTTTTGCATGCCAATAAAGCAATATGATGAGAAGTTAATAGCCATAATTTGTTAACAACTTGAAGCTAAAGGATACAAGAACCCTATGTTTCTGTTCTCCACAAAGTAGACTAGAACAGAATTCAAAGAGAGGAAGTAATAAAAATAATTAAGAGTCAAATATATTGACCCTGAATCCAAATGTAGGTCAGTATTGAACAACCAATCCAATAACATGGTTCATATACAGCACCTAGAACAAACATAAGGAGCATACGGGAGGTTCCCATCCATGTAAAGTTAGATTACTAGATTAGCAACTCTGTATTCTGAATTGAATTCCTGATTCACAGCTATGTCCTCTGTGATGCAGCAAAAACATGTGACATGTTTGGTCAATAAGCTATCACCAAAGATTGCCCAAATCCAGTGGCGGAGCCAGGACTTTTGCGGAGCCTGGGCATGACATAACACAATACTAAGGACCTCTTTATTTGGCAGGGTCCGGCTCCTTACATGGAGTAGCTTTTCCAGTGAAGTTGAAGCCGCTTTTTTTTTAAAATGTTCGATACAAATAGCTCCAATAACAGTTTTATAATAATTTGAGTTTATGAGGAGGAATTAGGAGGCATATTTCTGCGGTTAGGACTCCACTATAAAAAATGACTTCAGCTCCTCCAGCTTCAAGACTTCTTGTAAGAAGTTGCGAGAAGCTAAAGTCAGAGTCCTATCAAAGAGGGCCTGATAAATAAAATAGAACATCGTGTATGAAAGAAAAAAAAATTAGAGAACCACATTAGTTTTAAGCTTATCACCTCCCGAGTACATGTTCCTGCTACATCCTAGTATTTACTATGCTTGTTGAGTGGACCTACATAGCAACTCCTCCGACCAATTAGCAAATAAACTTTTTTTATCGAAAGCAAACAATCTACTTATGTGCTAGACTAACGCATTCACAGGGTGAGCCCGGCCACTGGCCCAGGGTGGCCGGGCCTTGGCTCCGCCAGTGCCCAAATCTATGTAGTATAGGATACAATACATTATACATCTTTCTTGTGTCCATTAGCAGCAAAGATAACACAATTAAGCCATATGGCCATTGCTAAAATCATTACAGCTAACCTAAAAGGCCATTGATTTTCCTCTTATTCCTACAAGTATTTTCACCAATATTACCATGTATATGACTTAATCCACCCCATCATGACTTATCCCTTGAGTCGCGTTGTTGCAAAATCAGGAACATCAGTCTGAAGTCCAAAGTGTCCCTCAAGGTCATGCTCAACCATTGGTTGAGAAGAACTTTCCCCGCACCAGTGATGTCAGAATTTCTAAATTGTCTATTACACAGAACAGATTTTCTATCAATAAGGTTGCAATGTACATTGATGAACACTTTGAACAGTTAGTAAGATGACCTTCAGTCGATCATTTACCTGTTGCTCATCAAAATTCCCAAGGTTCTGCTTTGCAATTCTAGTATGCCAAGACAAAATTCGGCCATGACCAAAACCAGGGCATGGCCAGATTCACAAGTGGGTGGCAGCAGCAAGCAACTCAAATCGAATCACTCAACAGGCAATTTTACATGCACCTAGATCAACTCAGACAAAGCAATCTAAGGAGCCGATTATCTGGTTCGTACGGACGAAAACCCTAACCTATATTCCAGCGCCTCACCTCACTTGCAGTAGCGGTCGGCCTTCTTGCGGACGCGGTCGTCGAGGGCCTCCTCGACGGAGCGGTTCCGGGCGGCGGCGCGGGCGGCGTTGGCGGGGTCGTACCCGAACTTCCTCGACTCCACCGGGAAGAGCTCCTCGTACTTCATCTTCTTCGCCGCGTCGATGGTGTAGTCGTCGCCGGTGCCGCTGGCCGCGGCGCCTTCAGCTCCCTCCGCGGCAGCGGCCGCCGCGGCCTCGACGTCGCCGTCGGCGGGGGCGTCGGAGGCGGGCTTCTTGCTCTTCTTGTGCTTCTTTGGCTTGCGGATGGCGGCGGCCTCGCCGCCCTTGAAGACGAGGCGGCCGGGCTTCGCTTTCTTGTACGCGTCCGACATGAGGGGAAGTGGGGAACGTGTGAACACGGGTCGACAGAGACGGATTTATGAGATGGAAACGGTGTTTATGGTGTTGTTGATCGTACTGAGGTCGGTTGAGTCAAAAAAAAAAAAAAGAACGCTACCCATCAGAAAATAAACATACATCTCACCTCTTGAAAAATCAAACTTTCACCCTAAATATTTATGAGATACGATAAGTATTCATCGGATAAAGCATAAAGTATGCTTTGATAATATTTTATTGTGAAAAACTATTGTTGATACTATTTTTTATATTACTATAGTCATTTTTTTTAAAAAAAAGAACTTATTAATCTAGTCATAGTCATTTAGCTTCTGGTTCTATTCTCCACAGGTGCATTGCATTTTTTTTGGTTTTTTTTTATAATGTATACTTGTATTAATTAATAGAAATAAACACGTCCAAATACAAGTACACCGAATAAGGATACGTAGGACAGCTGTCCAACCTATATTCTACGAGAAAAAAAGCCGGCCACATCCGCTGCCGACGAAGATCACTGACACCAGCCGACGCCGCCAAACCTGGATCACCAGAAGCCGGAGGAAACCACCGGCATTGAGGTGGACTGCAGCAGACGCTCAATCTCGCGGAGGCGAAGAAGTCTTTGAGCATCCATCCGTCAGGATCACAATCCAGGTTGGAACGACGAGAGCGGCGCCGACTGTGTAGTTCTATTTCTCGTGAATTCTACCATGGTCTTGTTTGGATCCCTAGGTTAAAGCTAATTTGAGCTATTTGAGGCTTAAATAGCTCTAAAGTATCCAAGCGAGAAGGTTAGATTCGAATTAGTTGCATCTAACCCACCAAAAAAATCATCTTCATCCAGAAGTGATTATTTGGGCTAGTTCTGATAGGGCCACTATAAATTTAATTTCTTCCTTCCTATCCACTGGCACGGGATTCATTCAGACGTGAGGCACGTCTCTCCTGTTCGCCTCTCCACTGTGCCGTCTGGCTCCCTCCAGTAACCGCGTCGTCGCTAGTGCCGAGCTGTAGCGCCGACGGCCCCCAGCCGGCGGATCCAGCAGCCATAGCCAGCGTCCCTCGCTTCTCGCCACCTCCCTCGCTCCCTCGCGAATGACGAGATAGATAGAGTAGGTATACTATGCAAGCATGCCTTCAAATTTTCAGTGTGAATGATGTTTTTAAATTGCCGCCACAACATATAATGGGAAGATGGACCAAATATGAAAAAAGAAAAAAGATACTATATCGAGAAACAAGATACCGAAGAAGAAAGTTTGAAAACACAAAATGCACATATATCATGAAAGGCTACATTCCTCGCATTGAAATGTTCAGTGTCAAAAGAACTTATTGAGAATTTGGATAGATGCCTAGATAGGTTGGATCCGTGTGCAGCTCGTCCGATTTGGTCCTTCGTGACTTGATCTGGTGGAGTCCGAAGGTGGGTTCAGCGGAGCCTGAGCCGTCGCATGCCTGGGCATCGGCGGTCTTACTCATGCAACGGTGGCAGCCGACCTAGGCGCGTACGATGACGGCCAGATCAAGACGGGGACGGAAATCAATGGTGTAGCAATTCAGTAATTGGTGGGCAATGACGGTACTACCATGTTTCGACAGCGGCGACGCCTGTGGGCGCCACTTTCCTTGCCGGAGTCGTCGTCTTTTATGCGGATCTTTCCGGGTGAAAACCCATGTCCAGTTCTATGGTGAGACGATGATGGCGTTTGCGAATGTCATTTTCTCGTTGGAGACGTTGCTCTTAGACGATTCCTTGGGTTGTCGACTTTGATGTCGTCAATGAGATCGATGGTGTGACTCCTTGCATATACATCAGGTGCTTCGTGTTGTTGCCAGAATACAACATTTGGTGTCTTCAAGGTGGTCGGTGTCCAACGATCTTTCAGTATCCTTATTAGATCTGATAGACGTGTGTGGTGGCATTGTCTCGACATTGATGGTCACACTCTTGTGGAGTCTACATCACGGAGCAAGTTAATTGTCGCGTAGAACTACTGGAGTTCCTTGTTGGGATATTGTTTTCCCTTCGCTAGTTTCTTTTATTTTGGTTTTTTTTGTTGTAATAAATTGGTCGGATGCGTTTTTGAAAGAGGACAGCTGAAGCCGGAAGTATAATTTCCATTATCTAAAAAAAGATCTATATATCCTCTAGAAAGTTAAATTTTTATGAGAAGATGTAAACTGTGTTGTTCAACAAAACGTCGTCAACAAAACGTCACATCACTTTTTTTTAAGTATGACACATTTTGAGATGGATTTTTCTAGTTACGTCAGAATATCAGATATTTTCTATTTGAGTTGGTTATCAATTTCAAATTTATACATATCCTATTCACTACGGTCGTAGAAACATTCAAAAAAACATTGTGACCATTTTCGGCAAAAATAACCTCGTATATACAAACTTAAGAAGGCCAACATACCATATGTATTTCAGAAAAAAATTCAATATGCAAATATATCTCCAAAAGCTTTGGCACCATCAGAAAAGATCATGGAGAATTAATCTTACTCCAAAAGCAGCACGTGAAAGCCAAGAGCCGAGTATTGTTTTAGGAGCCGAGTATTGTTTTAGGAGCCGAGCCGAGCGCTACGTCGTCGCCTCGTCGGGGACTGGTCGGCTTCGAGTTCGAGCCGAAGACGTGCGAGCCTCGCGCTGGGAAGGAGCCGAGCGGACGTCCTATTGGACACGCGGGAGGCTGGTGCCCACGGGATACGCGTGCAGGGAGGCGCACTGAATTTTTTCCCCATCCCCAAGCCGCCGCCGCCGCCGCCGCCGCCAGAAACCGCCGCACCACCATGGTCCGCAACATTAGGAAAGTAGACACTGCCCAGTCCTCGTCGTACCTAGCCGAGAGAGATTTGCCCCCTTCCGATCCCGACGACGACGGCGGGGAGCGCGTTGCCAAGCCGCCGACGCCGAGGGTGCTCGCCCCGATCGCCATCAACACCGCCGCGTCGTCCTTCTCGAAAGGCGAAGAAGGAAGAGAGGCGCAATCTCGAGGCGGCGGCGCGCGCTGCGGCCGCGGCGCGGGAAGCGGCTGCGGCGCTCCGGGACAACCCCGACGCCTACATCGTCACCATCGGCGGGGGCGCGTCCTGACCGCCGCCGCCGCCGCCTCCGACGCCAACGCAAGGGACGTCCTCGTCGAGGACTTCGACGTCTCCGTGGGGGGCGTGACGCTGTTCGAGGGCGCGTCGCTGCGGGTCTCGCGCGGGCGGCGCTACGGCCTCGTCGGGCCCAACGGCAAGGGGAAATCCACGCTGCTCAAGCTCCTCAACTGGAGGAAGCTCCCGGTGCCGAGGAACACCCGCGTGATGCTCGTGGCGCAGGAGGACAACAGCCAGGACCACCGCCCGGTCATCCAGGTGGTGCTCGCGGCCGACGAGGAGCTCTCCAAGCTGCTCGCCGAGCGGGACGAGCTCGAGGCCTCAGGCGACGCTGCGGGAATTGGCACCGGCACCGGCACCGGCAGGCTGTCCGAGGTGTACCACGAGCTCACCCTCCGGGGCTGGGAGTCGGCGCGGGCGCGCGCGGCCAAGATCCTCGCGGGGCTGGGCTTCGATCAGGCAAAGCAGGCCAGACCCGCCAGCACGTTCAGCGGCGGCTGGATCAAGCGCATCGCGCTGGCCGGCGCTCTCTTCGTGCAGCCGACGCTCCTGCTGCTGGACGAGCCCACCAACCACCTCGACCTCCAGGCCGTGCTGTGGCTGGAGGAGTACCTCGCCGCGCGGTGCAAGAGCACCCTCATCGTCGTCTCCACGAGGAGGGCTTCCTCAATGCCGTGTGCGACGAGATCTTGCATTTGCAAGACAGGAAGCTGCATGCCTACCGTGGCAACTTCGATGCCTTTGTGGCCAGCTACGAGCAGAAGAAGGTCAAGGCCATGAAGGAGCGTGAGAAGCTGGTGAAGGCGGCTCGGAAGGGTGGGAAGAAGGCGCCCAAGAAGTGGCATGACTACAGCGTCGAGTTCCACTTTGCGGTTCCCACGGAGCTTCCCGGACGGCACCTCCTACGGCTCACCGGCGCAGGGTTCAGCTACGATGGCTTCAAGCTGTCCGGGGTTGACGCCGACATTGCCATGGGGCAGCGTGTTGCTGTCGTCGGGCCCAACGGGGCAGGGAAGTCCACCCTTCTCAAGCTTCTTGCCGGTGAGCTTGTGCCCTCGGAAGGCGAGGCGAGGAGGAGCCACAAGCTGAGGATCGGGCTCTACTCGCAGCACTTCTGTGACTCGCTGCCCAGGGACAAGAGCGCCGTGCAGTATCTCCTGGAGAGCCACCCTCACCTTGAGAGCAAGCCGGGGGAGGCCCGTGCCATGCTCGGCAGGTTTGGGCTGCCCAAAGAGAATCACCTTACTCTGATCGACAAGCTGTCGGGTGGCCAGAAGGCCCGCGTCGTCCTAGCCTTTACACTGGGGGAACCGCATGTCCTGCTGCTGGATGAGCCCACTAACAATCTTGACATGCAGAGCATCGATGCCCTGGCGGACGCGTTGGACGAGTTCGCTGGAGGCGTGGTGATCATCAGCCATGACTCGAGGTTGATCACTCGAGTCTGTGCTGACGAACAAAGGAGCGAGGTGTGGGTCGTGCAGGATGGCATGGTCAGGCCATACGGCGGCTCGTTCGCTGAGTACAGGGATGATCTCCTGGAGGACATCAGGAAGGAGATGGCGATGGACTGACTCCCATGCCGCAGATGTGTTTGCACTGATAGTTGTGTTCCTCGTTGACTGTAGCTCTGCTTTCAGCTTTCTAGTTGCAGACCTGTTTTAGCTAAATGTAGGAATGGAGTTTGGAGAGATACCACTAGTATTGGTGATATTGAAAATGTACCGTTACAATTTCATAATCTTTGGAATATGTGCCCGGCGTAGCATTCCTTGATAGGCTATTTCTTGCAGATAGTGGCATCCAATGTTTGATATTCACTACCTGGCAACATCATGGCTCCCCTGCACATGGTCAGAAATTGCTTCATGCTTCAGGTTTCTGTGCTCTTATCCTGTATATACATTAACACATAGGCATATGCATCTATTTTGTGATCTCTGGGGTTTATTAGGCATGATTCCAGTCGGGACTGGACAATAATGATTATTGTCTTGTAAACTAAAAGTTTCACTTAAGCTGAAATGTGCCATTGGTTTACTCTTACACTGACTCTATAACTGCTCATGATTAAGTTCATTCAGTCCCTACTCGGTTTTAACTATGTATATAGGACAAATTTTAAGAAACACACAGGTAAATGATTTAAAAAGAGATGTGCTGGTTTCAAACTTTGGCATACTGTAAGCTATATGTGCAGGAATTGGTAAATATCTTTAAGCCCAATCTGTTGGATAAATCTGAAGCGATTGCACATTCCTACTTCCCAAGCTTCCACTATGTTAGAGAATGTGTATGGCTCAAATTGAGATGAGCGTGCCCTGTACCATTGATCCACGTTTTCCAGCTCATTGTATTACTGTAGGTCATCTACAAAAACATGCTTTCTTACTGCCACATTGTTTATTCAGAAATTGATTTTAGAAGGTAGGAGTAAGCATTTTTCTCTCACAGGCTTTGCTATTTTTGGACGTGTTTCATCTAAATAGGATCATACCGTTATCTTTGTGCTTTTGGAGGAAAACGGTTGTTAAGATTGTTTGAGTGCTGAGTACAGGCGTTGATAACTCGAGTCTGTGCTGACGAACAAAGGAGCGAGGTGTGGGTCGTGCAGGATGGCATAGTCAGGCCATACGGCGGCTCGTTTGCTGAATACAAGGATGATCTCCTGGAGGACATCAGGAAGGAGATGGCGATGGACTGACTCCCATGCGGCCATGCCAGATGTGTTTGGCGCTGATAGCTGTGTTGTTCATTGACTGTAGCTCTGCTTTCAGCTTTCTTGCTTTCTTGTTGCAGAGAGGAGGGAACTGGATGACACTATCTTCTATCTAGACTTGTTTTTCCTAAATGTAGGAACAGTCCCATTACAATTCTATGAGTTTGGACCATTACGGTTCATGATATTGGAAGTGCGCCATTACAACTTGCGCCATTACAACTTGTGGACCAAAATGTCCTCGTCTTCCTCCTTCCTCACTCTTGCATTTTGTACAAACTGACCGTTGCTGACCAGCGCCTAGGCATTGCTAGATGTGTTTAGTCACCGATGCTCGCTCCTGTCCCTCCGGATGGCTTGTGGTTGAAGAAGAGCTCTCCTGCGCAGGCACACGCAACACTTCCAAGGACGGCTCATGGTTTTCATGGTTGATTTTCGATTGTTTTAATAGTGTTAAGATGTACGAAGAAATCTAGACCCAATAATATACATGTGTTTTGTGAACTGTTTCACTGGACGACAACATGTGTGGGAAACGAGCGTTAGCTCGGTTGGTCGGTCTCTAGTTTTGGAAACCGGTCATGTGTTCGAGGCTGGCTCGGCACATGATTTCCACCGGGGGTTTTCCCCAAATTTCTACAACCTCAGACGTGGACGCGCCACAATGGTCATAGCTTACGCACTCGGGTGTGTGTGAGTATGTGCGTGCGTGTGGTGGTGTGAGTTGGGTGTGTAAGTTCAGATACTGCAACTTGTATTTGAAGGGTTGAGTCACAAAAAAAAAGGACGACAACGTGGTGCACTCAAGTGGTTGCGCCGCCTCTTGGCAACCTGGCCGTAGGGCTCCACTGGAATTTGAGTCGATCATTGTTCAAATGTAACAATGTAATTTTCATTACACTAGAAGGGTCTAAGCGTTGATGTAAAACTCTTTTATACAAAGTGCGTTGTATCAAACTATTCCTCTAACTTGATATAGAGACGCAAATCTTGAGAAAAAAAAATAATGGCATCATATCTTGAGAAAAAATAATGTCATCATCATCCAAATGTATAACAATGTAATTTTCAGTACACCAGGAGGGTCTGAGCGTCGATGTAAAATTCTTTTGTACATCGCTAAGCGTGTTCGCATTGTATCAAACTATTCCTCTAAATTGGTATAGAGATACGCAAAATTTGAGGAAAAAAATAATGGCATATATTCCATTAAGGGCTCTTTGGATTGCAAGATAGGCAAAGGATAGGAAAACGAAAATCCCAAGAATTGAGATGACATACTTCTCTAATCCTATGAAATTTTAAACAAAAGAAAGTTACATGAGATGGTAAGTGGCTTGAGCTTAGGAAAAACATAGGGATTAGAAGAGAGATAGACACAAAGAAAATTTACCTCTCTAATCCTATAAAATTTTAAACAAAAGAAAGTTACATGAGATGGTCTTTGGCTTGAGCTTAGGAAAAACATAGGGATTAGAAGAGAGATAGACACAAAGAAAACTTTTCAAGCGGTTGAACTTCATGTTAGATTTCCTCTAAAATTTCTATGGATTAAGCCATTCCATAGAAATTTTACAGGATTTTAGGATGGCCAAACCTTTAATTTAAAGGGCAACATATGACCCAAAGTTTCCTATAGGATTCAAATACTACAAAATTCCTCTATGAATGCTTTTGTTCCAAAGGAAATTACGTTGTGCTCCAGAAAAGCAATTGGCGGTCTATTCAGCTTCGGCGCCGCCCAGTTCTCCCACTCCCGGGGCCGCCAAAATTCCCTCCCCGATTCTCTCGTGCTCCCCCTCGACCGCCGCCGCCGCCGCTTCCACACCTCCCGCCTCCGCCGCTCTTTCCCCGCCGCCTCCTCGCTTGTCGCCTCCGCCGGCTTGCCCCCGCCGGCCGCCACCTCCAAAACCCTAGACCCCAGCACAGTCCGCAGGCGCAGCAGCAGGCTGCGGCCGCGGCCTCGCCCCGATGCCCCGCGCCTTCGAGGAGATCTCCGACGAGGAGTGGTCCAACCACAACTTCGCGCCCTCGCGCGTGCTCAAGCGCCCCAACCAGCGGCCCTCGCAGCCGCCGCCGCCGATCGATTCGTTCGCCTACAACCCCAAGGCTCGCTCCGCCGCCGGCACCAGCACGGCAACCGTCGTCCTCTCCGACGACGACAGCGACTTCGACCTAGGCGCGGACGAGGGTCCGCGCCCCGCCGCGAAGAGCCAGCGCGTCGTCAAGCGCCCGCATAACGGGCGCCCTTCGCGGCCTTCTCCGCCAGTTAAGTCGTTCCGCCGCAATCCCCAACCCTCCAATGCCGCTGCCGCCTTCGACAGCGACGACGATGACTTCGTCGTCGCAGACGATGACTTCGATCGTCCTACCTCGTCTTTGAGGGCGTCAGGCCTTCGCCGCAAAGGGAAGAGCCAACGCCCCCTCAAGGGTGCTCAGCTCAAGCCCCATTTGCGGGCTCCTCCGCCAGTTAATAATCCCAAGCGGTCCAAATTCGCCTCCGATGCGTGGCTTTCCAGCAGTGAGGACGACGAATTCGACCTCACCGGAATGTCAGGCCTCCACCGCAACGCAAAGAGGCAACATGTCCAGAAGCCTGCACAGCGCAAGCCCCATTTGAAGGATCCTCAGTCCTTTGGCTCGTCTCGACGCAATCCCAAACCTTCCAAGGCTGCTGCCACCACAGGGCTATCTGACAGTGATGAAGATGACTTCAGCCTCACGGACGATGACTCCTCTGACCTTCCAGCTTCGCCTTCGTCTTCGAGGACATCGCGCCCACGCCGCACTAGTCGCCGGTTGACGAGTTTTGCCATTGACATCTCTGAGGAAGACGAAGAAGACCTTGCTGATGATGACTTTGACTACCAAGACCCGAAGCCTCCCCAGCAACGCCCCTCTGGCCGTCGCTTTGTGATCGGGGACGATGATGACAGTGATGTGGCTGTAGCTGTGGAGGAGGATGATGATGGGGTGGATTGGTCGGAATTGGAGAAGGAGGACGACGATGAGGGCTACAATGGGGAGAGAAGTATAAGTGTGGAGGAGCCTGAGACAGATGTGGTGGGAATGGCATTGCGCAAGTGTGCACGCATCTCATCAGATCTGCGCATGGAGCTTTTTGGTTCATCAGCGCGGAATTGTGAAAGCTACGCTGAGATAGATGCTTCCACTTGCCGTATTGTTACTCAGGTAAATTGTATAGTACTCTGGTACATGTTATTTAAGTTTTTTTTTCCCCTTTGAGACGTAAATTTAAGGGTTTTGGATAACAATTTTTTTTGAACCAATGGGATTTGTGAACGCTGGAACAGGAAGACGTAAATGCTGCATGCACAAGTGAGAAGTCAGGGTTCGAGCCTGTGTTGAAGCCGTATCAACTTGTGGGCGTCAATTTCCTTCTCCTATTGCATCGGAAGAGCATTGGCGGAGGTGAAGCTTTTTATGCATTGAGCAGCTGAACTTGAGCACTCTCATTTGCTCACAACATTTTTTGTCAATGGTGTAGCTTGTGATCATTGCCAGAGAGCATCCTGTTATTTCTGCAGCTGTTGCCTTCTGTAATAAGCAGTCATGCATTTGCTAGTTCCTTCTGGTTCATTTGGCATTAGCATTTTTTTAGGGAAACTATTAGGGGAACCTCCTACTGTTGTATCATGCATGCTATGTCAAATTGATGGTAGAGCTCATGCTGCATACTGCATAGATAGATGTGATCAGCTTCGACATTAGCTTCTTAAATGCCTCTCCATAGGTGTCACCTATCATGGAGTTCCATAAGGCATAGGAATGACCCCCCCCCACACACACACACCCCACCACCACCACCACCAACCCACCCATACATTTTTTTCATTCAGCTTATAATATTTCTGTCGAACCTTTGTTTTTTTGAGAATGAATTATTTTCATTTTAAGGAAAGCGGTATGCCATTCATTGTTGCGTGCTGCATGTTGAAGTTCCATATGCTAATGATCATATTTACTATTGATTTGCTATGTTTTGTCATTTACACAGTGCACACAAACTAAGATCATTCATTACTCATTCAAATATATCTCTCCTCTTTGTTTTAACAGCAATATTGGCTGATGAAATGGGTCTTGGGAAGACAGTGCAGGTAAGAAACCATGGTAGTAGCCTAACATGATTCAATGTATTCCCTCTCCCTCCATTCCAAATTCTAAGACTTTGGCTTTTCTAGATACATTGCTTTAACTATGTATGTAGACATATTGTATATCTAAGTGCATAGCAAAATCTATGAATCTAGAAAGCCGAAACATTTTATGTTTTATCATTGCACATAGTTGCCGTAAAACATTGTCTGATTAATGTATACACCTTCGCTCAGGAAGAAGACTAGAACACACCATTTGTTGGTTGCTGCACAATAGAATACCAATTCATTTTTCTTATTGTTTGAAAATTTTCTTTTCTTCTTGCAGGCTGTCACTTATCTTACTCTACTACGGCATCTATATAACGACCCAGGTCCACATCTGATAGTTTGCCCAGCTTCTGTATTGGAGAATTGGGAAAGAGAACTCAGGAAGTGGTGCCCTTCGTTTTCGATCGTCATGTTTCATGGAGCCGCAAGGACTACCTACTCAAAGGAATTAAGTTCCTTAGGCAAGGCTGGCTGTCCAGCTCCATTTAATGTCCTCCTTGTTGGCTACTCACTTTTTGAAAGACGGAGGTTTGGACCAACTCCTTTTGCATGACACAGCAGAATGTCATAGTCAGAACATTCAAAATTTATTTATTGTTTAAAACATTTGTGTAGTGCTCAGCAAAAGGATGATCGTAGGGCCCTCAAAAGATGGCAATGGAGCTGTGTTTTGATGGATGAAGCACATGTTCTGAAAGATAAGGGTAGCTTCCGATGGAAAAACCTGATGGCTGTTGCTCAACAGGCTCGCCAAAGGCTAATGCTGACAGGAACTCCTCTCCAAAATGATTTGCATGTAAGTCTTTTTGACAAGTGTTTGGTTCATGACAGTTCATTCAACATAAATCCTGTTTTCTTAGCAAATGCATATAAGTAGAAAAACATCCACCTATGTGATGAAATTGCTGTACGGAACTTTCTAGAAAAAAAAATGCAGAATATATTGGCTATGCAGAAGTCAGAAAAATGTGCACAGTTAAACTTCACAAAGTAATAAAGTATGCACCAGCAGCCATTCAACCATAGATTTCTAACTACTGGCACTGAGTAGCACCTTTTGAGCTATTTCAAGATCATGTAAGAAACAAAATAGCGCTTGGAAGCAATATACTCCTCTAATACCAATTGTATGTTGCTTTGAACTTGTTATCTAAATACAAGACATTCTACAACATCAATGTAATTCTACCATTTCTTCTTTCTTTCATATTTATTGAACAAATGCTTAGTGTCAATATGAGTTTACATCTTCACATCTGTCATGCGTGTGCCCCAAATAACCTATCAACCAGTGGTGGATCAAGGATTTTGCACTAGGGTATTCCAAGGAAAATGTATTCGTTTTTTTATATATAAAAAAACTTTGGCATTCCAAGGAAAACACCTTCTGCTGCCTTGCTATCAACTTTGTACTTCTGAAAGTATTAGATGAGGAACCACTAAAGTGCCAGAATAAGTGAAGGGTGTTATGACAATTTCCTCTTATTCTTGAGTCTGTGTGCCCAAAGCTATAATGTTTTTTCTGATATTGTAGATATCACTTAAAATCCTTATTTGCATCTTGCTGTTATGTGCTGTGTCTCATGATTTTCTTTTATAACATCGATGTGTGCAGCCTATCGACATGACACATGTAATTCCAGTTAAGAATTTAAAAGCAAATATGTAACACAATTTTTGTTACTATTTGAGGTTTCTACGACTGTTTCTATAGGCACTATCAATGCGTCAAATTCTATTTCATCTTAAATTACCATACCATGTGCCTAAAACTTCTTTTTTTTATGGAGTCGTTCTTGAATTTAATATGGTGTGCAGGAGCTATGGTCATTGCTGGAATTCTTGATGCCTGATATATTTGCCACCGGAGATGTTGATCTGAAGAAGCTGCTGAATGCAGAAGACCGCGGACTAATTTCACGCATAAAGTCCATTTTGGGGCCATTTATTCTTAGACGTTTGAAGTCAGATGTAATGCAGCAGCTTGTTCCTAAAATACAACATGTGCGTGACTCTTTACACATTGGTGATTATTGTGCCTCTTTATTTTTTCCAGCCTAAACTCATCTCATTTGCAGGTTAAGTTTGTCGTCATGGGCGCAGAGCAGTCTACAGCTTACAAAAATGCCATAGATGAGTACCGTGCTGCTTGCCAGGCTCGTAGTGCCAAGTCTTCAGATGGCATTTCCAATAATATTGCTGGATTGATTCCAAAGCGTCAAATATCGAACTATTTTACACAGTTTCGTAAGGTGAGCGTATCTTATGATGCAAAATTTGAGGAATATGTTTATGGTTATTTTCAAATGTTCTTTCATTGCTCCACAGATTGCGAATCACCCTTTGCTTATAAGGCGTATCTATAGTGACAAAGATGTTGATCGAATTGCACGGTTGCTGTACCCTAAAGGTGCATTTGGCTTCGAATGTTCCTTGGAGAGAGCAATCCAAGAGCTGAAGAGCTACAATGATTTTGATATCCACCAAGTATTGTTCTTTCTTAGACTTCTATACTTCTACCTTATAAGGTGTTGCATTGTCTGTTGTCTTTGTGACTGAGTTAACTATATTAGATTATTAGGTCTTGCTTTTTGTATTGTCTGGTCACAACTCAACCATTGTCCTGTGTTTTATTATTTTGTTCTGGTGCAAAATAATTCTATGTAGGACCGAGTAGTATGTACATGTTGTATTAATGGTTTGCATTGGGTAAAGAATGGTTTTGATTATGAGAAGTACACTATTTTTTGAAAGTTAGGGTCTGTTTGGTAGAGCTCCCCTGCCCCCCTGGAATTGGTTCTGTGGCTGGAGTGATTCTGATGGAATGAACTCTTTGGAGGAAGTGAATCAGGAGAAACGGGGTTTTTTCAGCTCCTAACATTTTAGTTAATTTCAGGGAATCACTCCTACGTCACCACTCTGGGGGCTGCTCTAGGAGCTCTGCCAAACATGCCAGTCTTGTTTTTAACTCTCTATAGATTGTGTATTTATTTATTTATTCTTTCTTTAATGTGCAGCTATTATTGTCATATGGTGATGTGGGCACAAAGGGTGCTCTAACAGATGAGCATGTTTTTTCATCGGCAAAATGTCAGGTATATTTCTTTCTCCAACATCTGTTTTGATATGTACCACTGTTTTATTTATAGAAAAAAGTGGAAATGTCAAGTTTTTGCAATATATTTTCAGTAGAGTCATCCATATTTGACACACTACTCTAAGCTATTTTTTTAAAAAAATAGTCATGCTTTTAGTCTTATAGTCTCTGTTGTCTGTTCTGTGTTCAGGCCTTAGGGGAGCTTTTACCTTGTCTAGCAAATGATGGTCACAGAGTACTCATATTTAGTCAGTGGACCACAATGCTTGATATCCTTGAATGGGCACTGGAAGTAATAGGAGTTACATATAGACGCCTTGATGGAGGGTATGCTCTTTACTTAGATTTTTTTATTTGAATTTTACTCTGTTTATTAGCTATTTTGTCTTTCTTCCAGGACCGCTGTAACAGAAAGGCAGACTATCGTGGACACGTTCAACAACGATATTTCGATCTTTGCATGTTTACTTTCTACAAGGGCTGGAGGCCAGGGGCTGAACCTTGTGGGAGCTGACACAGTCATTATACATGATATGGATTTTAACCCCCAGATGGATCGGCAAGCTGAGGACCGTTGCCATCGCATTGGACAACAGAAACCTGTCACTATCTATAGGTGCTACTCTAGTTGATTTGGATTCACTATCTGTCTCTTCTGTTTTTTTGTTCGTTGATATCATGCACATATCCATATTGTTATTAGTTTTTTTTCACCAAGACATGTTTATATTTTTTATTACTCTTTTTTTAGTGACTAAATTATGAAAACGATTTAATTATTATACCTTTTAGATGCTTTCCTGCAAAATGGCCCTGTATATAGAAATTCTGGAAAGTCACAATGAAGTCTAGTATTAAAAAAAGCCTTTGTTCTTTGTTGTCCTGTTTAGTTTTGTGGTGTGCCTGCTCAAAATTTCATGGTTAAATGTAGTATGTACTGAAAGATAATTGTATAGTTTCCCTAGTTTTGCTGCATTTGGTACGCTGTTTGCTACTCTTTCTGACAGAGTAGGATCATGTTTTGTTGAATAACCCCAGGCAAACACATATTCGACATTTTCTGTTGAGTTTACTCAAAGCTAATTTGTGCCAAATAATTATCTCTTTTATGCCTTTTAATTTTCATTGGATTTTAAAAATAGGAAATGCCCTTATAATCCAAAACAGTCATCTGTCTAACGTAGAAAATGAAAGGTCCGCATTAGACAATCATCATAACTAATGAAAGGCAATACTGTTTACATACCAAGCTCCCCAAGAGATTGTTATGGAATGGTACTGAATTTTATGTGTCTATCCAGGCTAGTCACAAAGGAGTCAGTTGATGAAAACATCTATGAAATTGCAAGGCGGAAGCTAGTACTAGATGCGGCAATTCTTTCTGGATCAGAGTTGGACAATAGTACTGATGTACCTGAGAAGACAATGGGAGAGATTTTGGCATCTCTTCTCCTGGTCTGAAGTTCTAATCAAGGAGTTTCTTGAAGGTATTCAATTCTACCTGTGGGATATCTTTAACAATGGGTTTTTGGCCTTCATTTAAGCTGGCCATTCACCCTGGTTGATGTCTTGAGGTCCTCCCATCTTTAGCTGGCCATTCTGCATACATGACTCCTTTTTGCTCTGGAGACCTCCCATCTTTAGCTCTGCCTTTTCTATCTTTTGCTCTATAAATGGTCTGCTATAAACTGCTGGATTTCCAAAGTGTTTCTGGTTCTACATAATGGCATAGTGTTTAAGGTTACTGTAGGATGTAATAGAGACTGATTTTGTTTTTTCCCCCAATATAGGAAGGACTGAAATCTGAAGTAATACATCTGTACCAAAGTTTCAACATGGTTTAAGTGAAATGCAGAATAGTTCCAAGTTGCACATTTGCTTCAGTCTGTACCATTTTTTTTATCTGCACAAGTGTGTACCTACAATCAACATTGCCAGGATACAAGTTCCATCTTGTTTTAGAGTGCAAGTTTGATCACATGTTCATGTATCTTCACACACTGCTCTAACCGTCAGGTTAATTTGCGATTGACACCAGCTTTATCAGGGAACTATAGGGAAAACAATATATGTGTTAAATTTAAATTCGTAAGAGTCAATTGGTGTGCATGTTATGAACCATATTTGACAGAGATCCTGTTGTGCCTTGAAGAATTTTCAAAAACCGCAGAAAGGTGTGGCTTTCTGTTTGCATTTAGGTGGTGATTCCTCGCTTCATGTTCATGGCTTATTGTTGGTGTACTGTTCAAAGCTGCTGCTCTTGTTATATCCTTTTTTTCTTTTTCTTTTTCATTTTTTTTTACATTCACACACATTAAAGTTCAGAAGGTAAAAAATGACCCAAGCATAGCTTAGCTGAGCATAGGGGCTGTGATAAAGGAAAAGGACAGCCCCTTGGCTCCTGCAACACTCCATATCTGGCACTTCACACCAGCAAGGGTGAGGGCTGTGGTTATCCTTGGTGTATCTTATCCTGGCTTTCTTTATCTTCCTAGTTAACACTTTAAATTAGAGAAGCAAATTTTTTTTTTTTTTTTGGTCTTTGGCTCAGCACAAAACTCATCAAAATGAACTAATCGGATCCAGATGTCAAAGCAAGAAAAGGGGAATAAAAATGATTTAGATTGACCTATTACCTGCATCTATACTTGCAGTTCATGGCTGAGGTTTTGGTACCCACTTACACCCTTCCTGCAATTCATGGCTGAGTGATTTGATGAATGCGCATTAACTTTTATTGACCTTAAATGAAGAAATAACCTGTTTGCTGCGATAGTGTGATGTTTTCGGTTATAAATTGGAGCATCGTGCTTGGATTACTTTCAAACTGCCACTGTACAATGCTTTCTTCCTGATTTCAAAATTCCACTGCCCATGCTGAAATGTGATCTGATAATTTGTTATTGTGACACCCTGATCCTGATAACTCACCAGTTCTATTTTTGTTCTTGACCTTAATTTAAAAAGGGATCGTTGCCTAAAAATCCTTTAAACTTGCAAGCCAAATCGTGACCATATATTTATGCCAAATGCAAGAAATGCATTTTATGCTGGTAAAGACTTTGAACCTTTCTTCCACTGAATCTTGTCTGAGGATCTGCTTTGCTTTGCATTCGTCCCAAAATAAATAAATCAACTTCTACAATCACTAGGCCTGGATATCGAGCCAGCTCGGCTCGTTACAGCTCGGCTCGTTATAGCTCGGCTCGTTAACGTTCTGGCTCGGCTCGGCTCGTTATACTAACGAGCTAGAAGAGCAGCTCGGCTCGGCTCGTTAACCAGCTCGAGCCAGCTCGTTTGGCTCGCGAGCCAAACTATAAAAACGCAATTTTTTAAAGTACTTGTAAATTTAACAAAGATGAATATATACTTGTAAACATAGTTCCATCGATTGATCCATAGTTCCTCAGTTTTTGTTCAAATAGCTCACCACGACCAATACCATGAGTACATGATAGTCATACGCGTATAGTTTAAATGCCATCTATACATAATTTAAGAACTAAGCAAAATAAAGGCCTCCGAGGGGACATGAGAAGTATGGCCATATAGGCCAAGCTAATTTGAGTTGTTGACTTATGAATTGACCGGCTCGTACGAGCTAACGAGCAGCTCGCGAGCCAGCTCGAGCTGGCTCATTATAAAACGAGCTGGCTTGTTATAAAACGAGCTGGCTTGTTATAAAACGAGTCGAGTTCGAGCTGAGCCATTAACGAGCGAGTCGAGCGAGCTAGCGAGTTTCGAGTTTTTCGTCCAGCCTTAACAATCACTGTAAGTTAAATTGTCTCCAGTTTGATCAACTTTGTAGTGAAGAAGAAACATTTATTGCACCAAATAAGTAGATTATGGCACTGTATTTTGAATGGAGTATTTTCTTTTGTTACATGTCTTGATTCGGCTGGGCTCACAGGCTATAACTGTTTAAAAGTAGCCATTCGGGCTAACTACAAGAAGCCAAGAACTGACAACAAACGCTGTTACCTGGAGGGATGGCGTCCTGGTGCTCTTCCATGAAGGAAATGGTCTTAGCATGCTCTTGGGTAAGTTGCTGTTGGCATGCATCATTGATGGAATGAGCACTGCCCCCCGACAATGGAACTGTCCTCGTGTTGGGACATATTTTGGTCGTTAATCGCTGCTGGGTAAAGTTGGGTTTATGGGCTCATTGCTGGTCCAATTTGTTGCTCTTGCTCTCTGAATTTCTGATACCCCTCGTCCGGTCCGGATGTCTTTTGGAAATGGCCCGAGCCTTCTCTCTTTGGAGTGATGCTGTGCACAAGCGACATGGGGAAACGGCCATGAGCCTCGTGCAACTGGTTGTGTACGGGTGCGGTCAGAATGTCTCCTTTGCAGTAATCGGGGTCAGAATGTCTCCTTTCCGGTAATCGGCTAATCATCCTATTTGTCGTAATAATGATGGTCGATGTGCCGGGATGACCTCGCCCCTAGCGACATTATTCTTGTCCAGTGTTTCTGCTGCTGCATGCTGCTTGCCTGAATCTACTAGCTTCGTACATTCTCTTTTGCGACGCATTACCTTTGACTTTCCTACTTCTTACGGTGGCGTGTTACTGCTTGCGTGCATTCGCCCAGCAAATATCAATCACACACTGATGCGAGTGTCGCATTGCCTACACCTAGCATAGTTTGGTCGTGCACGTGAATAGTCGAATTATACTGTCGGGTCGTATATTCTTTACGCTAAGAGAGATTGTATATACCTCTCCTGATACGTACAAAAGGCATATTTCCACCTGTCGACCTGCTGGAGTCTCTTTTTTGGCCAATATACACATCCCCCGCAAATCGGCGGCACACACGTACGAGGTACGACGGGTGTAACTTGCCATTAACTTGCAACTTAGATGCGCATCCATCTTCTTCTCGTAGTCCCATGAGTGTTTTGAGACCATTGGCTGGCTACTTAGACTGTCTCCAACAGTCCACCTATTCCAGCACCTAAACCTTTATATGGCTTGTCACAGTAGATTTAGGTGACAAAACGAGCCTCCAACAGAATAGCGAAAAGAAAACCCAAATTTGCATTCGAGCCGAACGAGAGCCCAGATATACGTCTCTCTCTCTCTCCTCGACGCATACTCTGTCGCGCCCGCACAATCGTTTTCGCGGGAAGGGAAAGGATTTCGCGGGAGGGGAAAGAAGAGGAGCGCAGGCGACGAGTGGCCGGCGACTCGCCGGCGACGAGATCTGCAGCGACCTAGGCTTCGCAGGTATGGATCCCTGACCAGCCCGCCCGGCACAGCGTCCTTCAGGTTCGCCCCTCACCGCCATCGAGCGCTCGCGCCGACCACCGCGGAGCCCTAGCCATCCGACCCTGCGACGGCGCGTCCCCGCTGCAGCGACGCAGCTGCTGCCGCTCCATGCTTTGGCCGCCGTCGGCCAGCCATCCCCCAAGCGCCTGCTGCTTGTGGCTATGTGGGTGGGCGATTTTGGATTTTGGTGGTAGATTTTGGATTTGGGGATTTCCTTCAGGTTCGGGTATGCCATGTCGTCGCTGTACTGCTCAGGGCCGGCCGGCCGGGGGCTGATAACAGAGGCAGAACACATGCCTACATTTTACGAGTTCAATGAATTCTTGGACTGTTGAGCTTTGCATTATCCATTTATAATTTTTTTCCTGTTCTCAAAATCTGAGATTCGGAGCCTGAATAAAAGTTAGATTGGTGTGTACTTCTTATTCCTGGATGATAATGATAAACTATGAACCATAACACACATGCACATACCTGTAAAATTCTGAATTCTTGTATACTTCACTGAAGTTAATACCAGTTATCTATTCTTGCATTGTACTAGTCACTTCCAGCATCCATGTTGATGGGTTGCAGGCATCTTTTATATTGTTGACACCTTCGATCCCCTTGGTAGAATCAAGGAAAGCCCAGTTAGATAATGTGTTAGTTCAGTACGAAACTGCAATTGGTGGAATATACAATTTCTCCTTCCTCACCTCATAATATTTGATCAGTTCACATCGAGAGCAAGATCATTTTTTTTTCTTTTGGGTGGGGGCTGGGGGGATGAAGAGAATCATATAATGCCTAAATTTCTGCTTTTTTTTGATAAAGGCCTAAGTTTATGGTAGTTGCAGTGTTTTAATTATTCACATATATGCTTTCATATAATGCCTAAGTTCTAATGGATTTCATATATGCTCACATATAATGCCTATGCGTGTTCTATGCCATGTTTAATTCAATCTCTTTATACTAGGACAATGGATAACATGTTTAGTGGCACAAGTGGTCATGTCGCCGAATCTGAAGAAAACTTAGGGGCAGATCCGTGGGCTTATGGTTTTTCTGCCGTTTTGCAATCTTCGGGTGTTCCTCCATACCCCCAGGTTTACTGCAGCCATGTATAATGGTTTGTTCTATTTGCATATCAATACATCGATGACTAACAATTCTTTTCACCACTAGTTCAACATGCATGGCTCCTCCCAGATGTCCTACCCACCTATGAATGGACAACCTAGTCAGGGATTCTCCAATGACAACCATAGCTCTCAGGACACTGCATCATTGAAATCACAAAGGGCCCAAAAGAAGAAAAACGTGGCTAGGAGAGGAACTGCATTCAGCAAAGAGGAGGACTTGGTGTTGTGTTCAGCATTTCTCAATATTAGCAAAGACCCTATTACCGGTAATAGTTTGCAATGTCTTTTAAGAAAACTTTGACCCTTTGATGCCCAAATAACATGGTGGCATATCATGCAGGTGTGAATCAGACTTCAGGTGGTTATTACAAGAGGATGCATGAATTTTTCAATGAGCGCAAGCCTGAAGGGTCCAACCGTAGCCGATTGCTATTCAAAGATAGGTGGGCATTGATTCGAAAGCGATGAACAAGTTTTGTGGGCTCAAAGGAGCTATTGATAGGCGGAATGAGAGTGGAAAAAATGAGCAGGATCGGGTATACTTCCACTCTTGTTGTCTTCCTTCTCTTTTATTTTCCATATGTTAATTTTTTCATCGTTTAATCTATATTCATATCTGCAGATTAATGATGTGTAGAGGCGTACGAGAAGAAAGAACCTTTTACCATCATGCATTGCTGGAAAACACTTCACAAGGAGGCCAAATGGAACAATAAGTTTCTTGAGCTAAACAACTCTACATCACTGGATGGAATGTCATCTCCTCCAACTCAAGGCCATGCTGTGGCTGGTCATGAAGAATCTGGGAATGTGAATATAGACACATCACGTCCTGAGGGTAGGGATAGTGCGAAGAGGCGTAGATCAAAGAGCTTCGTAGAGACATCATCATCTAGTACGGCCGTTGAAGTCCCGCAGCGGTTGCAAGAGAAATCGAGAGAAGAATGAACAGAAGCAAGACCAGCAAATGGTTGAAATTCTTAGTATGAAAGAAGAAAAAATTAAAATTCAAAGGGATCTTTTCAACCTTCGAAGAAACATATGAAGATGACTCTGCAGCAGCAAAGAAGGAAAATAAGATTAGGGAGAAGGAGTCGGAGGCCCAATTGATTACAGCCGAGTCTAGTATCATGATGATTGACATTGACAAGGTCCCCCTAATCTAAAAAACTATTATCTTGGCATGCAGCAACAAATCATGGAGCGCAGAGGGTTTGTCAGCCCCTCGAACAACGAAGACTAAGGAGCGTGTGTTGAATATATGTAGTGTTGTGAACTTTTGTATCCTGTTAGACTTTGGTTCACTTGTGTCGAACTCAATGTAGTGGTGTGAACTACTGTTATATTCAGCCTATGGATGATTTTAAACTTAGCTTGAAAAACACCAAAAGTTCTCTCCACATCCTTTCTACATGCCTCTTGTCGCTCTGCAAAAACCTTTTCCTTGTTGCTAATTGGTGCTGGAATGCTTTTCACTAGTGTAGCCCAATCAGGATAGATGCCATCTGCCAGGTAATATCCAAGGGAATAGATGTTATTGTTGACATGGAACTCAACAGAGGGTGCCCTTCCATTAGCCAAATCATCAAAAACATGGGAACGATGCAAAACATTAATGTCATTGTGAGATCCTGGTAAACCAAAGTTAGCATGCCAAATCCTAAGATCCTGTGTCGCCACTGCCTCAAGTATTAGAGTTGGCTTGTGTTTGTGCCCTCTGTACATGCCTTGCCAACCAGTTGGGCAGCTTGACCATTCCCAGTGCATGCAATCGATGCTGCCTAGCATTCCAGGAAAACCTCGGGCTGAATTGATGCTTAAAATGTGCTCTATCTCCTCAGCTCTAGGAGGACGAAGATATTCTTTGCCAAACACCTTGATCACAGTCAAAACAAATTTCTTCAGGGTCTCAAGGACAGTACTCTCTCCCATTTTGAAATGATCATCCAACTCATCAGCTGCGCCTCCATATGCTAGCATCTTTAGAGCCACCGTGCACTTGTGAAGAGCAGAGAATCCTAATTGTCCAGCAGCATTTCTCCTCTGTTGGAAGAAACTATTGTTGGCTGTGACCTCATCCACTATCCAAAGGAACAATTCCCGTCTCATGCGAAACCCGAGCAAAAGAATTATAATTTTTATATTTTTTTTGAAGAATCGATAAAACGAAGTACACAGGAGAAAGGTAGAACACAAAAACAAACCAATGTAGAGATGGGGTTTTTATCAAATTAATTCAATGGGTAAAGGAAATGGAAACTGGCCAACGGATTATACCTTCTTCTGAAATGCTCCTCATTGTAAAGTGGACGTTCAATGAAGTAGTCCTGATTTAGCTGCCTGTCTGCTGCATGTCGATCACGTTTGTAAGTCTTGTGGCCTGGTACTGAACCTCCCCAAGGGCGTTTCTGTGGCATCTGGGTGACGACGGCCACCGCGGCTATGATCTCATCGTCGTTGGAGTATGCTGCAGCTGACCCGAACATTGACATTTTGACATAACTCCAAGCCATGGCCAAAACATCCGCGATCGAGCTCTACAACCAAGCCGATTAGGGACAAATTAGCCACAAATCACGAGCTTGAGAGGGATTTGAGGGGACTAAAAGTGATTTGATCTCCTTTAAGTCAAAATCCCTCTCGATCCCCTTTCATCTTCTCCAATCCAGTTGTATTTGGGGCGAAATACACAAGCCCTAAAAGGAAATGCGACATCGAACAAGCAAATTGCCAGGAAATCAGATTACCTGAGTCCTGCTTGCCTATGCCGGCCTTGTGCGCACGGTTCGAGCGAGCCTACGACAACGCCGGCTGCATCGCTACCCGCTCGAGTCTCTTCACGCAGCTGGGGCGGCAAAATAATCTGGCCATCCATCGAGGGAAACCCCGGTCTCCATGATACACTGCGTTTCCCGCGAAAATTTTCACCGTGCCCGCGAAACGAACAGCGCTGGGTCTCTTCTAATTCCTGCGCGGTTGGAGATGGAGAAATTTGGGTGGCTGACCTTTTCCCTGTGCATGACTGAAACACAAGAATAGGTCTAAAGTTTGGGTATTGACTGTTGGAGTCAGTCTTAGCTAGTGCTTTTTTGCCATGGGCATGCAGCCATGTACGTGGCGGGAATCTCCCACTGGCCGCAGTGGGGTCGGGGCGGATGCATGCTGAGTGTGCGGCTAGCTTGGAAGCGCCCGGGAACCCTCTTCTACGCCCTCTCTTTTATCTCGCGCGTAGCACGACTGCACGAGTATAGGCGACGGCATCATACGTGGTGCGGTGGTGTGGCAGCAAGGCCTTGTTATGCGATATTATATACTTGCATGTTATGGACCTGTCTTGTCCATATCGCCCCACTCCCTCTCGTTTCCTCGCTGTACAGTGCAAGTGTGGCTCACGTGATTATGTGTGTTTCAGTGTCTCTTATTTAGTTATTTACATATGCTCTCGTTTTGCTGCATTATAATTTGCTTCCTCTAATATGTTATATGCGAAATTAGAGATGTTGTCTTTCCATTTCACGCTAACATAATTAGGATTATTACCACCTGTTAAGAGTAGAAATCAACCTCTGAAACGTAGACCAAGACGTAAAATAACACGAGGTGCTAATGATTGTTACTAATTGCTTGAAAATCACGTTTGTTACCACCTGAGAGTAGAAGTCAAAAGAGATACATAAGTACGTTGTACATATAGTGGGATTGTGGGAATGATTCTTGTATTGATCATGAGTCATCGCACACGTACTCCCTCTGTCCCTAAATATCCGTCGCTTGAAGTTCTTGAGAAACAATTTTAACTAAATATATATTTAAAATATTAATATTTATGGTATGTAATTAGTATCGTTGCAAAGATCTCTGAATCTTATTTTTTATAAATTTATTTGGAGATGTAACTTTTATAAATCAAGTCAAACTTGTGGCACACATATCAAAGACAATAGTTATTTGGAGACGGACGGAGTATAGGATATACATGTCCAAAGGGTGAGTACACACACCTTTGTCATTAGCAACACTTAGCGATGTTATTAGTCTGCTAACAGATGCAATGGCGGTGGCAGCGACCAAGTGTAAATATTATTTCTGACATCACTGACTAATGAACGAAGACATCCGATCTTTAGTTAGATCAATGGTCCACGTCATCATTTTCTTCCTCAGATAAGACAACAGGATGACACCATTCCTCTTGGTCGCTGCCACCGCCCATTAATTGCTCTGTACCTCCGGCCGGCCCGCCACCCTCTGTCTCCTGCAGCAATCTTGGTGTCGGTTCCCCACTTTCCCGCGGCAATCTGAATTAGCCTGCTGGGCCATTCTGTTCGGCCCCGGCCGCAGCCAAAATTCCCTCGGCCCACCCTACCTCGCCGGCCGGCGCGCTGATCACCGGGCCGTCAACCGCTACCAGAAATATCTACCTCCCATATATCTTCAGGCTACTTCTCTCTTCTCCTGCAGAGTGCAGGCCCAGGTATACATACTATGTCCTGCTAGCTTGTGGATGCAGAAATCGAGTTGCAATCACGAATCAATATCAATGCAGCCTTGGAATATAGCTATAAATATGCCTATACCTTGGCTGGAATATAGCTATAAATATGCCTATACATGAGGAGTCTTTGACATCCTAGTTGCTGTCGGATGTTATCTTCTTGCTGACTCTAGGTAGCACCATCTCAGCATGTCAATTCAGTCAGGTGTGCTTCACTTCACTGACTCAGGAATGGCACCTGCCACTTTTTTAAGCTAGGTAGACGCCCATGTTTTGCGTTTTTTTTTTGAAGGAAATTAAACCATCCTTAATTTGCGCATTGGATAGAATTAGTGGAAAACATCATCCCCTTGGGCTTGCATTGGGCCTTGGCACAGAAGCAGCAGCCCGGCCGCCGGTTGCCGGATGGACAAACACGAACGCAGACGCCGAGGCGCGCGCTCTGTACCGAACGGCACGGCAACCGATTGATCGAACCAGGCGTACCGCGCGTCTGGCCGTCTGGGGCCTAGCTAGCTCTTGCTTAATTTTCATGTAAACACTAGGCTTAATTTTTCATGTAGTAAACAGAGAAATACCCATGCCATCATAAGATTTGGGTTTCAGTTTGCGCCACGGCCACATGCAGTGATGCAGACATGCCGGAAGGTACGGCCCCGGCCGCCCGGGCCATGCCCGCGACTCTGCGAGAGCTCGAGAGCCCGGCCACGGCCGGCATGTGGGGCCGGCCGGACCGCCGGACTGCCATCTCGTAAGCTAACAGTTTGACGTACGGGTCCCTCGTCGTCGCGTCATCGCAGTGCAGTGCGGCACTGAGAGGGAATCTACTGTGGGGTGGTCGCTGTGTGGGCCTGTCCGCCTCTGTGGGGGCCCGCATGATTGAGCCATGGCCCATATGGTCCAGGGGACACAGATGACAACGGTGCGTCACCGGTTTCCTGTAACGGCCATTGTTAACATCGCATGCTCTCACTCTAAATATATGGAGTATATATGATAGATGTACGTTGATAACCACAACATGATAACACACATGAGTTTTGATAGATGCTGGCACTGGCACATGAGTGGTCATTGTACTGATCGATTAACCTGCGTGTTGCAAGGTGTGCGATTTCTTAATAACGGGCTGATGTTGATACCCCTGAAAACATCTAGTATTTGGTCATTCATGTCAGTTTTTTTTTTGCGTAAAATTTATTAACAATAAAGGAAAATTTATTAGCAACTAAACAAAGAACAAATTCAGGAATGAAAATTAGCAAAATAAGATCTGAATAAGACCAGAACTAATAGCCAAATGAGCTACATTATTTTGATTCCATTTTTTTTATACAAAATCAAGTTCCATTTTTTTTAAAAAAAATGATGAAACCCCAGCGTGCATGGTATGCGCAAATCATGTATAGGTATTTAGCTTGAATAAACCCGGTAGCCGAATGTGTCAACCATTCTTAATTTTATCGATACAAAGAAATAGATCATTTTGTGTTATGACAATATTAGAGACAACCAGATATATATTCACGTAGCTTTCAAGTGTATGAAAGTGATAGCTAGGGAAGAATTCCTTCTCTCCCCATCCACCACATCTTGAATACTTAGTTTCTTACACACATGTCCTAGGTCCAAAATGGTGAACTTTTTGTGGCTATTTTCGCTTCTTCTGCGTCTACCCTGCAGGCGAGGGAAGTTGAAAGCATATACACGCTTGATTGCGACATATGAGGGTAGCGCCCAGGGGCGGAGCCAGGAAGCCTCTCCGCCCAGGGCTAAACCAGTGTTAAGATGCTAATTTGTTGTAATTGTATTAAATTTTGACATGATATGCCTAAGTTCTATAAGTACAATCTTGCTTAAGACAAAACCACACTCGCCCCGGGCAACACGGGCCGTAGATCCGCCCCTGGTAGCGACATGATGAAGCTAAGCTCAGAATTTGACCTTGGCAGAATTCCCAATTTGGACATTATTCGAATTAATAAGAGAATCAATTTCGTCCCATACTACAATTTGCCCCTTTTGGAACACCTTTTTTTATTTCTTGCATTTTCCTATGAAAATAAAAATAGTTCATGTGAAATTCTTGTGTTCTAAAGTAGCCCAAAAGGAAAGTCGAGGCATTGAAAACCAATTTAAAACATTGATGTGTATTTGGTAAGCAGATTTAAATTTACTTTTTTTCGAAGAAGAAGATTGAACTTAGGAAACATACTATTATTGAAACTTTTCCCTTGCACAAGAAATACAATTATCAATTCGGTCGATATAAGTTGACTCGTGAAATTTTAAATGATTGAATAGTACAGTAATTTTAGATGAAGTGCATATAGTCATTGTGTAACGTATACAGCAGATCGAGTCACATGCATACATACATCACATTGGCAAGAGTTGCATGCAAATGTGGTATCTGTATTCCTATTCAACCTTGTTGCCTTGTAGATCTGTTTTGTACAATAATGTTTTTTTTTTTGGTTCCGGTGGGCGTTGCACACGAAGTCGTCTTCAACTCATGATACATCATAATTCACGCCCTTTTTTTTAGCAAAATTCACGCCCCTTTATGAAACCAGCATCTCTGTGCATGAAGCTAGTGCTTCAGTACGCGTGCATCTGCACAAGCGTGTACTACGTGTCCCATTTGGTTAGGCAGATGGGTATATAGTATAGTATATAATTACACTTAACAACACATATTATGACTAGATAGACTCATCGAGATCGAGTGCACATATACGTTCAAGAGAGTGGAGCCAAGCGGGTATGGACAAGCAAGTAAGGCCTGGACCTGGACGACGGGAGCTGCTGCATGCAGCTTGCGGCGCGGCCTGCTGGCACCGGCACCACCGGCGCCGGCACGCTGCAGCAATAAAACGCCAGGCTTATGCTTTTGAGCTGCGCTTTGGTCTCGGAATGAGCGCCCAAGCACATGACGGCACAAAGCAGATGCAACATGAATGCAGACCTGCAAAGGCAACGCAGGAAGCAGCTAGCGCCGCCGGCAGCTTTTGCATGGATTTCTCCGGCCCGGCGGCTTTCCGTTGATCCTTCCTTCGCCTTCCGTGCCGGCCCTTGCCCACACCGACACAAGTCATGGCACTGCTGCCGATCGCAGCCGTCCAGGCTCAGGACATCGATGTCTGCGCCATGACTGGGGGACCTTGGGGAAACAGACATGGATTCGGAGAGAGAAGAAAGGGATGGAGGGACTGACACGAGGACCACGCCCAAGTCACGGGATGGAAACGAGACGACGACGACGAGCTGAGAATGAGATGGGGCAGGTTAGTTTCATCAATAAGCGCATGCTTTACTTTTCTCGAATACGTAAAAGATTTGCGCATCATTGTATTAAAAAGAAGAGACTTTTACAAGTTTTTTCTGGGGTATTAACAAATTTGAAACACAGCCCGCCACCCCAGAACACGTACATAACGGATTACTCGCGCACTAACATTCTAGTTTGCTTGACGGGACCGGCGCTCATGCGTGGCCCCCGGCCCCGCGGCGTCTCCGCGGTCGCTGTTGACTCTCCTCGCCTGCGAGCAACTCCTGCAGGGCTCGAGCATCCCCTGGTCTTCCCTCGAACATCATGTCCAGCTTCAGTTGTCCCTCCACCATCGGCTGTGACTCGATGAACCCTATTTTCCGCATGGCGAGGATCTCGCCTCTCTTTGCCACCGGGTACTTGGAGAGGGGGTTGGCTGCGATGCGCCTGCTCCGCGTTGGCAGCTTGATGGAGGTGGAGTCGACCACCTTGGCCGGAAGAAGCGGGGTAGTCGCCTTGTGGAAGACTTTCTTGGCGAAGTTCTTGAGCCGCCCCGTGAGGGAGCCATCTTTGGCCGGGCTTCCCGCCTCGCCGGTCGGCGAGTCCGCGGCGGACCTCCGGGAGACGGGTGTGCAGAACCCCGGCGGCGCCTCGTCGGCGGCTGCCGCGGTCCTAGGCGGGCTTCCAGAAGCCCCGCATAGGTGGGCCCTCCCCAGGGCCGGCGGTGTGTCAGCAGCACGGCCCAGGACCCCAAGGCGCCCCGCGGGTGACTCCAAGCTCCCCGCTGGGTCTACCCCGCCGGTCGTCGGGCCCCTTGTCGTCCGCTGCCCCTCGTCGTTGGAGTCGTACTCGACGGCCTCCGCCGGAGCGTCCCCAGTGCGTCGTGGACGCGGCGTTGTGGGGGAAATCCCGCGAACGCCGCAGCCGGCCTGCGGACCGCGTCGCACAAGGTCTCCCCACCGGGGTGGGGTGGTCTCGCCGCTCCTCCCCGCGCGGGAAGGCACCCGGGACGGGGAAGCCCGGTGGGCCCTCGTCGAGGTCCGCTCCCCAGTGGGCGAGGAGGGCAAGCGTGCCCTCCGTCGTGCTGCCGAGCCCACCGTGCACCGGCGTAGACGGGTCGTCCTCTGGCAGCTCAGCGTCAAGTAAAGTTTCCTCAGCATCCGTGCGGCCGGCGCGGCTGAGGTCGTGCAGCGAAGCGGGGCCCGACAGCCCAGTCGCGAGCTCCTCTCCCCAGTGGGCGAGCAACGCCAACGTGCCCTGAGCATCCGGGTCCTCCTCAGCCTCCACGGGTGGCTCAAGGTTCCCCACCGAGCCACCCATGGCGGCGCATTCTCTCGTCCTCATGTCGGTCTCGCCGGGTGGGCCGGGTGGCGAGGTGTCCGGCCGGAACTCCCTCCTCCCGGGCCGCCGGCGACTCCAGGCTCCCCAACGAGTCACCCGCGTCAGCGGCCTTCACGGGAGGTGCCGGCTGTGGCGCGCGCGGGCGCCACACCTGTCGCGGCGTCTTCCTGCGGTCGGCCCTTCCACGGTCGGCGCGGCGCCCACGGTGTCGCGGGCGGCGCGGCCGGCTGGAATCTGTCGTCGTGGCTCCCGAAGTAGAGCCGGCGGCGGTGCGAGAGGCGGCGGTCGGCGCGCCAAGTGGTGGCCACATGTGCGTGCTCTTCGTCGTCGCCGTCCCGGCCCGCTGCTGCGGGGGCTGGATCGGTGGTCCTTGTCGGTCGTGTGCCACAGCACCCTCCCGGTGTCGCGCCACAACCTCCGCCATGGTTGGCGTGACGCTGTCCACGCGCTTCTGGTTGGGGCAGGTGATGATGAAACCCCCGGGGCACCGTCGAATCTGCAGCTCCCCCGGCTGGATCCCGATGGCCGTAGCAACCGCGACCTGGATGGCGGCGATATCCGCGTCAGGACCGCGCCTGGTGGCGACGTCGGCGCCGACGTCAGAGGAAGGCGGTGGCGATGGGGCCGGCCCCTGCGCACCCACGTTCGTCCCCGGAGAGCGACGTGGTAGCGACGAGCGGCCCGTGGCACATCCCGAGCTCCCAGGGCTCGCTCTCCGCTTGCACTTAGGAGCGAGGCCGGCGCCCGTGCCCCCCCTCCCCCCGCCCGGAGGACGAACACGTCCCGGGAGGCCTAGTGCAGTCACGTGCCCGGTGGCTGAGCCCATGGCAGTTCCAGCACCGGGGCTCCCGCTTGCACGTCGCGATCTGGTGCCCCATTGCTGTGCAGTTGAGGCACCGTCCCTCGACGTCCTACCTGCGCCTGCCGGCGGCCGAAGGCTGGCGCGCGTTCCGGGTCGGCCTCGCCGCAGTCACGTGCGCAGCGGCCATCGGAGGTGGCTTGCGGGGTAGCACCTCACGCCAGCCGTCACTGTCTGGAGGGGAAGCCCGGCGGTTGGAGCCGAGCCGTCTCGACGCCAGGATCCGTGGCTCCGGGTCCGGGCCGAGCCTCCGAGGGGCCAGCACACGGGAGGTGGTCACCGGCCCAAGCTGCCGCCGCGCCGGAGCCCTTGGCTGAGGAGTCGGCCCGAGGCGTCGGCGCGCGACGGTCCTGGAGGCGGCTGTAGAGGTGGTCCTGGGGACTGCAGTTGAGGCACCAGCGGCCACCGCCTCCCGGCGCACTCGGCGGCGCTGCCTACGCGGGCGCCGCGGTGCGTTCTTGCCGGCCGACGACGTACCGTGGGCATGGCCACCGGGTGCCGCCGCCCCGGCCCTGGCCGAGGAATCCCCGTCCTCAAGGCATGGGGCCGGGGGCGTGTCGGAGAAGGTTGCCGGGGGCGCACCGTGCCCGGTGTGGAGCGCCGCCGTCAGACGGCAGCGGCATTCCGTAGAGCACCTGGCGTGCACCGCTCTCGGCTGCAGTCTCCCCGACCCTGGGAGCGATACGCCAGGCCGACGATGGTGGAGGACGGCGTGCGGAGAAGCTGGGCTGCGGGCAAGCTCATCGTCGTCGTCGTCGGAGCAGTCTGTCAGCTCGCCGTCCGTCCACCGCTCGCTCTTGGATCGGCCCGCCGATGGAGGTGGAGGGGATGGGAAGAAGGGTTGAGCGTCTGGGGAGAGGGCCGTACCTCGGGGGGACGAAGGAGCGTGGGTGGCAGCCGGAGCCGGGGTGGCCGACGGCTGGCTGGTTTGGCCCGCGGCGCGGCGGCGGCGGCGGCGGCGGCGGCGGGGGGGGTGGTTTGGGGTGGGGTGGCGGGGGCTCCTCATGGCACCGGCTGCCTCAGCCCCATCCACTCTAGTGCCGGTTGTGAGCGAGCCGAACAGCGGCCCAACGCCGGCTACCGCGGCACCGCCCATCCTTGGCGGCGGCGCCCCAGCAGGGTCGGCCGAGGCCGTGGCAAGCAGCTCGGGCGTCGGTGGCGGCTTGGCGCTGGCTGCCGCGGCCCCATCCACGCCAGCTCCGGCAAGCTGCCCAGGCGTCGGGGCCGGGGAGGCATCCGCCCAGGCAAGGACGGGAGGGGCCGGAGGGGGCGGGCCACCGTCGCTGCAGGAAACCGGCGCGGCAGCAGGCACCTCGCCCGACCGGGACGAGCCTCCGGGAAGGACGCAGGAGGGCGAGGCGAGGTCACCGGCGGCGGCGGCGGCGCGCCCGCCATCGCGCTCGCGCCAAGGGCTCCAGCGGCCTCCCAGGCCGCCGGCTGCGGCGGCGCCTGGAGCACGCCGGATCCAGGCCCACCAGGCCGGGGCGAGTGACCAGGAGGAGCGCGCGAGGTCGCGTCCGGGGCTCCGGCGGCCTCCCGGGCCGGCGGCGGCGGCGGCGCCTGGAACCCTAAGGTTCGGGTGCCCGCGCGCCCGCCCTGGCGGCGCCGAGGAGGGGAAAAGCACAGCAGCTGGGGAGGGGGAACAGGGGGGCGGGACTGGAGGAGGCAGGGGAGGTGGGGGCCGGCGCCGGCGCCGGCGGCTGGGGGGAGGAGGCCAGGAGGGGCTCACGGGTCCCTCAGCTGCTCGGTGTGTTTTGATTCCAAGCGCATGCCTTTACCATATGGAGTAGTACTCCGTAGTAGTAAACTACGACGATTTCCTTTGCATTCTGCAAAGTGCAAACTTTGCCAAGAGTCATCAGGATTCAGGCGTCGTCGACTTTAACCGCCAGCCTTTCAGCGAGTCAAACAGCTCAGCTTCAGAGACAGCATCAGCACAATTGCTCTGAACAATCGCACTGCATGCCTGCATGCCAAGCAGCTATCATGGGGACATCTATGCATACGCGAAAAGGCTGTGCTCGAGTCTGAAGAGGCAGCAAAATTATCTGGATCGAGAGGAGGAGCTGACAACAGGGCGAAGTCACAAGGCAACAGACAACAGAGGGCGGATTGATGGCCGGAAGTATGGAACAGCCTCTTCCTTTAGTCAGGGAGACACGAGATACAGTACACGGCGGGGACGGGGTAAAAACACTACACTGAGGCTAGAAGATGAGAAGGTCGGCGTCGTCGTCCTCGGACATGGCCGTCCGTGTGCACGTACGCGCGCATGCTGCGATGTGCGACGACGCTGTGCATGGGTCGATGCATGCTGTGCCCATGGGCGTACATGTCTGCAGCACACCCGTTGCGGCCGCTCCGGCCCTCGATGGATCCCGTCATGGGCTCCTGGAAGGCGCGCTCGTGGATTTGCGCATGCTTCCGGCTTGTCACTGTAGTAGATCTTATCGTGTCTCTCCTGTTGCTCCTCTAGCCCACCCACGTGAACGTCAGAACGTGATGTATATACTGCATGCCTTGCATATAGAATACAGTTGCATGCATGCCGTTGAGTGTATCATCAGGATCCACGGTGATATAGCGTGGATCGAACGCTCTGTCACGTAAGCGCGCGCTGGAAAAGATTTGGACCTCGGCAACGATCTGTTATTTAATCCGCATCAGTATTAGCATGCATTAGTCCATCGTCAACACACCCGGAGTGCTCCCACACATGCTATAGTCTTCGGATCGGAGACATAAAAATCAGATGTTATTGTTTAATATAATAATACCTATGATACCAATAAAATTTGGGATATGAGCATTTCTCTAGGCAAGGCATGAGATGGTGATCTAATGGATCAGATGTACAAATCTTGAAGCAAGATTAAAGGATCACGTTATTGTCTGAACCAAAGATAGATTTCAGGTGCCTGTTTTATAGAAAAAGTGATAAAATTTACTTAAATTACTTTGAACGTAGTTATTGTGGTTTATTTCCTAACTCAATCCGCATATAATAGATATCTTGTAGCCACAATTCAATTGTGATAAATATATCAATCGCAACCTATATGTCCTTATCCATATCAATTTGAATTCCTTTGCGAGGCATCTTTATTTAATTTGTGCAGTTACTTGAAATCTTAGCTTAAACTACGACGGTTCTAACTGCAGCTTGCGTGATTGTGTCTTACGACACCATGAATCTAGTTTTTTTTTATTTTCAAATATTAATCTTATTGTCAAAATCCTTTTGACCAAAAGTTTCTATTTAATCCTTGAGTTAAGCTTAAACCATATGTGCTTAATGCATATTTTATTAACCTTTTTTTTTAAAAAAAAAACATGGCCATGAGTTGCAACGAGATTTATATCTTGTGTGATTTGTTCGAATAGGCTCTAGAATTAAACTCTACACGTTAGTTGGGCATAAGCTATCTAACTCACATGAATACAGCTCATGAGTTCGAGACAATTAAGTAATTACGATCTTAATCTCTTACATAAGAAAAATAAGAGACTTATAATTTGCAACAAAGAGATTGTTCACATAGTGTTCTAATCATCAATTCTTTCGATTCGAGATCACCTATGTTCATACATGTGAAGTGTGTGCATGTGTATAACGAGTGTCTACATCTGTACCGTGTGCTTCTTTAAAAGGATATAAACAATAATTGTAGATAAGATAACTAGAAGTACTCTCACAAAGAAATGAGCGCATAACACAGGCGGTGTTGGAGTTGTTTCAAATTCACTTCAAGATAATGGCCGGGCTTCTGACGAAGCGGAGCGGCTAGGGTTTCGTGGAGACTTGATTCTCTTGTAAGCTGCCATAGGCGTGTAACCCATACTCTTGAGATAGTGAGATTGTCGCTGGCTGGTGCCTGTGGTTTTTCCCCTTCACGTTGAAGGGGTTTTCCACGTAAATCGTGTGTCTCAGCTGTGATTGATTTCGTTTTAGGCCTTGTTTAGATAGCCAAAATTGGCACATGCAAAGTTTACATAGTGAAAGATTCTCTACTGTAGTATTTCGTTTGTATTTGTGAATTTTTGTCCAAACATTGATTAATTAGGCTTAGAAGATTCGTCTCGTAAAGTATAACAAAAGTGTGTAATTAGTTTTTAATTTTGTCTACATTTAGTACTTTATGCATGTGCTAACATTTTGATGTGCTAAAATTTGGATGTGATGGAGTATTCTATACGTCGTTCATAACAGGCGGCCCGTCCTCAGACCAGACCGAGGGCGGACATTTTCACGGCGGCACAGCCTACACTGCAGTACTGCCCACTCGGCGTACGTGTGGTGCGCATGTGCCCGTGCAAAAAATGTTGTGTCCGTGTGCTGCTTGCTGGCTCAAGAGTCACAAGCGCCTAGTAGTTGTAGCAGCTCAACAGTAGTACAGTACTACGTGTGCCCCTGCCGGCCCTGCACAACAGTAACTGTTCAGCTATCTCATCAGGTGCGATTCCCCAACACAACCCAACACTGCTCTTCCACCGTCGAGCCGTCGTCGAGCTCGTCCGCCCGTGCCGTGCGTTTTACCGGCGGGGCGAGCAGCTGTTGTTGGTAAACACACTGGACGGGACGGGACCCCCGCCTGCTGTTACTGTGCGCGAGTCGCAAGGGCGTAAGGGAACAATCACGACGACCAGCCGGCCGCTGGCGCCGCTGCCCGTGCGCGTGGGCGGTCGGAGCGCAGCGCAACGCGACGCGACGCTGCTGCCTGTGCCTGCCTGCCAGGCCGCGCTCCGTGACGCTGCGTGCCTTGCCTGCCCCCCGCGGCGGGTGATGCATTGCACTGGCATGGTCCATGCTGATGCGAGCTACGGCGACACGCATGATCGACATGGCGCGCCCGCGCGCGGCAGCAGGTTGGAGCTACAGCTACTACTACAGACAATAGACTGCTAGTGCTGGTAGTAGTAGTGGTGAGCCAGCCGATCGATCGATCGATCGATGGATGTACACCTAGCTAGCTAGGAGGAGTAGCGTGCACACACGTGACTTGCCGTGCCAGCGAGCATGTCGATCCCGGCCGGCCGCCTGCTGGATCTGCTTTTCGGGCTGCGTGGGATTGGGATCGCTCGATGGGTCGTCGACTTGTCCTGCTCGTGTTAGATGTACTGGCGACAGGGATCCGGTCGGGGTCCTGAGATTGTACCCACCGCACCCCAGTTCATGCATGTGACGACTCTTGTCACACTGTGCATCCTGGCCTAGCCTCATTTTTGCAATGCATATGCATCTCTCTATCTCTCTTTTTCTTCGCCTTCACTTTTATCTTTGATCGATATTGAAACAAGGCTCTATATATATTTCCTATATCTCTTGCTATATATGGTGTGTACAAAGATGAGATGACCAAGTTGTGTTGCCATGCCACGCACACAGCACATGTCTCCATCGCTTCAGGTTCCTTTCGTGAGTGACAAATATATATAGACACACTTATTAAACGTTCACCGCGCGTATATACAAACTTCATTTTTATGCACGTAACTATCACGGACTGATCGTGTCGCACGCTTGGAGTTGCCCGGTTTTTCTCCTTGGACGTACTTCGTTCTCCTCCTCCAGCTGTAGCAGCTAGCGTCTTTCTTAACCGAAAAGAAACGAGAGACGGCAACCACTTCATTCCGTGGATTGGCCGCACCGTACGTACCCCTGCTGGTCCTTCGAGCTCGAGCGGCTCGAATAAACAAGAAGCCAATCCATCTAATACCCCTCATCTCGTCTCGTGCATCCGTGGACCCTTTTTTGCCATTATTCCAATGATGATGGGACGTCGAACCCACGACGACGCCGGCTCGCAGCTCTCTCAACTCTGCTGTATATATGGATATATTTATGAAATTCAGGTCGTTTTCATCGACGACGACGGGGAAGATTTAACGGATCCGATGGCGAGGAGGTCGAAAGCTCCGTGGTGCAGGTGGTAGATAGTTTATATACTCGTAATCTCGTGGACTCTTCTCACAGTTCACACACGGATTTACCGGGCCTCATGCATCGGTTGCCTCCACGACAAGTCCGTCTTGACATGACGTTAACTGACGATTCCACCGAACGATTTGTTACTACCGCAACGAACTACATTTTGTTATAAGATAAGATCATCTAAACAACTTGTAAGATAACAACTATTGTAACGGTTGCGTCATCTATTCTCCAAAATATGTGTTTTGATTAAATATGAGGCTAGCAAGCAAAGGAACCAAAAACACCCTGCTTGTTTCACTTTTGGGCAAGGTGAACATCCATGCTGCATGTGAAGCAAGCTTTGGACCAGAAATTCTACACCTAATAATGTGCTGGATTAATTGCTAAAACTGGAGGCCCCTAGAAATTCGAGGCCCCCGTGCGGCCACACTGCCATAGGGAAATTCCAGTATCTTACAGATAAGACAGGAAGTGAATGACAGACGAACGCGGGATAACTGATACTCTAGTCTAGAGGAATACGGAGTTGAATATAATAGGATTAAGAGTAGTATATATAGGCTAGTAGACATATATAGCTTTCACTTTCGAATTCCGATGTGTGTACATGGACTCTGAACTGTTTTCTGCATAAAAACTGACAATTTATCTGGAATGTCTGGACATCCGGTACGGGTGTTTTCTACCAACGTGTTTGGATTATTGTTCGCCTTGGCTAATAGTACAAACACTTGATCTACTACTCCTACTAATCAATCACAAGTAAGCTACATATATATATGCTGGGGTATTAGCTATCAATTTGGTTTACACCATCACGAAGCAAAATTATATCGATGGTGACAAAACAAAACCGTAGCCATCATGTCTCTAATATCCATGGACGTACAGCTCAAAAAGAAGGAATCGTGAAGCTTTATTTCTAACCCTTTTCAGGACTACTGTACCTTAACAATGCCACTGTCTGTTGATCAGCCGCGACCGCGACGCGACGCGACGTGCTGAAAGAAACTCTTCGCATCAGTGATCAGTACGCTCGAGTACTCTCGTCTCATCTCGTTTCACACAGGTCACCAGCTTACGTACTAGTACTGTCTGCCATACAGCAGCGCAATGCTTCAAGAAAGGAACAAAACAAGGAATCATACTAGCTATGCGGTATCATTGTGGCCTGACCGATTTAATATAGGAGTATTCCGGTATCATTGTCGCGTCTAGACGTCACGAGCTGAGCACGGTGACGTGCGTCCATGGAGGCTTGAAGAATTTTTTGCAAACTTGCTACGCATCATATATCCATGATCCATCTGCAGACCTGCCTGCTGCCTGCATGGCTTCGTCTACAAGGTAGGAGTACAAGGTGAGCTAGCTCTCTCTAAAAGAGGAAACAAAGGTTCCTATTCTCTGCTTGTTCCTTCCTTGCGTTTCGTCCTGCTCATGCTCATGGTCATGATGGATACGATCGAACCCTAAGGAGAATGCCCGAGAATAACTCCGGGATAAGCTGCTGGCCATGAGGCTGACATCTCACACACATGGAGAGAAATTCAAGGAGAAAGACAGAGACGGGACCATGGCGTGTACAGTTGTACTGAGGTCACAAGTCTACAAGATAGGCGGGTGTCTCTCTCTCTCTCTCCTCCCTCACTCTCTCTCTCTGGGTCTCTCTCTCTGAATTTTTATTCAGCCATGCGTTCTTTTATCTCCGTTTTCTTATATACAGCCGGCCGGATAAGTTTACACTGGCTAATAGAGAATTGCAACTTGCACATTTACCTGTTCCTTGACACTGTAAGTTGTCTTTTAAGATTTTCAGAAAACAGCTGAAACTTACTGTATGACTGTATTATTACATGCAGCTAGCCAAGGCAATATCTGAAACTGAAACACAGAATCAATCGCATACCTGTGTTCGACTGCTTTAAACCGATATCTTGAGACTGACCTGTTTTGCTCCAGTAACCTTTGATTTAGCCAATGATCACCCAGTGGCATAATCAGGTTCGAATTCCATGCAATCCTTACAAGAGAAGCAAGTCTGAAACTTTCTAATAATAAGTTCCTTCAAATTAAGTTGATCAAGTGGCAACCAATGCAATATATAGTTCATAACACTAACATACTGTATATACCACCACAGAGTCTGACCTTTTGCCCAGTTACCATCTGCTCCAAATGCAGGTATTTCTTCAGTTTTTACTGCCTGAAAACTCATGACACACAGTGCCTCATCTCAAGGCTATCCTATATATCTAGGAGTAGGGCTAACCGTCTCGCGTCTCCACCCCATCAGGAAAGCAACCAAACCAAACGGGGAGAATCTCAGGGGTCCGGTGGTGGGCCTCCAGGGTCAGCACACAACAGTGAACCCACATTCCTCTGCAACCACTGCCCTGCTATCCTACAAACAAAACGCCAAACACGTCGTGTGCACACACACACACAGCTGCACATGACACATGTATATATCCTACTCGGATAGCTTTACAATTACTGTGCACCTCATGTTGATGCATGCAGGCAAAAGACAGGTTAACGCTCCCTCCCCGCTCTCATTCTCTCTATCTGGTCTTCTTCCCGGCCTCCAAATCGAAACAAAACAATCGTATCATGATGGAATTTATGTCCTTGGAACAGGCCATATGTTGCTCGGTTAAACTAATGGCCACAGGACTCGGAAGGTGTGTGTGATTTGATGTGCATGATTTGGTTTGGTGTGTGCGAGAGTAGCAGGCAGCAGATTGGAGTACAGCGAACACGGCGGCCCCAAAACCTGATTCCCCGAGCAGCGAATGTTTTTTTTAGGTCTAGGCGAGCCGTGAGTCATGAGACTCCTGTCGGCGAACAACAACCGGATGCGGATGATGCCAGACGCCACCTCGCACGGAATTCCCTCACCTAATGCGCGCAGCGCGCAGATAGCAAATTTCTCGGCACCTAGCCCTAGATAGGCTGTCTCGCTCTCGTTGCTGGGTTAGCGGCATAAACTTCTAGATTTGGTGCCCTGAGATTGAGAAGCAGACGCAGAGATCGATCGAGTTGTGTTCTTTTTAATGTACATATGAGTACATCTGTGTATTATATATATATGTATTGTTCAGGACAGCCAGGGCGTGATTAATTAAGGTTTCGTGACGGCCACAGTTTGACTTGTTTGACTAGGTTAGTGCCGCCTCCTACTAGGCTTCATATGATTGACCCGGCCAGCCGGTACATATCATCGGTGTAGCGTATAGGGCGGCTTAGCTTAACAAATACATTCCGTGTGATTTGACGCGTTTGTTTGGCCTTGGCAAACCTGAGCTAATATAGTTTTTTTGTATAGAGAATTACTTTTTGTATAATATTAACATAACCTGTAAGCAAGCAAGCGGGCAAATTAAAAGGCTTGGGGATGAATCATGAGAAATGAAAACAGTGAGTCAATTGCATTGGGATTATCTCAGTTATTCATTTTTTTTTCTAATTTACTCACGGACACCCACGCACACTGTTGGATATCAAGCGCACAATCCCATGTCAACGCTCGAGCTCCGCGTGTAGCGTGGGGATTTTTACGAATATTACCTCAGCAAAGTAAAAATAAACTCCCTCATATATCCGTCCCACGTCCAAAGCAAGGTCGATCATGTGACCAACTCATCTCATAGAGCTGTGGTGCACACCACTGTGTATGGGTAGGGTAGTGGTTTGATGGTTTTCTCTCGAAAATCTTCTTAATTAAGCTGAAATACCCGAAAGCAGTCTAGCCACTGTAGAACAAGATGTTTCTATATATTATTTGACTTCGATTTCAGTCTCATATAGGAGAGAAGCTTCTTTTTCTTATCCCCCTCTTAGCCATGTGTCGCATGTGCCTCGTAATTTTAAATACAAACCACTACTTCTCACAAGATGTTTTGGGGGGTGTTGGCGCTCCTTATTGCATATATTTAGACCGCCAAACTAATCCAAACAACCAAATTCTGAAGAGCAATGAAGCAAATATTTTTATTTATCTTACAAGTTCCACGAGTTTTGGTTTCCGTACTTGTTTTGCAGGAAAGTTAACATTTCATGAAATAAAAGTATATCAAATAGCGAAACGGAGTGCACCATTGCGACGGGCTCATCGAGCTGAGCGAAATGCATATATTATTTGTCACATTTGGAGCTATAAATAAAAAGATATCGGAACATGAAAAATACACACCACAAGAGCCTCTCTCTCTATCTCCACACTTGTATCATTTTATTTAGTAGTTTTAGTCATGTAGTTGGAGCAAGACAAGCCTCGTTGGAGAGCTTGAACTTCTAGGAGAGATCCCGGTATGAATAATATCAAGATTTCTCTTATGTTCTTGTTCTCCCATGTTGTGTTCTTAATTGTTCTTATTCTTTTGTGTTCTTGTTCTAGATGTTCTTAGATGTTTCGGTATGTTCTAGAACTAGAGTATAGTTCTTATGATATGATCTTAGCATATGAACTAGAATATAGTTTACATGTTTTGATCTTATCATATAGAACCTAATGTTTGACATCAGTGCATGCATGTTTAGATCTAGAGCTAGGTTGTGATGTAGAGATCTATCTTGATTTAGTCTTGGTTAATGTTGGATTATGGGATCTCCGTTCGATCGAATGCTCTAGTCATTATATGTGGCTAGAGTAGTGGCCTCTAACGTAGACGTGGTGTCTGGGCTAGGGAGCTACCTGACTTTGCGCCCAACCCCACGGATAGTTATGGTAGCCCCGGGGGTGACAGCTCCGATCAGGCCTTTGTATTCCACCACGTTCGGGTTGGTATTTCCGTAGAGCTTTTGGTGGCCTTCCTCCGGTTACCCCTTCCCAGTCTCTTCGAGAACCGGAAAGGTACCGCTGCTCCGAAGTAACTTGACAGTGACCAAGCTATGTTAACATAGAATCTCTCTAACCAGCATGTGTTTGTGTGATCGTCCGTTGTCTTGACTTAGCTGCCTGCTCCAGTTTAGGTTTTTCTTTATTCTTTCTTTTATCTTTATCCTTGAGTTTGGCTTAAGTGTGTGTGTCAAGTTATCAAATACGTATCTTGTTTTACCCCTATTATGAACTTTGGTCTACTATGCAATCTTGTTATCTTGTCCATGTCCAAGTTAGACTCTTTTATACCATGCCTTCCTTTGAGAAAATATAAATAATGATACCCTCAATACTTCCGGGTGAAATGCTACAACGGTATTTCCGTGCGCTTGCGGACTTGTTCTGTAAACGTTACAGAATACCAACCGGCATTTCTTGGTGTTGTTGCTAATTCCAGTGATGACGTTAAGAAACGCCAACAAGCATTTCTGGCGCCGTTGTCGGGGATGGACTTAAAACCTCCATACTTGGTGATTGCGCTAAGAAATGTCAACAGGGGGTAAAGGATAAATACAAAAAATCCTCAAAAAAACTAAAAAAAACTAAGCTTTAATTTAATAAACTGTAATCATCCTTATTAATAATTAATATCATTATAGTTATTTTATTTTTTAAAAAAATAACCACATTTGTCATTATGTAAATATATCAAGTAAGCTCCTAAGTTCACATCTAAATTTCCCATTTTTTTAATTAGATTGCCATGGCGCAATTTGCAGGTTTAATCTACCCCTATGTTTGACACTCAATAAGTCAATAGGATCCCCCTAGCACCTCACGGCCTCTTGAGTTGCCTCTGGAATGGCGATGAGGGGGAGGGGGGTCCTGGTCTCGACCGCTTGCCTGGCCAAGGGCCCGAGGTTATCTCTTGTGTTTCAGGTGCACATGTCCGACACTGGGACAACTCCATGAGTGTGAGGAAGAAAATGAAGCCTCTGCATAAGTGTAAGGAAGAAAATGAAGCTTGGGATCCATCTCAAACTTCGACAAGATGAGGATGTAGTGGTGGTGGATTATATCATCGCCCGCCTACTCCTCCAACCTCCTTGTCTTTCCTCTACACCTCTAATTCTCCCTTATTGTTTTGCTCTCTTTCTCCTCCTTTCATGTGTGTGTGAGAATGAGGGAGGAGGCAGAGGGGGGAAGGTGGGTGAGTGTGTGAGAGAGGGATTGGCAGGCTGACATGTGGGGTCATGTGTATGTATGACAACAAGGCAACTGCATGCTACATGTATCGATCGCGATGCTCTACCAAAACTGTGATGCGGTGCCTCTAGATTGTCCAGGCGAGCAGTCGAACACCATAGTGTCCAGAAAGAAAGTGCAAAAATTGAAATGTATGGTTTTGAAAATTGGAACTTTTAAGTGCAGATTATGCTAAGACGATTAAGATAAATGGGATGGTACGACCAGGACATGCCCCATGCTACAATGAAGTCCTTAGGCCTCCAGGGCATTTAGGTGATGGCAACCTCCAAGAGTAATAAGCAACCCGACCTTGCAACATGATCATCCAGTGCCACACACCTTATAGCTTGTCAATGTAGCACACTAGAATCGCTCACTGACTTGATCAGATGTGATCTCTATCAAACATATGTGAATAGAGGCCCAAAGTCAAGAGTAACACTTGGGCAACACATTCCCAAGGTGCTCAACAAGCGCCCTTGTCCAGGCAATCCTCTAAATATAGAAAAGGGGAGCCAAACTAGCCATTATATCCCTCAGCTCGCACTCTACAGAAGCTAATGGTCCATGGTGCAACGGCTCTGGGTTTTGAGCATTTGAAAGTATGAAATTTTCATTGTCAACAACGCATTTGTGTCTTATATATTGTGAGTACTTCTTGCAATGAAAAGATTTGTGGAAGATTGATATCCATCATGTGCAAATGTTAGTTCTAAGCAACTTACTTGTTGTGCCTAGAAGTAGATTGTGGACAAATTTTACTTAACATACTAATGCCTCTGTGCAAAACCAATTTTATCCCTTACCAAAGCTTAAATGCATCTTCCTTTGTTTGCTATATTGGGTAAGTCACATGCACTATAATTGTGTACTCCTAGTGCAACGTAACACTTAGCTTTTGTAGGTGAGAAAACCTTGACCTATGACTCTACAACTACTTCTATGCTCTTGAGCCTTATTATGATCAAGATAGGGAGTTAGGCGTAATCCTTATGCATGTTGTAGCCCGAGAATGTGGCATGGTCCACCGATTGAATGTATCTTTTAAAACTCAATATGAATAGTTTTTTGTGTGTAGCATAGAACAACAGGAAGTGGGTTTATTACTGTTTAAGGCAGTAAGAAGGCAGTAAATGAAGAAGACAATAAAGGGAAATACGAATGTTGAATAATGGAGCATTGTCCTCGTATACTTTTTCTATCTCGTAGACTGTTATGTATACAACTAGCAAAATATGTGTCCACCAGAGCAAGTATAGTTTATCTTCTTACTGGGCAGAACTAGTAATGCAAGATTCCGTCCATAGGGTTGAAAGAATTCCACTAGATAAATGCTGAAAATCGCTATGCTTTAGTGAGAGTGTCCATGGAGAAGCGAGTTGCTTTAGCGAGCGGTAAAAAGATAGCAAAACCTAATGTGTGTTAAATAACTTGTGTTGTAACAACTGTTCTTTTTGTTAAGTGGGACTTGTGTAGACTATATATGTTCTTCCTTAGAAATGGATATTGAGCATTTCACGTGTAGTGGATAACACAAGTCGTGTTAACCCAAGTGTTGATCATAGGATGACATAAAGTTTTAGCATGGTTAATTGATGGGTCCCTATGTTAGGACATAAGAAATACAATTTGCATACACTAGACATAGGGACAATCTCTTTGAAGTAGTAAAACATCATGGCCTAAGTTTTACCATCTAGATCTACAACTGACACAAAACTCCATAATCATAACTAGGTGACAAAACATCAAGATACTTATTACATGGTATTACAGGCTTGTGATTGTTTAGGGGGGAGTCTATTTCTTTTCCACTCATTCGTCCATAATAGTCTTGAGTCTTTGTTTGCTTGTGCTCATCTTCGAGCTTGAGTCTCCCCTTTTAATTGTTGGCATAACAGATCTTATTTTAGAGCAGTGAGATCAGGGAGGAGCAAAAGGTGCTAACCTCAACACAATATGAACATATAAGACTAAAAACCAAAATTTATTCTAAAGGAATCTTAAAGTCACTAAGATCATCACCTGCAACACCTCTAAATAGAACCCCAACTCTAATTTTAAGATATTAGAGAAAAAAAACTTGCTCCAACATGACCTGTGCTCAAGCCTTCAAACTAGAGAGAGCCCCAAAATGCCCTCAAAGGCCCTTCTCTCTCAATTCAAGTGGGAAGCCCCTGGATGATTGTTGACGGTTGTTAATGATCAATTTTATATGTCAATCAGAGAGAGAAAGAGGGGTATAATCTGTTCACCACCATAGACTTAGGGTTTAAACTGACAGATTCCACAAGTTTTGGTGAATATGTGTTTTCGCGGGGGATTATCGGAAAACATCCAAGGAGGCCCACATGTCATGATTACATAGAGAGAAAGACCGAACGGGTAAAATTGTATACTCTAGAAGACTCCGTAAGGCAAACCCAGGAAGGGGACCCACCCGGCAGAGTGGTGGTGGGTCGGCCGACTCCCTCCTTGGGTCGGCCGACGCCCACCTCCACCAATCGTGGAGGCTCGCGGATCTGCCTCCACCGACCTTGAGGAGCAATAATTATCGTCCGTTTAGGTCGGTTTGATCCGATGGCCGTGGTGCATCCTAGGGGGCTATATATTCCGAGCCCCCGGCCCCCGGCTAAACCCTAATTCATTCTAGAATTCATTATTCGAGGTAGCCATCAGCAAAGCCGGGGTTTAGAGAGACATCTCCACCGGAGAATTAGAATAGCTACTCTAGATCTTCAAGTTCTACATAGGTTTAGACTAGATAGAGGAAGAATCGGGCGCTGTGCTCGGAATTCCGGATCTTCATCATCGAATTGGTATTATCTTGTATCTATTCTTGTGACTTTATTCTAAATATCATTATGCTTCTATTTATTATGTTCCTAGTTTATTCTAGTTCTACATTTGATATGGTTATGATTGGTAATAAGTTTATGTATATGTTTGCAAAGCGCTTAGCTCTCTTCCCGGGGGGGTTAGGTGGTAGATTTCATGTAAGCATGGTGCTTAGATGCCGTTTACCTGCAAATGCACCCTATTGGCCGGGTCGTGTGGTAGATCGCGGAAGTGACAGTTCCGTTGAGTCCTTTGTATTCCATCCCCCGTTGGTAGGTCTAGCGTAACCAAAGTTGCGTAGTAAGTCCCGCTATGTCTTGGCTTGTTATAGCAATGATCCTTATACATAGATGAATAGTCTTTTGTGCTGTATATGATAGTGTAGAGTTGGAGTAGATGAATGACTTAGTAGATTAGAACCTACATAGGATTTCTATTTCTTGTGCTAATCGATGTCAACCTACCTTTGTGAGTAGTCTATATCTAATCTCTCGTGTGATTTATACCCCGAGCTTATTACTTTATATTCCCTTATTTATCATGGTTTACCCCTCTCGCCAAAGTATGTGACAAGTAATCAATCACTCATAAGTAGTCGTGTTTAGCAAATTCATCTCATTGTTTAAGTCCTTAGTTCTTTCCTTTGAGCTAAATATAAATAACGATACCGGAATACTTCCCGGTAAAATGCTACGATGGTGTATTATCTGTTCGCTTGCGGATCCCATATTTTTCTTGATTAGAGGAGCAGTTTCTATACCAACACTTCGCGCCATGCTAGGGATGACAACTTAGCGTGAGTGGTGTTAGAGGTGTCAACAAGCATTTTTGGCGCCGTTGCCGGACTGGAATAAACTTTTAGAGAAAAATTGCTTAAGCGGATACTTAGAAAATGAGTGATTGTCACTAGTCACCTCTACTTTGGCGGTTCACCCCCGTTGTTTTTCTTTGTCTATATTTTATACGGGGTATTAGCAGGATTGAATTTGATTCATTCAAAACTCTCGATCATCAGAGTCAGTTCAATCAAGAAGGAAGCTCGTCACCAATCAAGATGGCTGAGAAGACCTTACTGGAGTTCTCTGCTCCAACAATAGATTACATCCGCACTGGTCCAGCAATACACAATAATATGGAGTTTGAGCTCAAGCCAAGTCTCATCAACATGGTGCAAGCTATCTAATTCAGTGGAAAGGTACATGAAGATGCAAGTACACATCTACAGGACTTCATGGAGATTGGAAACACCATCGCCATAGATGGAGTTAAAGAAGACCTTATACTTCTTCGCCTCTTTCCATTCTCACTAGTGGGAAGAGCGAAGCAGAGGTTCTATGCAAATAAAGAAGATATCAATACATGGGCAAAGTGTTCCAAGGCCTTTCTAGCAAAATTCTTCCCAATAGGCAAAACCAATGCCTTAAGAGGAAAGATTACCAATTTCCAACAAAGAAGACGGAGACCATATCGAAGCATGGGAGCGTTTGCAAGGATATATCCAAGATTGTCCCCATCATGGAATGGAAGAATGGTTACTCATGCAAGGTTTCTATCACGGATTAACTCCGAAGACACGTGAGCACCTAGATGCAATTGCCGAAGGATCATTCCTATCACTTACTCTTGGGAGAGCTAAAAGACTTATGGAGAAGATAGCAGATAATCAAAGTGGTCCCAAGACAATATTCAAGATTGTCACCGAGTGAAGAAGCAATAGAAGAAGTGAATGCATTATCAACCAAGATGGATACCTTACTCCATTGGCTTGACCAGCGGGCCAAGTACAAGGAAGATCAAAGAGCAATTGAAGCAACGTATAAGCAAAATTCAAGTCCCGTCATGAGAAAGGTTCCACATTGGGTGCAATCACCCACTAACCAAGGTACTCAGTCAGGTAATTATGCAAAGCAACCTACTTTAAGAGAGTTGGTCCTACAACAGTCCAAGATCAACTCATCTATGGAGGATAGGTTTGCTGCTAATAACAAAATCTTGGAAAATTTAAGCATTAAAATGGATAGTTTCTCCTCTGCCATTAATGACCAACTAGAGTTCAATAAAAAGATAGAAGAAAGGATAGCCAAGTTGGCCGTTGCATTGCTCAAGTTGCCACTAACCCCGGAGCAGTGAGATCTATTACTACAAGAAGAGGGAGTTCCACCGAGATCCTCCCTACCCAAAAGGAGCAAAAAGACCAACCGTGCTACCACCAAAGGGCGTAAAAGAAGAAGAGAACTTTCAACCTCAATTAGTAGAACTACCACAAAGTACAAGATCGGAAGCAAGACAACAATTTTGAGATACAAACTACCTACCGTTCCCTAGGAGGAAGAGAGGACCACAACGAGATGAGCGGTTTGGTAAGTTTGTGGAGGTAATTCAAAAGTTATATGTCAATATACCTCCGCCGGATGCCATACAGTCCCCACTTATGCCAAGTACATAAGAGATATTCTTAACAAGAAGAGACCACCGCCATCCAATGAAGTGATCAAGCTAACCGAAGAATGTAGTGCGGCCATCCTAAACCAACTACCGAAAAGAAGAAAGATCCAGGATGTCCCACTATTGACCGCACAATTGGAGATCAATATTTCAATAATGCACTCGTGATCTTGGAGCAAGTGTCGGTGTGATGCCCGCAGCGAGTCTACTACAAGCTCAACCACACCGCACTTGAGCCAACATCAATGTGTCTACAACTAGCCGACCAATCGGTTCGTTATCCGTTGGGCATTGCCTTGAAAACATTCCATCAAGATAAGAGAGTTCTTCGTGCCGCAGACTTTGTAGTACCGGATATGCATCCAGACTCAAAGGTGTCACTTATACTTGGAAGACCCTTCTTAAGCACCGCCAATGCACACATTGATGTCGGGAAGGGAGAAATCAAGTTCACTATAAATGGGCAAGAAGAGCAATTCGCATTCAAGTCGAAACAAGAGCTCAACAAATCCGCGAAGATAGTAGAAGAAGATCGACACAAGACAACCACCGAGACAGAGGATGCATCTCCGGGATCATCGGGGAATAAATATTTTGGAAGGTCCAATTCGGAGGACTTTAAAAATCCGAATCCTCGCCGGAAGGTAACTCGGTATTTATCCGCGTTTTAAATTGCATCTCTTATAATTTTCTTAGGCATATTTATTTCCAAAGCATTGCATTATAAAAATTTCACCCCCCACATAAATAATTCTACGGTGTGTGACAACCCGTCAAAAAAAAAAAAAAATTTCGTGGTGGCACAAAAATTTATCATTTTATGCATTTAAATTAGTTTACCTTCATTTAAATTTCTGCATTGTTTATAATTTTTATCATGGCATTTAGTGCTTGGTGGGTCCCTCACCATGGGTCCCACATGTCATAGACTACACCTCACATACATCAAATCACATAATTTCATCCACTTCCACTCACCTCCACTATCCTCTCTTTTCCACCGCCAAAACCACTCAACCGACCAAAATTTCTGGATTGACAAAAGATCACGCAATAGCATGTGAAGTGGCAGCCATGTTGGCCACCTGGGTGGGCGGCCGACCCCACCATTGGGTCGGCCGACTCTCCCCTCCTCCTCCTCTATAAATAGGCCTCCTCCCATGGCTTCCTTGCACCACCCACATTCCAGAATTTTGGCCAAACCTTCGCTCTCGACTTCGTGTTTCCCGGAGAAAGTTAGAGAGAAGAGGAGAAGAGTAGGAAGAGAGAAGAAGTGAGAGAGTGAGCAAGAGTTTAGTAGCAAGTGAAGGGAAGGGATAGTGCTGAGTAGATGATCACAAAAATTAGTGGAGATGCTGTCCAAATAGGATAAAGAAAATCTAAAATCAAGGGGAGGTTCTGTCAAAATCAAGACCTGAAGTTTAAAACTTTTTGTCATTAAGAACGACTAACCCCCGGACCGCGACTGACGGACTAACCACTAACCTTGTGCTAATCCTTCTCTCCACTAGTGTTTGTTTTTGTTTTGAGATACTTGCGGGATGAAGGGCGTTTTTGCGGGAATCTCGGGAACCTTCGGAAAATCGGGACAAGAAGTGCATCCCGCGTAACTCGTTGGCTGGTTCCGACATGAGTGTCGACCCACCACCGAAGCACCGAAGCACCCGCAAGAAGACTCGCACCACCACCAAAGATCTCGTAGAGTCCTAATGAGAACATCCGACCTCGCCCGAGAACCGCCCGGAAAAGGATGTATACAAGAAGCTCAAGAACAAGCGTTTCATCCACACGCCGCTCATCGATCCGACACTTCGCTAGAGACAGGGTATGGCTCAAGAATTCGATACAATTTTTCCACTAGTTGGTTGGACTTCCTTTGCAAACCTCACCGAGAAGGGGATTAGGCTTTTGACCATAGAATTCCTTAGCACCCTTCGATACACGGACAATGGAGTTTATTTTAGAATGTTTGCTCTGAATATTCTGTCTCTTGGAGAAACCTTAGTGACCTCCTAGGTTTCCCTCAAGATGCTCTCATAGATTTAAATGCGGACTAGGTGATTTTGATGCACATAGGTTTTGGAGCAAAGATTTCTAGAGCACCGTACCACTTAGCGCACCGCACCGCGATCATAGAGCATCCTACGCTTAGATTTTTGCACCGTTGGATAGGAGCTACCTTTTTCCCACGTTATGACGAGAGCAAGATCGAGTAGCCGACTTGCGCTTGCTGTACGCGGCCGTCAAGAAACAAAGTGTCTCCCGTCCATCTCCTAGTAAATCATTGGATGAGTGTCCCCTTACAAAGTAGGAAGTGTGGCCATTTGCTCGCTTATCACTCGCATTGCCACAAGCTTGAAGTTATTAGAGGGAGCTACTTTTGAGTACATTGAACATCATAGAGAATTTTATGACCTCTATACTTTTGGCCAAGGTCACTTATCGAAAAAAGTGAATGATGTTTATTATGCAAAATATGGTGAAGCCGCGATCCGGTTACCTAACCCGGAACCGGCTTTGTATTATGTGCAAAACTATCATGTTGAGTTGCGAAGCGAAACCGGTGAATGAGAGAGCACCTCGAAGAGTTCGCTCGGAGAGGGTGACAGAAATCGTGAACCGGTTGGCGTGGTGTCGAAACCGCCCGAGAAGAACCAGCACATGCCAGTTTCAATGAGTGGAATGTACCTCAACACCACTCACTAAACTCATGGGTGTACCCACCACAAAGCCAACCACATCAACCATTCTATGGTTACTACCCACCATACAACACCCCAGGAACATCGAGCCGGGACCATCGAGCCGGGACCCTCACAAACCACCAAGATACTCTTATGACCCCTTTGGTACCACCGATGAAGAAGAAAAACCCCACCAAGACTTTGAGCCACGTCGCCACTCCGATGCCACCGGTTTCATTTTCACCCAAGAAGCACTATGATGAACAAGTAACCTTCCAAGACAACACCACCGCCACTCGAATCGCCATGATCGAGGTGGAATGACCAGCTCCGGTGGAACCGAGAACACCACCCGAGACACTAGGCACCATTCAAGAGAACCGGGAAGAAGCCGCTTCCATGCTTTGCATGGCTTGGTGGACTGTTGCACATCCACTATCCACCACCACCGCCGCAAGGCTAGCTTGGGGGAGGACCCCCATTATCAAGATAAGTATTTCTTTCCTTTTGTTTCGGTTGTTTGTTTTCGTTTGTTTATTTTTCTTTGGTTTGTTTTATGCATTGAAAAAAAAAAATCGAAAAACTAGAAAAACCCAATAAAAATTTGCTTGCTGTTTTAAGTGTGTTTACATTTCGAGTTTGCTCTAAGATAAAAAAACCAAATAAAAAGAGTGTGCAAGTTTGTTTTCAATTCAGTTTGCTATAAATAAAAATGTGTAGACTTGAGGATTGCGTGATGGAAATGATGAATAGTTGCTCTGCTCTAATTCTTTGCAAGTACCTAGCTTTAAATTTGAGTTCTCCCAAGATTTGGATACACTTTTAACAACCGGATTTACTCTACACCCGAAACCCGTGGGAGCATATGCTTAAACTAAAGTCTAGGTAGTTGACGGACATGATATGATGATAGTCTCGAGCCTTGTTCATTGTGTTCCAAAGTGCCACTAAATTCGGAGATTTGTTTGTGAAAATTATAAATGATTCATGATGAGTTCCTTATATGACAGAGAGTTAAAATTCCTACCACACCAAACTTGATCATTAGAATAGGAAGCCTCCTCATTTGTTTAGGGCTCGTCTTTGTCGGCCGTGTTGTATCCTTATGAACTCATCATACGGCTAAATCCTGGTTTCACACACTCACATGCACCCCGCTACTTCTACCCCGGAAGTACGCACCACAAAAAGCCTATTATTATCCATTGAAATTGTTCTACTCTTACACCGAGAGTGAACACCCAAAAATATCCCCCGTTCATTTTTGCTAGCCATTTATCCAAGATCAATGCTCCAAGTATCATTTGTTATCCCCGATATGAAGTTGTCAAAGATTGAGAAGTGTTCCATTCAAGAAGTATTTCATTCCTTTTTGGGCTGCAAGAATTGTAAAAAAAAAAGAGAAGAGAAAAGAAAAAGAAAGGAAGATCTATGAGCACAAATATTGTCAAGTTTCCAAGTTCAAAGTTCCAAGAAGTTCCAAGTTTTATCCAAATAAAGGAGCATTGATAATTCCTTTGTGCACCCCTTTTCCTCCCACAAATATTTCTCTCTATTTTATATATATCATCCACATATAAAACCACACATGCACACATCGATTGGTTGTATGTTGAGTTCCTTCGGATCCATGGTTCGATCATGCCAATGCATTAGTTCTCCACACCTATGAGCTCCATATAAGCCTTTATTAGAGTAGGGTGAGAGAGAGAGAGAGTGAAGGCTCATCTATAAATGCCTTGAACCACAAATATCACATATTCTGAGAGTAAGAGAGAAGGCATACCTCCTTTCAATGCCTTAGAGAGGATCCAAAAATACCACATATTGAGAGACTTGAAAGGGTTGTATTAAGGAACTCGAGTTTTTATTGAAAATCTTGTAAAAACTCCGAATGAGGTGGAACAACAGAGCATGAGACAACAAGTGCTTGACTTAATTGTTCCGTCTTTCAACTACTCAAGACCCAAGTGCGGTGAAAGCCCCATGGTTGAAAGAAACATGAGTAAGTTTGGGAGTTATGATAGTTCACTCTAGTCTCGGGATGAATTCTTGTTTAGAGCATGTGTGTTTGTTAAGCATGAAAGCATTGCGCAACTCCCGATCCATCTTCGTAGCTATTTGCTCGGGACGAGCAAAGGGTAAGCTTGGGGGAGTTTGTTGATGGTTGTTAATGATCAATTTTATATGTCAATCGAGAGAGAAAAGAGGGGTATAATCTGTTCACCACCATAGACTTAGGGTTTAAACTGACAGATTCCACAAGTTTTGGTGAATATGTGTTTTCGCGGGGATTATCGGAAAACATCCAAGGAGGCCCACATGTCATGATTACATAGAGAGAAAGACCGAACGGGTAAAATTGTATACTCTAGAAGACTCCGGAAGGCAAACCACGGAAGCGGGGACCCACCGGCGAGTGGTGGGTCGGCCGACTCCCTCCTTGGGTCGGCCGACCGCCCACCTCCACCAATCGTGGAGGCTCGCGGATCCGCCTCCACCGACCTTGAGGAGCAATAATTATCGTCCGTTTAGGTCGGTTTGATCCGATGGCCGTGGTGCATCCTAGGGGCTATATATTCGAGCCCCCGGCCCCGGCTAAACCCTAATTCATTCTAGAATTCATTATTCGGAGGTAGCCATCAACAAAGCCGGGGTTTAGAGAGACATCTCCACCGAGAATTAGAATAGCTACTCTAGATCTTCAAGTTCTACATAGGTTTAGACTAGATAGAGGAAGAATCGGGCGCTGTGCTCGGAATTCCGGATCTTCATCATCGAATTGGTATTATCTTGTATCTATTCTTGTGACTTTATTCTAAATATCATTATGCTTCTATTTATTATGTTCCTAGTTTATTCTAGTTCTACATTTGATATGGTTATGATTGGTAATAAGTTTATGTATATGTTTGCAAAGCGCTTAGCTCTCTTCCCCGGGGGTAGGTGGTAGATTTCATGTAAGCATGGTGCTTAGATGCCGTTTACTGCAAATGCACCCTATTGGCCGGGTCGTGTGGTAGATCGCGGAAGTGACAGCTCCGTTGAGTCCTTTGTATTCCATCCCCGTTGGTAGGTCTAGCGTAACCAAAGTTGCGTAGTAAGTCCCGCTATGTCTTGGCTTGTTATAGCAATGATCCTTATACATAGACGAAGAGTCTTTTGTGCTGTATATGATAGTGTAGAGTTGGAGTAGATGAATGACTTAGTAGATTAGAACCTACATAGGATTTCTATTTCTTGTGCTAATCAGATGTCAACCTACCTTTGTGAGTAGTCTATATCTAATCTCTGTGTGATTTATACCCTGAGCTTATTACTTTATATTCCCTTATTTATCATGGTTTACCCCTCTGCCAAAGTATGTGACAGTGTAATCAATCACTCATAAGTAGTCGTGTTTAGCAAATTCATCTCATTGTTTAAGTCCTTAGTTCTTTCCTTTGAGCTAAATATAAATAACGATACCTGGAATACTTCCTGGTAAAATGCTACGATGGTGTATTATCTGTTCGCTTGCGGATCCCATATTTTTCTTGATTAGAGGAGCAGTTTCTATACCAACACTTCTGGCGCCATGCTAGGGATGACAACTTAGCGTGAGTGGTGTTAGAGGTGTCAACAAGCATTTTTGGCGCCGTTGCTTCTGGGACTCGGAATAAACTTTTAGAGAAAAATTGCTTAAGCGAGATACTTAGAAAATGAGTGATTGTCACTAGTCACCTCTACTTTGGCGGTGTTCACCCCCGTTGTTTTTCTTTGTCTATATTTTATACGGGGTATTAGCAGGATTGAATTTGATTCATTCAAAACTCTCGATCATCGTAGTCGGTTCAATCAAGAAGGAAGCTCGTCACCAATCAAGATGGCCGAGAAGACCTTACTGGAGTTCTCTCGCTCCAACAATAGATTACATCCGCACCGTCCAATACACAATAATATGGAGTTTGAGCTCAAGCCAAGTCTCATCAACATGGTGCAAGCTATCTAATTCGGTGGAAAGGTACATGAAGATGCAAGTACACATCTACGGGACTTCATGGAGATTGGAAACACCATCGCCATAGATGGAGTTAAAGAAGACCTTATACTTCTTCGCCTCTTTCCATTCTCACTAGTGGGAAGAGCGAAGCGAGGGTTCTATGCAAATAAAGAAGATATCAATACATGGGCAAAGTGTTCCAAGGCCTTTCTAGCAAAATTCTTCCCAATAGGCAAAACCAATGCCTTAAGAGGAAAGATTACCAATTTCCAACGAAGCAGAAGACGGAGACCATATCGAAGCATGGGAGCGTTTGCAAGGATATATCCAAGATTGTCCCCATCATGGAATGGAAGAATGGTTACTCATGCAAGGTTTCTATCACGGATTAACTCCGAAGACACGTGAGCACCTAGATGCAATTGCTTTGAAGGATCATTCCTATCACTTACTCTTGGGAGAGCTAAAAGACTTATGGAGAAGATAGCAGATAATCAAAGCTGGTCCCAAGACAATATTCAAGATTGTCACCAGAGTGAAGAAGCAATAGAAGAAGTGAATGCATTATCAACCAAGATGGATACCTTACTCCATTGGCTTGACCAGCGGGCCAAGTACAAGGAAGATCAAAGAGCAATTGAAGCAACGTATAAGCAAAATTCAAGTCCCGTCATGAGAAAGGTTCCACATTGGGTGCAATCACCCACTAACCAAGGTACTCGATCGGCCAGTAATTATGCAAAGCAACCTACTTTAAGAGAGTTGGTCCTACAACAATCCAAGATCAACTCATCTATGGAGGATAGGTTTGCTTAATAACAAAATCTTGGAAAATTTAAGCATTAAAATGGATAGTTTCTCCTCCGCCATTAATGACCAACTAGAGTTCAATAAAAAGATAGAAGAAAGGATAGCCAAGTTGGCCGTTGCATTGCCTCGTTGCCACTAACCCCGGAGCAAGGTGAGATCTATTACTACAAGAAGAGGGAGTTCCACCGTAGATCCTCCCTACCCAAAAGGAGCAAAAAGACCAACCGTGCTACCACCAAAGGGCGGAAGAAGAAGAGAACTTTCAACCTCAATTAGTAGAACTACCACAGTGCAGTACAAGATCGGAAGCAAGACAACAATTTTGAGATACAAACTACCTACCGTTCCCTAGGAGGAAGAGAGGACCACAAATGCATGATGAGCGGTTTGGTAAGTTTGTGGAGGTAATTCAAAAGTTATATGTCAATATACCTCTGTGGATGCCATACAGGTCCCCACTTATGCCAAGTACATAAGAGATATTCTTAACAAGAAGAGACCACGCCATCCAATGAAGTGATCAAGCTAACCGAAGAATGTAGTGCGGCCATCCTAAACCAACTACCGAAAAGAAGAAAGATCCAGGATGTCCCACTATTGACCGCACAATTGGAGATCAATATTTCAATAATGCACTCGTGATCTTGGAGCAAGTGTCGGTGTGATGCCCGCAGCGAGTCTACTACAAGCTCAACCACACTGCACTTGAGCCAACATCAATGTGTCTACAACTAGCCGACCAATCGGTTCGTTATCCGTTGGGCATTGCTGAAAACATTCCAGTCAAGATAAGAGAGTTCTTCGTGCCAGTAGACTTTGTAGTACTTGGATATGCATCCGCAGACTCAAAGGTGTCACTTATACTTGGAAGACCCTTCTTAAGCACCGCCAATGCACACATTGATGTCGGGAAGGGAGAAATCAAGTTCACTATAAATGGGCAAGAAGAGCAATTCGCATTCAAGTCGAAACAAGAGCTCAACAAATCCGCGAAGATAGTAGAAGAAGATCGACAAGTACAACCACCGAGAGACGAGGATGCATCTCTCGGGATCATCGCCGGAATAAATATTTTGGAAGGTCCAATTCGGAGGACTTTAAAAATCCGAATCCTCGCCGGAAGGTAACTCGGTATTTATCCGCGTTTTAAATTGCATCTCTTATAATTTTCTTAGGCATATTTATTTCCAGCATTGCATTATAAAAATTTCTCAGCCCCACATAAATAATTCTACGGTGTGTGACAACCCGTCAAAAAAAAAAATTTCGTGGTGGCACAAAAATTTATCATTTTATGCATTTAAATTAGTTTACCTTCATTTAAATTTCTGCATTGTTTATAATTTTTATCATGGCATTTAGTGCTTGGTGGGTCCCTCACCATGGGTCCCACATGTCATAGACTACACCTCACATACATCAAATCACATAATTTCATCCACTTCCACTCACCTCCACTATCCTCTCTTTTCCACCGCCAAAACCACTCAACCGACCAAAATTTCTCGGATTGACAAAAGATCACGCAATAGCATGTGAAGTGGCAGCCATGTTGGCCACCCTGGGTGGGCGGCCGACCCCACCATTGGGTCGGCCGACTCTCCCCCTCCTCCTCTATAAATAGGCCTCCTCCCATGGCTTCCTTGCACCACCCACATTCCAGAATTTTGGCCAAACCTTCTGCTCTCGACTTCGTGTTTCCTGGAGAAAGTTAGAGAGAAGAGGAGAAGAGTAGGAAGAGAGAAGAAGTGAGAGAGTGAGCAAGAGTTTAGTAGCAAGTGAAGGGAAGGGATAGTGCTGAGTAGATGATCACAAAAATTAGTGGAGATGTTGTCCAAATAGGATAAAGAAAATCTAAAATCAAGGGGGTTCTGTCAAAATCAAGACCTCGAAGTTTAAAACTTTTTGTCATTAAGAACGACTAACCCCTCGGACCGCCGACTGACGGCTAACCACTAACCTTGTGCTAATCCTTCTCTCCACTAGTGTTTGTTTTTGTTTTGAGATACTTGCAGGATGAAGGGCGTTTTGCAGGGAATCTCGGGAACCTTCAGGAAAATCAGGACAAGAAGTGCATCCCGCCAGAACTCAGTGGCTGGTTCCGACATGAGTGTCGACCCACCACCAGAAGCACCAGAAGCACCTGCAGCAGCACCTGCACCACCACCAGCATCTCAGAGAGTCCTAATGAGAACATCCGACCTCGCCCTGAGAACCGCCCAGGAAAAGGATGTATACAAGAAGCTCAAGAACAAGCGTTTCATCCACACGCCAGTCATCGATCCGACACTTCTGCTAGAGACAGGTATGGCTCAAGAATTCGATACAATTTTTCCACTAGTTGGTTGGACTTCCTTTGCAAACCTCACTGAGAAGGGGATTAGGCTTTTGACCATAGAATTCCTTAGCACCCTTCGATACACGGACAATGGAGTTTATTTTAGAATGTTTGCTCTGAATATTCGTCTCTTGGAGAAACCTTAGTGACCTCCTAGGTTTCCCTCAAGATGCTCTCATAGATTTAAATGCAAAGACTAGGTGATTTTGATGCACATAGGTTTTGGAGCAAAGCATTTCTAGAGCACCGTACCACTTAGCGCACCGCACCGATCATAGAGCATCCTACGCTTAGATTTTTGCACCGTTGGATAGGAGCTACCTTTTTCCCACGTTATGACGAGAGCAAGATCGAGTAGCCGACTTGCGCTTTGTACGCGGCTGTCAAGAAACAAAGTGTCTCCTGTCCATCTCCTAGTAAATCATTGGATGAGTGTCCCCGGTTACAAAGTAGGAAGTGTGGCCATTTGCTCGCTTATCACTCGCATTGCCACAAGCTTGAAGTTATTAGAGGGAGCTACTTTTGAGTACATTGAACATCATAGAGAATTTTATGACCTCTATACTTTTGGCCAAGGTCACTTACGAAAAAAAGTGAATGATGTTTATTATGCAAAATATGGTGAAGCTGCGATCCGGTTACCTAACCCGAACCGGCTTTGTATTATGTGCAAAACTATCATGTTGAGTTGCAGAGCGGAACCGGTGAATGAGAGAGCACCTCGAAGAGTTCGCTCGGAGAGGGTGACGAGAAATCGTGAACCGGTTTGGCGTGGTGTCGAAACCGCCCGAGAAGAACCAAGACATGCCGCTTTCAATGAGTGGAATGTACCTCAACACCACTCACTAAACTCATGGGTGTACCCACCACAAAGCCAACCACATCAACCATTCTATGGTTACTACCCACCATACAACACCCCGGGAACATCGAGCCGGGACCATCGAGCCAGACCCTCACAACCACCAAGATACTCTTATGACCCCTTTGGTACCACCGATGAAGAAGAAAAACCCCACCAAGACTTTGAGCCACGTCGCCACTCCGATGCCACCGGTTTCATTTTCACCCAAAGCGGCACTATGATGAACAAGTAACCTTCCAAAGACAACACCACCGCCACTCGAATCGCCATGATCGAGGTGGAATGACCACTCCAGTGGAACCGAACACCACCCGGACACTAGGCACCATTCAAGAGAACCGGGAAGAAGCCGCTTCCATGCCGCATGGCTTGGTGGACCCGTTGCACATCCACTATCCACCACCACCGCCGCAAGGCTAGCTTGGGGAGGACCCCATTATCAAGATAAGTATTTCTTTCCTTTTGTTTCAGTTTGTTTGTTTTCGCTTGTTTATTTTTCTTTGGTTTGTTTTATGCATTGAAAAAAAAATCGGAAAAACTAGAAAAACCCAATAAAAATTTGCTTGCCGTTTTAAGTGTGTTTACATTTCGAGTTTGCTCTAAGATAAAAAAACCAAATAAAAAGAGTGTGCAAGTTTGTTTTCAATTCAGTTTGCTATAAATAAAAATGTGTAGACTTGAGGATTGCGTGATGGAAATGATGAATAGTTGCTCGCTCTAATTCTTTGCAAGTACCTAGCTTTAAATTTGAGTTCTCCCAAGATTTGGATACACCGTTTAACAACCGGATTTACTCTACACCTGAAACCCGTGGGAGCATATGCTTAAACTAAAGTCTAGGTAGTTGACGGACATGATATGATGATAGTCTCGAGCCGCTCTTCATTGTGTTCCAAAGTGCCACTAAATTCGGAGATTTGTTTGTGAAAATTATAAATGATTCATGATGAGTTCCTTATATGACGAGAGTTAAAATTCCTACCACAGCCAAACTTGATCATTAGAATAGGAAGCCTCCTCATTTGTTTAGGGCTCGTCTTTGTCGGGCGTGTTGTATCCTTATGAACTCATCATACAACTAAATCCTGGTTTCACACACTCACATGCACCCCTGCTACTTCTACCCTGGAAGTACGCACCACAAAAAGCCTATTATTATCCATTGAAATTGTTCTACTCTTACACTGAGAGTGAACACCCAAAAATATCCCCCTGTTCATTTTTGCTAGCCATTTATCCAAGATCAATGCTCCAAGTATCATTTGTTATCCCCGATATGAAGTTGTCAAAGATTGAGAAGTGTTCCATTCAAGAAGTATTTCATTCCTTTTTGGGCTGCAAGAATTGTAAAAAAAAAAAGAGAAGAGAAAAGAAAAAGAAAGGAAGATCTATGAGCACAAAATCATTGTCAAGTTTCCAAGTTCAAAGTTCCAAGAAGTTCCAAGTTTTATCCAAATAAAGGAGCATTGATAATTCCTTTGTGCACCCCTTTTCCTCCCACAAATATTTCTCTCTATTTTATATATATCATCCACATATAAAACCACACATGCACACATCGATTGGTTGTATGTTGAGTTCCTTCGGATCCATGGTTCGATCATGCCAATGCATTAGTTCTCCACACCTATGAGCTCCATATAAGCCTTTATTAGAGTAGGGTGAGAGAGAGAGAGTGAAGGCTCATCTATAAATGCCTTGAACCACAAATATCACATATTCTGAGAGTAAGAGAGAAGGCATACCTCCTTTCAATGCCTTAGAGAGGATCCAAAAATACCACATATTGAGAGACTTGAAAGGGTTGTATTAAGGAACTCGAGTTTTTATTGAAAATCTTGTAAAAACTCTGCACGAGGTGGAACAACAGAGCATGAGACAACAAAGGCTTGACTTAATTGTTCTGTCTTTCAACTACTCAAGTCCCAAGTGCGGTGAAAGCCCCATGGTTGAAAGAAACATGAGTAAGTTTGGGAGTTATGATAGTTCACTCTAGTCTCGGGATGAATTCTTGTTTAGAGCATGTGTGTTTGTTAAGCATGAAAGCATTGCAGCAACTCCCGATCCATCTTCGTAGCTATTTGCTCGGGGACGAGCAAAGGGTAAGCTTGGGGAGTTTGTTGATGGTTGTTAATGATCAATTTTATATGTCAATCGAGAGAGAAAGAGGGGTATAATCTGTTCACCACCATAGACTTAGGGTTTAAACCGACACAGATTCCACAAGTTTTGGTGAATATGTGTTTTCGCGGGGATTATCGTGAAAACATCCAAGGAGGCCCACATGTCATGATTACATAGAGAGAAAGACCGAACGGGTAAAATTGTATACTCTAGAAGACTCCGAGAAGGCAAACCCCGGAAGCGGGGACCCACCGCGAGTGGTGGGTCGGCCGACTCCCTCCTTGGGTCGGCCGGGACGCCCACCTCCACCAATCGGTGGAGGCTCGCGGATCTCGCCTCCACCGACCTTGAGGAGCAATAATTATCGTCCGTTTAGGTCGGTTTGATCCGATGGCCGTGGTGCATCCTAGGGGCTATATATTCGTAGCCCCCGGCCCCCGGCTAAACCCTAATTCATTCTAGAATTCATTATTCGAGAGGTAGCCATCAAGCAAAGCCGTGGTTTAGAGAGACATCTCCACCGAGAGAATTAGAATAGCTACTCTAGATCTTCAAGTTCTACATAGGTTTAGACTAGATAGAGGAAGAATCGGGCGCTCGTGCTCGGAATTCCGGATCTTCATCATCGAATTGGTATTATCTTGTATCTATTCTTGTGACTTTATTCTAAATATCATTATGCTTCTATTTATTATGTTCCTAGTTTATTCTAGTTCTACATTTGATATGGTTATGATTGGTAATAAGTTTATGTATATGTTTGCAAAGCGCTTAGCTCTCTTCCGGGGGGGGGGTAGGTGGTAGATTTCATGTAAGCATGGTGCTTAGATGCCGTTTACTGCAAATGCACCCTATTGGCCGGGTCGTGTGGTAGATCGCGGAAGTGACAGTTCCGTTGAGTCCTTTGTATTCCATCCCCGTTGGTAGGTCTAGCGAACCAAAGTTGCGTAGTAAGTCCCGCTATGTCTTGGCTTGTTATAGCAATGATCCTTATACATAGACGAAGAGTCTTTTGTGCTGTATATGATAGTGTAGAGTTGGAGTAGATGAATGACTTAGTAGATTAGAACCTACATAGGATTTCTATTTCTTGTGCTAATCGATGTCAACCTACCTTTGTGAGTAGTCTATATCTAATCTCGTGTGATTTATACCCCGAGCTTATTACTTTATATTCCCTTATTTATCATGGTTTACCCCTCTCCAAAGTATGTGACAGTGTAATCAATCACTCATAAGTAGTCGTGTTTAGCAAATTCATCTCATTGTTTAAGTCCTTAGTTCTTTCCTTTGAGCTAAATATAAATAACGATACTGGAATACTTCCCGGTAAAATGCTACGATGGTGTATTATCTCGTTCGCTTACGGATCCCATATTTTTCTTGATTAGAGGAGCAGTTTCTATACCAACACTTCGGCGCCATGCTAGGGATGACAACTTAGCGTGAGTGGTGTTAGAGGTGTCAACAAGCATTTTTGGCGCCGTTGCCGGGACTCGGAATAAACTTTTAGAGAAAAATTGCTTAAGCGAGATACTTAGAAAATGAGTGATTGTCACTAGTCACCTCTACTTTGGCAGTTCACCCCTGTTGTTTTTCTTTGTCTATATTTTATACGGGGTATTAGCGGGATTGAATTTGATTCATTCAAAACTCTCGATCATCGTAGTCGCTTCAATCAAGAAGGAAGCTCGTCACCAATCAAGATGGTCGAGAAGACCTTCGGAGTTCTCTCGCTCCAACAATAGATTACATCCGCCACACCGGTCCAAAGAATACACAATAATATGGAGTTTGAGCTCAAGCCAAGTCTCATCAACATGGTGCAAGCTATCTAATTCAGTGGAAAGGTACATGAAGATGCAAGTACACATCTACAGGACTTCATGGAGATTGGAAACACCATCGCCATAGATGGAGTTAAAGAAGACCTTATACTTCTTCGCCTCTTTCCATTCTCACTAGTGGGAAGAGCGAAGCAGTGGTTCTATGCAAATAAAGAAGATATCAATACATGGGCAAAGTGTTCCAAGGCCTTTCTAGCAAAATTCTTCCCAATAGGCAAAACCAATGCCTTAAGAGGAAAGATTACCAATTTCCAACAAAGAAAGACGGAGACCATATCGAAGCATGGGAGCGTTTGCAAGGATATATCCAAGATTGTCCCCATCATGGAATGGAAGAATGGTTACTCATGCAAGGTTTCTATCACGGATTAACTCCGAAGACACGTGAGCACCTAGATGCAATTGCCGAAGGATCATTCCTATCACTTACTCTTGGGAGAGCTAAAAGACTTATGGAGAAGATAGCGAGATAATCAAAGCTGGTCCCAAGACAATATTCAAGATTGTCACCGAGTGAAGAAGCAATAGAAGAAGTGAATGCATTATCAACCAAGATGGATACCTTACTCCATTGGCTTGACCAAATGGCCCAAGTACAAGGAAGATCAAAGAGCAATTGAAGCAACGTATAAGCAAAATTCAAGTCCCGTCATGAGAAAGGTTCCACATTGGGTGCAATCACCCACTAACCAAGGTACTCGATCGGGTAATTATGCAAAGCAACCTACTTTAAGAGAGTTGGTCCTACAACAGTCCAAGATCAACTCATCTATGGAGGATAGGTTTGCTGCTAATAACAAAATCTTGGAAAATTTAAGCATTAAAATGGATAGTTTCTCCTCTGCCATTAATGACCAACTAGAGTTCAATAAAAAGATAGAAGAAAGGATAGCCAAGTTGGCCGTTGCATTGCCTGTTGCCACTAACCCTGAGCAGGTGAGATCTATTACTACAAGAAGAGGGAGTTCCACCAGAGATCCTCCCTACCCAAAAGGAGCAAAAAGACCAACCGTGCTACCACCAGTGGCAGAAGAAGAAGAGAACTTTCAACCTCAATTAGTAGAACTACCACAGGCAGTACAAGATCAGGAAGCAAGACAACAATTTTGAGATACAAACTACCTACCGTTCCCTAGGAGGAAGAGAGGACCACAACAGACAGATGAGCAAACTTGGTAAGTTTGTGGAGGTAATTCAAAAGTTATATGTCAATATACCTCTGCTGGATGCCATACGAGTCCCCACTTATGCCAAGTACATAAGAGATATTCTTAACAAGAAGAGACCACCGCCATCCAATGAAGTGATCAAGCTAACCGAAGAATGTAGTGCGGCCATCCTAAACCAACTACCGAGAAAAGAAGAAAGATCCAGGATGTCCCACTATTGACTCGCACAATTGGAGATCAATATTTCAATAATGCACTCGTGATCTTGGAGCAAGTGTCGTGTGATGCCCGCAGCAGTCTACTACAAGCTCAACCACACCGCACTTGAGCCAACATCAATGTGTCTACAACTAGCCGACCAATCGGTTCGTTATCCGTTGGGCATTCTTGAAAACATTCCGGTCAAGATAAGAGAGTTCTTCGTGCATTAGACTTTGTAGTACCGGATATGCATCCGACTCAAAGGTGTCACTTATACTTGGAAGACCCTTCTTAAGCACCGCCAATGCACACATTGATGTCGGGAAGGGAGAAATCAAGTTCACTATAAATGGGCAAGAAGAGCAATTCGCATTCAAGTCGAAACAAGAGCTCAACAAATCCGCGAAGATAGTAGAAGAAGATCGACAAGACAACCACCGAGAGACGGAGGATGCATCTCTCGGGATCATCGAATAAATATTTTGGAAGGTCCAATTCGGAGGACTTTAAAAATCCGAATCCTCGCGGGAAGGTAACTCGGTATTTATCCGCGTTTTAAATTGCATCTCTTATAATTTTCTTAGGCATATTTATTTCCGGCATTGCATTATAAAAATTTCTCAGCCCCACATAAATAATTCTACGGTGTGTGACAACCCGTCAAAAAAAAAAAAAAAATTTCGTGGTGGCACAAAAATTTATCATTTTATGCATTTAAATTAGTTTACCTTCATTTAAATTTCTGCATTGTTTATAATTTTTATCATGGCATTTAGTGCTTGGTGGGTCCCTCACCATGGGTCCCACATGTCATAGACTACACCTCACATACATCAAATCACATAATTTCATCCACTTCCACTCACCTCCACTATCCTCTCTTTTCCACCGCCAAAACCACTCAACCGACCAAAATTTCGGATTGACAAAAGATCACGCAATAGCATGTGAAGTGGCAGCCATGTTGGCCACCTGGGTGGGCGGCCGACCCCACCATTGGGTCGGCCGACTCTCCCCCTCCTCCTCTATAAATAGGCCTCCTCCCATGGCTTCCTTGCACCACCCCACATTCCGGAATTTTGGCCAAACCTTCTCTCTCGACTTCGTGTTTCACGGAGAAAGTTAGAGAGAAGAGGAGAAGAGTAGGAAGAGAGAAGAAGTGAGAGAGTGAGCAAGAGTTTAGTAGCAAGTGAAGGGAAGGGATAGTGCTGAGTAGATGATCACAAAAATTAGTGGAGATGCTGTCCAAATAGGATAAAGAAAATCTAAAATCAAGGGGAGGTTGTCAAAATCAAGACACGAAGTTTAAAACTTTTGTCATTAAGAACGACTAACCCCTGGACCGGCGACTCGGACGGCTAACCACTAACCTTGTGCTAATCCTTCTCTCCACTAGTGTTTGTTTTTGTTTTGAGATACTTGCGGGATGAAGGGCGTTTGTGGGAATCTCGGAACCTTCGGAAAATCGGGACAAGAAGTGCATCCCGCGAACTCGGTGGCTGGTTCCGACATGAGTGTCGACCCACCACGAAGCACCGAAGCACACACGCGGCACTGCACCACCACCGGCATCTCGGAGAGTCCTAATGAGAACATCCGACCTCGCCACGAGAACCGCCCGGGAAAAGGATGTATACAAGAAGCTCAAGAACAAGCGTTTCATCCACACGCCGGTCATCGATCCGACACTTCTTTAGAGACGGTATGGCTCAAGAATTCGATACAATTTTTCCACTAGTTGGTTGGACTTCCTTTGCAAACCTCACCGAGAAGGGGATTAGGCTTTTGACCATAGAATTCCTTAGCACCCTTCGATACACTAGACAATGGAGTTTATTTTAGAATGTTTGCTCGAATATTAAATGTCTCTTGGAGAAACCTTAGTGACCTCCTAGGTTTCCCTCAAGATGCTCTCATAGATTTAAATGCAGCACTAGGTGATTTTGATGCACATAGGTTTTGGAGCGGCATTTCTAGAGCACCGTACCACTTAGCGCACCGCACCGCGATCATAGAGCATCCTACGCTTAGATTTTTGCACCGTTGGATAGGAGCTACCTTTTCCCACGTTATGACGAGAGCAAGATCGAGTAGCCGACTTGCGGCTTGTCCGGTATCAAGAAACGAGAAAGTGTCTCTGTCCATCTCCTAGTAAATCATTGGATGAGTGTCCCCGGTTACAAAGTAGGAAGTGTGGCCATTTGCTCGCTTATCACTCGCATTGCCACAAGCTTGAAGTTATTAGAGGGAGCTACTTTTGAGTACATTGAACATCATAGAGAATTTTATGACCTCTATACTTTTGGCCAAGGTCACTTGCGAAAAAAGTGAATGATGTTTATTATGCAAAATATGGTGAAGGATCCGGTTACCTAACCCGGACCGGCTTTGTATTATGTGCAAAACTATCATGTTGAGTTGCGACGGGAGCCGGTGAATGAGAGAGCACCTCGAAGAGTTCGCTCGGAGAGGGTGACGGAAATCGTGAACCGTTTGGCGTGGTGTCGAAACCGCCGAGAAGAACCAGACGCATGCCGGTTTCAATGAGTGGAATGTACCTCAACACCACTCACTAAACTCATGGGTGTACCCACCACAAAGCCAACCACATCAACCATTCTATGGTTACTACCCACCATACAACACCCCGGGAACATCGGAGCGGGACCATCGAGCCGGGACCCTCACGGCCACCAAGATACTCTTATGACCCCTTTGGTACCACCGATGAAGAAGAAAAACCCCACCAAGACTTTGAGCCACGTCGCCGCTCCGATGCCACCGGTTTCATTTTCACCCAGCGCACTATGATGAACAAGTAACCTTCCAAGCCCAACACCACTTTGCCACTCGAATCGCCATGATCGGAGGTGGAATGACCGGCTCCGGTGGAACCGAGAACACCACCCGAGACACTAGGCACCATTCAAGAGAACCGGAAGAAGCCGCTTCCATCCGCATGGCTTGGTGGACTGTTGCACATCCACTATCCACCACCACCGCCGCAAGGCTAGCTTGGGGGAGGACCCCCATTATCAAGATAAGTATTTCTTTCCTTTTGTTTCAGTTTGTTTGTTTTCAGTTTGTTTATTTTTCTTTGGTTTGTTTTATGCATTGAAAAAAAAATCAGAAAAACTAGAAAAACCCAATAAAAATTTGCTTGCTGTTTTAAGTGTGTTTACATTTCGAGTTTGCTCTAAGATAAAAAAACCAAATAAAAAGAGTGTGCAAGTTTGTTTTCAATTCAGTTTGCTATAAATAAAAATGTGTAGACTTGAGGATTGCGTGATGGAAATGATGAATAGTTGCTTTCGCTCTAATTCTTTGCAAGTACCTAGCTTTAAATTTGAGTTCTCCCAAGATTTGGATACACTTGTTTAACAACTGGATTTACTCTACACCTGAAACCCGTGGGAGCATATGCTTAAACTAAAGTCTAGGTAGTTGACGGACATGATATGATGATAGTCCGAGCTTTCTTTGTTCATTGTGTTCCAAAGTGCCACTAAATTCTGGAGATTTGTTTGTGAAAATTATAAATGATTCATGATGAGTTCCTTATATGACAGAGAGTTAAAATTCCTACCACAGCCAAACTTGATCATTAGAATAGGAAGCCTCCTCATTTGTTTAGGGCTCGTGCTGTCGGCTGTGTTGTATCCTTATGAACTCATCATACAGCTAAATCCTGGTTTCACACACTCACATGCACCCTGCTACTTCTACCCCGGGAAGTACGCACCACAAAAAAGCCTATTATTATCCATTGAAATTGTTCTACTCTTACACCGAGAGTGAACACCCAAAAATATCCCCTTTGTTCATTTTTGCTAGCCATTTATCCAAGATCAATGCTCCAAGTATCATTTGTTATCCCCGATATGAAGTTGTCAAAGATTGAGAAGTGTTCCATTCAAGAAGTATTTCATTCCTTTTTGGGCTGCAAGAATTGTAAAAAAAAAAAAGAGAAGAGAAAAGAAAAAGAAAGGAAGATCTATGAGCACAGTCATTGTCAAGTTTCCAAGTTCAAAGTTCCAAGAAGTTCCAAGTTTTATCCAAATAAAGGAGCATTGATAATTCCTTTGTGCACCCCTTTTCCTCCCACAAATATTTCTCTCTATTTTATATATATCATCCACATATAAAACCACACATGCACACATCGATTGGTTGTATGTTGAGTTCCTTCGGATCCATGGTTCGATCATGCCAATGCATTAGTTCTCCACACCTATGAGCTCCATATAAGCCTTTATTAGAGTAGGGTGAGAGAGAGAGAGTGAAGGCTCATCTATAAATGCCTTGAACCACAAATATCACATATTCGAGAGTAAGAGAAGGCATACCTCCTTTCAATGCCTTAGAGAGGATCCAAAAATACCACATATTGAGAGACTTGAAAGGGTTGTATTAAGGAACTCGAGTTTTTATTGAAAATCTTGTAAAAACTCACGAGAGGTGGAACAACGAGCATGAGACAACGAGTGCTTGACTTAATTGTTCTGTCTTTCAACTACTCAAGTCCCAAGTGCGGTGAAAGCCCATGGTTGAAAGAAACATGAGTAAGTTTGGGAGTTATGATAGTTCACTCTAGTCTCGGGATGAATTCTTGTTTAGAGCATGTGTGTTTGTTAAGCATGAAAGCATTGCGGCAACTCTGATCCATCTTCGTAGCTATTTGCTCGGGGACGAGCAAAGGGTAAGCTTGGGGGAGTTTGTTGATGGTTGTTAATGATCAATTTTATATGTCAATCGGAGAGAGAAAGAGGGGTATAATCTGTTGCCACCATAGACTTAGGTTTAAACCGACAGATTCCACAAGTTTTGGTGAATATGTGTTTTTTGTGGATTATCAAAGAAAACATCCAAGGAGGCCCACATGTCATGATTACATAGAGAAGAAAGACCGAACGGGTAAAATTGTATACTCTAGAAGACCTTAAGGCAAACCCCAGGCGGGGACCCACCGGGCAGTGGTGGGTCGGCCGACTCCCTCCTTTGGCCTACCCGCGACCGCGCCCACCTCCACCAATCGGGTGGAGGCTCGCGGATCTTTGCCTCCACCGACCTTGAGGAGCAATAATTATCGTCCGTTTAGGGTCGGGTTTGATCCGATGGCCGTGGTGCATCCTAGGGGCTATATATTGAGCCCCGGCCCCCGGCTAAACCCTAATTCATTCTAGAATTCATTATTCGAGGTAGCCATCGGCAAAGCCGGGGGTTTAGAGAGACATCTCCACCGAGAATTAGAATAGCTACTCTAGATCTTCAAGTTCTACATAGGTTTAGACTAGATAGAGGAAGAATCGGCGCCTGTGCTCAAATTCCGGATCTTCATCATCGAATTGGTATTATCTTGTATCTATTCTTGTGACTTTATTCTAAATATCATTATGCTTCTATTTATTATGTTCCTAGTTTATTCTAGTTCTACATTTGATATGGTTATGATTGGTAATAAGTTTATGTATATGTTTGCAAAGCGCTTTAGCTCTCTTCCCGG